>CM028136.1:148067500-149267500 GCA_016271365.2 Neoceratodus forsteri | reverse complement strand
TTTGAAAAAACACACTATATATTCTAGTCTCAAAAAACACAGGAAGCGGAAAAATCATCGCCACATACTGTATCGTTGGAAGAAGAAATTGCTTGATTACCTGAATCCTTTTTAATTTGGTAATTTTCCACTTTTTCCATCTATTAACTTTTCCTCTATTTTAATAATGACATCTTTCCAATTTTCAACAGGCATGTTCTGGGAACCGAACAATATCCCTAATATTTTAAGAGGTTTACGGGAGATGTTAATACCCTCCTGACACACTTCCTCAGCACCAGTTGCTCCAATAAATAATCCCTTTGTTTTATTTAAATTTATTTTTGCATTTGATACCTTTGCAAAGGCCTCAAATGCAGTCACAAAATGAATTACTGAGGCCCTATCTTCCAAATATACTACTAAATCATCAGCGTAGGCTTGTATCCTTAATTGCAAATCCCTCTGCCCATTCACTGTAACACTCTTCCAAATCTGTCTCAAAACTATCATTTGTAAAAAGGGGTCTAGAGCAAAATATAAAGAAGAGGGCTTAGAGGGCAACTCTGTCTAACTCCTGTAGTTAACTTAAAACCTTCTGCCTTCTGATCTTTTAAATATGGAATTACTGTATAATTATCATACAATTTCTCAATTATTTTCACTAATTGCTTTGGAACCCCATAATGCTTAAGGGTAAGGAAAAGGAACGGCAAATAAACTCTATCGAAGGCTTTTTCTAAGTCAGCTGCTATTAAGCATCTAGTTAACCCTAACTCAGTAAAATACTCAGTTACATCTCGAATCAACATCAGAGCAAACTGGACTTTCTATCTGGTAACCCACAATATTGAAAGGGTGAAATAACTTCTTTAGCTAAATTCTTCAGCCTATTATTTAAAATACCAGTAAAGATTTTATAATCAGAGTTTAAAAAGAGTGATTGGTCTCCAGTTAGTAATGTTTTGCTTATCTCCTGACTTAAATATATAAGTCAATAACCCTTCTGTAAAGAGGGATAGATTGCAGCTTTATCTAAAAAATACCTAAATAAGATACACAGGCACTGACTAAGTTCGTCTGAAAAGATTTTATAAAAGTTATTGGAAATCCCATCTATTCTGGGAAATATTTAGTTTCAATAACCTAATGAAGCTTAAAATTCTGTTTGAGTGATAGGTCCCCATACCTCCAATCTCCCAACTGGTTAATCGAACTAAAATATCTTTTAAATAGGCTGCCATAGCTGAATCGGGATTGTCTCAAGAGGATTCAAAGAGCTGTAATGTCCTATAATCACTTCTCTTAGTTGGGCCACAGAGGATACCAAATTACCATCTGAGTCTTTGAGTAACTCCATTTTCATAGAATCTCTTACCTGTTTACACATTTTGAATGGATCCCCAATGGGTGATTTTTAATTCCATTAGTTAAAATGGCCTGCATGGTTTTCCTCTATCATACTGAAACTCTTTCATTTTTCTTTAAGAGTAGCAATTTGTTCTGAGTAATCCATCCTAGAAGAATAAGCTATAGTCATAAGCTCTCTGTAATTGTTGTCTTAAACCTAAATAGTGCAGGAATTTGTCATTCTTTGCTCTAATTCTTGCAATTTAAACCATTTCCTTAAGTCTGATTTAGTCTCTAACCACCAATCTCCCAAATCTGAATATAAAGGCTACTGATAACCTGGCTCTTAATAGGTATCTACCCAGCTTGTATATAAGGGAGTTCTAATGAGGAGTTATTGAGTTTCCATCTAACTAGCCTTTTTCTTGCCTGTCTAAAAGCTAAAAGAACTTAATAGAAAGGAATGGTCCGAGAATTCACTAGGAAATATTTTAAAAGATTCTATTGGCATATTAGGTGACACTAACACATGGTCTATTAGAGAAAATCTCTTCCCTTTTAAACGAAAACCTTTCCAACCTGTAAAGCATTATGACAGTTCAAGAGTCCAGTACTTTTATAATTTTGCTTAAAGCATTAGAGTCACAGTATGTTTTTTATTTGTTATACTAGCATGGGTCGAAATGGGGCAATTAAAGTCGCCTCATAATACTCTAACTGTTGTTAATAAAAAGGCTGTACTGATTTAAGACAATTAACTCTACCTGCTTTTGTTTGGGGGTTATAAATGTTGATAAACCTATAGCTTAGCCCTTGCCACTTCCATTAATAATCAGGACCCTTCCTGGTATTAGGTCTATCAAATTGTGTAACTGGAAGTCATATGAATTAAACACTATTCCTATACCATCTGCGAATCTTCCCAAATGACCAAAATGAAGGGCCCCAAAACCAATCTCTTTTAAATGCCACCAACTGATCTATGGAATACATCCATGTCTCTTGTAAAAACAAACAGAAACAGGAAATTCATGTATATAATGAAAGAGGGTTTGTCGCTAAACCATATTCAATAAGCTATGAACATTCAAAGAACCCCAAACCAACCTCATTAACCTTTTAAGTATTTAAATCATTGTTTTTTCCTCTTTTTCCTTTTTTATCCTTGTAATTATCCATGATTTGTGACCTAGTTGAAAGTGAGGATTTTTGAGAGTCTGAATCTTCAACATCTATCTCAGTGTTACCCCAAGAGGAAAACAGAGCCGCATATGAGTTACTGGTATCAATCTGTTCCACTGGGGGGGGGATTTTTTGATAGTGAATTCCTTAAAGATCTTCTTTGGGGCAGTACAGTCACTGGTTTATCAACGGCAGCTGCCACCACCACCTCATCTGTGACCCCTTCCGTATAACACACTGGAGGGAAATCTGAGATGTTAGGGGGACCCATATTACCCTTAACTATCTTAACAATATCTGAGGATATCTCACGCTGATCCTCCCTACTTGGTGAGTTTAACTTTTTTGTTCAACACCTTCCTTTTAAACCCCTTCTTTTCAATTTCTCTCTTGCCTAGAGGAATTTCATCTGATTTGTTGCAGGAGGGGCACGATCCTGGAGAGTAGCTTTAACCCTGGATTCTTGGGCTTTTGAATAAAAACCTCAGAATTAGAACAAAAGGATTTTTGGGCAGCCCAAGGACATAGTTTGAACACATGGCCCTTTTGTTTCGCATAAATGCAACTTGATAGGTTGCTACAAAACATAGTTAAATGTCCTACCTCCCCAATTATCACTGTGAGGCTGATCGCACACTTGAAAGGTGCGCTCTAGCCCCACACTTGTAACATGCACGGGGCTGCCCGCTGTAAAAACATACCCCTCTATCTTTTCCTAACAAAAAGGAGTTAGGTATATGTTCAATTCCAGCCTCTGTTTGCCTTAATTTAACTTTATACTTCCATCCTCCAGTCCAGAACCCCTCTGTATCTAAAATAGGCTCTGGCTCACTTAGTACTTCACATTTTTTTTTTAACCAAAAGGTTATGTCTTCCACCCATACCCCTTCATTTCGGAACATAACTGTAATAAACCTAATCAGGGTTTTGAGAGTATAACAATAAAGGGTGTCCACATAGAAGAATACTTAACTTGACCATACCTAACCCAGAACAACTCTAAAGCCTGTTGAGAACGAAAACTTATGTCATAATTGTCCTCCCTGAAATATTAATGAAAGCATAAACATCCTGAGGGGTGAAATGCAGTGAGTCTTTCAGCAAGGTTTTCCCACATAATGCCTATCCGCCTAGTTTCTAACCCTCCTTTATACCTCAGTCGCACAGCATTGCGCCTAGGCCGCTCCCTATAGAATTTGAGAAAAGTTCAGACATCAAAGGCTTCTGTGAAGGGGTTGTACAGTGTCCTCATCTGTACTAATCCGAATGGGCTCCTGCAAGAGGATTTCCTCCCCTTTCTGCTGCTGGCCACCTGAAATCCACTCAGGAGAATGCTGAGATAAAGATAAGTTCGAGTCCCAAGCAGAATTAGGCTTCCATACACCAGCTACTGTCTGTTTCCACCCTGCTTCACTTAAAGCTTTATGAGGTGACCAAGAATCTTATGAGCCTTCTTTATGTAAAAAAAGGGTGCCATCTGTATATCAGCTTTAGACTTTTTTGGTTCATTTTATCAGAAAAAGAAATCTGCAGCCCCACTTTGGGAACCGTCAGTTTTTGATATGTAACAGCTGAGTCAGTTGCTGAAATCTCTTGACTCTGCTGTTTGAACACAAACACAGCAACCTTGTTCAACTGTGCTGTTTTATTTTCACAAAAGTAGATGGCAATATATTCTTTGCAGATAAATCATTTATCTTCACTTCGTTACTTCCTTTGACATTATCAGAAACCGAAACCGGCAGTAAACACTCACTTTGAGCAGTAGAGATAATACCAGCCTGCACTGAATTCAGAGAGATTATTTGTTCTTGGGAAATGGAGCTCAAGCCTTGCTGCTCTAAGCTCTCTTCCACAGAGCTTTTTACAATCTTGGGAGCAACCTTAACTCTGCCTTTGTGCTCTTCATTACAATCAGGCTGACACCTGCTGCAGTCAGGGAGCTCAACACACCGCAGTGAAGCTTCATTAAAAGAGGACAGAGCATTTTTTTTAACATCAGAGGCAAACTCTTTTGCTGGCAACTCTGTCCTGCCAGAACTAATACTTAAATAAGACACAGTACCTTTTTTTTGCTCCATATTTTGCACCACTGTCCTGCAGTCTGTTTGCTGGGTTTTAATATCTTGGCTTTCTCTGTCAGCCTGCAGTTTTAAATTCATCTCGCTTCCCTTGGAGCTATCTGATGAAATTGGTTCTTCCATTTCTCCAGAAAACATTATCGCAGCATTATCTTGTTTCTGACCCACATTTAGTGGTTTAATAAGCGACTTTTCTGTAGAGGTTGCAGGTTCAAAATACCGACAATACCTTTTCTCTTCCTGTTGTTGCAATTTCCAACTGTCCATCTTCTTTCTTTGTTTTGTCCAAAACTGATTTCTCCCAGCTCACAAAAGCATCCTGAAGCTCAATATCTGATTCAATTTCAGCCAAATCCATGGCTGGAGCCTCCACAACACCTGGAGCAAGAGTCGAGGCTAGCTCTCCTGCTCCACAGACTTCCTTCTCCTTCCCTTGTCCACTTGGAGTGGCCATCTTGGAAATGGCCTGTCCCCCTACTGGCCGCAATGCAGAAACATCAGCACAGCAGCATCAGAGTAGGGGAATTTTATTGAAGAAAGTGGGCTTCATTACAATAAATCCATCATCAAACAAAACATCAAAAAGTCTTAAACAGGATTAATATGAAAACCAAGCATCACAATTACACCACAGTAAATGTACTTGATGCGAATTAGTCACATGACAATCTCAATTCCTAAGAACACATAAGGCTTTATGAATATTACCAATAAGGTCATGTGTACAGATCAGTTTTTGGTGCAAAACTAGGATACATCTGGCTTGCCATAAAAAATATCTGACTAAAGCAAAAACAATATATAAAGTTTCAGCATGATACTTGTCATTAACAATTTCAGAAGTACAAAACATAATTTGTTCATAAGTAAGATGAAGGAACAAGGGTTCATTCCATAGTACAGCAAGGCTATTCCAAAGGTTCCGAGAAAACGGACAATCAAGGAACAGATGTTGCTGAGTTTCAAGAGTTAATGAGCAAGAGTTTCTAGGACAAAAACGAGAATCCAAAGCTTTATGTTTATGGTTATTTTAACTCCTAGCCTATCATAATTACTGAGCCAGACCATATCCCAAACGTATGGTGGTAGACGGAACTACGTAGTTGTAGGAGAACCCATGGAAGATGGGCCAAGGACAAAAGGGAAAACAATTTCTTCCTGGGCCTCCTGCCTCCAAATTTTGTCATAAAGCTGTGTCTAGAGGAAATACAAAATCCTGGGGAAAAGCTGCCAGGACAGGGACATTTTAAAACTTTCTTTCCCATAAGAAGGAATATCCGGTGACCGACAAACAATAGTTCTATGTCTAGAATCCCATTTATCAAGGCAAAAAGAAAACCAAGACATAAAATAGGGTTTCCAGATAACATAACCTGGCTTAAGGGCTTTGCCAAAGTTGAAAGAAAAAAATAAACTATAAAAAAAACCAACCGGGTGGGTCATATTTATACCACCTTCCTTGATTGGCCGGTAAGTAATATTGCAGGATTTAATCTAGACCCCCATAATGCTTTAAAAATACACCAAAAGTCTGGCAAAAGAGTTTTGGGAGGAGGAAAACATAACTAAGATACAAAAAGAAAGGAACTAACAAAGATTTAATTAAACAATCTCTTTTTTTCGATCAAGACTTTGTTCCAGCCAGCCAGTAAAGCTTCTGCTTTGTCCAAGCAATTTTCCAATTATGGGAGGAAATGTCCCAGGCCCAAAAAATATCCCCAAATACTTAAACTCCTCATTTTTGATGGAAATCCCAGCATAACAGTCATTTTCAGGAAGGGAGGTGTCCAATTGGAACACCTTTACTTTTATCAAAATTAATCTTAGATCCAGAAACATCAGAGAAGTTTCAGAAACATGAATCAAATCCTGTTGTCTAGTAGTTAAATCTATTAAGAGAACTAAATCATCTGCATATGCCAATAATTTAAGCGGGGAGAAAAAGGGTCCATTTCCTAGACCATGTATCTGAGGACAAAGCTGAACAGCTCTTATTAAAGTATCAATATAAAAAACATAAAGTATTGGACTCAAGGGACATCCTTGTCTTACCCCACGTGCAAGTGGGACAGGAGACCCTAACCAGCCATTAACATTAGGAACAATCATTGCACCTTTGTACAAAGTATGTAGCCAGGAAAGAAATAAATCAGGGAAGCCAAAAGTTTTCAAGATTTGAAAAAGGTAATCATGTGAGACCTTGTCAAATGCTTTCTCCTGATCTAAACCTAACACCCATCCTGAGACAACATGCTCTTCCCTAAGAAAAACAGTTCCTTAGCAATACAAGATTATCATGTTGATACGTCCAGGGACACTACATGATTGTACCGACTAATATAGGCAGACACTTTCAAAATCCTAGCTAACAAGACTTTTGCCAGAATCTTATAATCAACATTTAATAAACTAATGGGCCTCCAATTGTCAAGATCTGTAGCATCACCTTTTTTAAAAATTAAAAGTAGAATAGCCTCTTTCATGGATTTAGTCATTTTATCAGAAATCAACATTTCATTACATAAGGCTGTCAAAATAGGTATCAAATCGGATGAAAAAGTTTTATAAAACTGTGCTGTAAGCCCATCTGAGCCAGGGGCAGAATGTAAATTCAAGGTACAAATGGCTTGTTTTACTTCGTGTTCCATTATTTCAGCAGTTAACATCTCTTGCTCTACCTTAGAGAGCTGAGGTAAATGTAAAGAGCTTAAAAACTGTCGGCCTTGTTGCAGTTAGGCAAAATTCTAATGTGTTAAAACATGATGCTCTACTGTGGCAACAAGAGCCTCAGGAGAAGAAACTAGTTCTCCAGAAGAATTTTTTAAAGACCAAATAAATTTAGAATTCACTCTAGTTTTGCAAGACTTAAAAGGGTCAAGATTTCCTTTACAAAGCTTAGTACCAAAACGGGCTTCTTGATTTAAAGAACAGGCCCGGTCATATTGGATTTGTCTCATCTTAGCACAAATTAAATCAATTTATTTACTATAATCATGACAAGTGGAGTTGGTTAGGGAAATTAAATGCTGCAACTGATGTCAACTGCAAATAATTCAAATATTTAGAGTCTGAACCTCAGCAGCCTTTTTTGAAAGGTTTTTCTCCAGAAAATTTTAGACTCTTCCCACCAATCTATTCCAGAATCATAAAATTCAGTAACCAACATCCGAGCTTTAAATTCCTGTTGCCAGGATTTTAAAAAGAAGGGTCAGTTAACAGTGTGTCATTAAGGCCAACTATTCTTTTTACAACGAGGGTAGAACTCCAGGTGAATGAAGCACAAAGAGCAACATGGTCTGAAAATTCTATCCCTACAGTAGACAAGAATGAAGTACCAGTACTTTAGATAAAAGATGAAATCAATTCTAGTTCTTAAAGGACCTTTAAAGAACGTGAAGCCACCTGATTTATGGAAATGCCTATAAGAGTCCACAAGTTGTGCAGTGGACACTATATCCTTTAAGGCTATAGAGTCACAAAAAGTTTGGAAGTTTTAAACCCCTATCAGACTGGTGAAGGCCACAATTAAAGTCACCTATCCACATTAATAATCTTGAAGTATATAAAAAGGTCTAATCAACTTAAAAGAGAAACTCGCTATGCGTTTAGTTTGAGGTGCATAAATCCCAATAAGACGAAACCTTTCCTCTTATAAGTAAAGTCTAATAATAAAGCTCTCCCTGGAAAAATTTCAATTAATCTGGAAACTTGAAATTCAGTAGAAGAAAAAAGAATACCAATACCATCACAGGTATCTTGCCCAATTGCCCAAATTTGACCAAAAGGAAGGACCAGAAGACCAGGCCCTAGAGGCCTGACAGAGCTCATTATGAATTTTTAATCTAGTGTCCACCAAACAAAATATATCATTCCTGAGTTCTTTAAGGGTCAGAAAGAGACCTCCTAACTTTTTACTACTTTTAATACTATTCACGTTTAATGAACATATTGATAAAGAAGCCATCAGGAACCTCTAGGAGATTTACCTTTCTGACTTTGTCTAGTGCATTTAGCAATAGGATCTTCATCAGTACCCCTTCTATATCTTGAGTGGACTGGACAGAGGAAGTATCAGCGTCTTCCCATCAGAATCTTTATCTGATAATTCAGTAGATAAAACAGCAAACTTATTATGAGAGTGCAAAATGCCTGTAGAAAGTTCCTGAAACGGTTTACTCGCATGCCCTTTCCTAGTTCAGCTATGAGTCACAATGGTAAAAGAGAAATATTTTCTTCAGGGACTGAAGAGGGAGTAGGAGGGGGAGGCATCATAGCTTCTGAGATAGAAAGACTACTATTTTGAATGGGAGGCACAGAATTGTGGGGAGAATCTTCAATCGCAGGGGAGACAGAAAGCTTCTCAAGGTCTTCAGTGGGATCCGTGATATTAACAACAGAAGAAGGACAGGGAGAGTCAGGTACCAAATCCTGGTGACCTACTTTATCAGCTTGCAAATGCTGGGCATAAGTAATTAAACTTTCATGAGAAGGGCAATTTTCTCTATTGTGAGAAGCCCAAGGGCAACGGCCATAGGCATGACCTATACCTTCACACAAATTACATTTAAAAGAGTTTGAACAAGTAGCCGAAGTGTGACCATACTCAAAACAATGACTGCATCTTAACTTGTCACACGCAGAACTAAAATGTGTGTGTGAACCACACTTGAAACAAGCCTTGGGCTGTCCAGCATAGAAAATATACCCCTTATCTTTACCTAAATAAAGGGTATTTGGTAAATGCCTAGGCCCAGTGTTAGAGGGAAAAAGTTTAACTCGAACTTTCCAGCTGCCATCCCATATCTGCTCACTATCAAGTGTTGGTACTGGCCGATTTAGAACCTCACAACATTTGTTTAGCCAAAAAAGAATGTCCTCAACATTAACACCCTCATTTTTAAAAACAATTGTGATATTTCGTATGGCTGGCTTGGTGAGTGGTACAACCTGAAAAGGAGACCAAAGAGGAGAAGACTGAAGAGACGTATACTGGGCCCAAAATTTGTCTAAACCTGCAATCTGCTTAAAACTTATATCAAAATTAGAACTTCCTATATTTATCAAAGCAAATATCTCAGAAGAGGAAAACTTCATAGAGCCTTTCAGCAAGGTTCTAGCAATATATACCCTATCAGGAGGTTCTTCTAACCCACTTTTATAAAGTAAACGGACTGCATTCCTTCTAGGGCAGGTTCCCTTTGGAGTTAAATAAGTCAGACAATTTAAAATGTGAAGGGCGATTCAAATTAATATTCATGGAGCTGGTAAAGAAGAATAGAATCAGAAACAGAAGACAAAACAGAAGAAGAAGTAGTGGAATTTTAGAAGCAAAATCCATAACAACAGAAGTATCAGTACTTTGTTTAGCAATACTGTTCATTTTGGATCCAGAAGAAAAAGGTGAAGATTTTTCACCGGGCACGTTGAGCTCTTTTCAATGATTGGAGACTGTTGAATAGAAGCTTTTGCAGCATATTAATATATGAAGGGTCTTGTGAATCTGGGGACCAGACACCCCGTCCCCTTTTCCCAACCTGCATTTAAAAGCCCAAATCTGGAGACCACTTTTGTTTAGAAGCACAAGAAACAGTGTCTTTGGATGCAGGTGGAAAAGATCCCCCTTTCTTTGACCATCTGGCTGATTTATCGGCCGAAAAGTAAAAAACCTCTGGTTCAGAGGAAAACAATTTAGATCCAACACTTACAGAGTCTTTTGTAGTTGCAGTCGAGACGTTCCTTAGACTTTTTACCGATGAGGAAGAGAGTTCAGACTGTGGGCACAACGAGGAGGTCCCCGAAAAACTGCCAGCCGAATCCAGTAGAGACAGAGAAGCAGGCGTCGCAGAGGTTGTAAGTAAGACGCTGCCAGGGGGCTTTGCAAGTGTAGCGTCTCCCGGAACATGAGTCTTAGGGGCTGACCGAGTAAGTGCCTGAAAAGCAGCATCCAGACGTTGCAGCTGCGAAGACAAAGCAGAACGCCAAGCAGCTCAAGCAGAAAGGCCATCCTCAGTTTCGTAAGAACAGACTCCATTCTGGTTAATGGTTCAGAAGTACACTGTGATCAGGTACAGTCACAGCAACCACATTATCGGAAACTACACCAAAACGATCTCCGATAGCCTCTAGTGAGATAGGTGCTGGGGAGGAGGCCCATTCCCCAGGACTGCCGACATCCATCTCCTCCAAGGGATTGTGCAGACTGGCCATCTCACGACCAGCAGCAAGGCTCCACCTACTCAGAGTAGGGGAATTTCCCCGGTGTCCTGGCCAAATTTCCTCATTCACTAAAAATACCAGCAACAGCTTAATCTGGTTCAAGGTCAGTTGGCATTCATCTGTATCCCCCTTCCCCAGGTCGTGCCTGAAAATAGGCAGGATTTGTCTAGTGCACTTACCTGGTCAACAAAAGCTAAATAATAATAATAAATAAATAGTCACGAATTTGGCAGTTTATTTTATTCTCCCCTTTCCTATCAGGTTAATATCTATGCACATACATGCATTGGAAGCCCAGGACTGCTCTCTAGGTGTTAAGGGTTAGCTAATATAATTTGCAATTTAAACATGCACCTCAGGATATAAGTGGTTTGTCATTGGCAGAGGTGCATTATCGGGTGGGTGAGAGATGGAGAAAAGGACCCAGTACTGTGCTAAATGTTGCTTGTGACAGTTTGGGGGGTTGGATGGGAGGTGGGGGGTACACGGTCTTGTTGGGAGGAGGGGGTTATGGGGATAAAAAATGGGTTAATTGTGGGGGAGTTGGGGTGGAGGGAGGGCCTTACAGTGGCAACATTTGGGGTTTGGTTACACGTACTATATATCCTGAGTGCAGGGCTGAACCTACTAAATTTAACAATTATTATTATGTGGCCAAGAAGGTGACTTTTGCTACTTGGAATGTTAAGGGGATCAGGAAAAACCAAAACAATATCAAGTTCTCAAACATTTAAGCCTATTACATTCTCAAATAACTTTCCTACAGGAATCCCATTTATTAGAAGCAGAAGCTTTACAGTTAAGGAGACAACAGGTGGGGCTGGTTTATGACGCTCAGGGTTCTACTAATAGTTGTGGGGTCATGCTTATTATTAATAGGGGTATTCCCTTTATCTCTACACAAGTCAACAAAGATCCCAAGGGTAGGTTAATCCTAGTTAAAGGCACTCTCTGGTCAGTCCCACTTTTACTTGTCAGTGTACATGGTCCTAATATGGACGATCCAGGGTTTTTAATGAGACTCATAAATATTATCCTGCCTTTGCTTCCCATCAGGATTATTTTGGGAGGCGACTTTAATCAAGTTGTAGATTCTAATCTCGACAGGTCAGGTAGTGAACCGGGAGTGGTTTCTCTGGGACAGAGGGCTTTTAGGGACTTACTGGATCAATGTGGGCTCTGTGATGTCTGGCACATCCTATTTCCAGATTCTAGGGAGTTCACTTTCAGGTCAATGGCGCACGGCTCGCAGTCCCGCATTGACTACATTCTTATTTCTCAGGCTCTCCTAGAGGGGGTCAAGACTTCTTCGATCCAACCTGGCCCTGTCTCTGATCATTCACTGGTGTTATGCAAATTGTCATTCCTTAATTTACCAAATAGGAAAACAAGATGGAAACTTAATGAACAACTTCTTAAATATTCCAAGTATTGCAAGCACATAAGGGAGCAAATTGAGGTCTTCTTCTTATTCAACCCCTTAGACAGTACAAAACTGGATATTTTATGGAGGGCCTTTAAGGCCTATATGAGAGGGATCCTAAGTAGTATGGCAGTGAGTAGGAAAAGGGCAATTGAGAAATTATTTTTATCATTATTGTCCCAAATTCGGTCACTCTGAGTTAATATTTCGATTACTGCCCCAGATGAAGACAAGAGGAAGCTGTTAGTGCTGAGAGACAGATATTTAGAGTTACTTTGGGAAAAAGCAGATTTAGCTATTATTCGTACTAGAGCCAGTTACGCAGATCAGGGAGAGAAGGCGGGGCATCTATTGGCACTGCGTGTCAAGCAACAAGAATCTGCAAGATTCATCCCTCCAATTAGGGCAATAGCTGATGGGTCTCTGAAAATATCTCCTATGGAGATAGTACAAGAATTTGCCCTATACTATGAAATGCTGTACAGTGATATGGAGTACCCTCCCTGCCCTGGGAGCATGGAGAATTATCTGAGGGATTCCCATTTACCCTCACTCTCAGTACAACACAAGTGTTTTTTTTGGTCTCTCCTATATCACAGAAGGAAATTGCTGAGGTAATTAGTGGATTGCCCTCAGATAAAGCCCCAGGCCCTGATGGATTCTCCTTCCTATTCTACAAAGTGTTTCGGGATCTTTCACTACCTGTACTTAATCGATTATTCCAATATATGTTAACTGGGGCAGAGGTAGATCCTCATCTCTTTGAGGTCTTGATTGTACTTCTCCCTAAACCAGATAAGGATCCTGAGCTTGTTCAAAGCTACAGACCTATATCTCTTTTAAACCAAGATATAAAAATTCTTTCAAAGATTCTAGCCAATAGGTTAACTGTAGTTCTTCTTGAGTTAATAGGTACGAACCAGGTAGGATTTATGAAAGGGTGCTCATCAGCTGATCATTTGTGTACACTAACTCATGTCTTCTCAGCAACCAGAGATGCTGAGTTCTCTGCAGGTCTGGTCTCCCTGGATGCCGAGAAGGCATTTAATCATGTGAATTGGAATTTTTTGTTCAGAGTTTTGGAAGCTTTTCAATTTCCTCCTGTATTTATATCCTGGATTGCTGCATTATATAAAACCCCTACAGCAAGGATTTCTGGGAACAGGGCTTTCTCCAAATCCTTCCCACTCCATTCAGGGACTAGACAAGGTTGCTTTTTATCTCCTCTGTTATTTAATTTATATCTGGAACCTCTCATCCAAAATATTCTCAATAATACCTCTATACAAGGCTTTTGGGTTGGGCATCATGAAATTAAAGTCACAGCATATGCGGATGATTTGTTGATACACCTATCCCATCCGGTATCTTCTGTACCGGCCTTATTGAATGAAATAGCAAGATTTAGCTACTTGTCCAATTACAAATTGAATGCCAGTAAATCCTTATTCTTTCCATTAAACCATAAGGTATTCAAGAATGCTATTAGTCCCTTAGATCTATGTTGGACTCCCAGGTAATTTAAATACTTGGGCATTAAACTATCCCATAACCCCTAACATGGTTTAAGGAAAATCTTGAATCTCTCCCACAGCTTATCATCCATGACCTCGATAGGTGGTTCAAACTTCCCATATCATTATGGGGCCGAATCAACGTAACCAAGATGAACATTTTCCCTAGAATTTTTTACCCTTTATCTCTTCTCAACACTTTTATCTCATTACTCTGGTTTAAAAAAATTACATGGCATGTTACTAGATTTATCTGGGCAGATAAATATCCCCGTTTGGCCTATTACAAATTAGTAGCTCCAAAATTTGAGGGAGGTTTGTGGATTCTCCATCTGGCTATATACTACTGAGAAAGTCATCTAGCAAAATGTTTGAGATGGATATCCCCTAGCCCAGAACAGGAACAACTGGTCTGGCTTAGGATCAAACTGGATGTAATTAGATCTAAAAATCTGGACCCCCTAACTTTATCTTACCTTAAATTATCCCAGGTGCGTATGTTGAGGAATGCCTCACATTAGGTACTTCACAATTATGTTCATTTTTGCATTATACCCCTCAGTTGGACATAGTTCAGTCTATTTGGAATTCCCATCCTTCACTATTAATAAGAAGCAGATTCCCTGTAAATGGCTGTCCCAACTGGGAGATGGGAAACTGCTTTCTATGGTGGACGAAGAGGGGCAATGGTTGTCCATAGGAGATATTATTAAGAAATTTCTTATTTCGGTTTCCTCCCATTTCAAAGTTAAGCAGTTAAGGCACTTATTCACAATAGTTTTTGGTAACTCCCGCCCTCCAGACTGTCCCAGCCCTGATATCTGAGGTCTCCTCACTTATTGGATCTTCAGGTGTCATATCTAAATTATATCAGGTTCTGTTTCACAAAAGATATGGAGACTCTTTTGGACCTACAAGATTCTGGAATTCAATTCTTCCTCAGTATCATTTGGACTGGCAATCTCTGTGGAGATCCTGCCATAAATATGTCTTTCAAGACAGATTGCATCTTATGCAATATCATATATTACATAACATGTATTGCACTCCTATAAAATTAAAGAAATGGGGTCTCTTGGATTCCAATATATGTATTAAGTGTTTGAGGGAAGAAGGAACACTTCTTCACATGTTCTGGTCCTGTCCCAAAATTTCCCTCTTCTGGGATTCAATCAATATTTCCATGGATCCCTTACTGGGCCGTCAGGAGCATTTTATGCCTGATATATGCCTTTTAGGGGATCTGTCTTCTGTCAGGGTTAAAGTAAGAAAATTTCAAATGTCTATGATTGCCCTATCTGTCAAGAAGCTTATTTTATGTCACTGGAAAGACAAGTCCACCCCAACTTTTCAAGAATGGGTGCACGAAATTCTTGCCAACCTCCGAACAGAAAAAGCGATTGCTAGTCTTCACAACAGACTGGCAGTATATACCAAAATATGGGATCCCCTTCACTCCTTAATTTTATTGGCTCAGTTGTAATTATTTCATATTTTAAAATGCCATATAGTTTTTTAAGGAATGAGCTCGGTACTTAGGGGATTCATTGAGTAGTTGCTGCTGTAAGGGGTGGGAGGGGTGGTATGGGAGGGTTGGGCAGTTATGTCCTTATAATTGGATATATTGCATTTCATCCTCATTGTAACTGCCCTTTATAATGGAAAATGTATTAATAAAGCTTAAATTGAAAAAAAAAAGATAATTCTTCAGGTCCTTTTAAAAGACTCAACCAATGTGGCTTCCCTCACAGGTCAAGGGAGCTAATTCCAAGGGACCAGGCCAGCCACCTTGAATGAACGATCACCCAAGATTTTCAGCCTGGTCCATGGAATTTTTAGGAAGCTCTCAGTGGAGTAATGGCAGGAGTGTACTGGGATGGCAAGTGTAAGGCGGTCTAACAGGTAGCCAGGACCTGAGCGGTATAGGTGAACAAGCTCACCTTGAAGATGATCCTCCACCTGAAAGGCAGACAATGCAGGTCCCGCAGAACCAGGGTCACATGGCAGGACCTTGGTAGGCCCATCAGTAACCTGGCCACATGTTCCACACCAGCTGTAGTTGGCGGAGGCTCTCTACACTGACCCTGAGGTGTAGAGCATTACTGTAGTCCAGCCTGGATGTCACAAAGGCATGCACCAGTGCAGGCAGGTCCTCAGGTGGAATTAGGGGTCTGATCTGGCTGATGTTCCTTAAGTGGTAAAAACCATTTTGGACAACAGATGACACCTGTGGATTGAGTGTCAGTCTGTCATCAAGGATGATGCCCACATTTTTCACCCCAGAGTATGTCGTCAATGGGGTAGATTCCAGGATCAAACCTGTTACCACATTGAACGCACCTTCATCATACCCATGATGAGGCTCAATCACCAAGATCTCCATCTTGTCAGGGTTCAGCCTCAGCCAGTTAAAGGACATATAATCCTGGATTTCAGCAAGGCACTTATTCTGCACTTCGACAGCATCATTTGTTCCTGGTGCAAACAACATTAACAACTTTGTATCATCTGCATAGCAGTGAAAACCCAGATTATAACATCTAATGATCCTCCCCGGGATCAGCATGTATACTGCAAACAGCATTGAAAATAGGATTGAACCTTGAGAAACTCCACATGACAGGGTCTTCAGGGAGGAGGAGAAATTCCCCATCACCACCTGCTGCTTTCTGCCTGAGAGCTAGGACTCAAACCAGTGGATGGCAGTTCCATTGAGTCCACAATGCTCTCTAAGGTGATCGAAAAGCATGATGTGGTCCATGGTGTCAAACTCTGATAAGAGATTGAAGAAGATAAGAACTGAGCATTCCCCTTTATTTCATGGCTTGAGGAGGTCATTTTGCACCCAAACTAATGCCATTACTGTGTTATGTCTTTCCCTAAATCCAGACTGGAATGGCTTATAGATGTCAAAGGTCACAAGGTGTGCCTCGAGCTGCAAAGTCACCACCTTCTCTACAACTTTCTCTAAAAATGGGAGGTTGGAGATGGGTCTATAATTCACCAGAATGTTAGCATCGAATGATGGTTTCTTCATAAGGGGCCTCACCAACACCTTCTTCAAGGTGTCATGGAAGAATCTTTCCAAAAGTGAGTGCTAGACAATCTCAGTGAACACTGGACCAATGGCCTCAGCACATCTCACTAGAAGATGAGTTGGGCCAGGGTTCAGCTCACAAAAGGTGGGCTGCAGCTTTGAATTAACCTTAATGACCTCAGTCACCTCAACTTGACAAAACTCCCCCCCAAGACAATAGGAGCACCCCTGTTCCAACTAGGCCCTCCACTGTTGGGCTTATTTTCCCCCACTGGCAAGATCCTGGCCTGAATAGATGACACCCTGTCAGAGAAGAACAGAGCAAACTCTTCACAAAGTGTGGCTGAAAAGGACCTTTTCAGCTTTAAACAGACTGGATGAAGTAGTCTGTCCACAGTCAGAAAGAGCAAAGCTGGTCTGTTCTTCTCTTCAGCAATCTCCCTGGACAGGAACGCTGCCTTCTTACAGTCAATTGCTTTTTGATAATCATTATAATGATTTCTCAAAGCCAGTCTATACTCCATGGACTGTGTCCTTTGCCACCAATGCTCCAACCTTCTACCCTTGGTCTTCATCTCATTGACAGCCACATTAAAGCATAGCGGTCTCAAGTGAGAAGATATAGGTCAGATATGGACTGGTGCAATAGATTCGAGTGCCTAAGAGACAGCCACAATATAGGCCACCACTGCCTCACCCGAACCAATCACATATGTAGCACTCACATCAGAAAAATCAACTATTTCCAGAGGTCCCTCTGGAGACAACTCCCTTAAAGGATGATAGCTGACCATCTTAACAGGGGAGAGACCATCATAGGGGGCCTCAAATGAGACCTTCACCTTACAATGATCAGACTAAGCAACCTAACCAATCCTGAGGTCAGGGAACTCAAGGTCCAGTGAGAATACCAAATCCAAGGTGTGGCCATGATGGTGGGTTGCAGAAGCAATTACTTGTGCGAGTCCCAGAGATGTCATTAACTGGAGGAGATCATATCAAAATTGTGAGGATTCATCATGGATCCAGGCATTGAAGTCGCCCAGAATCAACTATCTAGGTGACTCCAACATGCTGTCAGCAATGATGCCCATGATTTCCTGCAGGAAATCTCCCCAATCCTGGAGGACAGTGAACAAGGAGAATCCTGCAGCCCACACCTGGACCCCCACACACAGCCACACATTCAAATGATGAATTGGAACCCACTGGGTGTACAGAGAAGTTAAAGCTGGATCTAAAACAGATGGGCACATCCCCACCCCTGCATTTCCTCCTCCTCGGGTAATGCACTACAGAGTACCTGGCCGGGACCAATGTCTCCAAAACTGGACCTGTATCATCTCCCAGTCAAGTCTCTGTAATGCAAGCTAGATAGACTGAGCAAGCCAAGTCCGACATAATTGCGGCCTTGTTCTTCATTGACCTGGCATTGTACAGCACTGTCTGATGGGACTGGTGGGGACTGCAGGCCCTCCAGCTACCTGCCCACACAATCTAGTGGGAACCCTGGGAACATACACCAAACATGTTGGGCTTCTCTCATGGCTTTGTTTAACCCCAGGGTGCCTCCTGCTCCTAACCATCCCATACTGCTCACCTCCTCTGCATGCACAGTTCCGTGTCACTATCACAGCCACCCCTACTGATACCTACCTCCCTGCAACATCTTACAACTGCAGCTGGGAGAGGGAGATCGACAAAGGGGCAGAGGTCATGCAACAGGGATGCAGTATAGCTTTTACTTATGTAATTATTTATTCTTGATAATGTCCCCCTAGTGCTTGTTCTTTTGATTGGCATATTCAGTTGTACTGTTGCTTGCTCTGTTGTCTCCTATATGCTTTATTGTATTGCTCCCAGGTCATACCTGAAAATAGGTATATGTATGCCTAGTGTACCCCATCCAGTCAACAAAAGCTACATAATATATAATAATAATACAGAGGGGCCTGGAACTCAAACACATCTTAACTAAAATCCCACACAGCTCAATCAAAAAAGAAATGTAAACAATTCCTAAACTATTATTTAACCTAACCTAACCATGCAATCAACACCCACACAATAAATATATGAACAACAACCTAACCACATGCAACAACACTCATATACTACCTACAATAAACCCAATTCCACACCAAAACAAAACCACAATAATTTAAAACTAAAACATATACAGAATCCTTTTGTTTTTTAAGTCCAGAGGGCATACACAAAATCTATTGAAATGGAGTGAATATTATCTAATCAAAAAAATTACAAAGGCTCACCGGGTCAGGGTCCCCAGCAGTGCTCTCACCACTGTTGAAAGGGAAGGTGCAGGCCAGACAAAGAAAGTGCTCTCACCACTATTTTTACAATCGATGGATGTTCAAACAAAGTCTGTAGTATAAGTCCTATGAGTGGTGCTCCCACCCCCACTCACTAAAAGCCTGAAACCAGGTACTTACAAAGCAAGTCCATGCCGGGGAGGGGGGGTTGGTCACTGAAATGCAGCTGAATAACCAACCGCCAACATGAAGATCTTCTCTCACTACAACTAGTCCTCCCAGTAATCCACAAGCTGGAATTCGCAGGCACTATCCACCGGAAAATGGACAATCGCCCTGGGACCAACACCTCTCAGTCCACCATGGCGCCTCTCCAAGCCTGGCTCTAAGAACTTTGCAACCAGGCTTCTGTTTGATCTTAAGGGCTACTTGGCCCACTAACTCCACAAAATCTAGTTCAGTAGTCACAGCAGCAATTCACTGGTTTCTTCATGCTGATGTGTTGCTATCTGGCCAACTTTTCCTCCCCTTTGAAATGGACCCCTCTGAAAAAATATTCCTGGCCAGTAAGTTAATGCACTTTCCTCAGTCTCTGTTCCTGGTCGAGTCTTTGGACAGATGCTGTGGAAGCAGTGTTAGATTTAAATTTTCTATAGTGAACCTCTGGATTTGAAAAAAGGGAATTCTCCAAATGAAAACAATAAATATACCTCCTGTGTTGTCTCACTCTTTACCCCTGCCTAATCCTCACTCCCTATCTCAGACTTACCTACTACCTAATTATTTAAAACACTGATTAAAACCCTGAACTCACCAGAATAAAATACCTGTTGAGAAAATACTAAACAAAGTTAGTATTCTTTTAAGATGAAACTTTAAAGAGTATTGCAAGCTAAATTGGAGTTAAAATAATCCATGTTAACAGAGCACAGACAAATAGACACCCAGTCTGGCAGCCATGTTACTCTACCTCCTCCCCTCTGTAATGTATGATGCCTGAGGTATGTAGAGCACACTACTGTAATCATCAACTCTAGTGTCAGTGGAATGCCAGTGACGTTGGTCCTAGCCATACCAGCATCATGGCAGAAGGCTTGGAGAGGGTCTACTGTTAGCTGTGGTAGCAAAAGGGCTGCTGCACATATTGCTTTTTATTTCAACATTGGAGATAAGCATTATGTATTTATAACCGGCATTACTCAGCAGGTGTAACAGTACCATGTAAACAATATTATATTTTGGCCCTTGACCACTACTATAGTTTCTTAATAATCTATTTTTGCTTCACATGTAGCACCCTGGCAAGCTCATGGAGCCTCTGGCTAAAGTTGTGGCTCCACTAACTTTGACTTAGAGAAAAAAATCAGAGGCATAGTGGAAAAACTCACTCCCTTTCCATTCTCCACTTCTTCTGATTGTAGTGACCCTTTGGCAAAATCCAACAAAACTGATGATCCTGTAGGCAAACTCAGTTCATGCCCACCGATGAAACACCACATAATTCGGCAAAATCCTTGAGTGCCACTTACAACGGTGCTAGCCATAAAGCAATGTAATAGCTTGCAGTAAGTGTCATGTCACAAAATATTGCCTGACAAAGGGGCTTAATTACCTTTGAATTACACTGTTCCCTGCAGCACTCTGAAGTTACACTGCAGTAATGATGCGAGGTACTCATTGTATCCTTGCTGGTGCCACTGTATTCTATTACCCTTTCACTTTTCATTAGCACTGGAAGAAAAACATCATGTGTTTAAAACAAATCCTTCATAAAACTCTAGCATGACTCTTGTTCAAACACTAAATAAGTGCCTGTAAGAAGTGCCACTGGTCTGGATTAAGATTTCCTGACTTCATGATGCACATGTCATAGTACAGTGCAGCCAAAACAACCATAAAAGAAATAAAGTAGTCTGCAGAATGTGCTGACTTTACATTCAGATCCCAAATATCTAACATGTTTGGGGATAACCTAACATAAAAGACTTGTTCTAGAAATGAGGGCCTCCGCTTTGTTGGTGTATGGCACCCACTTTGTGAGTTTTTATTTAATTTGTTTATTTTGATATTTTACCTTTGGTAACAGGGTACATTCCATTGGGATACAGGATCCCATTTACAGAATTACCTAATCCATTAGGAAAAAATAAAATCTTAAAGGGGAAGTCTCCCATAGTTTCACAACAATATTTTCCCAACTCTTTATGTGTAACTGTAGTGTGCCTCCTCCATTTTCCAGCAGTTCTATTGCTGTCCAGATCTAGATTATAATTAAAAATGTACAGCGCCCAGAAGTTATCGATGTGTTTGTCCTCCATTTTACCATCAATGTTGCTGGAGGATGATGTCATCAGAGCAACAGATAATGGTGCTGCACTAAATGCTGTTCTACAAGTAAACCAAACCCACAATGTTTGGTTCCCCACTTGAGTAATGGAGGAACCCTGTAAGTGTTGTGCACATCCTGAAGTGCAG
Organism: Neoceratodus forsteri; assembly: GCA_016271365.2. Lineage (NCBI taxonomy): Eukaryota > Metazoa > Chordata > Ceratodontiformes > Ceratodontidae > Neoceratodus > Neoceratodus forsteri. Next base: position 149,245,970 of record CM028136.1, on the reverse strand, counting down.
GTCTAATAGGGATTAGGACAATGTGAGTGTGATGCAGCCCTGATTTGAGGTATATATAGTATTCATATAAGGAAGTGCCTGTGTGTGTTGTGTTACTGTTTCTTTTAGCAAAAACAGTTTACTCAATAAATTTCTCTGGGTACAACAAGACTTTTATGTGGTATTATGCAGCTGTGTATTATGTTGTGTGTATTAACATTCTCTGTTTTGATTGACACCAGCAGTGAGAAACAATCTTGCAAATATGCCCCTTTCCCTTTATAATTAGGCAGTTACTGATTGGATAGCTGCTGTAAGCAATAAAGAATTTGGCTATTACAAGGAATATGTTACCAGGAAAGCATCATCTGCAGCATATGGAAGAAGGCTAATCTAGTGGTTAAAGCACAGGCACAAGCACTGGGGGACACTGGTTCAAATCCTACTAGAGTCCCTTACTCTCTAACCCTTAATAAGTTCCCATAACCTCCTTGGAAACTGTGATGGCCCCTCAGGTCCATGAATTTAAAAGTGCACCAATTCTCATTATAAATCATTAGCAGTGATGTGAGAACTACAGCACTTCACTTTCAAGTTACTAAGGATAAGCTGTGGCAGCCCCCTCGCCCCCACTTTGTAATGCCAGCATTTGAAGTAGGATGTCCTTCACAAATCAGATGCTACACCTCAGCTGTTGTAGGTAAAGAAACTAAACAGTCTCAGTGTTTGTAGTGCTCTGTATTTGTTTAGCTCACTCCTCCCATGTCATATGCATTCTGTGTCTTGGTATTTCCAGTCAGAAACTCAGATTTAAGGAGCATTTGAAATGAAAAACAATACACTTTATAAAGTAAATGATTTAGCTCTCCATTTTCAGGCTGCTGAAAGGGGATGTGTATAATTCAGTCCTGTGTGATCCTTCAGTAAACTGCCCAGGCCCACCTTGTAATGAATCTTCTGAAGGGTGTTCACTTGGTTCAATACAGAGTGACTGATTGACTGCTTAGTTGATTGATTGGTTGATTGACTGATTCAGTCTACTGCTCTCCACAACATTACAACTGTCGCACAGAGAGAAATGAGCAGTACAAAGAAACAAATTTTGTTTCCTGTGAATGAAATACTGTTAGATGTATTATTTGCTGTACACATACAGTATTAAGGCTACAAGTACTACGCCCTGTGTGAATTGCTTGACAGAGCTGCCTTAAGCAATTGCAGACTTAAAATAAAATAAGGCTAGACAGCATTGATACCCTTATGTTTTGTTCTGCACTGTTGCTGCAGTGACATCAAGGAATGGGAGGGTCTGTATTACAAGTGATTCATTTGCATGTAAATAGAGGCTTGCTTGACATTTTACTACCGTGTGTCAGAGCCTCAAACTCTAGATAATGTGTTGCAACAGAAGAAATGGCTGATCGCTTATTGACATATGTACAGTACTTGATGTAATGAATAATAAATACATCAGACATATCCAAATCTTAAATATACAGGAGTCTTCACCTTTAACACTAAACCAGGCAAGCTACACATACTGTAAATCCATTAAAATACTAAACATTATCAAGAGAAGCAATGGCAGAATATTAAGAAACTGTTATTGTGGCCAGGGCTCTAATATTGTTGCATATGGTGAGTTTACACCTACTGGGTAATGTGGTGAATGTATACATAACTTATATAGATACATAGACAGTGTTGGTAGATAAGGGCCTATGGCCCACCCAGTCTGCCCATTTGAGCTTGTAAGTTCAGTTTGTTTTCCTAGAAGTCTGTTGCCCCTTACCCCTGACCTCCAGAATTCCTTTATGTCTATCCCATGCATTCTTAAATCCTGTGATTGTTTCAGCCCCCACCACTTCCTCTGGCAGGGTGTTCCACTTGTCCACCACCTGTTCTGTGAAGAAATTCTTCCTCATGTTTCCTCTGAATCATCCTCCCTCCAACTTCATCCCATGCCCTCTAGTCCTGGAACATCTTTTTTGCTTAAAAATAATGTATTCATGCACCCTGCTCCTCCCTGTAAGATACTTGTATGTCTCTATCACATCCCCTCTCTCTCTCTCCTCTCCTCTAGGGAGTACATGTTCAGTTCCTTCAACCTGTCTTCATAGGACTTGTGATGCAATCCATGCACCATCTTTGTTGCCCTCCTCTGAACCTTCTCTACCCTGTCTATGTCCTTGTGTAGGTATGGTCTCCAGAACTGTACACTGTACTACAGGTGGGGCCTCACTAGTGTCTTGTATAGCGGAATTATTACCTCCTTTCCTGCTGGTGATGCCCCTGCCTATACATCCCAGCATCCTATTTGCTTTACCTGCTGTCTTGTCACACTGTTTCCCTACCTTGAGGTCATCAGAGATGATAACCCCAAGATCCCTTTCCTGCTTGGTGCATGCTATATCCTCACCCCAACTGATATATTGTGCCAGGGTTTTGTGCCCCATATGCATTATCTTGCACTTCCTTGCATTGAATTTCAACTGCCAAACCCCTGACCATTCTTCAAGTTTCTACAGGTCCCTTCTCATTCTGTCTACACCCTCTGTGTGTCTACTCTGTTACAGAGCATTGTGTCATCAGCGAACAGTGAAATTCTGCCTTCTAGGTCCTGCGCAACGTCACTGATGAAGATGTTGAATAGGACTGGTCCCAGCACTGATTCCTGTGGTACCCCACTGGTCATTCTTCCCTCTGTGGAGTGACAGCCATTTACCACCACCCTCTGTGTCCTGCCACCCAGCCTATTACCTACCCACCACACTACTGTCCTGCCCACACCCATATTCCCCAGTTTGTGTAATAGTCTTCTATGTGGCACAGTGTCAAAGGCCTTGCTGAAGTCCAGATAGGCCATGTCCACTGCCCTCCCCTGATCTACCTCCCTAGTCACTCAGTCTTATATCTCCAAGGATGCAATAGAAGACAGTATGTGTAGTAGCAACTTTGGTACAGCAGCTTATGGCAGACCCAATCCCGGCCTTTTGCTATGATGCTGATAGTGAACCATCTGTGGCAAAGGCCAGGGACACTAACATTCCATTGACACCAGTACCATTAAAAAGACTGCATGTTATTCAGTCACTCATTATTATTTGTTCAATTACTAAAGTAAGTATTTTTAGTAACCCAATTTTTGTTTCTGTGTAAGCAGTTTTTTTATCAATAATATTCCCAGCAAATCAAAATATTTCTTTCAGGATGGGGTGGAGTCTCATGATTTCTATCTATGGCAATTAAATGAGTCCACGTTCCATAATGTCTAACTTAAATCTGCCAAGGCATTTAAAAGTTCTTTTTAAAATATGTTTTGTTTTCTTATGCATTTTTAATTTAAGAAGAAGAATTTCATCATAAACAACTGCCAAAATTCCCTTTATGGAGACCACCAAAACATTTTGATAATAAAAATCGAATAAGAATGTGCGACAAATTTTATTTAGTTACCTGGCTGGATGTCACAAGAATGGGACATTTTCATTACCTTTCAATAATTTATTCTCCTTGGACTGTTTCTGCTTTCAACATTGTAATTATAGTCTTTGTAACAGCTACTTCAGCAAAAATTATGGACTGTTTTTAAGTGTGTGCGGGGGAGGATTTTTAATTAAACCCTTAAAACATAACAATGGAAGGTACCTATATTACCAGTAAAACCTTTAGAAACATATAAACATAGAAAATAATGGCAGAAGGAGACCATAGGTCCATCTAGTCTACCCAAGGTTTACCAAGGCCTTCTATTGGTCCCAGGATCTAGCCCCCCTACCCTCTGTAGCTTGTTCATCTCTTACTCCATCCCATCATCTCTTGAAAGCCACCACAGTTTTAGTTCCCATCACCTCAACAGGCAGTCCATTCCACAGTTCAACTCTTTCTGTGAAATTATACTTCCTCATATCCCTTTTGAAGATCCCACCCCATAGTTTCCATTCATGTCCCCTGGTGGCTGAGACTTTTACTCAGTTAAAAATGTCTGGGAAGGGCATTTTTTTAATAACCATCATGAATCTGTATGTCTCAATCATATCACCCCTCTCCCTTCTAGTCTCTAGAGAGCAGATGTTCAATGTTGTTAGTCGCTCCTCATAAGAGAACCCCTGGAGGCCCTGAACCATCTTGGTCACCCTTCTCTGCACAGTTTTCAACCTATCACTGTGCTTCCTAAGGTGAGTGCTACAGAACTGGACGCAGTTTTCCAGGTGGGGTCTCACAGCAGGCCAGTATATTGGAAGAATCACTTCCCTGTCCCTACTGTTCAAACCTCTCCTTACACACCCCAGCATTTTATTTGCTTACTGTAAGCTTTGTTGAACTGGCTTGACTGCTTGGGGTGCCACATATGATGATCCTGAGATCCCTTTCCTCATGTGAGGTGCTGAGTTGGGCCCCATTGAGCCAGTACTCTGCTCTGGGTTCCCCTTACCCAGATGTAACATCTTGCACTTTTTTACATTGAACTGTAGCTGCCAAACCTTGGACAATCTTGTCAATTTTTTTAGGTCTTTCTGAAGGTCCTTTACCACCTTGGTGCTATCAAGCCTACCGCCTAACTTAATATCATCTGTGAAGAGTGCTATTTTGACCTGAATGCCTTATCCAGTGTCAGTAATGAACTTATTAAAAAGGACTGGTCCCAAGACTGATCCCTGTGGCACCCTATGGCAACATCCCAATCACCTGACCTCACTCAATTGACTACCACTCTCTGCTACTTGTCCTTCATCCACTTTCCCAACCACTTGACTATGCTCCCAGCACTGTCTAGGTCCTCTAACTTCTTTAATAGGTGCTTCTGTGGCACCAAATGAAAGGCCTTACTAAAATCACAGTATAGGAGTATTTACAGTACGTTTCTTTAGCTCCCCTATCTCAGCTCACATCTCACACCTATACCACTCTCCTCTTACTTTCTCTCTGTAACTCAGGCTATCATTCACTACTGCTTCCCTCTCATAAATCCCTAGCTGGACAGAATGCCTTCATCTTCCAAATATATGGAACTGTCTCCCACTAACAATTCGCTCTGCCTTCTCCAAATGCACTCTTTCCTTGCTACTCCAAGCCCACACTGCTCCCTGCAGCAAATGCCCATAGCCCAATGGCCTACTTCCCCCCCCCCTGGCTCATCCAGCAACTACACTCTTCCTTTTCTCCCATTTCAACCCCTCCCTTCCTTCTGTCCTCCAACCCCCCTCCCTACCTCCCTTCCCATCTTTCTCCATCTCCATCTCCTCCCCCTCACTCTTCCCTCACCTCACCCCCACCACTCCATCTACTCCTCCTACTCTCTCATCCACTCTGTGTCTATACTCTCAACCCTCCCTTACCTTATCCCTATCACTGCCTGTTCCCAACACCATTCCATTTTCCTCCTTCTCTCCTCTTCCTTCACCCAGATCTCCTCACCATTCCTCCTTCCTCTCTCCCTCTCTCAGCCTTCACTCTCCTCTCCCAATGCCCTCTCTGGTTGCTCCTCCCCATGGCCCCCACCTGATTATTGATAATTTCCTTACCCTTTCATGTTTTCTGGCTCTACAGCTTGGGGTGCCAGTACATCACGCCTGATGTTAATCAGCTTGTGTAGATATTAATTATGCCTAAATGATAGTGTATATTTTGTACATTTCTGTCCTAGTGTATTACTGTGCTTTCTGCTTGTATTTTGTACTTATCCTCTTCCCTCCTCCCCCTGGACACATCTGGAAACAAGCTTTATGGCTCAGCATATCTTTCCTGGTAAACCTCTTTTAAACAAACAAACAAACAAATAAATAAATAAAAAGTGATACTGTATCACAATGGGAGAGAAGTGTGAAAATTGACAGCATGGTTAAGTCAACTTCTATGGTTGCATCAGAAAAAGTGAAAGACATGCTATACTGTACATGCACTTATATATTCAGTAAACAAAGACACACATACACACATACTCACGCATGCGCACATATACACACACACATGCATATCATGTGTTTTGTTCTCATTCCTCCTGAAAAAATGAGTAGGGAAAGCATACTGTATATGCATTAAATACCCTTCTGGTTAAAAAACTATATTGTGTTTGAATAAAAGGTAATAAGTAAATTGCCTAATGGACCTCAGTGAGTCACACCTGATCACATTTAGTATTTGTCCATTTTGTTCTAGCCACAAGAAATCTGGGTTGCTGAAGTGTGAGAGTAGCTGCAAACTCATAAGCCACCCACCAGCTGTTACAAAGCATTAGGTTCACTAAGAAAAATGAAACAAAATAACAGACATAATGTACAATATTCAAAGGTTTTCATCTGGCTAATGTTGCTGCTATATGCGTAAATGTCTTGTATGACTATTTCCATAAATTTTTTGAATGGTGTCTTTATTCTGCCTTATTTGTTTGGAAGTTAATAGGCTACTCCTACAGTTTAGGTATATGTCCTTGCAAATCAATTATGTCACAGATAATTGAGCAAAAGTGATAAAAGCCTTCTTTGAAGTAGCCATAAAAGAGCTGCATGACATATTTATCTGTTTTCAGTTTGCAATTTTGGCTAAAATACTGCTGCAATATTTGTGTAAGAAGAAAATGCTTCTTAGCAGTTTTACCTCAATAAAATTAGGAACCAAACAGTACATTTGCAGAGCTGCTGTTTCTCAGGAATGTATTTGTCTACAGTTTGAAATGAAACAAAGCCTAAACATTAAAAAGAGAAACAAATATCAGTAATTATGGAGTGCTAATCATTAGCAGAATTCACTTGAAAGTCTGAATTGTCCAAGAGATTTGTCTATCTTCCACATTTCACAGTGTTGTATAATTAGGCTTGCCAATTAAAAGCCAAGCCAATTTGTCCTAGGCACCTCCAGAAATCAAGGAAGAAGGACAGGGCAGGAGGAGGGTGAAGGGGGAGGGAGGGAGAAGGAGACTGTGACATCACCAGGTAGGGGAGGGGATACCAACAGCATCATATGACAGTTACCCCAGGGGAAGCAGTAGATGGGCCAGGGGGCGAGGCCAACAGGGGGCCTGAATAGGGTCCTCAGGGGCTATTTAAGGGCAGCTCACAGGCAGCTATCCCTCTTTTGCTGGAAATTTTTCAGCACATCATTGGCAAGCTAGAAGGTAAGGCATTTCTGTTTTTTGCATAGGCCACAGAAGGCCATAAGGCATGTGGTATGTTTGTTGGCCTGGCACACCCTGAAGGTCTTGATGGGGGCCATGTGGCTTGTGGAATAAGGGACAAGGCATTCAGCCTTGGTAGTTTGATAGGTGATCTTTAGTAATGTTATTAACTGAGGTGTACTTCATTTGTTGTAACACAATCGGTTATTATAGGTACTGCTGCTTTAATAAGAATATTTTCACTTAGTACAGTGGCTGAAGTTTTTAAATCTCATGCAAAAAGTGGTTGTGTTGGTGGTGATAGGGTTTTCAGGTCCCATCTAGGGCACAAAGCAAGTTGGTGGCAAGGAGTTTCTGTGTAAGAAAAGAGAGATGAGGAGACAGGACCTGCTGCAGTGAGGTGAGGCACTAGGATCGAATTGTGGGGCATTTGGGTCCATGAGTACCGTGGAAGGACAAGCAACATGCCGACATTGCTGTGGATGGCCCATCTTCAGCTGCAGAGTCATAGCTCTGGGGAACCAGCAGGACTTTTGATGTGAAAGTGGCCTAAAAAAGTGTCACATACAAAGAGCTGCCAGCCAGCCATGTAGGAGGAGGCAGAGGCTTGGCGGTGGGTCTGTAGAAGCTGGGCCTTCCATTCTGGCCAGCTTACAACCAGGAAGGGGGCAGTTTTTCTAGGTAGGGTGAGTAACCACTTGCCGCAGGAGTAGGCACATGGACAAGGCACAGTTAATGGTGAATTTTGGCAGAAGGAAGATGGCTGTTGGACACTGGGGGGGTGATGGCCAGCCATGTGGGCATATGGGGGGGCCGTACAGAATGTGGCCTGGACTGGTAGGCCAGAAGGCATGCATCCAGACCCCACAGCAGGCAGGGGGCAGCAGGTGGAGAGGAGATGCAAGCCCTCACACCAAGGAGCAGCAGTGTTTTTTCTTTTCCCATTTTGTGGAGTTTTTGTGATGGCCAGGGGGCCCTCGAGAGTGGGCGGAGGAGGAGGACATGAGTGCTAGGCTGCTGGGCTGGCCACCAGGGCTAAAACAGAGTGAAGCCTGTATGAGGGGGAAGGTCCCCCTTCCTCTGTCACCATAAGGTTGTGAACCTGACCAGCAGGTGGTGCTGCACCCACATGGATGGTGGGTGGATAAGGAAAATGCAATGGTACTCATCAACATTGCAGTGGGGAGGGAGTTATGTTTCCATCCCCCCTTTTTTGTGTTGGAATTGTCAGTTTTCAGATAGGGCCAGCAAGGGGAGAGACAGTTGGCCACAGGGAGGTATGTCAGGACCAGTATCGCATCACGGGTGGAGCAGTTGGTGATGTCAGGGGAGGCGGGAGCCTTTGCTAAGGCAGATGGGTCTGGCTGCCATTTTCTGTTCAATTATGGAGGTGCAGTAGGTCAATGGAAGTTCAAGGAGTACATAACTGGGGGATACCCAGCAAGGTCGTGACTGGAGAGCATTGCTAAGGGGTTGCATCCCAAAATTAAAGGAAAAACTGCCGCATTAGCTCAGGGAAAGATTATGGACTCCAGAGGGGCTCTGAGGGTAGGAGCACAGTTGTTGCATGGTATCTGAGCAGATGGAGGGGGTAGCAGTGCAAAACCTTACAGAATTGATAGTTTTTATTTTGGTTGAGAGCCTGCACAATAATGACTGTAATCCTCCAGTGGGATATTATATTGTGGGGACCATGGGAAACAATGTGCGCTGTAATAAGGGGTAGGTCGGGGATAAGAAAGTAAGAGATGGCTTTTATATGGGTCAGTGTCCCTCGATGGATCATAATGCAGTCCAAATAGTGGAGTACCAAAACTGCAGCTCCTGGCAGGGATCTGGCCATAGTGGCAAAGCAGCACTGACAAGTGCAGTGTTGGGGGAGATGGTTAATGCCTATGATGCAAAGGGTCAGGCTAAGGACTGACAGGGAGGCTATTGGACGAAGCTAGTCACAGTTAGTCACCATCAGGTGTGGAGCATAGGAGTAAGCAGAGTTAAGCTAAGGATGGACAATGTAAATCTTAAGGAGGCAGTAGACATGGCAGGAAAGGGTGGGGGCATTTAAGTATGTAAACAAAGGGACAAGAGGAAGTCCCAGAAGTGCTGCTGCGGTGGGTGGCCTGGGTGGGCAAGGAACCCCAGGAAGACAACCAGGTAGGTTTAGGTGCAACATATGTCTCTTCCACACATAGTCAGCATGCAAGACAATGGCACTGAAGAAACATCAGATGTTCAGCAACAAGAAGATGGAGGAGGCTGCAAATGTGACAAGCCAGATGTCAGAGCTAATGGCAGAAGCAAAGCAGAGAAAGGAGGAGGAGGAGGAGGAGGCACTGTGAAAGTGGAAGGAGTGAGAAGAGTGGCCAGGGAAGGGGCAATCCATGAAGTAACCAAGGGGAGCGATGCCAACCCAGTGCCTGTTCCAGTCCTGTGGCCTGAACTGGAACCAGACAAGGAGAGCCTGGACGGGGGTAAGGATGGAGTGGATATATCCAATGATGGTGACCTCAAGGAGTATTTGGAAGGTCTCCTGGGGATATGAGGGAGGCTGGGATAGAGAAAATGGAGATAGCATTGCAGGACATATGAGGAAAGAAGGAGGGTTGGGGGGGAACTGGGGCCAAAATTATGACTGTCCCCTGAGCTACACATTGGGAGATCGTGTGCCAGCCTCTCTTAAGGAGCGGATATAAAAAAGGGAGTTTGTGGACATGTTCAGGATGGTGGATGAGGACACCACCAAGAAGGAGGCAGTATAGCGCAGTGGTCTAAGGCTCTGAGCTGCAAATTTGGTGACATCCAGCAGACCAGACCTGGGTTTGAATCCCACAGCTTCCACTTGCATACTGTGTGACCCTGAGCAAGTCACTTAAACTCCTTGTGCTTCCAGGTCGCTACTGTAAAAAAGCTTCCAGCTTAGTGTGCTATACCTGGTTAAACAACTTTAAAAAAAAAAAAAAATAGAGCAGAAGGAGTTGGTGGGAAATTTTGAGATGGCGGTGGCACTCATGGTAGTAGGCCACAAGGAGGAGTAGGCAAAATGGAAAGGAAAAGATTTTGATAATTAGCAGGTGGGATTCACAGAGTATAGCACCATAGTCCTAGAAAAGAGGCTGGAACTGGCCATTCCAATGCTAACATATATGGCGACCATCTGGGACACATATAAGGCCAAGCTGGGGTACGGATGGCTCAGATACGATGAAGCTTTCTGGAGGAGTATGACAGCAAGTGGGGATTTGAGGTGAGACAATACACACTCTGAACTGTGGGTGAAGACAATGTCCTTGTCTGGGCAGGGGGTTACAGGTTGGTGGGAGGCCTGGAGGCAGACCACACCAATCGCAGGAGCCAAAACGTGTTGGGGATTCAACAAGGCATCCTGCAACTGGGTGAACTGCAAATTCAAGCCTGTCTGCTTGAGGTGTGGGGGGATGCACCTGGTGGCAAACTGCAGACAAGGGGGGAGGGACAAGGGAATGGCCATCAGCAGGTCCACCCTTTGGGGATCGGGAGAAGGCCCTGGGGGGGACAGGGGGGGATATGGGGTCCACCTACAGGAGGTACTAGGCAAGGGGGAATAGGGTGATGGTGTACCGGCTGGCATGCACCCCCATTGTACAAGAGGTGATGGAGGTGTGAACCCAGGATTACCTGGACAAAAAGGTGGCTGAAAGCCTTTGGGCAGGTTTCAGAGAGGGTTTCCCGCTGTGTTTTCAAGGGGTATAAAAGGGGATGAGGGCCAAGAACCTTGGGTCTGTAAAAGACAAAGAAGAGGTTGTCATGGAGAAGATCTGGAAAGAAGTAGGGGCAGGGAGGCTGGAGGGGTCCCTTGCGGTGCCACCCTGCCCTAACTTCTGGGTACCTTCATTGGATGTAATTCCCAAGAAACAGAAGAGGGAATTTAGGTTGAGCCACCATTTGTCATACCCAGAAGGGCAATCGGTGAATGATGGCATACCGGACCACCTCAGGGCAGTATCTAATGCCTCATTAGAGCAAGTGGTAGTGCTGATCAGAGCAGTGGGGGCTTGGTTGGCCAAAACGGACATAGAATTGGCCTTTTGGCTACTACCGGTCAGCCCAGCTGATTGTGACTTACTGGGATTCCAGTTTGAGGGGGATTTATATGTTCACAAGGCCATGCCCATGGGCTACTCAGTGTCCTGCTCAACCTTTGAGGCATTTAGCTCATGGGTAAAGTGGGTATTCAGGGAGAGGTATGACCATAGGAGGGTGGTGCATTATTTAGATGATTTCCTGCTCATAAAAGAGAGCCATGTGGAGGCGCAGGAAATGGGGGATTTCACGGTGATATGAGGGTGGATTGGAATTCTGCTGGCACAAGAGAAGACTGAGGGACTGGCGTGTAAGCTGGAGTTTCTGGGGATCGAGTTGGACATGGAACAAGGGTGTTTCTGACTACTGGGAGACAAGGTAGTCAGGTTACAGGGCCTGCTGACACAGATAACAGGGAAGTGGAGGGTGCCACTGGTACAAGTATGGCAACTGCTGGGGCACCTTAATTTCACATGCAAAGCAATCAGCACAGGGAAGGCATTTACTAGGAGGCTCAGGAGGGCAATGGGAAAGGCAAGGAAACCACACCACTGGGTGAACATTTCAAGGGGAGTATGGGAAGATCTCAAGGTCTGGGAGGATTTTCTAGAGCAGTATAATGGGGTGACATTTTGGCAGGAGGAATGGGAGCATAACACAGACCTGGAGCTGTACACCAATGCTTCCAGGGCTCTTGGGATGTGACAGTATTTTAGGGGGTAGTGGATGGCAGACACCTGGCCAAGGCAGTGGGATGGACTGAGCCTCTTGAAGGACATCACCTTTCTGGAAATATTTCCAATCTGGGTGGCGCTCGAGGTATGGGGTGAGCAGATGAAGGGGAAGCGCATCCTGTTTTGATGTGATAACAAAGGGATGATGAAGGTAATCAACAGGCAGGGCGGAACATGGAGACAATGGGCTGGATAATGAGGAGGTTGATACTTTTGGGACTAAAGCTGAATGTGTTGTTCAAAGCACAGTATATCCCAGGGATCAAAAATCAACTGGCTGACAGTCTTTCCTGTTTCCAGCTTGACAGGTTCTGCAAACTGGCACCACAAGCAGCAACACACAGGACCAGGGTCCCGGGCCAGATGTGGGAGATTAGAGGGCCACTGCCAGTGCACTGTACTGGGGGTCCTGGGTAACCTGCACCCTGAAGGCGTAAGATGGGGGGTGGGACAGTTTTCAAGAATTTAGAACTAGACAGTGCTGGGACAGAGATGAACCAGTCCGGGGTAAACAGGTCAAGAGGTTTGTCATAGAGAAGTGAGAAGAGGGGATGGCACACGTGATGATGGTGGTACAGCTCACCAGGGTGATCTGGGTATGTCAGGACAGAGGTTGACTGGACGCCATGGCTGACAGAATGGCTAAGAGGATGTTGACCAGATGGCAGATGTGACAGGGGAACAGAAAGGATGGCAGGAGCCCAAATTGGGAGACAGCTGTTATACAATGTACTGGAGGCCACATGTAAGATGTGCAGCTCTGTGCAGCAAGCTCACCTTTTTAGGGTAGTTTTCTTGGTAATGACAGCTAGGGTATTCAGAATTCAGGAACTGGTGGTCCCCCTCAAGGGGGCACCAGAACTCACACTGCAGCATGAGGGAGTGATGGTGGAGGGAGACAGGATAGTTATCAGGCTGGCCAGGTTGAAAACAGACCAAAGGGGGCAGGGAACCACAGTGGCCCTGCGCTGGAAGCCAGGTGCATGAGTTGCTTGGTGGCCTCATGGGAAGAGTACAAGAGTCACAGGAGTAGGACGGGGGGTGAAGTTCAGGCATGGGGATGGGATGCTGATCACAACATTCCAGGTAGGGGCAGTGCTCAGGAAGGCACTGGCTTTCATAGGGGAGGAACCAAGTGAGTTTGCCCCCCATTCTTTTAGGATTGGCATGGCCATGAAGGCAGCAAAAATGGGGTGTTGGTGGAGGAACTGAAGGAGATTAGCCACTGGAGGTCAAACTGCTATAAACGGTATTTCAGGTGTTAACATTGGAGACTCACATTATTTTTTTTTATTTCCATTGCAGGTACCAGTTTGAAGGTATTGATCATGGGGCACTCATTTGTGAACTGGGCAGAGAGGTTTTCTGCCACCATGGGCAGAGAGAGACATAGCAACACTCAGAGACCTCCTGCACAAAAGTCCAATGGAGGGGCATCAAGGCCATGAAATGGGCCCAGCTCTTGCCCCTCCTGGAAGAATTGAAGGGGCAGTGGGGAAAAACAGAATGCATAGTAATCCACTTAGGGGTAACTACTTGGGGGGATGCCCTGGGGGGAGCTAGGGCAGATAATAATGGGGGACTTAGAAAAGATACGGGGTTGGTGGCCAGGCGTGACCGTCAGCTGGTCTGAGATCATGTCCAGAAGGGTATGGAGTGGAGCCAGGGATGTCAATCTAATAGAAAAAGTGAGGAAGCACTTCAACAGAAGGGTGGCGGCAGCAGTCATCGAAATGAGGGGGTACACATTCAACACAGGGACATAGCATACAACCAAGCAGTGGTCTACAGGTCAGACCAGGTGCACCTGGCTGAATTCTGGATGTGCCTGTTCCTGAGGCCAGTTGGGAAGCTGATGGGGAAGACAGCACAAAAGTGCCTGAGGATCTAACCTGCAAGGGGGGGAGCCCCGCCATCCAAGCATAAGTGGGAGGTGGGACAGTGGAAGAAGTAAAAAGGGGAGGGGGCTAGAGTTGGGGGTGGTAAGACATGGACTAGGGGCAAGGAGCCCAGGTGCAGAGTAAAAGGGGAAGGGGAAATAGGTCTGGGTGCCGGATGCAGAGTGTCCGGGCCTGGAAATGGAGGCCCGGGTTCAATAGGGAACTGGCCTGGTTCTGGTGATGAAGGAGGGGGTCCAGATTCAGTGTCCAGACCCAGAAGAATGGAATAAAGAACCAACCAGAGGAAGACAAGGCCAGAAGGATAAGACTGTAAAGACTGAATTATGTGACTGTGTTTTGATGACTGAAGGTGACAGTTGGCAGAAGACACCAGGAGAAAGGACTGCTGTGTGACTGGACTTCTCTGCTGGGACTATATTGCCCTCCTTCTCTCCGCTGCACCCTCCCACCCAAAGTTAGTTCTACTTTTATAGGCACCGAATTTGACTGACAACAGGAACTTCTTGTTTGGGAGCAGGAAGTGAGTGATCACAGAGCCACCAAAGACCCACCATCCAAGAAGGGCAAGAGTAGCTCTCCAGCCCCCCTCTAGCTGCTGGAGGTCTGCCTCTGAGAAAGTAAGGGGTCTACTGAGAAATACAGGATATTCTTGTCTCAGAACAGGACAATCAGGAGCTTAAAGGGCACACAGGCAGAAAGTAAGGAGAGAGAGGAAAAAAACTGAGGAAAGAGTAAGGATTGCAAACAGTTAAGGGGCCAGAAATAAGACATGATGGGAGTGGTGCAGTGCAGTGGTTGTGGAGCAGCAGTCTTCTGGCTGACGTTCTGGAGGACGTGGTGTTGTCCCATCTGCAGGCACCTCTCTGGGCTGAGGGAGGAGGTTGCTTATCTCCAGGCTGAGTTGGCCAGGATTTGTGGGACCTCCTCTTCCATCCAGGGACCACCAGTGCCACTGCCGTTGCCTCAGAGGTTGCCAAGAAAGAGGATCAGTTGAGACCACAGTGGGCCATGGAGGTGAGGGTGGTGGAACAGAGTGCATCCCTCCAGTTGCCTCTCCACAATTCCTTGCCATTCTGGCAAAGTGTGGTTCTTCTATGGAGGCACCCGCAGTGGAAACCAAGGAGGATGTTGGGAACCTCCACAAAGGAGACCCACAGGAGGGTGGCAAGGGACCCCACAGGGGAAACAACTCCTGGTGGGGACTCCTATTGTTAGGAAGGTAGAACTGGAGGAGGAAGGGAGAGGAGGTAAGGTGCCTGCCTGGCGCCATGGCTTGGAGGGACAGGGAGCGAATCCTCAGGATTGCCGGAGCAGCTGCACAGGGGAGGGAGCTGGATGTCATTGTCCAGCTAGGGACAAATGACCTGGCTAAGAAAGGGATTAGAAAAGTGCAGGAAGAGTTTGTGGAATTGGGGAGGGGCCTTAGACAAGTAGCATGCATTGTAACCTTCTTGGAGGTGCTGCCCATCTATGGCGTAGGAGAGGCTAGGGTGTTCTGCACCATGGGATTCAATCAGTGGTTGAAAAACTAGTGTGAAGCTCAGGGATTTGGCTTCATTGGGGACTGGGGGTCCACCTGGAGTGATGCAAGCCTATATTGGCATGATGGGTTGCATCTGTCCAGGAGGGGAACCAGGATCCTAGGTGAAAGGTTTAAATGCTTAATTGGCAAGCATTTAAACTAGCCAAGGGGGGAGACACTGGAAAGGAGCAGGGAATTCCTAGCCCCCCTCAAAAAAAATCACGGTAGTAAGTGCAGTAAACACCAACATAGAGGTGTTGATAGGGAGAAGGGCAGGGGTAAATGAAGAAAGTGACAAAGGCAAGAAGAACAGGGATGGGGCAAAAAGGAGTAAGGCCATTAGGAAATGGAGGGTAATGAGTACCAATGCCCTTAGTCTAGGCAACAAGCTCCTTGAGCTGGTGGCCTTGATGGAAGAGGGATGCCTGGATATCGTAGCAGTCGCAGAAACATGGTACACAGAGAACTGTCTATGACTGGGATGTTAACATACCAGGGCACATAACCTACAGAAGAGACAGGCAGGGGAGAAGAGGGGGAGGAGTAGCTATCTATGTAAAGGAAGGGATAAAAGCAACTGAACAAAAGAGTAAACAGGAAGGAGGGGAGGCACTGTGGGTCACCTTGGAGACTGGAAAGGGCACCACAATCTGCACAGGGGTTGTGTACAGACCCCCATGTTAGGGGAAGGGAATGGACAAGGATATGATAGAAGGCATTCTTAGAATGGCAGAGAAAGGGGGGAGATACTGTTGATAGGAGATCTGAATATGCTAGATGTTAACTGGAGCACATTTGCTGCAGCCACATCTAAGAGCAGGGCCATTCTTGATGCCCTACAAGTGGCAGACCTCAAACAGCTAGTTTCAGAACCCACTCATGAGGGAGCAATCTTAGACCTCGTACTCTCAAATGGGGGCAGTGAGAGGATCTCAGATCTAGAAGTGGGTTGCCATCTGGGAACAAGTGACCATCAAACAGTGTGGTTCATGTTAAACTCTGCTACAGAGTCAAGCCATACAAAAGTGAGGGTACTGGACTTCAGGAAGGCTTACTTTGGCAAGATGGGAGAGTGCCTCAGAAAAGCACTAGCAAACAGGCTAGAAGGAGGTATGAAGCAACAATGGGGAATCATCAAAACTGCCATCACAGAGGCAACAAGCCTTTGTGTGAAGCAAATAAATCAAAATGAAAGAAAAAGCCACTATGGTTCTCAAAAGAGGTGGCTGTAAAAGTCAGGAAGAAAAAGATAGCATTCCGGAAGTATAAGGAAACACACAAGGAACAGAACAGAAAGCTGTACCAGTTAAGGCAGAAGAAAGCAGGGAGGGAAGTCAGAATAGCAAAGGCCCAAACTGTGGAAAAGATAGCCAACTCGGTTAAGAAGGGGGATAAAACCTTTTATAGGTACATCAGCGAGCATAGAAAGACAAAGGGAGAGATAATGAGGCTGAATAGAATGAACGGTGGGTGGACAGAGGGGGACAGTGAAAAGCAGGGATACTGAATGAATATTTCTGCTCAGTATTCATAAAAGAGGAGGGGGAAGTGCCTAATTCAATTAACAGAAGCACTCTTGATGGGGGGGGGTCGATCCCAGTCCTTTCACAGAAGAAAGGGTTCTGAAAGAACTCCTAAAACTGAAGGTGGACAAAGCAATGGGGTCTGATGGAATTCACCTCAGAATTCTAAAAGAATTAAAGAGGAAACTAGTGAAACCACTGGCTACATTTTTTAATAAATCATGAGAGGATGGTGTGGTACCCAAGGACTGGAGGAAGGCAGATGTGATTCCCCTTCACAAAAGGGGACCAAGACAGAGGCAGAAAACTACGGACCTGTCAGTCTGACCTATGTGATAGGGGAAAGTGATGAAGTCACTTCTGAAAGAAAGAATAGTTGAGTACCTAGAGGCCAGTGGGGCACAGGACCCAAGGCAACATGGGTTCACATCAGGAAGGTCATGTCAGATGAATCTAATAGATTTCTTTGACTGGGTGACCAAAGTAGTAGACCAGGGAGGGGCTGTGGACATGGCCTCACTCAGACTTTTAGCAAGGCATTTGACACAGTCCCACACAAAAGATTAATAGTTAAATTAACCAGCCTGGGAGTGGGTCCCAGGATGGTAGCCTGGGTTAAACATTGACTGGACAACAGGACACAGAAGGTAATTGTAAATGGAGTCCACTCTGAAGACAGAGGGGTTACTAGTGGGGTACTGCAGGGTTCAGTATTGAGTCCAGTCCTTTTTAATGTCTTCATCAGTGACATTGCAGAGGGACTGGAAGGAAAAGTATGCCTCTTTGCAGATGACGCAAAGATCTGCAACAGGGTTAGTACACAAGGAGGCATGGAAAGGATGAGAAGGGACTTGGCAAGGTTGGAGAATGGTCAGAAGTATGGCAGCTAGGATTCAATGCAAAGAACTGCAAAATAATGCAACTGGGAAACAAGAACCCAAGGGAAGAATACACAATGGGGGGAGGGTAGTAACAACAACAAAAAAAGGAAAGGGACCTGGGGGTAATCACATCAGATGACCTTAAGGTTAGCAAGCAATGTGAGAAGGCAGTAGGGAGGGATGGGTCTATACTGGGATGCATAGGGGGAGGCATTAGCAGCAGAAAACAGGAAGTTGTTATCCCTCTGTACAGACAGTTGGTGAGACCCCATCTGGAGTACTGTGTCCAGTTCTGGAGACCCCATCTCTGCAAGGACATAGACAGGATAAAGGCAGTCCAGAGGAGGGCAACTAAAATGGTGCAGAGTCTGCAAGAGAAGCTGTATGAAGAGAGACTAAAGGAGCTTAATATGTATACCCTTGAGGAAAGAAGGGAGAAGGGGGGCATGATAGAAACTTTTAAGTACCTCAGTGGAATCAACAAAGTCCAAGAGGGTAGCATCTTTCAGAAAAAGAGATGTGCAAGAACAAGGGGACAAAATTTAAAAATAGAGGAGGAGCAGTTCAGGGGCAATGTGAGGAAGTATTATTTCACAGAGAGGGTAGTAGATGCATGGAACAGCCTTCCTGAGGAGGTTGTGGGGTCTAAAACTGTGAGAGAATTCAAGAATGCTTGGGACAGACATAAGGCAATTCTTGTGGGGGGTAGGAAGAAGTAGGCTGTTGGTTAACTAGGATCTGCGGCCTATCCTGTAGGTAGGGAAATGGGCAGACTAGATGGGCCAAGTGGTCCTTATCTGCTGTCAAAGTCTATGTTTCTATGTTGAGATGTAAATAGATATCTTGTGCCAAAATGAATTAATAAAATAAGTTTGCCAACAAGCATCCAAAGATTTCACAAAGTGATGAGGTGCGGTTCATTTCTGGGGGATCAAGGGACAATTAGGCTTGCCAAATAAAAGGCAACCCAGGTTGTCCTAGGCCCCTCCACAAATCAAGGAAGAGGGAGCAGGTGGGAGTGGAATGAGAAGGAGATTGTGACATCACCAGGTAGGGGAAGGGATATCAACAGCATCATATGACAGGCATACTAGGGGGTCACAGGGGATTGGCCAGGGGGTGGGGCCAACAGGGGGCCTGATTGAGGTCCTCAGGGGCTATTTAAGGGCAGCTGACAAGCAGCTAGCTTTCTTTTGCTGGAAATTCACACCCACCCACCATAGTATTAAATGGTCAAGGTGAAATGGTTTGACACATAGGAGAGGATCGGACAGGGCAAGGAGGACAGCCTGATGGGCCCTGGTCATGGGGTCAAATAGAAAATGGAGCTGTAGAAGAGGCAGCTAGGAGCTGGGGGGGGGCTAGGAGGAGCCCCGCTTGGGGAGGCACTACAGAGTGAGGTTACCCATCTGATCCACCCCAGGTGAGGAGAACAGTCCTCCAGATGCCCAATCCTCTCCTCTCCTCTCCTCTCCTCTCCTTCCCCTGCCTGCCCCCAGCACCCTGAGACTGTTCCCGAACCCAGGTTGCTGGTGTGGCTCGAGGTAAGGCATCCAGTGTCTCAGTGCCCTCCAACACTGGGCCAGGTAAACATTTTTTAAGTCACTTTGCACCCTGCTTAAGTACACAACATTGCTCACTGGTGTGGGGTTCAGTGTCAAGGTTAGGTTCACTATTGTCTGATGGCATGATGCTGTTTTGAAAGAGAATTATAACTGACCCACTGATGAGGGAAATGTTTTTTTCATTGTGCATGGTGTCCCCTACACTGATTTAGCACCTATTGTTATTTCAGCAGTGCAGCAAATAAGCTTTTCCAGCCATCATCCTCACTTTCGATTACATACATGCCACACAATTGTTTGCAGTACAGAAAGAAAAGATGCCCATACATGGAAACGAAGGTGCGGTCTTCCTTCAGACTATCCATTTGAGATCCTTTTCCCACAAATTATGCACAGATTTGTCATATGTCCCCCTTCAACTTACACCCATTTCTATTTTGTGTTTGTTTTCAACTGTTGATCATGTGCCTGCCATCCATCCCCCTCCCTGCTTACACACATATACATACACCTACACACTTTCAAATACAGTCGTGCACTGTAATAATTGAAACTGATCATAGAAGTCTGTAAATAATGGTTGTCTTTATTATTTTTACAACATTGGGAAATGAAACCCTTTCTAAGTTTATCACATCCAACACCTCCATCAGACTTCCTAATGTGCACATGCCTACCCTCAACCTCATAAACTCAGGGGCCCTCACTACCACCCACACAAAAATCTCACTTTAATGACCTGTTTTCAAAGTGAAGATCAATCATCTGATTCAGGATATGTTCTCCTTTTGGAACATGTGACTGAAAAGTAATGTAGCTGCTGTTCAAAGTTTATTTTATTGGATTCATTGTGCAATAGCTTTATTTTTTTATACTTTTTATGTTTGGTAAGGAAAAATTCTTCAGTAATCCCACCTTCAGCTGTGCTCAGTGTACATCCAGTTTACTGTCAAACAGTGATGAATGTGTGGTATTTCTCAGTGACCCCTTACAAGCAAGTTGCCCATGTGTCATACTGTGCAATTGTCATCTTTTTGGGGGGTGGTCAAGGGATGAGGAGGGATGCTAATGAGTGGGGAGATTCTATTCATGTTAGTCACATAACTATGTATATATAAAATTGACAGCATGTACCCACCTGATACATTGATAGTTTGTTGCTTGTTTATTCAATCTATTGGCTGTTTTGTGACATACTGTACAGTAACTTTGATTATCGTATCCAATTTGATGCACAGTAAATAGAATAATAGATAGATAAGTGTGTATTACAAGGTAGTAATACCATTGAGAGGTTTTGGGGACATGGAACCACAAAAGCGAAGCTCAAGAGGTCTTAAAGTCCTCAAAACCTCATGATGATATTACTGCCTGGTAAAACACTTAACTTTCTGTTATTTTTTGTAATATATGGATCCATTGATAATACTACAGTTGGAGATGACCTTTGAACTGTGGTATCATCAACAAAAATGATAGTATTATCACTTTTCAGGATAGTATTATTGAGAGTAATGATGTATTACTGGGGAATTTTTGTATAACTTAGTATAGAATTATTGAGGCTTATCCATATTTTACAAAGTGATTGTGTGTTCTGTTGTACAAGGATACCACATTGCTAGTGCTTATGACATCTTATGCGTATGTCGTCTTACTTGTAAACACTAGTATGCATGTATGCAGATATAATCAGTTCCAGTTTCACAACACTTCCACTAGACTGAATGTGCTGGCAAGGAACTACCCACTTGTCAGATAGGTACCCACTGTCAATAATACATAAATGTCATTACCTTGCTAACATTATCAGAACCTTTGCACCAAACTCAATCACAGTCAGTAAAGG
Source organism: Neoceratodus forsteri (assembly GCA_016271365.2). Classification (NCBI taxonomy): domain Eukaryota; kingdom Metazoa; phylum Chordata; order Ceratodontiformes; family Ceratodontidae; genus Neoceratodus; species Neoceratodus forsteri. Next base: position 149,224,843 of record CM028136.1, on the reverse strand, counting down.
CTTTATAGTGCAATTTTTGGTAAGTCCACCCCCCCCCCCAGAAATATAAGCGGCAAAACAAAAAATTTACATATGATGATGTCACAGTTGGATATATACAGTAGTTTGCAAATCCCTATTAATAAACAGGGATTGTAATACTTGAGCTTTCATCAGGCAAGAACCTCAACAGTGGAGGTGGGTGAATGATAAAGAAACCAGGAAAGGGATCCATAGGAAGCAGCCCAGCTCCTGACAGTTGCCATTATCATCGGGAGTGATTAACAGCTCCCTTCCCCCATCCTCCTTCCCTGCCCAGTAGCAGAGCAGCAATACAAACCTCTGCCCCTTTTTTGCACAGCTCCCTTCTAAAAATACAGGTTATGCTCAGTCTTAGAAATAAATGGAGACCAAAAAAAAAAAAAACAACTTTCAACTCTGGCCACTACAGGAGCTGACACTTTGCAAGCTATTGAGCTATGGACAAATACATATCAAAGGTTAATGCCAAAAAAACAGTGTCAAGCCTCAGTGACTTTTTTTTTTGCTGACCAGTAATACCTTTCTAATGATTACATCCCTTGGGGACCTATTATCAACTTTATTTCAGATTTATTAGCTATCGTAAAAGGTCTAAGAAATTTCTTATTGACTGACCACATTTCTGGATAAGTTCAATTATTGTTTTTTTTTGTACTTCTCCTTCTTATTTCATAGAAAACATCATTCTAGAATACATACATTTTGTTAATGATGTGACAGAAACAGACTTGTTTGTTTCCAAAACATAACTCAGAAGCTGTATTGCACCTACAGTCTTCTGCAGTTTGTATATTTCCATGTACATTATGTTACTACAGCATTTAAGGTACACTACCAGATTCCAAGACAAAACTGAGAACAAGCATGTTCAATTTGCGCGTCTATAACAGCCCAACCAGAGTACTGTTATCCAAATGCAGATGGCAATTTTTCTAACTTAGAGGTGACATGAAGTTCAGAGTTGAATCTTTATTTTTTGTATTGTTTATTTAGTTAATTTAATAAGTTAAGGTTTGCAGTATAGGCTATAGGTTTGATTAATGAGCTGTGAATGAACTTAGAACATTGAGCAGACAGACCAAGGTATGATTCCCACTGCATACAATTGCATTCCATGTGTGACATGTAGTAAGTCACTAAACCAACCGAGTGAGTCAGCACTGTCCCATCAAAACAGGTACCAGTGCATATTGGACATAACAAGGTTACCAAAGGGGAAAAAAAGTTTAAATTTATTTTTCACCTGTTTGTTCTGATGATGGAATAACATTCCATACTCATGATATGACATTACAACAGGAAGAATTTTGCAAAGCCAAAAGAAAGGATGACATGATGACGTAATGGCCATTGTGCAGCCCTTATTTTGTTGGCTAATACCAAAAACATAGTTTAAGTGTAAAGTGACACGAGTGTGATGAGCAATTCCTCACTGAAAAATGTTAATGCAGAAAATGAAAATAAAAAATTGGAACATTTATTTAAATATTTACTTTTAATTATTAGGATTTTGGAATTACAGCACCTTTGAGTCAGTGACTCATTTATAAGGTTCCACGTCATGATTGCAAGTGCATACATAACACTAGAAGAAGTACATAGACAGGGCAGCTACCTAAGCAAAATACAAGGACAGAGTAAATGGCAAGTTACAAAAAACAGTAAGATGGGTTACATAAGATCACATGTGAATTAGAAGAGACACTGTCCATAATGGGACATTGGCAGGTATACAGTGGTAATAATACAATTAGTGCTGTGAGACACATGCAGGATTGAGGGATACGACTGGACAGGATGCAAGTGCTATGGGGGAATAAAGATGCGAGGAGATGTAGGCAGGCAGTTAGCTGAGTTGACATTGTCAAGTAAATGCATAAGGAGGGGAAGGGGGAAGTGGTGGGGGACAAAAGGTAGGAGAAGGAGGAGGAGAAAGCAGGGCTATAGGTAGCAGCATAGGGGTGGGGAATGGGGGTGGAAGGAGTAGGAGATGGTGCAGAAGGGAAGGGGGAGGGAAGGGAGTGAAAGAAGTGACAGAGCAGAGCAGGGCTAAAGGCAGGGGGGACAGTGGGAGGAGCTGGCGAGACTAAGAGCAGTCAAAACTGTTTAGAGCAAGGAGGTGCTGTTGGAGTTTGAGTTTAAATGGGCCTAACTTGTGTTCAGCCAAGACATTGGGGAGGGAGGCCATTTACTCAAGAAGGGGCCCAAAACATAAAAGCTTGTTGAGCTTGAGCAGTTCCACAGAAGGGGACTTGGAAGGAGTCCTTAGACAAGCTCCTTGTTCCCCAAAGGTTGATAGCCTGGGTTAGTAATTGATATGCAGAGGGTGGGGAGTGGCCAAGGCTAATCGTGTTTGCCAGAAGGCAGGACTGGTAGGAGATCCTGCCATTAAGATTCAGCCAGTTAGCTTGATCATACAAGTCGCAGGTGTGTGTGAACCTTTTTTTTACCAGGAGAGATACACTAAGTTGAAAGCTTGTTTATGGGTGTGACCTGGGAGCACACGAAAGTTAAGTGACTTGCTCAGGGACATACAGTATGCAAGTTGGGGCTGTGGGATTCAAACCCAGGTCTCTTGGTTTGCAGCTCAGAGCCTTAAACCACTGTGCTATACTGCCTCAGGTGTGTGTGAGTCTATGAGACCCCACTACTAGACAGCAGGCTTAAAAGATAATTTTTAAGGTTTTTTATTATATTATTCTCATTTGTTATAAGAGAGGAGTAAATCTTAAAAGATTCCCTTTATGATTTGAATCCTGTGGGCTGTGAGAGAGGCCTACAGCCCCATCCCCCAGGTCTAAGTGGATTTGGGGGGTAATTTTCAATATATTTTGTGAAAGGTTTGCAGTATCTTAAACTTTGTGCATTGGGAATTAATCACAGGGTGTTATAGTGTTTTGTTATGTTTGGCATGTAATTTTAGTTTTTTCTTTTAATATTTTGTTTATTAATTTTTGTCTTTGGGATGACTTGCGACTGTTGTAAATGTGTTTTACTGAATAGCCACATATGTAAGTTATTTTAGATAAACTAGTGGTGTTAGTATATTTTGTTAATTTATTAGGGGGTGAATAAAGTGTTGGTTTTTGTGGGGTTTTAATTTGACATAGTAGTATTTTAAAGTCTGCAATATGTGTTGGGGTGGTAAGAACATAGTCAGGCGGCACTCCCCCTCAAGACTGAAGGATCTCCGTCTTTTTGAATATCTTGCACTGCCTTTGGAAGCTTATAAAAACTGCCAAGTTCTCGGCATTGTGAGATGAAGTAGTGCAAGGAATAGGAGATCCTGGAACTCTTGTGGGGGATGGGAAAGGAGTGGGAAGATAGGCACAGTCAGAGCCAGGAGATGCCCTGGAGTGAAATGGATACAGGAACGAGGTCCGCCTTGCCTTGTACCCATACCAGAGGGTACTGACATGGTCAGGCAGGAGGTGGAGTCATCCTTGCAATCTCATCCTTTTCGGGTGAATTGAGCAATGCTAGGTGCATTAGAAACAAGACCACAGTGGTGGCGGATCCTGTTGTATCTGTGGACCTGACTTGCATCACTGAGACCTGGCTAGATGAAAATGCAGGCCCTATTTTGGGGTCTGCAATTCCGTCTGGTTTCTCAGTGTTTCACCACCTGATAGTGGAACCTAGGGTTGGGGGAGCTGCAGTCTGTTTTAGACAGGAACTTGACCTTAGGGAACTGCCAGTTGGATGCTACAATTCCTTTGAGTGTATTGTGTGTGCAGGTGCAGGTTTCAGGATCCTTTCATCTACTGTCCACAAGGTGATGGGAGGGAATTCCTGAGGGAGGTGATGGACTTCATCGCCAAGGGGGTATTGGAGTCCCCCCGATGGTTAATTCTTGGGGACTTCAATGCCTGGGTTGAAGATGAACTCACACTTTTTGGACAAAACCTCCTCCAATTGATGGATTCATTGGGCCTGACATGGGTTATTACCTCTGCAACTCACGAGGGGTGACACTCATTGGACTTGATATTCCATCTGGGGATGGAAGTCTCCAATGTGGAGGTGGAGCCTATCAGTTGGTCTGACCATCACACCCTGTACCCTTCATCCAGGGGCTCCATGGTTTACCAGGGAGATCCATGGGTTGAAGAGACAGGGTCAAAGATTGGAGAGATGCTGGTGGAAAACTCGCCTGGAGATGGACAGGCTTAGACTGCTGGATCATTATAAAATCTGTCAGTTAGCAGTTTCCCATAAGAAGGCAGAGTTCCTGTTCAGGGAAATTGCTACAGTGAAGAATAGACCAGCTCATCTCTTCCGGACTGTGGACAGACTGTACAATCCAGCCAGTCTTCAAGCCGGTCGAGCTTTGTCACAGTTACAGTGTGAGGAGTTTGCGATATTCTTCACTGATAAGGTGACCACCATCAGGGATGTGATCAGCCAGCACCTCCCCATTGGGTCTTGCACTAGTAAACCAAGTGGCACTAATATCCTATTAGCCTTGTTCTCCTTTAGTCAGACGGCAGTCATGGATATAGTGAGGATCATCCAGACTTTGCATCCAACCTACTGTAGTTTGGATCCAGGCCCTACTCACCTACTGATGGGGTGTGTAGAGGTTATCGGCCCAATTCTTACTGGGATAGTGGTGGCATAATTGGAGAGAGGGATCTTTCCAGACCCCTTAAAGGAGGCAGTGGTGCGTCCTCATTTGAAAAAGCCCTCCATTGATCCTGACTGCCCAAAAAACTACAGACCAGTCTCAAACCTCCCTTTTTTGGGGAAGGTTATTGAGAAAGTGGTCACTTTGCAGCTGGAGGATCATTTAACCAGCCATAGTATCAATGACCCTCTCCAGTCTGGCTTCAGGAAGAGGCATAGCACTTAGACGGCTCTTGTACGGGTACTGGATGATCTCCTGATGGTGAAAGATCAGAGAGCTTATTCTATCTTGGTTCTCCTTGATCTCTCAGCAGCATTTGACACCGTAGATCATGGGGTATTGCTCAAACGCCTGTGTTTTTTCTGTGGACTAAAGGGGGTGGTCCACAGTTGGCTTCAATATTTCCTGCAGGGTAGGACCCAGAGAGTAGTGTCAGAGATTTATTCCTCGGCTTCTCACTGCCTGCGCTGTGAGGTGCCACAGGGTTCGGTGTTGTCCCCCATGTTATTTGAGGTGTATATGCTCCCATTGGGGGACATTATAAGACAGTATGGGTTGATTTTTCATTGCTATGTTGATGAATCTCAACTCTACATGTCTTTTGTGCCCGAGCAGGAGTCTGATTTAAGTGCAGTGTTTAACAACTGCCTCCTGGAGATACAGAACTGGATGAGTACCAACTGGCTGAATTTGAACCCAGAAAAAACATAGGTATTGGTAGTGGAGCTGGGGGTAAGGATGTCAAGCTCATGGGTGGGAAAACCCTCAGGTTTATTTCTGGGGGGGACCCTGCTTATGATTTCTGGCCAGGTGCGTAACTTTGGTGTTGTGTTTGATGAGGGCTTGACCCTGAGGGCACAGGTGTCGGCCGTAGTCAAATCATCTTTTTTCCATCTACGGAATATAGCAATGGTGAAACTCTTGGTTTCATCAGAGGATCTTCCTACCCTGATCCACGCTTTAGTTGCCAGTCGTCTTGACTATTGTAATGGCCTTTATCTAGGGGTGTCAGGAGTGGATATCCACCACTTACAGCTGGTGCAAAATGTGGCAGCTAGGTTGTTGACTGGAAGCCCGAGGTCCAATCATTTAACACCTGTGCTGCGTAAATTGCAGTGGCTGCCTGTACAGTGGTGGATCACTTTCAAGGTCACACTGACAACCTATAGGGCCCTACATGGGCTGGGACCCCACTACTTGAAAGAGCTCAGTCAATTACATATGAGCATTCCTGATAGACATAAACAATACAGGGGTACAGGGTACAAATATACTAAGAACAAGGCAGGATTTTAAGAACTGTCACAAATTGTATACAGGTGGGGTTACAGACCTATACATCGAGGTAGCTAAGGACACTTATCAAACTTGTCAGTTGACCAGTTTTGAGACTGAGGGCTAATTAAGCTGGCTAGGAAGCCATTATCATAGACTCGGAGTCATGACAGAGGAGGGGCCCAGTGGACTAGGGTTCACAAGGAGGTACACAAGCAAGAGCAAGTAGAGAGTATATGATTCCTGCGGGCCTCTTTAAATAGTCCTAGCTTGGGCAGACTAGTTACTGAAGTGGGTAGAGAGCTGAACTAGGTTGGGCACCTGTAGCTGAAAGGCCTTTGGGCTAGGGAGGTTCTGGCCTTAGGGACTATGAGAGAGGGTTTGGAGGCACTGTGGGTGTTGACTGATGGGACAGCTGGGAGAAGAGTGGAGGTGATACCTGGAGGGGTGAGACCAAGGAATATTTTTTTTGGCCATGAGGCAGGACTGGTATTTGAGCGTCTCTTCAAAATTAAGCACATTTGTGAGGGTGTGAAGTGTGCAGGAATGGGTGCAGTGTTCGGGAGCCTACAAGCCTTGTTAATGAACTATTTAATTTTGCTGGGGGCAGTATTGTCATCTGCGCAATAGATGAGCAGGCCATAGTTGACTAAAGAGAGGACTGACAAGGTGATGACTAATCTGACTGCTTCAGGCAGAAGGCAGTCCTTGTACCAATAGAGGAGACCAATGCATGAACTGGTGGCTGTAGTGAGGGTACTGATGTGGTGGTGGAACGCGAGGGCAGAGTCAAAGTGGATGCCCCAATATTTATAGGAGGATACTTGTTCTAGGGGATGGAGAGAGCTGGAGGAGACCTGAAGGGGGTAGTCTTTATGTTTGCTTTGGTGGTGGGCAAAAAGCATTGATTTGTTTTTGTTTTTTTAGGTTTATGACCAGTTTTCTATCCGGGAACCAATGCAGGATCCGATTGAAGGAGTGTAGGAGGAAAGTTAGGAGGGCAGTGTGGCTTGGGTCAGAGGCAAAAAGGTCCATATCATTGGCATAGAGAAGGATCTTTCCAGGGCAGAAGCAGGAGAGGGAGTTGAGATAAAGTCTGAAAAGAAGAGGACCAAGGATGGAGCCCTGAGGACCCCAGAGTGGACTGGGGAAGGGTGCTGGAGAGAGTGTTGTTAAGCTTAATGCATTGGGATCTGGCAGATAAATAGCTAGTGAACCAGTCAACTGGTCCTTGGAAAGACCAGATTGTAGAAGGGTGTCCAGCAGTAATGAATGGTGGACCATGTCAAAGGCCTTTGACAGGTCGATGAAAATGGCACTCACAATGTGACCTGTGTACTTGCCAGAGTGTAGAAAGGTAGAGAAATCAAGGAGAGTGGTGGTGGTAGTACTATGGCCTGAATGGAAGCCATGTTTCTCCAGGCACAGTATGTTGTGGGTGGCAAGGTAGTCGGTAAGTTGGTTTGCCACTATATTTTCAAGGGCTTTTTGAGATAGGGGGAGAATTGAAATAGGTCAATAGTTGCTTGGGGAGGAGCTGTCACCACTTTTATGGATGGGAGTGATGACTGCTGTTTTCCAGTCCAGGGGAAATTGGCAAAGGCATAGGGAGTGATTGAGCAGGGCAGTGAATGGTGGGAGCATTATGTCAAAAGCCAGTCAGAGGAGCCATAGGTCAAGTGCGTTGTTGCTAGGGCTGGTGTCATTCAGGGCTTTAACTAGGATTAGCCAGGCTCCTGCAGTGAGATGGTAAGTAGGTAGAAGGGAAGTTGAGGGAGTGCGGGAGGTGGGGAGGGGGCAATTGGGTCAAAAAGTTTGCTGGGGAGGACCAAGCTGAGGTCAGTGAAAGCAGTGTTGAGACAGCAATACATTGAGGGTCTATGGAGAGAGCACCATTGATGTTTATTTTGTAATTTAACACTAGCAACATTTAAAAAATCTCTTTAAGTTTGCTTTCTTTTTCACTGTGCACACTGCATTCCTACAGGGAGATGTATAGGTATGGTGCTAGTACACTTTTCTGATGGTAAGCATCACTGCACTAGACCAACATTTTCAGTTTTATGACAGTGGGTATGGCATAAGACTAGGAACTTAAAAAAACAAATATGAAAAACAAATATGGGACCACTATACAGTAGCCAGCAACATGATACAGACTATCTAGAAATATAATGATATACGGTAGCACAGGGACTCCCTATTCGATTCAGTTGGATTACTGAGATAGTTCACAATATAGACAGATAAACAGTGCATCTCGTCACTGGCTATTACTGCACCGCAGTTCTGGAATTACATAAAATGAAAGAACATGAGCATATTATTGTTTTCATTTATGCTAAATGTTTACTATATTCTCTCAGCACAATATTTTGTAATGCTGCTGCTTTAAATATTATAGTATGTTATGTTAAAGATGCATTTTTTTTGTCAATTCTCTTTACTGCTGTCATCAGCCTCAAGGGCCCCACTCAGGCGAGACCCACCTGAGTAGCTGTACCACCTTTCCTGGATCCCTCCCACCAAGGAATAAGGGACAGAGTCCTCTCCTACTGACCCCAAAATGGAGAGGACCTGGGAGAGTCAACCAGGAAGGGATCAGTGATGGATGTGTGAGTAACCCCCCCCCAGTCCGCCATCATCCTCCTAGTGGCCAGGGTATTTCCACCTTGCTTGTCATGCATTTCCCCGAGGTGTGGTCATTCAATGATGTCACCACTAAGAGGGCATGCACCTGTCCCTTCTTTCAGACATTCATTGCCACCTCCCCCAATACAAGGCCCCACCTGCCGTAGTGATCCTGGTCTCCACTAGAAGCCACTACAAAGCAGGGAAGCCCTGGAACCCTCCCCAGGAGAGGAGAGGAGAGGAGAGCAGTCCTCTGGATACTCAATCCTCGCCTCCCCCCATTGACTCCCAGTGCTACAGTAAACTTCCCAGAAACCCAGCATCTAGCGCCTCAACTCCCAGCACCATTGGACTGGCTCAAAATGCATTGTAATGATAAAATACAAACTGAAACAATTCTGTTATAAACCCAGTGTAGACAAAATATGAATGTAAAAGCAGTACCCCATTGTTAACTAATTCTACATTAAAGAACACTCCCATGTATATTCCTAAATCCATAGCTAGTATTGTGTTTACAGAACCTGCCCTGAGATATACATTTGAAACAGCCCAGTCTTCTTAAACCTATGAGTAAATATTGTAGCTTCTCATCATTAACAAAGTGAACACTGACCTTTAAAAAATGAACTACATTTCATGAAAAAAAACAGATATACTGCTCTTTATAGGTCTTCAAGAAGAAGTAAAAATATTTATAATCTAAAGGAGTACGTATTTGGTACTGTTGCAGTAGAAAGTACCAAGTGAAGAAACACAAAAAGGCCCCCAGTGATAATGAGATAATAATTCAAAGCAGTTTTATTTATTTTTTGTTGACTGGGTAAGTGCACTAGACAAGTCCTGCCTATTTTCAGGCATGACCCGGCGGAGGGGGATACAGATGAATGCCAACTGACCTTGAACCAGATTAAGCTGTTGGTGGTATTTTTAGTGAATGAGGGAAATTTGGCCTGGACACCGGGGAAATTCCCCTACTCTGGTGAGGGCAAAGCTTGTTTGTCGTCAGTAGGGGGACCCCACGGCCAACGTAATGGCCACACGGAAGGAGCTGTCGATGCAGCAGGACGCTGTGAGTTTAGGAGAGCAGGCCTCCTCTCCTACTTCTTTCAATCAAGAGGCCAACAATGTGGAAATGTTAATTTCGGAGCGCAAGGGGGAAGCTGGTGAAGTGTTTTTTTCAACGGAGGATTTGCGTATGCCTGGGGAGACGTCGGAGGATCCAGCTTGTGTCTGGAGTTCTGGGTTTCATTCAGCTGCAGGTTGCGAGGCGGCTCGACCAGTGTCTGACGATATGCCGATACGGCATCAGAGTGAAGGTGAGCTTATAATTCCCGACGGTCGAAATATTATTAAAAACGAAGTTCAAACTGATTTTGGGGCTAATAGTACATCGGAGTCTCTGCCTGTGGTACAGGTGGCGAGTACCTCACGGTACCTTTAAGCAACAGGAATGTACGCCTGACTTCACTAATGTTCCTGAACAGGCTGGTTGCAGTTCTAATACCATGGTAGGTGAGTGCCGAAGCCCGAAGCCCCTTGATTGGCACGAGAAGAGTTGCGGTTATGGAGGGAAAATGACAGTGAATTACCAAAAGGCAATACAAAGCAAAATCGACCTGCTGGGGCTGTGCTAAACTCCTCCACTTTGATGAATGAAGCAGGGTTTGTTTTCAAGATCCCGGCCCCGCTAGTAAAAACTGTGATTAAAACTGATTCCAAAGACAAAACTGTATACCAAACTGATCCAACTTCTCAGGAAGGGGCTACCACCTTTTTCTTTGGAGCTAACCATAAGACATGTCCCACATTTCCTCAAGACCAGCCGGTGGCTCCTGCGGCTACCCCGACCACAACAGTTAGCCCCTTAAGGTTACCGGGTGTGGCAGAAACATGGTCCACTAGCCATGCCTTGCAAGGAGCAGGATGGTTAAAAACTGAGCAGGGTACTTGGATCCCAGATCCTAATTGGGATTATTCTAATGGTTTTTCCCAAGTATCGCCGGAATGGAAGCCTTCTGACATGGTTGCTCCAGTAGTAGATTTACAGGGACCACCTAAAGACATTAGGGTTGCTCCTGTTCATGTTACCCATACTGAGACTAATGTACTTAATGGGAAAGTAGTGTCTGATAAGAACAGTGTTTTAGCCAATGATGTTCAGTCACAAGTCCCTAAAGCTGGTCAAGCGCCTTTGTTATCTGACTTATTTTCTAATATTAAAAAAGAAGCTGCACCCAGAAGGAATGCAGTTCGCATCCGCTATAAAGGAGGTTTAGCGGACAGGCCTGACCGTGTTTATGTTGGTCGTAATTTGTTAAAAGATTCTTTACAATTTTCCCCCAAAGATGCTTTTGCTTTGATTAACATCTCAGGGGAAGATAACTACGATGTTAGTTTTAGAACTGCTCACGCTTTAGACCTTTTTTGGGAGCGCTATGTGCAGGTAAAATTTCATTCTTATGGTCCTCTTTTTAGTTATCCCTTAACTAAACCTTCAGTTAAATTCGTGACAGTGATGTTCAAATGAAGGGGTTCATGTTGACGACATCACATATTGGTTGTCACAAAATGTGAAGTTTTAAGTAAACCAGAAGCTTTGCTGGATTCTGAATCCTTCTGGACTGGAGGGTGGAAATATAAAGTTAAGTTACGTGTTAGTGAAAATGGAATGGAGCATATCCTAATTCTTTCATGCTGGGTAGGGATAGGGGGTATGCTTTTATGCAGGTCAGCCGAGGCATGCTATAAATGTGGCGTGACACATTATCCAGTACTGTGACCAGGCCCTGTGACAATTGTGGGGGACTTGGGCATATAGCGTTACATTGTACTAATCATACCAGGTGTGACCTATGTGAGGAGGTTGGTCATGTATTTAGCGAATGTCCTTGGGCTGCCAGGAATAAAGTTCCAAGTGTGAGTCCTGATTTTCTGATTCAGCATGCACAAGATTTGCTGTTAGGGAAGGTGGGTCCTCCCCCCCCCCAGAAAACAACTCTTTCTCCTAGCCTTGTCCCCTTGCAAGTTCAAGAGAGCAATTCGGTTTCCCCTCCTTCTCCTCCTCCGGTGGTTAAACCTGAATTAGATTCCTTGATTCAGCATGCTATTAAAAATGATGGTGTTAAAGTTGATCCGCTCCTCTCCCCTGTTTGCTATGAAGAGACAGTTGTCTCTGGGGCTGTTTCGACTGACACATTGGGATTTAAGCCAGTGACTAGGAGACGTTCATCCAGGAATAATAAATCAATACCTTTGAGTAAGTCGAATGGCGCTGGCATTAAGGAGGATAGTAATTCATATGCAGCTTTATTTCTTCCAGAAGGGAGTTCTGATATGGAACATAGTGAGGTTGATTCTCAGTAGGTTGGCAGTAGTCAATTTTCCTTTGGGGTTGAATATGGGGATTATAAAGATAAAAAAAAGAAAAAGCGAAAAAAATAGGTTTTTATTTTGGTTATGATTCATTTTTCCTTTTTTTGGCTTATGGGTTCCTTTTCTATAGGATCTTTAAACATTCACAGTTTATTGAATGTGGTTAAAAGGTGGGCAGTTTTTTCCTTCATTCACCATTATGGCTATGATATTTTCTTTTTGCAGGAAACATGGATGTGTTCTAGAGAGCAGTTATTATTGTTTAAAAGGGAATGGATTTGGGGGCCTTCTTATTGGTCCTTTGGGCCAGATTGTGCCGATGGGGTGAGTATCCTTTTTGGATCCTATAATCTTTCTTTGATAAAATTGATTGACCTAGTCCCAGGGCATTTGTTTTTATTAGATGGAATTTGGAAGTCAAAGGCTTTCCGACTTATTAATGTATATGGGCCCCGGACTAAGGCAGCACTGGTAGATCTTCTGAAATTGGTGCAGCCTTACTTGGTGTCTTCATATACTATTTTCTTAGGGGGTGACTTCAATTGTGATATTGTGAGGGATCAAGTAGCGGGAGTTAAAAGAAAGAAGGTGTATTGTGATTCCCATATGTTGTCAGCTATAATTGATACTGCAGGATTAATTAATTGTAGTATCTATAATGTGGGTGAAAGGTTTACCTATAGTAGGGGTAGTTATAAAACCACTATAGATCACCTTTTTCACTCTCAGAATTTGAGGAATGGTCATTTCCGGATACTCCCTAGTGAATTTTCGGATCATTCATTGTTACAGTTTACTATTTCTGATATACCTTTGCAATTTAGAACTAAGAATAGATGGAGATTAAACACGTCTATGCTGGATTCTCCGTTGGTTAAAACTGGAATGGAGGCATTGTTTGCTGCTAGAGTTTCGGTGTTGTGTTTATACGATAATATTGGAGATTGGTGGGTGGATACTAAGGAAGATATACAGAGTTGGTTTTGTGCCCATGGCAAGTCTTTAGGAAATAAGAAATTCTTGAAATATCTTTCTCTCTGAAGTCAGTTGCAGCATTTATATACACTATCATATTTAGGTAAAGATGACTTTTCTGCTCAGATTAATGTAATTAAAAAAGAAATGGTGATGTACCAATATGATAGGGCCTTAACAATATCAGCTATGCTTTCTACTGGTACTCGAAAGGGGCCTGTTGGGGATCCATATGAAGCTTGTAAGAAAATACATGCAGATAGCACTATTGAACATTTGCATGATGTGGATGGTAATAGAATTGATACAATAGTAGGTATGGAAAATTTGATTAAGCTACATTATCAGTCATTGCAGCCTATGGTGGCCCCCTCAGATAGAGACATTCAGGATTATTTACAAGACATTAACATTTCTTTCTTTCCAAAAGAAGTACCAGCATTGCTTAAAAATATTACTTTAACGGAGGTTACAGACGCCATAAAATGTCTTAAAGTAGGTACTTCACCTGGCTTAGATGGTCTACCAAACCAGTTTTATAAGTTTTTTATTTCAGAAATCTCTGTCATTTTGCACGCGGTTTTTTCATCTTTTTTTCGAAATCATAAGCTTCCGACTGCCTTTTCAGAAGGTTTGTTAGTTTATTTGTTTAAAGCTGGGAATAAAGCAGATATTGCGAATTGGAGACCAATAATTTTGTTAAATTCTGATGATAAAATTTTGGCTCATATCCTTAATACTAGGCTCAAACATTATGCTTCTTTTGTTCTGTCCAAATATCAATTTTGTGGTATACCAGGAAGGAGAATACAGGATGCTCTTATTATGGTTAGAGATTTTATTGAATTATTACCTTTACAAGGTAGTAAGGGTTGTATACTTTCGTTAGATCAAGAGAAAGCTTTTGATCGCATAGACAGAAATTTCCTTTTTTTAACTTTAGCTAAATATGGTATTCCCTTAGCATTTATTAAATATATTAAAATGTTATATTCGCATGTTTTTGTTAAAGTTTTCCTTAAAGGACATATTACGGAGGGATTTGTGATTTCTACTGGGGTAAGGCAGGGTTGCCCTCTCAGCCCTTTGTTGTATCTTTTTTCAATCGATCCCTTATTACAGCATTTAATCAGGTCAAGAGGGAATAATTTATCAATTAAGAGTGAGTTTGATAAACTTTCAGCATTAGCTTATGCAGATGATATTTGTGGGTTTTTTTCCCACTACAATCAAGTCCCCCTTTTTATGCAGATAGTAGCACAATATGCAGGGGTTTCAAATTTGAAACTTAACCTTTTTAAATGTAAAGGGCTATTGATAGGTCAATGGGAGATTTCCTCTTGCCAAGTGTCTGGAGTTCTTTTTTCCAATGAGCCAATAAGCATTTTGGGCATTGTCTTTGGGCCTTCGAATTTGCCCTTGTTCAATTGGGAAAAGTTTATAGAGAGCACTCAGGCAAAAGTTAGGAGATGGCAGTCATGGAAATTGTCTAAATTAAAAAGAATACAGATTTTGAAACGTTTTATTGTCCCACAGTTGCAGTATGTAGCTTATATTTTTCCTCTCCCTTCCACTTTAGAAACTATGGTATATGGAATGTTTTTTCAGATGTTGTGGGTTAATAAGCTTAACCCGGTCAAACGATGTTATACCTGTTTGAGTAAGGAAAAAGGAGGGTTAGGTATGGTTGAACCTATTGTTTTTTTCCATTCATTATTTATTTATCATACTGTTTGGTATGGAATTTCTAACAGGTTAGGTGGATTTCAGGGTATGATAAATCAAGTTCTTGAGCGTTACCTTGCAAGTTGGGGTGAGGCAGCACCTAAGCTCCATACCAGACTGCAAGTGCCTGAGTATTTCCGTCCAGCAGCTCAAAAATTATTTAAATGGAAGGTTACCCGTACTGACATCTTGCATGCCACTTGGAAAAAATTTTACTTTTCTTTGATGACCCGCTTATATCCTACAGAGCCTTGTTTTAAGGATTGTCCTCCTTCTCTCAATGACCAGGTTTTAAAACAGTTAAATAATAAGAGGGTGCCAGTTACGATGTGGGAAATATCATGGCTTACAGTTTATGGTAGGTTAAATGTCCGTGGTAATGCAAAACATAAAAATACAGAACATAGAAATTGTCCATATCTGGCTTGTATAAATCTGGAAGAAACTATGGGTCATTTTTTGCTGACCTGCTCCTATTCAAAGCCGCTTTGGCCCTTTCTTGCAGAAAAATGGCATCTGAACTGGTTGCAAAAGATAGACTATGACACCTTAGTGCTAGGAGTTCTTCATAAAGAAGCTTCTGCTCTCCATCTTGGAACCTACATCCTTCTTTTAAGTTGTTTAAGGTTTTATTTATGGCAGGCAAGATGTCAGTGGGTAATTTACCAAAGAATGATGTCATACCAAATGTTTAGTTATTTGGTTGAGCAAGCAATGAGGTCTGTTTATCAGTCTGACTTAATGCATTATTCAGGAACTAAGGTGTATAGATGGTGGAAAGGATTTCAAATCTTTATTAAATATAAGTAATGGATTTAGGTATAGAACTATTATGTTTATTTGGTTTTGTTTTCTTGATATTTCATGTGCATATGAGTCAATGTATAAGGATTTTGGATTTGTGATGTGACGTAATGTGTATTCTTTTTCTGGTATATCTTATGTGAAATTCAATAAAAACTCCCCTACTCTTTTCGATAAGTGCCATGGGATCTTTAACATCCACCTGAACTACCACCAATCCAGGCAGATGGGACCTCGGTTTAACGTCTCATCCGAAAGACGGCACCTCAGAAGTGCAGCACCCCTCTCATGCTGAACTACAGTGTTAGTACTGGGATATTAACTCAAGTGCCAGATGTGAGAACTGAACCCACAGCCCTCTGATCTCCCAGCCTCAGAGGTGAGCGTGCTACCTACTGAGCCACTGACACTATATTTGCATGTGACAAGGCATAACATTGAGAGACCTCTTTGTACATTTTGATCCAAGCTTTCATTGAAAACTAATATTGATTAAGCACATGCATCCTAAGTAAACCACAACATTAGCCAGTGCAGCCTTTGGACCCTGGGAAAGTAAAATACTGCTCCAGGGGGAGTCTATTCTGTTCAGGACAAAATTACACAGACTGTTGAAAAGGAAGTGACCAACTCACCCATGTTAGATAAAATATGTTCTATTGTGTACTGTAGATACTTCATTGTCCACTTGGTTTCCCATAAGTGTTTCATGGTTATACTGTAAGTACTTCAAAAGGACTTTTTAGGGTTCTAAATAATTTAGAACTATGTAAACTATTTAGTTCCCCAGTCTTCTTTAAAATATAAAGTAATTTTTCAAGGGACAGGGTCTGGGACAGCCCATCAGTGCTGCCATGTGGCTACTGCTTGTAATGCTGGTGACGTGGGTTTGGAAATGAGCCTGAGGCATCTGTTGTCAGTCAGAGGGAGGGTGAATCCAGTCTCCCAGAGGATGCTGTCCTCCAGGGAGGAAAGGCAGCTGGCTCCACTGTGATACTGTCACCTGGCTGACCACAGGAGGCAGTACAGCTGGAACAGCTTCATGGGGATATGAGATGCCTGCTGGTGCCGTGATGCCATGTTTTGCATTCTCACATGTGTGTGCATGCACATCCTGGCTACCAATAGCCAGAGAGAAAGGAGGAATGAAAAGTGAGAAAAACCTCAGCCTGTGCAGCATAACTCTGATCTCCCATGGGCTCTGCACCAGTGACTTGTCCCTCCTCCATCTGGATCAGATTGTGGCAGAAGCTGGGAAGCCTGCCATCCCCACCACAAAGGGTTACCTGTGGGTAACTTAGGGGCTAAGGTAAGACCAAGAAAAGCCAGGTGACATGGCTGTGGAGGTCAGCATGAAGGAGGCTAGGCCAGAGACAAGGGGATAAAATGAATGCCCTGCCCTAAATAAAACCAGAGGACTGGTCATACAGGGTTACAATTCTGTACTGATTACAAACATATCAAATTGAATGTAATGATGATTATACAGTAAATAAATTCCCTCCAGACTGTTTGGTGTTATCTGTAGCTGGTTGCCTGTCAAGCAACAAAACATGAGCATTAGTTCTAATCATAAGGATGGAGTCAGATGGTCCCTGACTGCAGAAACCTTTGAATATGGCTTGATCTTCATTTTCCTTCTGATGTACCTTTAGAGAATACTCTGATGTCTTCTTACTAGAAACTTGCCACTAAAAAAAAAGGCTTTAGCACTCACCCAATGTGGCTACTGGAGTTAACAGTCATGAAATGTTTCAAGATAGCAGGTTCCAAAATCTTTACTCTCAGTGCATGAACAGTCACACTGTGCAAAAATAAGGTGCAAGTAGTACCTCCTGAAATGCAATGTTTTGTGTCTGTGATTGGTTCTTTTACATGGGGATGACCCAAGTCAGCATGGATTCACAGCGAGAAGGTCATGTCAGACAAACCTAATATTTTTCTTTGACTGGGTGACCAAAATAATAGACCAGGGAGGGGCTGTGGACATGGCCTACCTAGACTTTAGCAAGGCATTTGACACAGTCCCACACAAAAGATTAATCAACAAGTAAGCCAGCCTTGGAGTGGGTCCCAGGGTGGCAGCCTGGGGTAACATATTAGCCGGACAACAAGACACAGATGGTAATAGTAAATGGAGTACATTCTGAAGAAAGGGTGGTTACTAGTGGTGCATCACAGGGTTCAGTACTCAGACCAGTCCTCTTTAATGTCTTTATAGGAGACATTGCAGAGGGGCTGGAAGGAAAAGTATGCCTCTTTGTGGACAACACAAAGATCTGCAACAAGGTTGATATACAAGGGGGTTGGGAAGGATGAGAAGGGACTTGGCAAGGTTGGAGGAATGGTCAAACATATGACAGCTTAGATTCAATGTAAAGAAGTGCAAAGTAATGCATCTGGGAAACAAAAACCCAGGGAAAGAGAACACAGTGGGGGTGGGGGAGAGGTACTAGCAACAACAAAAATAGAAAGGAACCAGGGGTAGTCATATCAGATGACCTTAAAGTAGGCAAGCAATGTGAGAAGACAGTAAGGAGGGCTGGGGGGATACTGTGATGCATAAGGAGAGGCATCACCAGTGAAAAAAAGAAGTTGTTATACCTCTGTACAGACAGTTAGTGAGAACCCATCTGGAGTACTGCATGCAGTTCTGGAGACCCCATCTCTGCAAGGACATAGACAGGATGGAAGTAGTCCAGAGGAGGGCAACTAAAACGGTGCAGGATATGCAACAGAAGCCATATGAAGAGAGACTAAAAGAGCTTAATATGTATACCCTTGAGGAAAGGAGGGGGGGGGCATGATCAAAACTTTCAAGTACCTCAAGGGAATAAACAAAGTCCAAAAGGGGAGCACCTTTCAGAAAAAGGGATGTGCAAGAACAATGGGGCACAATCTGAAGATGGGGGGGACAGTTCAGGGTAACATGAGGAAGTATTTTTTTCAAGGAGAGGGTGGTGAACGCATGGAACCGCCTTCCTGAAGAGGTCATGGGATCAAAAACAGTGGGGGAATCCAAGAATGCATTGGACAGGCATAAGGCAATTCTTGTGGGGGGGCAGGAGGAAATAGGCTGTTGGTTAACTAGAATCTGCAACTTATCCAATAGGTAGGGAAAATGGGCAGACTAGGTGAGCCAAGCGGTCCTTATCTGCCATCAAAGTCCATGTTTTCTATGTATGCTTCTATGAAATCAAGCACAAGCATGAAACACTGGGGTTCTGGAAGCACAGCTCGCATCTTGCACCTTATTTTAAAACAGTGTGTCTATATTTTTGTGTTTAGAATAAAGATTTTGGAACCTGCTACCTTGAAGCATCACATGATTGTTAAGTACAGTAGCTGAGGTGGGTGAGTGCTAAATAGGGTACAGCAAAGTTAAATTTGTTGGTGAAGTTGCCATGAAGATGTGAAAATTTGAATTTGTGAAGCTTTACGAAGTTACAATTTTCAGCATCAAATTCAACTTCTTTGACCTCGCTACATTTTTCAGGTGAACTTCCACTTTTTTCCCCTAAATTTCCAACTTAGCGGCAGAAGTTTGGTCACTTTGCAGGAAAAAGTGCCACTTCGTTATTGCGAAGTCCGTACTTTGAACTTTGTGAAGTTTGCCAACTTTTTGAAGTTCTATCAGATTGACGTTTTCTCAACTTCCCATACCTCTAGAGCTAAGGACTTTTTTCTGTATTGAGCCTTTTTAATTGGGAGGTTTTATCTATTTCTGCTTACTGCACCCCCATATTGCCTTGTCATGGCATAGCTGTTTTGTTACTAGAACCTTGCTAAAGTCCACTCTCCATAAATTCCATTTCTCTACCCCTGTTGTGGTCACAAGCTGTCAAATTTAACTCCTCACTGTCCAGCACATCTACTATCAACCTTGGGGTCCCCAGGGCTCTATCCTTGGGCCCCTTCTGTTCTCAATTTTTATCAGCAATGCAGCTGAGGTCCTGGAATCCTGCTGAGCTATTCTCTACGCTGATGACCTGATCATCTATACTAGTTCTTCTAGTATTGCCTGCATAAACACATCACTTACTTTAGACTTTAATAAGGTCTTAGACTGGCTGCTAGACCATAAGCTTGTACTAAGTGAAAAGGAAATGAAAGCCATGCTCCTAGGTTCCGCACCAAAGATTAAGGCCTGTTCTATTTTGCTGAAGGTTCTTCACCCAGGAGGATTTCCACTTGAAAATGTTAGTTTCTTCAAGTACCTTGGGATCCTGCTGGACCAGTCCCTGGATTTTAATTTTCACATTCAGTCCTCGTGCAAAGCTGTAAACTCGAAGCTTACAAAACGAGCTACATGTTTACACCCTCGACCAAATTAGTAATTGCCCAAGGTATTCTGCTCCCAACCTTTACATATGGTGCATCTATTCTTAACTCTGCCCATAAAACCTCCTTACTAAAATGGGATGTAACGTATAACAATATATCACTAATGGACTCGATCATCCAGAAAAAAAAACCATCCCTGCTGGCAGCGCTGCTGGTCCCTCGACCATCCTCCCATGGCCTGCGATCAGCTGACAAATGCTTGCTCTATGTTCCGAGATGTTGGACGACTAAAGGCACAGGGATCTTCCAATTCTCTGCTCCCAGGCTATGGAATGCTCTTCCACTCAACCTTCGGCTGTCTCAGTCTCACTTTAGATTTAAAAGTGAATATCGTCGTTATCTATCCTTAGCTGATGCTTGTACATGCTTTGACCCAACCTGCAACTCCTGAGACTTACCAATAATGTCACCCCTGCTCTAATCCAGCTCCAAGACTGTCTCCTCTTCATCTCCCCATATTTTTCCTTCTCTTTGTAAATGACTACTAGCTCTCTTCCTTCTCGAACCTTGTTGCTGACCATCCACTGTTGTTTTGCCAGTTACCACCCCAATTAACACTTAGACTGCTGAAAGAATTAGAACACAAGGTAATTCTGGACTGTTATATCAGTCTGTGGCACAGCAAGGGTTAATACATTATGACATCATCACTCAGTAATACCTTCCCAATAAAATGCACTTGTGATGATGGGTGATTGACAAGATGACTGAGCAATGATTCAAAAGTCTATTTCCCGACCTTGTGAACTATTGACTAGTTTTGGTCTCAGATAGATAGATAGCTAGCTATAGGTAGATAGATTGATATATTGATAGATAGATAGACAGACAGACAGACAGACAGATAAATAGACAGACAGACAGACAGGTAGGTAGATAGATATAGGCTGAAAACATATATTAATGCCTCTGTCAGGGCTGAAGCATAAAACATATTCTGCAGTGTCAGTGTCTCAGCAGGTTGCACACTCATCTCTGAGGCCTGAAGACCAGAAGGCTGTGGATTCTATCCCCACTAGAGGCACCTGGCTTAAATCCTAATACTGACACTGTAGTGCAGCTTGGGGGGGTGCTGCACTCCTAAGGTGCTGTCTTTCAGATGAGATGTTAAACCGAGGTCACATCTGCCTATTCTGGTGGTAGTTCAGGTGGATGTTAAAGATCCCATGGCACTTCTCCAAAAGAGTAGGTGAATTTTTTATTGCTATCACATCATAACAACTCAAAAAGAACACATCTAGTAATACAATAATACAGAAGAAAGAGATACAAAAGCAAAATACAAAAGAAAAATAATTCCAAAATTATAAGAAAAGAGGAAAAACAATAGTTCTAGTATATTATATTTAAACTACCATGTCACATAACGTCTCTAAGAATCAAAAAAACTATATTTTACAATCCTTTATTTGTGTTTACCATTTCTCTATCCCCCTCTTCCCTCAAGATCATATCTCTATCAATCCTCTTTTTCCATATAATCCAACTCTGGTGCCTTGTCTCACTAGTTATATTTTGGGAAACGGATCTTAATCATATTTGTTAAATATAAATAAACCTTTCTATCATTTCCATATTTTATTAGAGGTAAAAAAGGTTTTATCCTTTCTGTACACTTCATGCATTGCTTGTTCCACTAAGATGGAAAAGGTGTCATATGACATAATCTTTTGTTGTATTGCCCACTGACACCTTGCTTGCCATAAATAAAACTTCAGGAAGCAGAAAAGTACTGAGAGGGTTTCAGGGTGATTTTTATTATTTAACAAGGGGTGGTTCCCAAACACTAATATTTCATGTCAGGTTCCGGAGCCATTTTAGTCCCCACCTATCAGCAATGAATCTCCATAAGGATTTAACCTAATAACACTCAAACAAGAAGTATTGCACGATTCTTCTGTCGCCTGACATTCGTTAGGGCAGCATCTTTCTTCCTGCGCCTTGTGTTTACTATTGCCTCTTACACTCAATTTGCCATAGACTGAGATCCATAATATTTCCCACATCTGTGTAGGAGTTCTATTATTTAGTCATCTTAATACCAGTTTATTCTGGTGTGTTGGATATTTTTATGTTTGCTTGCACATATGTGCAAGAAACATGTTGTGACAACTTGCAGCCATGTTGTGGCCATTGCCGGCACTGCTTTTTATGGCTTGTCTGTGTGGTACCAATGAATGAACATGCTGTCTATGACAGCAGCTCAAAAGCGTGCCACCAACTTGAAACAATTTTGCCACTGCAATGAGGGAGTTTTTACCAATTATTATACCAGGTGAGACACACTAAGCTGAAAGCTTGTTTGCAGATGCAACCTGGGAGCACAAAGACAGTATGCACCTAGTGGGCTGTGGGATTCAAACCCAGGTCTCCAGATTTGCAGCTCAGAGCCTTAACCCACTGCACCATACTGCCTCCATGACCCATCATTGCAGGGAATGCCTTGCCTGGTGTAACATTTCAATAAACATGGCGGCAGCTGTCTCCATCCACCTTTCACAGTCCCACCTGAAAACCAATGTTGGGGGTGCCCAATCCTCCTTTTGGCATGCCCCCTTCCCAGTTCATTTGCCGATGGGGAGCCCAATCCCCATCGGCATGATGTCCCTGTAGATTAATTTGTATGCTGAGAGGGTGCCCAATCCCCCTTGGCATCATGCCCCCCGGAAACACAGACTCATTTTCTTTGCTGATGGGGTGCTCAATCCTTGTCAGCTCTTGTAGTCCCAAAACACCCAGTTGGCACACTGGGAGCCGACTCCAATGTGCCAGATGTACCTGTAAAAAAGAAAATCTTCCCACAAATTTTTTCTTTTTTTTTAAACCTGTAAACAAGAAAAAGGTCCCTCGTTGTCTCCAGTACTCCCTTCCCCATCTCTCACCCACTCTCTGTGCACCCACCTCCCTGCATCCCCCACCCCATACTTACCTCTGGAGCCCGGCACAACAATCTTTGGTGTAGAGGGAATATGTCTTCACTCTTCAAAGCTGACTGTGAACTGAAGACATGCCAGTAAGCTGTATACAAAGAAACATAGAATTTGATGGCAGATAAGGACCACATGGCCCACCTAGTCTGCCCATTTACCTACCTAACGGATAAGCTGCAAATCCTAGTTAACCAAGAACCTACTTCCTCTTACTCCCCGCTAGAACTGCCTTATGTCTGTCCCATGCATTCTTGAATTCCCCCACTGTTTTTGACTCTACAGTCTTCTCAGGAATGCTGTTCCATGCATCTACAACCCTTTCTGTGAAGAAATACTTCCTCACATTACCTCTGAGCCATCCCCCCTCTATCTTCAAATTGTGCCCCCATGTTCTTGCACATCTCTTTTTCTGAAAGATGCTACCCTCTTAGACTTTGTTGATTCCCTTGAGGTATTTGAAAGTTTCTATCATGTCCCCCTTCTCCCACCTTTCCTCGAGGCTATACATCTTAAGCTCCTTTAGTCTTTCTTCATATGTCTTCTGTTGCAGACACTGCACCATTTAGTTGCCCTCCTCTGGACAGCCTCCACCCTGTGTATGTCTTTGCGGAGATGGGGTCTCCAGAACTGTACACAGTACTCCAAATGTGGTCTTACCAACTGTCTGTACAGAGGGCCAACATTTCCTGTTTTCAACTGGTGAAGCCTCTCCCTATGCATCCAAGTATCCCCCCAGCCCTTCTTACTGCCTTCTCACATTGCTGGCCCACCTTTAGGTCATCTGTTATGACTACCTCCAGGTCCCTTTCCATTTTTGTTGTTGTCAGTATCTCACCCCCCCCCCATTGTGTGCTCTTCCCCTGGGTTTTTGTTTCCCAGGTGCATTACTTTGCACTTCTTTGTGTTGAATCTAAGCTGCCATACATTTAACCATTCCTCCAACCTTGCCAAGTCCCTTTTCATCCTTTCCACCCCACCTTGCATATCGACCCTGTTGCAGATCTTTGTGTCATCTGCAAAGAGACTTACTTTTCCTCCTAGTCCCTCTGTAATGTCACTAATAAAGACATTAAAAAGGACCAGCCCCAGTACTGAACCCTGGGGTACCCCACTAGTAACCCTCCTTTCTTCACTGTGGACTCCATTTACTATTACCCACTGTATCCTGTTGTCCAGCCAGTGTTTTACCAAGGCTACCACCCTGGGACCCACCCCCAGGCTGGCTAATTTGTTTATTAATCTTTTGTGTGGGACTGTGTGTGTTTAATGGCAAGGGGGTTCAACCTGGCTGAATATCTCGGCCATTGTTGCAACTTTTGGCACCAAATTTTCAACCTTGGGTTCTTGGGACCCCACCTCATGAACTCAGTCTCTGTCATTTCGTTATAGAGTCCTGAAAGATGATTTTGCAGTCACCGTATGGAATCACCTTCCGGGACTGATTAACAAAATGACAGTGTCACTGTTCATGAGGTGGGCTCCCAAAAAGCCTATGTTGCAAATTTGGTGAAAACATTCCAATAAAATGACTGTGTTACAAGCATGCATTGCGCAGTTCCCATGCATGTTTGTAACACTGAGAATATTTAATATTTTCACTCCAGATTTCCATCATTGCCATTTTTTCACACCTCCTTTTGAACAGTACAGCAGTCATTTTTCACATCCTGCCCTAAATATGTTTTCACACATCTGGCGCACAATGGAGTGGTCTCTGTGTGAAATCAACATTCAGGACAGATTAAGAAAAACACAGTGACAGTGTTCATAAGGACAGGTCCTAAAAAGCCAATGTTGCAATTTGGTGAACGAATTCCAAAAAATGCTGCGTTACCAGTGTGAGTTGTGCAGTTTCTAACCATGCTCGTAACTTTGCCAATTATTTTATATTTGTACTCCAGATTTTCAGCATTGTCATTTTTTCACACCTCCTTATGAACAGTGCAGCTGTCATTTTTCCTGTGCTGCCCAAAACATGTTTTCACACCTGTGGCACATAATGGGCACGGTCGCTTTTACGAAATCAGTGTTCGGAACAGATTAAGAAAATCACAGTGCCACTGTTCATGAGCAGAGGTCCAAAATGCCTATTTTGAAAATCTAGTGTAAAACATCCCCAAAAATAATTGCATTATGGGTGTGCGTTGCCCATTTTCAATGCACACTTGTGACTTCACCAATTTTTTATATTTTCACTTCATAATTTCAACATTACCATTTTTTTACACCTCATGAACAGTACAGCTGTAATTTTTTACATCCTGTTTGAAATGTGTTTTCGCACCTGTGATGTCAAATGATGCAGTCACTGTGCAAAATCATCTTTCAGCTAATGAACTGATAGTGTAACTGTTCATGCGATGCGGTCACAAAAAGCCCATGTTGAAAACTTGGAGTGAAAATACCAAGAAATGCACAGGGCATTAGGGTTTAAGATCACAACACCCTACCCTGTGGGGACTGACAGGCATCAAGGGTGTGACTTCGGATTGTCGACAGTAATGTTCACGCCATTCCATCCCCTTCCCCACCCTCCAGCCTGTCACAGGCATCGAGGTGTGCCTTGGACTCTTCAGCCCCAAAGTCCACCCCATTCTCCTATACTGGACCCATTTATTTATTTATTTGTTTATTGTTAACTGGGTAGGTGCACTAGCCATGAAATGACTATTTTCTGGCATGACCCAGAAGAGTGCAACAATCACAGACAGGTACATAGCATGAGTACAGTGAAATTACAATAGCATAGATCAAAACAGTCAGTAGTAATGAATACATGCAGCCAGGACAATAACAATCAAAGAAATTCATATAGAACTTTTAGGCATAAAAAACCTACACAGTCTAGGAAGAGATACCACAACACAGCAACAAATAAATATTGTTCAAATTAGTCACAACAATGAAGATTCAAATAGGCAGTAACACAAGGCAGGGACAAATTCCTCATTGGGCAGGATACATTATCACAGCCTCCAAAACGAGACTCAGGTGACTAGGTAGTTGAGGTAGATTAGCTCTCAAGGAGATAGTAAGGGTAAGAAGTGCTATGAGGTAGGGAGGTTAAAGTTAGGCCAGGCAGTATCTGGTGGGTGAGTGGATTTAGAAGGATTAAAACAAGTGCAGAGATCAGCAAGTGATAGATGTAGGTGCAGCTCCTTTTTGAATCTGTCATGGGATCTGGATATTCTAAGTGCTTGGGGAAGAGAGCTTCAAAGCTTAGGAGCAGAGTGATTGAAGGCAACAAAGCTTTTTGATGTTTTACACCTAGATACATTCAGCAGGGATTTATCTACCGATCACAGTCTATAGGAGGAGGTTTGAGGTATCAGCAATGTTGCAAGCACTGAAGGGGTCTGGTTTCTGAGTAGAGTCAATCAGGGAGCCAAGAGAGTATTGATGTTAAGCCAAGGGGGATAACCAGACCAGGTCCCTGTACAGTTGGCAGTGGTGCTTAAGCCATGGTGACGAGGAGGCGTATCATCAGATATTATTATAAGTGACATCCCACTTATGAAGGATGGTTTTGTGTGTGGCAGCAAAGGTCGGCATGCCATAGGTGAGGGCAGGGAGTAATATGCCACTGGCAATAGCAAGTTTAGCAGAGGGAGTCAGCATGAAAATGGACTAGTAAGCAACCCCCAGTTTAACATTCACTGCCTTGCAGGCAGATTGTATATGCAGGCTGAAGTCCAGGGATTGGTCCCGAAGAATTCCCAGGTACTTAAAAGATATAACACATTCTATTTGTGTGAAAATTGTGGTCTTGCGCCAATATGGGAGTTTGATATGTCCTAAGTTTAGGGGCAGATCCAAGTTTCATTGCTTTGGTTTTCTTAGCATTAAGTACAAGCTTATGTGCAGAAAGCTAATTTTGGACATTTGTGAAATCAGAAGAAAGGGATACATTTATGCTGGTGACCTTATCAGAGCTTGAATAGAGTACAAGATCATCTGCATAGAGAATAGATGAGCATGAAAGAAAAAACTCATCTATGTTGTTGATAAAAAGTGAGAAAAGAAGAGATCCCAGAATATTGATGCTAGCAGCATCAGATAAAGAGGAGTTGAATTTCATAATTTGAGTTCTGTTTGACTGATAGCTTCCATACCAGGTGACAACTGGGGTGAAAAGCTCATATTGCAAAGAGTGGAGAGGAGCAGGGGGTGATCAACAAGATCAAAGGCCTTTGTAAGGTCTATAAAAACTGCCCCTGTCAGCTGACCAGCATCCACACTGGCAAGCACATCAGTAGTGAATTTGAGAAGCACTGTACAGGTACTGTAACCTTTACCAAAGCCATGGTGGGTGTCAGAAAGAAGGCTGTACCTTGTGAGGTAGTCAATGGTTTGATTTGCAACAAGTTTTTCCAGAATTTTACTTAGGACATTTCAGTGTATTTCCTTATGGAACGGGGTGCGTGTAAAGCCCAAACACCCCAAGGCATACCTCGACACTTGTCGGTGTCCGCAGGGTAGGGTAAGGTAAAATGATGTGTGTGTTATGGGCGATGATCCAAAGGCACACCCCAATGCCTGTCCATCTCTGTAGGGTGGGGTGAGGTTGGCATCAGTTCAGTACTTCACTGCCATTCCTATTCTACATCTGTCTAACTCCTGCACTTCCAATGCTAATGCCAGCAAGCAAACATTTGGCATTGACAAATGTTTGTTTACATTCAGGGTCCAGGGCCAGTCTTAGCTAGGTGCAAGCTGTCCCCCTGCACCTTGGGTGCTCATACTTTTTTCTTGAGGAAAAAAAAATATTTAAAACATTTAAAAATTCCTAAATTTTGTTAGAGATGAAAATGTTTACCAGCAAATGAAAGAGGAAGACAACTGGCTCTGTTACTGTTAAAAAAGGTGGGGGCAGCTTTGCTGCTATGCCACTTTAAGATGCAGTGGAAATGATTGGGTTAAGTAAGTGCTAATGGTGTTAATGATCATACTTTACACCTCTGAGGTTGACTGCTTTCACAAAGGGCTATATTGACAAGAGAATGTATTTGTAACCTGTACATATAGCTGGAACAATGAATGATATGACAAAATCTGTTTCAAAAGTATGTGAGCACTCTAAATAGCTGAGAAACCTGACCAGCATAGAGCAAAACCAGATTTCCTGACAGGGACCCTGAAAACCTAATCATCAGGTACAAAACCTGACTGCTGGCAACCTTACTGGAGTCCCATGATAATCCTCTATATTCTCTCTCTCTCACTCACACCTCCAGAAAAGTTAAGTTGTTTAACTTGTTTGCAAATCAGCTTATCAGAGGTTTGGATGTCCAGTGAAGATGTCCTTGCCCTTACAGAAATAAATATGGTAGTAGTACTGTACTTGCTTAAGTTCTTGTTCCAGGCTCAGTCAGATTCATTTCCAGTGATGAAGTCAAATAATTCAGTGAAGTCAATGGCACTAAATAAAAGATGCTGGTTAAACTAGAAGACCTGGTACTGCTTTATTAAGACAGGGCAGGAGGGTTAGTTAGATGTAAATGAGCAATGTGGGGGAGCCCACAGTGAATCGAGTGGTGGGGCCCAGCAGGGAGTTGCACAAGGGCCCAGACTGGTTAAATTTGGCTCTCTCTGGGTCCGAAGAGTAAAGCTTTGTTAGCAAAAAATTATATAACTGCGGCCCAGTATTTTGATTCACCACTATTTTTGTGAGTTCCCATTTAAAAAGTTTCTGAGCCACATATCTGAAAAACTCAGGTATTTGTAATTTTAAAGTTATCTTGGGGAGGGTCTCTCACCACTTATGCAGGGAGTCTGATAGATTATTCTGCAACCATAGGTGGTGTAAAAGGTTAGTAATATTTAGAACTGGTTTTATGTTTTGAGTTATGAATAGTACCTGAAAAAAAGCTATGGGGTCTATCATTCTTAAACCCCCTTGTGCTTTTGTTAAATATGTGTAACACCATTTCACCTGGTTCAGTCTGCTACCGCAGAGTATCTGAAAAAAGCATGCATGTAGTCTTTGTCCAAAAGAGTTGGAGGGGAGAAAATCATGGCAATATACAGAAAGCATGGTATAATATGTTTTTAATAATAGAAACCCATTTAATTTTAGGCAATTCCCAATTTTTCCATCTGAATACCTTATTTTCCACTATTTTTAAAGTCATACCCCAACTTCCATATGGGTCATTTTGTAGTCCAAATGTGATCCCTAGAATTGTCAGTGCTTCTGGAGAGATGTTTATTCCAGCAATTTTTATTGCATCATGTTGCAGGGTCCTATAAATAAACATCTACTCTTATTAATATTCAGTTTGGAATTGGATATTTCTGAAAATTCTTGAAATATAGATAATATTCCAGGTATTTGTAAGCAGTCAGAAAGTAACAGGAATATGC
Source organism: Neoceratodus forsteri (assembly GCA_016271365.2). NCBI lineage: Eukaryota > Metazoa > Chordata > Ceratodontiformes > Ceratodontidae > Neoceratodus > Neoceratodus forsteri. Next base: position 149,195,773 of record CM028136.1, on the reverse strand, counting down.
CATCAGCATATGCTTTAACTTTTATGGTGTCCATCTTGCTGGTCCCTGTGATCTCTTGGAATCTAGGGGAATTATATTTTCCTAATAAGGGGATATAAGGCAAATATATGCAATAATTGGCTTAAAGGACAGCATTGCCTGACTCCAGTTCTAGTGTCAATGATGCCCATTATCTGTCCTCTAATAACTGGAAAGTCTTCTGCCCTGTAATAAAGACTTTTAATACATTTAATATTTTTTGGAGGGGATCCCAAACTGATCTAAGGTGTGAAACAAAATAGTCCTGGAAACCCTATCAAAAGCTTTAAATTGGTCTAAAGAAATAATTACTACCTCTTTTTTCTTAGTGGAGTAAAATTCTACCACATCTCCTGCAATAGACAGAGTATGTTGGATTTTCTAATCTGGCAGGCCACAAAATTGGGCTGAATGGATAATCTTTCCTGCTATTTTCCTTAGTCTTGTATTTAGGAGTTAATATAATATTTTCAAATCAGAATTTAGTATTGTGATTGGTCACCAGTTGGCTATCTTCTGTCTGTCTCCTGACTTATATAGAAACACTAAAAAATCTTGTGAAAAATAGGAAGGGATGTTATTGGATTGAAAAGAGAAAAAAAATACCCTTTCTAGACAAGCTGCCTTTTCTTTTGCAAATAGTTTATAAAACTCATTTGGTAGACCATCAAGTCCATGAGAAGTTCCTATTTTAAATTTTGTTACGGTTGTTTCAATTTCTGTACTTGAGATGGGGCAAGTAAGAGTTTGAACATTGTCTGGTGGAGGGGGTGCATGTGCTGTCTGAAAAAAAAGCATGTGCCCTAGATATGTGGGGGTCACTACTTGTAACATGTAAATGTATGTGTTTAAAGATATGGAGTGTGTTCCTTATCATTTTCTACTATTCTGTCTTGGTCACTGAACAGACTTTGAAGGACCATATTCTCTTCTCTTGCCTTAAAGACTTCAAAAGTGGATTTCTGAGTACCATACTATAGTTCTGCCCTAAGAATCTTAGCCCTATCATATTGGTAGTCTTTCATTTCCAGTTTTATTTTCTCAGTCTGAGAAAAGTAACTGTATCTGGTAGTAGACTCCAGAGTACATAAGTATTGTAAATTATTTCTTAGCTGTAGATATTTAAATAATTGTTCGCTTTCCTGGTGTTTCCCAAAATTTTTGAACCACCTAGAGATATCATCTTTAGTGTCAGCCAACCAATCTCCCATATCATCATATAAATCACTTATAGAAGCTCTTGCCCATAACAGCTGTGAAATTTTCCTCTGGAAAGTCAAGTCGGCAAAAACTGAGAAGTTTAACTTCTACCTATTTTTTTTTTACAGTTTTAAGAGGGAGAGTCTGGAAACCTTAATAGTATTAAAAGATGGTCTGAAAATCCCAGAGGTCTAGTCTGTAGCATGGGGGGGTGCAGATTTTTTGAGATAAAAATTGTCAATATAAGAGGTTAATTTCCCTCTCTGATAGGTGTAGTGTGGTCTACTACTCCAATGCACTTTTTTAATTCATTGGAGTAACAGTAGTTTTTTTTTCCTTTCATTTTTTCCCTGATTTAGGCAATTCACAATTAAAGTCTCCTCCTAGTATAATATTGGAAGAGGTTATTAAGTATGGTTGGACTGCAGAGAGGAGTGAAATCCTTTCAGCCTTAGTCTGAGGTCCATAAACTGCAATACATCTGAATGCTGTTTTCATCCATAAGCCATCTACCAACAACAGTCACCCTGGTATTTAATCAACAAGTTTTGTTAGTGTAAATGAAAAGAAATTAATTTTGCAACCCCATCTGCCCTATCGGCCCCAAATAACCAATAGGAAGGGCCCCAAATCCATTCTTACTGAAAAAGATGAACATGATCTGAAGAGTACATCTACACTTCTTGCAGGAAACAGATGTCTATATTATCATCATGTACCAGCTGAAAGATGGCTTGTCTCCTGTTATTATTCAGCAGGCTGCAAGAGTTTATGGAGCCTATACATACAGTTGCTTCATTCAAACTTGGGGAGTGCAGACTGTGGGTTTGGGTTCCTCCTTTTCTTCTTTTCCATTTGTAATCTGCAACCTCCTTAGTAATAGGAGGGGGATCATCAGTAGTCTGGGATACAGACTCTCCTTCCCCTATCTCCTTATCTGATTTACCCCAAGATGTAGCAAGAACCTCATAGTGATTTTTTGATTCAATAATAGGGATGTCAGTGGTTGCTGTTATAACCTTAGAATTCCTTGTTATGCGTCTTCTAGGCAAGGGAGCCAGTAACGCAGCAGAGGATTTGAGGGGAATGACTTCCACTTTAAGGGGTTAAAGGGGGGTCTTGCTAGCACACTGGATGAAAGTCCTGGCTAACATTCACACTTGGAGGATCCTGAGACACTATGTCTTGGGAGGGTTTGTTCTCATTCCTCACTATCTTTTGGTCCAGTTCCTTTAATTGGGGGGAGGGGGAATCTCTGTAGGGAGTTTGGAAGGGACTTCTGCTGCTTCCCGGACTTTCTGTATGAGGAGTTCTGGGAAGATAACAGACATCTTGTTCTTGTGGCCCAGGGGACGTCTGAAAACCTATGACCTGACTCTTCACAAAGATCACATTTGGTCTGGTTAGCACACTGGAGGCTTATGTGACCTATTTCTCCAAAGATGTCATATTGGGCCTTGTCACATACGTTAGACAGATGTGTTCTAGAGCCACATTTACAGCAGGTTCCTGGCTGCCCAGAGTAGAAACATGCTACCCTATTTCTCCTTAACAGGAAGGAATTTGGGATGTGTTCTATTTCTCATTCATTTTGCCTCAGTTATACTTTATACTACCATCCACCTGTCCAAAAAAGTTCAGAGTCAAATATAGCTTCATGACTGCTTAAGACCTCACATTTCTGTGAGAGCCAGTAGGTGATATCTTCGATGTGTACCCCTTTATTCTTGATCATTACCATAACAAATTTAATCAATGGTTTAGTTAGGGGGATTACCAGAAAGGGTGACCAAAGGGGGGAACATTTTACCTGGTTATATCTCTGCCAGAAGAGTTCAAGAACATATGGTGACCTAAAGCTCACATCAAAATTATCTTCACAAAATATATTGATCAATGCAAAAACCTCCTTTGGGGAAAATGCAATGATGCTTTTAACAATCGCCTACCTACATATTGCCTGTCGGGCCTAACCTCCATTCTCCATTTATACTTAACATGTACATCGTTTCTCCTAGGAGCCACTTCTTTTTTGTTATTAGAATGCAATTCTGACAATAAAGGTATCTGAAGGAGGTCCCCTCTACTATTAGAAGGTTGCTGGTCTGTAGTCTCGGAAACAGAAAGTTTTGTCTTAATGGGGGGGGGTCAAGTTCCTTCTGCTGCATATCAGTGTTTGAGCTGGTGTAATTGTCTCCTGGACCATATTACCAGTTCCTGAGTTTGTAGAGTGAAAGGTTTCTTTTTCCTGAGTAGCAGGTACCCTAGTCATTGGGCGCCATTTTGGGGAGTCTTGGGTAAAATTAGAAATAGCATTCCAATCATATGGCAACCATTTTCTGTCTGGCATCTTTTTCCATCTGGCCTCCAAGAGAGCTTTTTCAGGGGACCATTCCATGAATGGGTCAGCATTTATGGGTTTTAAAGAAAAAGCAGTTTGAATCATTTCTGCAGGGGTCTGTAGGTTCTGTATAGTTCTCGGATGTATTCCCCCAGTTTCCACATTTACACTATTTTATTGCTCTAATGGGATATTTCTTTTAGCACAGGTTATAGCAGCTTTTTTTATTTTTTGAGTCTTCTTTCAAAGTTTTCTTTGATCCTGGATTTCAACCAGAGAAAGAAAACACTGTAGCCTTGTTTGATCCATAGTCCCAGTCTGATAACAAATTTCAGGTGTAGTCTACAAATAAATTTTAGGATTTGTCTAGAAAAATCTGCAACACATTCCCTATATTTTTAGCCTGTCCCTCCCAAAGGACTTTATCATGATTAGAGGTTATTTCATTTTTACACTGCTCCTCTACCCCTGTCTGTACACCAACAGTTTTTGTATTAAAATTCTGTTCATTCATTTTCAGTACAGGAGCTTCCTTCCACAGCTCTCGACACTTACTGCACTAAGCACTATCACAGCCAGCAATTGTATTAACATAAAACATCAGAGGGGAAGCTATTACCTGAAGTGCGACAGAGGTTGGGTTCACTGAAGCAGTGACACTCTTTGATGCTCCTATGCCAGCTTCGTTTGTGGGAGTCCTGCTAGGTGGACCAGCTGATTTGACTGGGCTGCTTTCTCCATGCAGTGCACTCAATTTATCCTGCAGCTGGATGCTGCGATTAGCGTGTCAACTTTCTTCGGCCTCAGTAATAAGAAACATTTCTTTTTGAGCTTCTTCCTCATTCTCTGGTAAGAGAATATCATTTTCTGCATTTAAGTTCATCACATTGAGCTGGTTTTCCTTGTTTAGATCAGTCAAATCTTCAGTTGAAACAAATACTTCTACTAACTGGTAGACCTCAAAAATTTCAGCAGTAACAGAAAGCAATCCCTGATTTTTTGCAAACTCAGTGTATTCACCTCCTCCTCCTCCTCTGTCCTGCTCCAAACAGGGCTCCTCCATCCTTGCTCACAGGAAGGAAAGTCCTCAGATGAAAGAGCAGGAGAATGTTTTTATTCAATTCTTAAAATGAATCATAACACATTACAGGTATAACAAAAAGCAAAATGTGAAAAACAAATATGTATTAAAGCATACTGCTTTTTCTAGAACTATTAATTCATATGCAAGTGAAAAAGCAAAACACAAAAGCCCTTATAAGAAAAAAATACGTATTACTTCATACTACTCATACTCTTAAGAGTAGGGGAAATTTTTAATTACAAACTGAGAAAATTAGCCATACAAATTAAATACAAGCGGTATAAAGGAAAAAGTGAGTAAATCAGTAAAGTAAATAAGTAGTAAGGCATGTGTTCCCCTGTTTTATCAAAAATGAGAATACAAGTCTTACACTAAGTTATAAATCAAAATGAAAAGGATCTCGAAGCAACTAGATATTTTTATTTATTTATTTATTGAGGATTCGGAAAGTACCTTTGAATCAAAGACTCCTTTTCAAAGGTTCCATATCAATACAGGTAAAACATGGTACAGAGCAATGCAGAAATGGGACACAAGCAATCATGCATGATACAAGATATATGGTAATTGGCTAACATTTAGATAACAGTAGATACATGTATTAGACTTAATGAACAGAAAACATATGAGCTCCAAAGGAGCTAGTTCAGAGAGTTTTAGTTTGGGGGCGTTAGCCAGCCAAAGGCCTTAGTCAAAGGATCGAGGGGGAAGGGCAGGGGTCAGTGGCAATCACAGGGATTAAACGACTGTAGATGGTTCCTAAGGTAGGCTTTGTACTGGCCAATTATATTCACATTCATGAGATCGTTAGGCAGATTATTTACCCAGGAAGGAGCTTGGTAGCTAAGGGGCCTTTGGAACTGGGAGGTGCTTAGCAGGGGACCATGAGGGTTGTCTGTTTTAACTACAGTGGCAGTGATGGGGCCTGTATTATAGGTGAGGAAACCAGGCAAGACCAAGGGTAATCTGGTTGGCCATGAGATAGGTATGAAACCTGATTCTGTCATCAAGGTTGAGCCAGTTTGTGGTATTATAAAGGAAGCATGTGTGGGTTAGATGATCACAGACCAGGATGAGGTGACAGGCTTTGTTGAGGGACAGCCAGAGTCTAGAAAAGGCTGAGGAGCTGGCAGTGCTATAGATTAACATGCCATAGTCTAGAAGGGAGAGGACCGAGGAGGCAAGTGCTAGCTGAAGGGCATCAAGAGTAAGACAATGTTTAAACCTGTAGAGGATGTCAAGCCAGATGTTGAGGGCTGTAGACAGTTGGTGAATGTGTTGTGGAAGATAGGGGCTGGGTCAAGTGTGATGTCCAGGTACTTAAAGGAGTCCACTTGTTCAAGTGGGTCTGGTTGGTAGTTAGGACTGGCAAGCAGTGGTCCTTCCTATAGTTTAGTAGGTGTGAGAAGTACATGACTTTAGTCTTCTTACAGTTTAGAATGAGATGCCATGTGGTAAACCATTTTTCAGCCTCACTGAAGGAGGATTGGAGGGAGAGGTGAAGCTGAGTGGGGTCAGGATTGGAGAAGTACAAGGACAGCATCATCCATATAGAGTAGGATGTTGCTTGGGTAGGATTTGGGGAGGGAGTTAAGGAAGAAACTGAATAATAAAGGTCTGAGAATGGACCCCTGCGGGACTCCGGAGTGGACAGGCAGCCTGCTGGAAAAGGTGGTGCTAATTTTGACTTGCTGGAAATGATCCACCAGGTAGTCAGTGAACCAGCATAGGGCATCTTGAGAGAGAGACCAAGTTTGGATAGTGTAGTTAGAAGGAGGGAGTGGTTGACAGTGACAAACACCTTAGTGAGGTCAATGAAGAATGCACCAGAGAGATGACCACTGTCAAGGGTGGTATGTAGGTGGGTAGTGAATTAGAGTAGGGTGGTAGTCATACTATGTCCTTTGTGGAAGCCATGTTGCTGGCTGCAAAGTATATTGTGTTGGTTGAGGTGGTCAGTGAGCTGATCAGTGATGATCCGCTCAAGTGTCTTAGATAGGGGAGGGAGAATTGAGATGGGGCGATAGTTGTTGGTGGAGGTACGGTTCCCGCTCTTAAATATCAGGGTAATAGAGGAAGATTTTCAGCACAAGGGGAATTTCCCAAGACATAAAGACCAGTTGATAATGTGGGTGAGAGGGGTTAGCACATCATGAAGTGTGAGCCGGAGGAGTCTCAGGTCTAAGGAGTCACTACTGTATTGGGAGTGGCTTATGGCCTTTTTGAGGTAAGGAGGATTGCTTTGCAACCCCCCCCCATCAAAGCCAGAAAAAAATATGTTTCTCACTGATATTAATACAAATGGTTTAAAATTATCTGTTAATAAACATGGAAATAGATAATTATTTTAACACATACATTACTCCTTTTTGATAATACTGTACCTAACTGAATATGTGAGCATATCAATCTCACATACAGTACGCCTTTATAAAATGAAAGGATGAATAAAACCAAGAGTTATAAGGCAATTATTTAATTTTACTAATATGCTTTCATCCAGTATCCAACCAATTAAGAAGCTTCTGTCCTTTTTGATATCTTTTCTTGGACAAATTTGACAGGTCTCTGCTACGTATAGACAAAATAAAATTCCTTATAGCCCAGAACAATTGTTCTGGAGTTATAAAACATTGTTGCAGGGACCATCTGCATCGAGACTGCCAGATATGATATTTAAAACATCCTAATATTGTATGCATATCACCAGTATCACATTTTTCCCACGTTTTGGGTAGTATACCAAACAATGATATATATTCATATTGAGCCTAATGAATGGTGAGGAGTCCCATTGGTTAGACAGGAAAAAAAAAACTGAGTTATAAATGGACAAAGAAAAAAAATGCTCCATGGTTTCCATGAGTACATAACATAGATTTGTACTAGGATATACTCTGTCTTCTATAAATTTGTGTTTAAATTTCCTTTAACATTTAGTTTACTTTGAGCTCCCAGCCAGGTAACATCCCACATATAGGGTGGTATCTGGGGTTGAGTTAACATGGCTTGTATTTGGTGGGTCTCTGGCAATGGTCTAGTGGAAAAATCAGGTAATTCTTGAAAATAAGTTTGTTGGAAATGTTGATAAAGTTATTTTCTCTTTTTCTGAACCACTATATGTTTAGTTATTGTCCACTGTTTTAATTTCCCAAAACAATACTAGTGATAACCAGGGATCCTTGAGATATGCTTTTGTTTAGGAATTACAGTATTCCATCTCCAATCTGTTATCCAAGGGGAAATAAGATCTCTGACCCAGTGTGTCCAAATGTTTTGTGTAATAAGTATTATTGGACACAAATTTACATAGAGAAAACTACAAAAAAAAAAGGTAATGGGATTAACCATGTTCAACCCACAATGTTCTGTACATAAATACAAAATACCTCTTTTAATGGGGTTAAGGTGACTGCCCCAAATGGTCTGGAAATAATACTCAGTAATGCAGTCTCAAGTTGTTTAGAAATAGTGTAAATAGCAGCCAGATGTAAAAAAAACTTATCAAATATGTTTTAACCATATATATTCTTTTATTTTTGGACATCTTCCACTTATTCCACATGCTAATCCAAATTCTTGCTTCCTCAATAAGTGTTTCCCAGTTGAAATCATCTACTTCTTCTATACCAACATGTATACCTAGTATTTTACAACCAGTGTGCACTACCAGAACACCCATTATAGTATCACATGGACAATCCTCTCCATCAAGAAAGAGGCACTTACTTTTCTGCATATTAATGCAAGCTCCTGTACCTTTCTTGAACGCTACTGTCACCACTTCCATAGTCTCACTGTATGGGAGATCTGCCAACAAAATACAAAGATCATCAGTGTATGCAATAGTTTTCAATTTGGGGCTATCACTATTGATAGATAAGCCTCTAATTGCTCCAAATATGTTGAGCTGTGATGGTAGTGGTTCCAAGATCAAAATGTACAAAACAGGACTGAGGGGGCAATCTTGCCTGACCCCTTTTAGTAAATGTTTGATATTTACCTAGACACCAATTAACATATGGTGCTGTTTCTGCATTGGTATAGTACACCTGCATCTAATAAATAAAAGGGTCTGGAAACCCAAAATGTTTAAGACATTTCCATAAATAACTGTGTGATACCAGATCGAAAGCCTTCATCTGATCTAAACTGAGTACAAACCCAGTAAGCTCTCCTGTTCTGCCTCTTTCCATAACTTCTCACAATAATATGAGGGCACCTGTTATGATCCTACCCAGAACAAAGCAAAATTGTGAGAAATGAGAAATTTGCCCTAAAAATGTGACGATCCTTTTACATAAAATCTTTATTAGTAGTTTTCTATCTGTATTTAGGAGGGTATTCTGCCTCCAGTTTCTAAATCTTCCTTGTCACCTGCTTTGTGCAATGCAATTAATAGCTCTTGGTTAAGACTTTTGGGCAAGAGTCTCTGTTCCAAACTGCTGTGTTATATGTTTGTATAGTTTCTTGCCCCAACTTATGATAGATTATATGGTATATTTTGTTTGGGAGACCATCATTACCTGGAGCTTTTCCATGTAGTAAATTTTTAATTACAATTTCTAGTTCTGAACGAGTTATCGGCCTAAGTAATGTTAGAGAAAAACACTCTGGAATTTTAGGCAGCTAACTGGAATTTAATTATGTTTCTGTCTTGTCCACTGTAAGCAAGGGATCATCTTTAAATATGTTTTGGATATATTTATCTATTTCAGATAAAATACCTTTTTGTGAGGTCACTACATCCCCAACTGACAATATTCATTGTTTTATTTCTGTTCTTTTCCTCCATGTAGCTCAACTTTCAAAAGGATTTATGGTATCTTGTCTCCCTTGCATTCTAAATCTTTGTTCGATTTCTAAAGATTTTCATCTATCATATTGGGCCTGAGTAAGTTGCTGTTTAATGTTTGTGATTTTGGATATGTCTATAGGCTCTCTTTCATTTAATCTAGAATAGGCAAGCAATAATTTGGTTTACACCACTGAATAGGAATTCTTTTTAAATTTACCTTGCACTCTACCAATATGCTGAAAATATTCTTTAATATCAGATTTTGTGTCTTCCCACCATTGCTGTACTGTGTCATACAAGAAGTACACAGATTTTCTAGCATCCAACAAGGAGTTAACACCTTCCATCACCTCTTGGTAAATCAATAAAGATAAATTCAATTTCCAGTAACCAGGGCCCTTTGAAGTGGCTGTATAATTGCAAATTGTAACTCCTAGTAGAACATGATCTGATGTAGCTACTGATGTGATAGTGGGTGATCTGTATTGTAAAGTGGGGGAGATAAATCAGTAATCAATATGTGACTATCTGTTTCCTGAAAAGTATATATTTGCTATGTCCCAGTCTGTCTTGTAAAATACATAATTTAACCCTATAAACTAGATTAAATCATTTTAAAAAGTTGAGTCGCAGTATAATTTCACCATTCTGGCCCCTCTATCTGACACTGACCTATTTATATTGAAATCTCACCCAAAAAGGACATTTTTTTAGCAAAAAGGTACGGTTGAATGTTCTGTAGTAGTGAAATCCTTTCTGTTTTACTCTGGGGTGCATATATATTTATAAGGCAGCATTCTGACTGTTGTATAGAAACATCAAGCTGAAGACATCTACCTGCCTCTATATCCACCAAGTTGTTCACTTTGATAAAGTCATTTAAGGAACAAATACCAATTCCTTAACACAAAACGACCCCCCCCCAGACCAATAACATTTTCCTCATAACCAGGCGTTTGAGGCTTTGTCAGATTTCTCAAAAGTGTATAATCTTGTATCCTGTAAAAAAAAAAAAAGTCAAAATGTGTCCCTGTGAAAAGATCAAGGGTGGCTAGCTTTTTTTTTCAGACTTAATGCTATTTACATTTAAACTAGCAATTTTAAAATCATAAGAAGAAGTAGTAAGTTAGGCAACAGAAATTAGGAAGGAACAACTTTTTTCCTAGTGCTTTTTCTGAGCCCAGTTCTAAGACACGTTTTCTTCTTTGGTTGTTTTTTTTTTTTTTCCTTTCAGTAATATTTTGATTGTCAGGGTCTGATACAGGGTCCCTTTGAGACAATGTTCAAGAAGTATCATTTGAGCCTTGATCATCAATGTCTATGTCTATAGGTAGTACAGCATATTTGTTCATCAGGGTTAAACCTTCAGTTGTTGAAGTACAAGGGACTTCTGTTGATTGGGATATTTCTGGATTGATTTTCTCCATCTACTATCAGTGGTGGTGATGGAGAGATGGTGGAGGATTTACTCCTAATTTAGTGCCATCATCAGTCTCTGCTTGATTCCCTGTGTCTGGAAAATGTCGTATCACATGGGAGTGGGATGTACTAGTCTTTCAGGCTTCATGTATAGAACTGGAAGAATCAGTGGTAGGATTATTAGGATTAGGATTCTGTGCATGTTCAGGAGTGGCTTTTGGGCCAAAACTAGGGCCCCTAGATTGTCTGGGGTCCTGAAAATCTCTTGTTGCCCTTGCTGCTGTAGTAACATAAAATCCTGCATGGCAAAGTCTGAGTCATCTGTATTGTGAGGACTATGGGCAATCCGTAAACATATGTCCAGCTTCATCACAGAAATTATAGTTAGGGATGTTACCACACTCCGTTCCTGAATGATCCAACTCCTCACAATGAAAGCATATGATTTTATCACAACTGGTACTGATGTGATGGGGAGACCCACACTTATGGCATTTTCTGGTTTGTCCAGGGTAAAATATGAAGCCCTTATCTCACCCAAAAAAAAACAACAAATTGGTAGATGCAGAAAGTCATTATCAGTTTGGAAAAGTTTAACTTTGATGCACCATCCCCCATTTCAAAGACCTTCACAGTCTGAGATGGGTTCTGGTGAACCTCGCACATTGCATCTCTTGTCAAACCAGTATAAAATATCTGTAATATTAACCCCTTCATTTTGAAACAATATAGTTACTATGCAGAATGGCTGTTTTGTAAGATGTATAACCTGAAATGGGGACCACAGGGGGGTTGTTTTTAGAATGGAATATTTTGTCCAAACTCTATAGAATATTCGGTGTTCTAAAGCTAATATCAAATGTTTGTTCCCTAGATGCATGTATAAGACCATAAACTTCACTAGAGGAAAAACCCAAGGACTGTTTTAGCAGGATTCTTCCCACATAAAATCTATCTGGTATTTCAATCATGCCTCCTAGATATCTGAGCCAGATAGAATTTCTCCTTTTCACCTGCTCTACTGGTTTAAGAAAAAGACCAGTGTAGGAATGTTTTTGTTGGGGTTGTTCCATTGTAGGGCTTGCAATTCCTTCCTCATCCTGTTCACTTCCCCATCCCCCACCCTGAGTCTGCTCATTATCAACTGGGCTCTCATCTACACCCCCTGTTTAAGCATAACAATTTTTTTTTTTTTGTTATCACAGTGCAGAAAAAGAAATGGTACCTGCTGGATTATTGACTTGAACACCAGGTTCTGTACTATTAAATACTGACTCCTGGTTATGCAATATAGGGAATGTGTTTGATGAATTTAATGCTGGTGTTGTTTGTGCATTTTATTGCTGCTCAAAATTTGGATCTGCTTCTCATGTTCCTTGCTCCATTCATTTCCATCCAGCACCGTGAAGTGCATCATCAGCTGACCATGTTGCATCTCCCGGTGTGCGATTCAAGTGAGTTGCCATGTTGGGATCTGTCATTTCCCTCTCGGTAGCACTGTTGGTTGTTGCTTGTTTTCTGGTGAAGAACACTTTAGGAGCTGATGATTTTGGTGAGGGAGAAGTCCCTTATTAAGCTTTCTCTTTTTTCTTGTAGTTGTGCCTTGGCTGCATTAAACTCTGATTCTGCATTTTGAATTCGTTCTGCCAAGGCCTTCTGTAGTGCTCACTCCTTTTCCTCCTCTGAATCAGACATTTTATCCTTTGTTCACCATAGAATAGTCATAGTCTGCTGAGCTTTGCTAGTGGTGAGCAAACCACCCCCAAAGTCTTCTCCAAATGACCACTCTCCAGTGCCTCAGTCACAGTACTGAGTTCCTCCATAGCTCACACCTTCAGGACAGTGGACACCCCTACCAACAATAGTGGAATTGGTATTAGACCATCAAATCAAAATTACATTCATTCACACAAAACAAAAATACAATCAACCATAAGGAAGAAAAAAATTTGGTTTTTAACTCATACCTTTTAGAACAAATTCATAAACATAAGAACCAATGAACACCCACAAAGTCAGAATACCACCCTGTTGTAATTGTGAGGAATTTAGACTTTAGATTTATTTACAATATGATTAATATACTAGAGAGCTACATACTAAGCCTTAGGTAAACTTATAAATAGCTTGCTCATAGCTTGCTCATGTTTTATAGGAAACCTCCAGGAGTATTTCCCTTCCCTCTTCTGTTTATAAGCAAGTAACAATCAATGTAAATGAAACAAAAATGTCTTACATTGTTCCTAATTAAATGGGACAACGTTGAAAACATATTTCTTATAAATTAAAACCAATCCAACACTTTTCTTCATGCTATCATAGTAATTAGTGATCTATCTAAAACAATCACATTTCTCTCTTCCTATATATTAGCTAGAGAGATTAATATAAAAAAAAACAGTAATGTTCCTCACCATTCTAATATTGTTTTTCTTGGGTGTTGTTTTCCTTCAACTTTTCTAAAGTCTTGAATATTTGTTTTAATTAGTGATACAGTTTTCCTTGATGTATTTCTACTTGTTGCAAAGTTAATCTGCATCTAGTAATCCATATCCAATATTTTATGCAAAACAACAGTATTCTAACTATACTGGGGTGCAAGAAGGCCCATGTTTTTGGGAAAATCCATAAAAATAAGACACATGGGGGTAAATTGTAAAAGGGGGGGTGACTCCAATTACATTTAACCACTTGCCAGAATCCAATAATATATGAACATTCATAATATAGGTGTTCCATGGTTTCTAAAATGGAGTTGCAACAATCTCTGGGACAATACCTGTCTTTTTGTTCCTTATGTTTTAAGTTGATTTTTCCATTCATTTTTTTTTTTTTTTGAGCACACAGCTATACAACATCTCATATTTGTTCTGGTTTTCTATGATATAATAACATTTGACTAATAAGTTTATTCTCAGTTGGGGATTTATGAGGAAAAAGGAGGAGGGTTTGAGAAATTGTGCTGTTGTGATTTATCATAGAATTGTTTCCTAGTTTGCTAGATAATATTTTTAACAATATTCTATTGTTTGAGTTTCTTAAAGCAATACTGTACAGTAAGTATAATGGTAAGTGCTGTAGGGGTTTTTGTTTAGGTATACAAGTGTACAAATCTCATGTTGATATCAAGGGTAATATATGGTCCTGAATCCAGGATATCCAACACTTAGAAAGCTGTAGAATAACAGGTTTTATATTAGTAAATATGAAAATGCTATGGAAAAAAACTATTGGGTTTCCTATTCCTCCTTCTCAATTGGCAAATATGTGATGCTGCATGGTATGGGATTGAACCTACTGCCTCAAATACAAGAAAGAAAACAACCATTGTGTTTGGTTTCTAATTTTAATGGAGGGGGTATATGTGGCTCATGTGTGGAAATATAGGTATCAAAAATGTTTTAAGTAAATGGATCCTCTTTTTTTTTACTCTTAAACCATTAGTTCCACAGTTTAACTCTGTTCATGGCTTTAGTTGAAATAATTTCCCAGTTAATCAGGGCCAGGTTTCCGGATCCAAAGAAAACGCAAGGATTTTTACCTTAGTGGAAGAAATCTTGATTCCAATCAATTCATTGTCAGCCAGATGGTGGGGCCCTATACTAATTCCAGTGACTTTTGTATAGTTGATAGACGAGCCAGAGATGGCTTCATATTCATGCATTTTTTTGTGCTAATATTGCTCAGGGTTTATCAGTTAGAATTAATATGAGGTCATCAGCATACTCCAGTGTCTTAATTTCTGGGTCAGAGCTAAATACCGATAGTCCATTGATTTCTTTCTGAATGTGTATGTGTCTAAGTAGTGGATTGAGGGAAAATATATATAATAGTGAGCTCAATGGACACCCTTGTCTAACTCCTTGTTTAATAAGACATTTCTTCCCTATCCATCCATTTATATACAGTGACACTGTAGTTTTATAGTAGCAAGTTTGTATCCAGTGTACTGTATATATTCTGATGGTAATTTATAAGAGGCCAAAAGCTCCCAAAGATATATGTGGGATGCAGAGTCAAAGGCTTTACACTGGTCTAAACATAACATATATCCAGTGAGCTCTTCCTCGGTCCCTTTAGCTTATGTCTTCCTATTCAATGCCAAAATATCTGACATTGTCCTAACTGGTATGGAACATATTTGAGAGGGGTGGATTAAGTAAGGTAATCCAAGAGATAATGTATTACTTAATGTTTTAGTTAGGAGTTTAAAATCACAATTTAAAAGGGTTATTGGTCTCCAAATTTTAGCTGTGTTTTATCTCCCTGTTTAAAAAGAATTATAAGGAGGCCAGTCTGCATGTCTTCTGGGATTTTACCAGTGCCTAGGCTATAGTTAAATACCCAGGCTAATTCTGGTGCCAGTTCTGTAACTAAGTATTTGTAAAATCCTACTGTTAGGCCATCCCTGCCAGGCACAGTTCCTGTTTTCATTTGTTGAACTGTGGCTGTAAATTCTCAATTTGAAATTGGTTGAACCAATGTTTTTTTGTACATAAGAGGGCATACTAGGTAGTGGTATCTATTGCAATTATGATTGTGTATTAGTGCTTGGTGGTGAAGGATGTTCTAACATTTGTTGAATATGTGATTCTGCTATTGCTAGAGTGCCAGATGGAGTATTAACCGGCACTCCTTTATTTGAAATTAAACAGTTGATTTATTGAGCTTTCTGTCTATTAGTGCAATTTTCAAAGGGGTTTATATGGATAGATTTTCCCTGTGTGCCAAATTGTTCTTCATGTAGTAATGAGTTTATCACATTATACTTGAAATCAGACATGCTTTGCTTTATTTCTGAAATTGGGATGGAATGATCTTTTTCCATAGTGATTTGTAATGTGATTAAATGATACAATTTTTCCCACAATATGTTGTATTGTTCTTTATTACATGCTCCTTGCAGTTGTCCAGCTAATTTCAGGAAATCTGAAAAATCTTTTTTACTATCTGTCCACCAAGATGTAGGTGATTCATGTAGAAATAGTACTGATTTTCTTGCCTTCATAATATTTTTAAGGTCTTCCCTTACAGAAATATAGGTGTGCTGTGTATATGCAGAATGCATGCCATGTGCTTAATTGTGCAATGGTTGCATGTGGCTTACATACACTAAGTGAATGTATGCGAACCAGGTCTAAAAGGCAATTCAGGTTCACATGTTGTAAGCTTGACATGTGTGCAGCAGGTAAGCTGGTGTGTACATCTTCCAAAAATTATATCAAGTTCATGTGTTGCATGCTTGACATGAGTGCAGCAGTGAAGCTAGTGTGAATATCAATTAAACGTCCCATCAGGTTCACATGCTGCATGCTTGCCATGTGTGCAGCAGCAACTAAACTGGTGCAAATCTCATCTAAATAATTATTTGTCAGTGCCGAAGGTTTGCTTGCTTGCATTAGCATTGGAAGTGCACGAGTTAGACAGATGCAGAATAGGAATGGCAGTGAAGTACTGAAGTGACACAACCCCACCCCCACCCCCACCCTGCAGTGATGGACAGGCATTGGGGTGTGCCTTTGAGTCATCGCCCATAATGCTCATGTCATTTTGCCTCACCCTATCCTACAGACACTGACAAGTGTTAAGGTGTGCCTTGGGGTGTTTGGTTTACAGTCACCTCATTTCATAAGGAAATACACTGAAATGGGTGCAGTATAGGAGAATGGGGTGAACTCAGGGGCTGAAGAGTCCAAGGCACACCTCAATGCCTGTCACTGGCTGCAGGGTGGGGGTTGGGGTGGAATGGCATGAGCACTACAGCTGGCAATCCAAAGGCATGCCCCTGATACCTATCAGTTTGTACAGGGTGGGACGTTATGGTTAGAAAACCTAACACCCCGGGTATTTGTTGGTATTTGCAGTACAAATTTTCAACATGGCCTTTTTGTGACCCCCCACCTCATGAAAGCATTTGGGATCTCTGCTCATGAACAGTGG
The DNA here is from genome assembly GCA_016271365.2 of Neoceratodus forsteri. Classification (NCBI taxonomy): domain Eukaryota; kingdom Metazoa; phylum Chordata; order Ceratodontiformes; family Ceratodontidae; genus Neoceratodus; species Neoceratodus forsteri. The sequence continues at coordinate 149,178,973 of CM028136.1, read as the reverse complement.
CACTGTGATTTTGTTAATCTGTCCTGAACGTTGATTTCCCACAGTGATCGCACCATTATGAACCGGATGTGTGAAAACACAGTTTGGGCAGGATGTGAAAAATAACAGCTGTACCGTTCATGGGGGTGTGTGAAGAGATGGCAATGTTGAAAATCTGAAGTGAATATATTAAAAAATCTTGAACTTACTAGCGTACATGGAAACTGTGCATCACATACTCATAACACAGTCATTTTGTGGAATTCTTTCATCAAATTTTCAACATAGGCATTTTGTGACCTCTGCTCATGAACAGTGTCACTATGATTTTCTTAATCTGTCCCAAACATTGACTGCCCACAGCAACTGTGCCATTGTGCACTAGATGTGCAAAAACACATTTTGGGCAGAATGTGAAAAATGACCGCTGTACTGATCATAAGGAGGTGTGCAAAAATGGCAAAGTTGAAAATCTGGAGTGAAAATATTATAAATTTTCAAAGTTACGAGTGTGCATGGAAACTTCTCAATGCACGCTCATAACATAGTCATTTTGTAGACTTATGTCACCAGATTTTCAACATAGGCATTTTGGGACCTTCGCTCATGAACAGTGTCACTATGATTTTCTTAATCTGTTCCAAACATTGATTTCCCACAGCGACCCCACCATTGTGCCCTGGATTTGCAAAAACACATTTCAGCCAGGATGTGAAAATGACAGCTATACCGTTCATAAGGAGGTGTGAAAAATGCCAATGTTGAAAATCTGGAATGAAAATATTACAAAATCTCGAAGATACGAATCTGTGTGGAAGCTGCTCAACGCACGCTCATAACACAATTATTTTTTGGTATTTTTTCACCAAATTTGCAGCATCGGCTTTTTGGGAGTCCACCTCATGAACAGTGACACTGTAGTTTCACTAATCAGTCCCAAAAGATGATTCCACGCAGTGACAGTGAAGTCACCTTTCCGGGCTGAATAACCATATGACAGTGACTGAGTTAATGAGGCGGTGTCTCAAGAACCCTATGTTGAAAATTTGATACCAAAATTCTCAAAAATGGCCATAATATCCACCTAAGTTGAAAAAACCCATTTATGCCATTATATAGCTTACCGGCATTTCTTCAGTTCGCAGTCAGCTTTGAAGTGTGCAGACATGTACCCGTTCCACCAAAGACCATCATGCTGGGCTTTGAAGGTAAGTATGGGATGGGGGGTGTGGGGTGATGGGGTGCATAGAGGGTGGGTGTGGGTTGGGGGAAAGGGCACCGGAGACAACGAGGGATTGTTTTCTGTTTTCATAGGTAAAAAAAAAAAAGACATCAGGATGTTTTTTTTTTCATTTACAGGGACAACTGGCATGTTGGGATGGACTCCAAGCATGCCACCTGGGTGTTTATTGGGGGGGTTGCCTGGAGTCAACTGGGATTGGGCACCCCATTGGCACATACAATGTGTCTGTGTTGGGGGCACATAAACCAAGGGGGATTGGGCACCCTTCTCGGCACACTACTAATGGGGGGACATTATACTGAGGGGGATTGGGCTCCCTTGTCAGCAAATGACCTGGGGATGGGGCATGCTGACAGAGGAATTGAACACCCCCGAAGTAGGTCAGAAATCGGCACCACATGTAAATGCACTGAGTGAGAGGTAGACAGTGACAGCTGCCACAATGTTTCTTGAAATGTTTCACCAGACAAGGCAGCACCCTGCAATGACGGGTTGCTCCCTCATTACAATGGCGAATACATTTCATGTTGGTGGCACACTTGCAAAACTAGTATCAGCAGCAGCATGCCACTGCATTGAGTACAGATGGTCAAGCCCAAAAATGCAGTGGCAGCATTGGCCACCACTGTGCCCCATCTCCACAACTTGCTTCTGTCCTAAGCTGCCACATAATGTTTCTTGTGCATGTGTACAAGCAAACATAAAAAAACACATCAGTTTCTATTTCTTATACTACTGCTAGCATTTAGTCATTAAAATACATTTTTATTTGAATTCCCATAAAAATTAGGTAAAGTCATTAATTCTGATCCTTTTACAAGTTGTTGAATGGCTTTTGATTTTTGTCATTAAATCACTATTAATTTGTAAACTACTGTTTGCTTATTTCATCAAATGTCTAGGATATAGCCAATCAACATCCCCAATTCCAGATGTACGAAGAGGGGCCTCTTTGTTGTGAAGCCTATCCTTTTTGTTTTTGGAACATGCAATTTCTTATGCATATTTAGTGCTAAAAATGTGTTTCTCCATGACTGTTGTATTTCACTTACTTTCTCTTTGTCATTTTGTACTGAGCATAAACACTATGGCCATGCTCAGCACTCTTTGTGATGAGTATGGTCTTGGAAGCATGCACCATACCTCACATTTTGTCCCTGAAGTGAGGGACATGGACACTCAAAATGAAGGACAATGAGGGAAACTATCTCACATGATGATCAGGACACATTATGAAACATGGAGATATGGTACCTCAGAACACAGTGGAATCCATTGTGTTAGCACCTGAGAATGAATTTCTACCATTAAGCAGGGATGCCATTTAGGTAGGGCAGAGGAGTGCAGTTGCTCCCCCCCACCCTTCATATTTGTACCTAGGTTGTTCCTGTGGTCTAGCTCTAATGGCTTTAAATTTGGATTTAATCTTTTGCACAATAAGTGCCCACCTAGCCTGTGTGTGCTTACGCTGCAGGTACTCTTCAGACTTGACAGTGTCTGTATTGTGTTGGCCACTCTCTCCACCAATTAATGACAGCACAATCTCATGTGATGTGAATGAGCTCCAGCCAAAAAAGTGCATGAGGCTTGCAAGTGTGACACTGTCTTTCCAACCACAGAGTAGACAGGCTGAACACTACAGCTTGTAGGAGTCAGTGAGCACTATACTCCCAATAACATTGTTGTGGCAGCATATTTTTGCTGTTCTACTCTTAATGAGTCTCCATCTCCCCTGGTGACTGAAGGGCCAGAGGGTGAGCAAGAAGCTAACTCAAGACTAGGCTACCTACTTACTGTACTAGGCTCGCTTTACAAAAAAAACAGTACAGCCCCCACGGCAGCATGCTAGACCTAGCAGCAGTGGTGTCAGCAGTGTGGGTGGCCTTCATAGGCCTTGATCAGTGTAGTGTGGCAGCAGCCACGGCAGCAACCAAGCAAGAATGAAGGAATCCAGGTTGGTTGGATTTGTATGGTGAGGAGACTTGGTCGCAGAACATGTTGAGGACCTGTGATGGTCGGTTCTAGCATACAGCTTCTGGTGAAGGACAGTGGGGGAGCGGACTAAAAACTGGGCTGGTGGCACACTATGCCAGATTTCAGGTTCTGTCCATATGGCTGAGTAAGTAAAAGTATTTTTTTTTTTTACAGGAGTAGTGGGGAAGGAGGAAGGACTGAAATATTGATGTGTTTTTCATGTTTGTTCACATTTGGGTGGCTTTATGACCAATAGGGGATGGATATTGAATGGAATGGTGTCAGGGAGAAATATCAGGACACAATTCTATTTTTTTGGGGGGGTGCTGAACTTCAGTCAGGAAACAAATTGGTTAGTGACTGGGTGGGTTTAAGCCCAAATCTGATGCACTGCTCCGGGGTATATACAGATGAACCCTATACATTTGAATTTTTTTTGATTTGCATATCACATTTCAGTCAAACCAAATACGTTGTACCTTTTAGAGATGTTAGGCATTCTAGAACTGTCCCTTGCATTCAGGGACAGTTAAGCGGTATGGTATGTACAGAATACTAGAGCCCCACTGTAGTCAGGCTTATGTCACCTCCTCTCTGATAAAGCTGACCTCCACACCCCCACAGTCAGGCACATTATGACAAAGGGCAAAGGAGACTGCAGGTTGTGCACCATTGAAATGAATGGGGGTATTTTTTAATTACTATTTTAAACATTATTGATGGAGAGTAGGAGATTAATGAGTGCCACTGCTCTACTGACAAGGGCCTTGTTAGTAGAATAGTGACCTTCATTATTCTCCAACTCACCATCATAGCATATAAAATGGTAATGGAAAACAACTCAATTTATTTCAAGGGGGTACGCACCAGCACTCTGACCCATGGACATCTTCTCTTTAAGACTCCAGCCTCTGGCTCCCTAGTGCTCAAGTAAGAGACTTTTTACTTACATTTATACTTGGTGGGTTGTCTGTAGCAGCATGGCCTTACCTACTACAGTGTGTGTGCATGGGGGGAGGAGACTGGCCATGTGGGTGGGTGCATGTGTCACATTATTGCTACATTTATGTTTGTACTTTAAAGTCTGTTTGCGTGGAGGCATTCAAAACTATGGAGAAACAATAGCAGGAGTACAGGCCAGACAGAAGTAATTAAGTGGTTTTGTGGATATGTCTGTGCATTGGAGGTGGGAAAAACATGTGTTTCCATTAGTATGTGTGCTAAAGTTCAACTGTGTAAATAAGATGAGGGAGAGAAGAAAACTGAAAAGCATATACTGGCTGCAAGCATGCCGCGTGCACACAGATGTATTCAGATACAGTATGTATTGAAGTACAAGCAAGCCATATGCATGCAGACAGTATGGCTTAGTGGTTAAAGGCACTGAACTGCTATCTAGGAGACTTGGAGGCATGAAGATCTGAATTTGAATATCATCATCTCCCACTTGTGTATAGTGTGATTATGAGCAAGTCACTTAACTTTTCCATGTGCAGTTATCAGTGACCACTTGCGTTTTTGCACGCATGCCACATGCATGCAGTCTTTCCCAATTTAACATAAACAATCATTGTTTCCGCATTTGCTTGTTGCATGCATGCCATATGCATTCAATCATTTTCAATTTAACATTTAAATCATACTTGCATCATGCATATCACTTGTGTAGTTTTATGTGTGCAGCATGAAAACATTTCATATAATTATTTCTGTCAGGGTTGTAAAAGTATTGGCAGTGTGAGTAACGCATTATTCAAATTCCAATATCCTCTTCCTGAGGCTGTCTCCTTAAAGTTAGCTTTCTCAGTTCCTATGAGGTCATGGTCTGATGTAGCCATAGGCCAGGACAGAGCAGAGATCAAGGGTAAGTAAGGGTAAAGTGGAAAAAAAATCAATTCTGGATGATAGCTTTCCTCAGTGGTATGTATGGACTGGACATTTTTGTAGTTTGGCAAAACTGTCTGTCAAACCTGTTTGTAAGATTAATTTATTCAAGAATATAGTGTCACAGAACATTTTACTATTTTTTTGTCCTGTATCAGACCTAAATCTTCCACAATTAAAGTAACCTGCCATACTTCTTTGTCTAGCCATGAAAAGATAGGGTTGAATAAATTAAAGTAATTCCACTCTGTTATGTTTTTTGAGGGGCATTAACATTAATTACCCTGAAATCATTTTTCTTACAAGAAACATCCAGTATCATAGCTCTACCTTGAAAAAGATCAATTAACTGTTGTATTAAAACGTTTTCATTATTAATACCAGTGCCTAACCCACAACTCTTATCTTCTCCCATAGTCCAGATACTTTTTACCCAAAATCATTCTTTGGTTGCAGTCTGGATATCACTATCCGTATGGAGTCTAGTATCTTGTAGGAATACCAGGTCAAAATAGTTCTGTGCAAAATAGGCAAACGTAGCATCTCTCTTTCCGTTAGACTTAATACTGTTCATATTTAAAGAGGCTGCTGTCAAGTGGTAAAGTTCCATTTAAACAATAGTGTTAATGCTCTCAGGTTACTTTCTTGACTCCAGATCTTTTGCCCAATTGCCTTTTTGTTGACTTTTGCTTTGTCCTTTTAGAGATAGTCATGTATTTGGAATCAGAAAGCATTTCCACTTGAGATGAGTTCTTAGAGGATACTGATGCCGAGTCTGGTTCATCCTCCATTTCTGTATCCTCCCATTGTAATACTGAATAACTATTTGAAAGTGAAATTTCATCATTTGTGTATACCACTTTTTGTGGAGGGCAATCTTTTCCTCTTTGTACTGTGTGAAAACCATCTCCCTCTGGTGGGGGGATGGAGGCATTTACTCATGATAACAGCAGGGTTGTGATTCTTGTGATGTGCTTTGCTCCTCCATATTGTTTATAGGAGATGACTGATGAGAAGGTTGGGGGGGGGTTGATGATCATCTTCCCTTTCTCTTATGTCCCTGTGATCTTTGTCATTAACACTGTCCCCATTTAACATTTCTGTAGCTGATTGAACTTTTGGAGCAATGTTTTGACACTGTGCTCTGGCTGCCTTATTAATGTAAAAGTCCTGCTCAGCATAATCCACATCTTCCATATTGTGTGCTGCCTAGGGGCATGTGGTGAACAGATGACCTTCTGCATCACAAAGATTACACTTGGAGGTGGTAGTACAATGATACTCCAAATGTCCCAGTTCTCCACAGACAGAGCATTTTAATTTCTCACAGTTCATGCTAATGTGTCTAGTAGATCCACATTTGAAGCAAGTTTTTGTTTGGCCTTAATAAAAAAGTATTCCCTTGTCTCTCCCCAGAAAGAAGCAATTGGGAAGGTGCTTGAATACCCTGTTCATTTTGTCACAGTTTAACTCAAAATTTCCATCCCCCCATCCAGAAACCTTCCTGGTTGATGATTGGTTCTGGTGTGCCCTGTATTTTACAACTTTTCTCAAGCCAATATGAAATATCTGCTAGAGTCACCCCACCATTATGGAATAGAATGTTCACAACTTTTATGGAAGGTTTGGTAAGGGGAATCAACTGAAAACACCTCCAAATGGGGTCTTGTTTTGGGGGAAGAATGGATACTCCAAAATCTATTTAGCAACTTTTCATTTCAAAAGCTTATGCCAAAGGTATCTTCACCCATAGCGTGAATGAGGGCAAAAACTTCAGAAGGGAAGAACCCCATTTGATCTTTAATATGCAGTATAGAGCAGTGGTCTAAGGCTCTGAGCTGCAAATTTGATGACATCCAGCAGACAAGACCTGGGTTTGAATCCCACAGCTTCCACTTGCATACTGTGTGACCCTGAGCAAGTCACTTAACCTCCTTGTGCTCCCAGGTCACTCCTGTAAAAAAGCTTTCAGCTTAGTGTGCTATACCTGGTTAAACAACTAAATAAAAAAAAATAAAATAATAATATGTCTTTCCCAACAAAAAATATGTTTGGTGGCATTAGTAGACCCCCATATATTGCAATGTACTGCATGTCTGCATTTAGCATTTTCTACCAGTTTTTGTAGCAAGCTCGCATATGTGACCATTGGTTGCTCTGTTTGCTCCTTGTTGGCATTTTCAATTGTGGTGGTTATCAACATTATCGATAGGGAAATCATTAGAAGCTGTAACTGGTACTATATCACAGGTTTGTTCTGAAGTATTATTTTCAGAGATAGATGCAGTTAATACTGGGGACCCTTACAAAATAAACATATGAAATGTTTTCATGCTGCACATATACAACTACCTAAGTGATATGCGTGTTGCAAGTATGATTTAAATGTTAACTTGGAACCAATTGCATGCATATGGCATGCGTGCAGCAAGCAAGTGTGGAAACCATGATTTTTATGTTACCTTGGGAAAGACTGCATGCATGTGGCATGCTTGCAAAAAAGCAAGTGGTCACTGATAACTGCACATGTAAAGTTAAGTGACTTGTTCAGGATCACACCATACACAAGTGAGAGATGATGAGATTCAAACCCAGATCATCATGTCTCCAAATCTCCTGGCTTGCAGTTTAGTGCCTTTAACCACTAAGCCCTACTGTCTGCATGCATATGGCTTACTTGTACTTCAAAGCATACTGTATCTGAATACATCTTCACACATGCGGCATGCTTGTAGCCACTGTTATGCTTTTCAGTTTTCTTCTCTGCCTCATCTCATTTTCACAGTTAAACTGTAGCACACATATCAATGGAAACACATGTAGTTTTTTTTCCACCCCTGATACACAAACTTACCCACAAAACCACTTAATTACTTTGGTCTGGCCTGTACTCCTACTAATTTCTCTCCATAGTTTTGAATGCTTCCATGCAAACAGGCTTTAAGGTGCAAACACAAAAATAGCAATACCTCAACACACACACACACACACACACACACACACACACACACACACACACACACACACACACACACACATATGACCAGTCTCCCCCCATGCACTTACACTGTAGCGGGTATGGCCATGCTGTTACAGGCATCTCACCAAGTACAGATATAAGTAAAAATCCTCTTACTTGACTGCAAGTGAGCCAGAGGCAGGAATCTTTAAGAGATAATGTTCATGGGTCACAGTGCTGGGCCATGCCCCACTTTTAATGAATGGAGTTATTTTCTATTACTATTTTATACATTATAATGGTGAGTTGGAGAATAATGAAGGGAACTGTTCTACTAACAAGGCTCTTGTTAGTTGAGTGGTGACCTTCATTAATCTCCAACTCTATCAATAATATATAAAATAAAAAAAATAAACAAAATACCTCCATTCATTTCAATGGTGCACATCCCATGCAGTCTCCTTTGCCCTTTGTCATAATGTGCCTGAGCATGTGGAGGTTGGCTTCACTGGTGTGGGAGGGGGGGATAAGCCTGACTATAGTGAGGCTCCAATAGTCTGATCATACCATACTGCTTAACTGTCCGAGAATGCAAGGGACAGCTCTAGGATGTCTGTAACATCTCTAAAAGGTACAACCTATTTGTTTTGACTGAAAAGTGATATATGAATCAGGGAAAATTCAAATGTATAAGATTCATCTGTATATACCCTGGAGCAGTGCATCAGATTTGGACTTAAACCCACCCAGTTACGAAACATTTTTTTTTTCCTGACTGAAGCTCTGCCCCCCCCAAAAAAAGAACTTTGTCCTGATTTTTCTCCCTGACTCCGTTCCATTCAATACCCATCCCCTATGGCTCATGAAGCTGCCCAAAGGTGAAGAAATGTGAAAAACACATCAATATTTCATTCCTTCCCCCTTCCCCAATCTTACCTGACAATATGTCCAGAACCTGCAGCCTAGCAGTGTGCTACCAGCCCAGTTTTCAGTGTGCTCCCCCCTCTCTCCTTCTGCAGAAGCTGGATGCTAGAACTGACCATCACAGGTCCCCAACGTGCTTCGCGACCAAGTCACCTCACCAACCGAACCCACCCAACCTGGTTTGCTTGCTTCTTGCTTGGTTACTGCTGTGGCTGCTGCCACGCTGTACTGATCAAGGCCAATGAAGGCCACCCACACCACTGTCACCGCTGCTGCTAAGTCTAGCTTGCTGCCCTGTGGGGCTATGCTGTTTTGTTTGCAAGGTAAGCCTAGTACAGTAAGTAGGTAGCCTAGTCTTGAGTTAGCTTCTAGCTCACCCTCTGCCCCTTCAGCCACCAGGGAAGATGGAGACTCATTAAGAGTAGAACAACAAAAAAAGCTGCCACAACACTGCTATTGACAGTTCAGTGCTCACTGACTCCTCCAAGTTGTAGTGTGTAGTATGTCTACTTTGTGGTTGGAAAGACAGTATTGCACTTGAAAGGCTCATGAACTGTTTCTTGGCTGGAGCACATCCACATCACATGTGATTGTGCCACAGATAACAGGTGGAGAGAGTGGACAACACAATACAGACACCATCATGTCTGGAGGGTACCTGCAGCATGACCATACACAGGTCAGGTGGGCACTTATTGCACAAGAGTAAATCTAAACTTAAAGCCATTATTGCCACATCAGAAGAATGACCTAGGCACAAATGCAGGGGTGGGGTAGGGTGAAACTTCCCCCTCTGCCCTACCTAAATGGCATCACTACTTAATGGTACAAATTCATTCTCGGGTGCTAGTGCAATGGTTTCCAGTGTTATGAGGTACTGTATCTCCAAGTTTCATGACGTGTCCTGATCATCATGTGGGTTAGTGTCCCTCACTGTCCTTCATTTTGAGTGTCTATGTCCATCATTTCAGTGACAAAATATGAGATATGGTGCATGCTTCCAATACCCTACTCAGCACAGAGTGCTGAACATGGCCATAATGTATATGGTCAATACAGAATGACAAAGGGAAAGTAAGTGAGATAAAACAGTCATGGAGAAACACATTTATTACACTAAATATGCATAAGGGATTTGAATAGTTCAAAACAGAAGATAGGCTTCACAGCACAGAAGTCCTCCTTCATACATCTGCAATGGGAGATGTTGACTGACAATATCCTAGGCATTTATTGCAATAAGCAAACAACACTTTACAAATGAATGGTGATTCAATGAGAAAAATCAAAAGCCATTAAACAACTTGCAAAAGGATCAGAATTAATGAGTTTACATAATTTTTATGGGAATTCAAATAAAAATGCATTTTAATGAATCATTGCTAGCAGTACATGAAATAGAAACTAATGTGTTTTTAGATGAGATTTGTACCAGCTTAGCTGCTGCACACATGGCAAGCATGCAGCATGTGAACCTGATATGATGTTTAAATGATGTTCACACCAGCTTAACTGCTGCACTCATGTCAAGTGTGCAACACACAAACCTGATCATTTTTAGAAGATGTTCACACCAGCTTACCTACTGCGCACAAGTCAAGCTTACAGCATGAAAACCTAATTTGCTTTTTAGATCTGGTTCACTTAGGATCACTTTGTGTATGCAGACTGCAAGCAAACATTGCACAATTAAACATGTAGCATGTATTCTGCATGTACACAGTACACCTGTATTTCTGTAAGGGGAAGCTTCATAAAATAACTCTTCTGCCATATCTTGATCAACATTATCTGGCATACCTCTAGTGACCTGCGAGGCCCTCTGCTGTTCCCACTCCTGCGCTGGAAGTTGCTGCTGAGAAGTTTCTATATTCTGATCTGCAGGTCCTGCCAAAGAAAATTGTGGTCTCTATTCTGGTGTCCCCAGTAAGGGGATATCGAGGTCTGGTGTCCAAGATCCTTGCGTGGTTTGTTTCCAACCAACAGTTTCTAACACAAGCACTGGGTTCCAATTGGACAATGAGGTAGCTTCTCCAGGTTCTATTGACTGACCTTCAGTCTGATCCTGGGAACTAGAGGAAGCTCCAAATTGAAAAATATTTGACTGAACAGCTCTCTTCCCTGAGATGTCTGAGGAGCTTTGCAGTCTTTTTCTCCTTTTTCCTCCTCTAGCTTGTCTTGTGTTTGTTTCAATTCTAATTCTGCTGCCAACTTTTTTTTTAAGGCATCCATTTTCTTCCATAGTTGCCGTTCTCTAAGAGAAGCATCATCATTATCTTGAGCATTAGTTGCTTCAGGAAGCTATGTATTTCCGGGCAAACTCGTCATATTTTCCATTCATGCTTTAGAGTCTGTCACATCTGTAGTTGGTGAGATCGGCAGGTCCAGAATTACCTGCTCCAGTGCTGGTTCCTGCATGACTGAATCCTCCATGACTCAGTACAGCACCCCCATCAGCAGTGCAGGTGATTTTTTATTGGAAAAAAAAACAGTACATCACATTTGAATAATTACAACTGAAAATAATTAATCATGAACCTTCAGCATGTTTACATTACTACATAACCATTAAAACCTATATATACAGTAATCCCCTTATGCAGACCCCATGTGTTTTCCCTTTCTCTTTAATTCTACATTTAATATGCTGTTAAAAAATATTCCCTAGATTCTTCCAGAAGTGATGCACTTTATGTGGGGCATACTTCTTTGTATCATTTTTTTAGTGCTAGTATTGTATTTTCTATCTGTTTTATTAGTACCACGTTTGCTGTCTGCACTTGTTGAAATAAATCCTAGCATCTACTCTGCCACATATAGTAGCTGATTGCAAAAATAACATGCAATGTACTGACATGAAAAACATTCCAGATCCCAGAATAATCACCCAGAATCGAGTGCTATAAGTTATCCTTTCTATAAATGGCCAGTTCAATCGTGTTGCTAAATCTTCCCAAAACTGTACTGTCACAGGACAATGAAAAAATAAATGTTACATTGTTTCCTCAGTGTTTATATACTCTGGTCTAAAACACAACCTTTCCAGAATAGTTCTGTTTCATGTTGCTTTTCTCCCCTAACTTCCCCTGGCAGCATAGGCAAACTATATCCCATGTTTGTATTGGGACCCTCGTGTCCGTTAAAGTGGACAGTGCTAAAACATTCTAGTGGGTGAACATTCTGGAAATATTAATGTTATTTTTTGGGTTGTATATACTACCTGGTTATATAATGTTTTTCGTCCTAATGTGAGCAAGCTCCCTTTATCTAGTTTCCACTGTCAACTTTTTCAGTGAAGCTACCGCGTAGCCGGGGATTTCATACTTTGCTAGTCATTTAGGTGGCTCATGTTCCTCTTTCCCCATGTAAACCTACATAGTCCTCACTATCCACTGTTGCCATAGATATTGTGGAGGAGAGCATGTTAATGCACAAAGGGAGTATATGAAAAAGGATTCAAAAAACACTACAGGATTTATCATATTCAATCCACCCTCTCAATACAGTAAATAAGTTACTTCTCTCCTCACTGGGTTGAGTCAGCTTCCCCACAACATCTGGAAAAAAATTACTCAATAATCTTGTTTCTAGTTGTACTAGTGGTGCAAAACCATAACTTAGGCAGGTAAATATAGGTAGGAGAAATTTCTTTATTATTAAGACTCTTTTTTTTTTTGCTTTATTTCCATGACTTCCAAAGTCTTACCTTGGACTCACAAATCTGAAGCTGAGTTTCACAATTTAATAATGCAGGGTTTGCAGACTGAAACCATATACCAAGAATTTTCTTAGGGGAAGAATTCATGCTTATTCCTGCAATATATCTTATATCTTCTCTATCTTCTAATTTGCCTCCCAGTGGGATTGCAACACTCTTATTCAGATTTATCTCTGCCCCAGATATTGGAGCAAACTTTTGGAAATTCTGAAATGCTTGCTTCCCCCGATGTACTAGTGTTTACAAAAATACAGATGTCATCTGCATATGCAGATATCTTTTCAGTTAGCAAGGTGTAATGGGGGTAACCCAACTATTTCTTTATCCCATTTAATTTGCTGAATTATAGAATGCAGTGCAAATGTATTCAGGAGGGGGCTCAAGGGGCACCCTTGTCATACACCTCTCCTCAAAACTACTGTTCCAAAGTTTCTATTATTTGAGGTAAAAAAACAAACTCCTTTATACTTTTTAATCCACCCTACCACTCTGTCCAGGATGCCATATGCCTTCAGGACCTGTAGTAGGTATTTGTGTTCTACTCTGTCAAAAGCCTTGGCTTGGTCCAATGATAATATGTAATCTGACACTTCCTTTTTCTTACTTCCTTCAAACAATTCCCATAGAATATAAAGGTTATGCTGATTTTTTCTCTGGGGGATAGAGCAGCTTTGTACTATATCTATAAGCTCTTCTGACACTTTTTGCATCCTTTTACATAAAATGTTTTTTTAAGATCTTGTAATCACAATTCAGTAGAATAATAGGTCTCCAGATTTTAGTGTCGTACCTCTCTCCTTTTTTGTAAATGAAACTAATAATGTCTTTCCCTAACTCTGATATATCCTGTTTGACACTTAGAATGTAATTAAATACAGGCTGTAGTATCATACTCATTTATTGTCATATTTTTTGTAAACTTCATTTGATATCCCATCCAGGCCTGGCAAAGATCCTGTATTTAAACTCTTAATAGTGTCAACTGTTTCTTCTTGCGAGATGGGTTTTTCTAGTCCTTCATGATAATTACTGTGTAAATGTGATAAGGGGCCCTCATAACAGATATAAATTCTGCCCTATTTTCAAGTTGGTTGGAAAATTCCTTCTCCAAATGTTTTTGGGCCACTAAATTTGGTTTGATGAGACCATGAGGGAGTTGAGGAGGGTTGGACGAAGGCTGGAGAGGTGTTGGCGGAAGTCCGGTCTTGATGTTGACAGGCTTAGTTTGGTGGACCATTATGTGGTCTATCAATCCGCAATCTCTCGTAAGAAGGCATAATTCCTGTCCAGAGAGATAGTGGCTGCACAGAATAGACCAGCTCAGCTCTTTTGGACTCTTTTTGTGCAATCCAGTCTGTCTGCAGCCCAGAAGAGCCTTATCTCAAGAATGGTGTGAGGAACTTGCTCTCTTCTTTGCAGGTGAGGTTGTCGATACCAGATCGGATATCCACTTTTCCCTCCCCAATGGGAGTGATGGTGGTTGGCAGGAGATGTCGAACACCCAGTTTAGCTGGTCTGACTTCAGTCTTCCCATAATCGATAATGTTGTGATGATAATTGACGTCTGACCGACTAGCTGTGATTTGGACCCTGGCACACACCTTTTAATGGGTTGTGTGGATAAAATCGACCAAGTCCTGTCTTTGATAGTCTGGAAGTCTTTGGAGAGGGATCTTTCTGGATCTCTAAAGAGGCTATAGTTAAGCCTCTACTAAAGAAATCTCTCTAGATCCAGATTGTGTAGCAAATTACAGGCCAATCTCTAACTTACCCTTTGTGGGTAAAGTTATTGAGAAAGTGGTCGCATTACAGTTGGAAGATCATCTGACCAACAACAATATCTATGATTCTCTCCAGTCTGGATTTAGGAAAAGGCATAGTACCGAGACAGCGCTGGTTCAGGTACTAAATGACCTCCTAATAGCGAGAGATCGTAGGACTCGATCCATCTTAGTACTTCTTGATCTCTCTGCAGCGTTTGACACCGTTGATCATGATGTGCTGTTAGAGCGTTTGCGGTCTGTCTGTGGACTATCTGGTATGGTCCTCAGATGGTTTCGATCTTACCTCGAGGGTAGGACTCAGAGAGTGGTGTCAGGAATTTTTTCCTCGGCATCAGTCTCCCTATCCTGCGGGGTACCGCAGGGTTCTATCTTAGCACCCATGTTGTTTGAGGTGTATATGCTGCCATTAGGAGCGATTATTAGATGATACAGTCTGGGTTTTCACTGCTATGCGGATGATACCCAGCTGTATATGTCTTTTGTGCCTGGCCAAGATGCTGCCTTGTCGGTATTTAATAACTGCCTTGCAGAAATTCAAGACTGGATGAATGGGAGTTGGCTGAGGTTAAATCCGGAGAAAACTGAGGTGTTGGTCATGGATAAAGGCCTCTGTGAGGCGGGTTTGCCGGATGGTTCACCCTCAGGATTATGGCTTGGGGGAGTTCAGTTGGCAACCTCAGATCAGGTGCGGAATCTTGGCGTAATAATTGACAACCATCTGATGCTTAAATCTCAGGTGTCAGCGGTTGTCAAGACTTCTTTTTCCATCTGAGGAATATCGCCAGGGTGAAGCACCTGGTTCCTCCAGAGGACCTTCCAACGTTGATCCACACCTTCGTTACCTCCCGTCTTGACTACTGTAACTCCCTATACCTAGGGGTATCAGGGGTTGAACTTTGCCATCTGCAGCTAATGCAGAATGTGGCAGCCAGGCTGCTGACTGGATCTTCTAGATCCAGCCATATAATGCCTGTGCTTCGTGGACTGCACTGGTTCCCAGTGGCTTGGCGAATCACCTTCAAGGTCGGTTTGCTGACCTATAAAGCCCTACATGACCTGGGACCTACCTACCTGAAAGAACTCCTTTCCCCACTGTCCCTCTCGCCTCCGATCCACTGACGAGGGATTGCTGGAGATTCCTAGGTCCGCTTGGAATACATCAGGTGCAAGATCATTTAGTTTTATGGCACCAGCCCTATGGAATTTCACCTGCCAGGTGCTAAATTGTCTGACCGTCTTTAGTTTTAAAGGAGCTTTGAAGACCCACCTTTTTAGCATAGCTTTTAATGATTTATAGTAGTTTTAATTTTATTGTATTTATTGTTTGAAATGCACAGGCGCTTTGGTTTTAAGAAAAGTGCCTTTTAAAAATAAAGCTGAATTGAATTGAATTGAATAAATAATATATCCATACCTGTCTTCACTAATGAATCACCTGGTGTGTATAATCCAGTCATTAATGTTTTGTCTAATCATTGCTTGCATGCCATCTATGGATTCCCTGCAGGTTGTTTATTGATTCCATACCGTATTTCAGCCTCCAATGATTTTGCTCTTTTGTATTGATAGAAGAACATTAGTTTGTTTTATTTCTGTGATCTGGTTCTTATATTTACTCCCATCCTTTGCTGGTACTGACATCAGTTTGTAAAGTTGATTTCTATATTCTAAATATTTTAGGTAGTCTGAATTAGACTAGTCCTTCCTATATGATACAAATAATTTTTGTAACTCATTTTTTGTGTCATACCACCATTCCTATACATTTTCATACATACATTGTACTGAAATTCTGTCTGCTAGCAATAGCTCTATTTTAGCATGTACTTCTTGTATATCTAGTATTGAGGCATTTAATCTCCATCTGGAGGGCTGTCATAATAGCCTAGGTGGAGCTGTTGCTAAACTAAATGTTGCCTGAATTACATAATAGGCCAAGAATTCTGTGGGTTTGATATCAATGGAAATAGGTTTACAATGGTTAGAGGAAAACAATCTATCCTAGTTGCATAGGTATGTCTGTGGTATGTCACACCTTGATCTGTTTTTACTGATCTATAGGAATCTATCAAATTTGCACCTGCTATTACATTCTTCAATGCTCAGGAATCACAATATATTTTTTGTTCCATATCCCCTTTATATTTAACATCTAAACTACTGTTGAAGTCTCTACCCCAAATAACATGTTTACATGTATACAGCAAGGAATTTATTGCCTCAAATAATTGTATTCTAGTTGTTTTAGTTTGTGGTGCGTATTTATTGATAAACCTAAAGAAAATCCCTGTGCTTACAATCTAGAATCAAGGCCCTATCTAGTAGTATGTCTATTATCCTAGTAATTGAAAAGTTAGTTCCCCTTAAAAGAATTCCTATACCATCTACTGTACTACATCCTCCCCAATAGTCCAAAATGATGGTCCCCAGATCCAACACCTTCTTATTTGTTCTGCTTCAAAAAGTGACTTCAGTCTTGTTTCTTGCAAAATAAAAATTACCTCTTAATCCAATTGTTTAAGGTATGCTAGACTACATACATTAAAGGAGCTTATGGATATGGTGGTCATAATGCTGTCAAATGGGGGGCTTGCTTCTTCATTCTAGTGCTAGATTCCCTTATGTTACTTTATTTTCCTTTTCTTTCCTTTTTCCTTTTTATTTTCCTCTACAGGTCTACTATCTTCATCCTCAATTTCTGATAACATTTCTGATCTATGTGAGATATCAGACTCCTGGTCCAAGTCCCCCACCCCATTGTTTTTGTAGTGGGGTAAAGGTGTTTTGAATGGGTACTACAAATGGGTCCACTATGTTTTTTGCCTGTGCTCTTGTTACCCTCTGAGTAAGATGGGCTTTTTTCCCTGCTGTGAGGGAAACATTCTGGTCTCCCTGTGGCTCCCTGCTCTCTCCCTATTCCAGTTATCCTTCTATAGTGCTCCAGGGATTAGTTCCTGTTTGTTCTGTATGCACAGTGGGAAGCTCAGGTTGTATTTCAGATTGTTGCCTTTCCTCCCCCCCCCCATGGATATTTCTGTCATCTTCCCTTATGTCATTCATCATCTGTGGTTCTGGGGTAGTTATATGGGAGGAGGCACCCATATGCTCAAGACCCCATCTCTTTTCTTCTGCATTTTGTATTAAATTGCCCTGATCCCATCCCTCCCTTCGATTATGTCTTGCCCATGGTCATTGATGAAAAACGTGCCCTTTTTCTTCAAACAAATTGCACTAGCAAATGTTCTTGCAATGATCACTTGGGTGCCCATATCCCTCACATATAGAGCATTTTAGCACGTTACAGGTGTTACTTAGATGTGTTCTTGCTCAGCATTTGTAACTCGACCTGGGTTAACCCCCATAAAAACAAACTCCTCTATCCTTATCTAGAAAAAATCTGTGGGATAAATGTATTATTTCAGAATTAACTTGAAACAATTTAACTTTAAATTTCCAACCCCCTGTCCACATACCTTATGAATCTAAGATAGCTTCCAGTGGGTCTAAATCAGGACATAGATATCTGCAGCAGTGAATTGCATAGAACTTTTAATAAACTGTCTTGCCACATAATACATGTCTGGCTGTTGTGGGAGACCAACCATATATCTAAGTCTTACTGTATTCCTCCATGGTGCCTATTCTAATTTTTGTTTAAAAAGATCCGACATGGTAAACCCCCTCCTGTTGTCAGCAGACATCCTTGTTCTGTCATTAGTTCTCCCTTCATCTCTTAATGCCCTTCTATCAGTGTTCACGCTAGCATTATTTGCAGTATTAGCGCTAGGCCTGTTAGATTCCCTCCTCCTCGAAGTGCTAGGCCTTTCATAAAAATCATTTTGATTACAGTTCTTCTGTGTCTCTTTTTGTTCTGGGACCCCAGTTGAAGCTAGCTTAGGTAACTGGGCAGCATCTTTCTGTCGTTCTCCAGCGCTCCTGTTTTGCATGTCCAATTGTTCTCTTGATGTTCTTCCAGGCCTGTTTGTGCTTGTGGTGTCCTTGTCCCATTCTGGCTTGACCCATATTGGGTCCAGAATCCAAGTCCCGTGTGTGTTCTGGGCACAGCCTGCATTTTGTAGGGCTGTTTCTGCAGACTATGAATCCCCGCCTGGCATTTCTTGTTCCTGGATGCCGAATTGTTTCTGAATCTGCTTCATCACAGAAAGTGCAACTGCACTCACTGTTTGTGCCATGTCATCTATTGGAGGCTGCTTATTCATTACAGCCATCTCCTGTACCCGGGATACCCCTCCCAAGGTCTGGTAAACATTAGTATGTCCCAATATTAAGATCTCCATGGAATCCTTCATTTTTTCACTCAGCAGCACCCTTTGCTCCTCTGTGTCCATATCCACCATCTGCATTATAAATCCAGTTAAGGAATCACTTGGGGACTCTGTAACTAGTCTCATGTATTGTGCCATATCTTTCTCCTTAGATTCACTGAGCGCTGAGTGAAGAGATACCCCCTCAGCCTCTACTTCTATCTTCTCCATCACCTGTTCCTCCTTCTTGTGAGACAGAGGTTCCCCCTGCCGGAAGAATAGGGTAATGTCCACTGTGTCCTGGCCAGATTGCCCCCATTCACTTAAAATACCACAAACAGCTTAAATTCTGGTTCAATTTCAGTTGGCATCAGTCTGTATCCCCCCCTCCCCGGACAGGGATGAAAATAGGCCAAAAATTGTCTAGTCCTCCTTCCCAGTCAATAAAAACTAAATAAATAAATATAAAGTAGGGAAATGAAAAGTTATATAATGCATAAAATAGAGAAATCAAACGTTATGGTTAAAGGTTCCTAAAACCTTGGGAAATCAATGTTCACTGGAGTTTGAACAATCTTACAAGACAATGTTGGAGATACCCTAATATTTGCCCTCTCTATGTAAGCGTTGCTATGTCATTTACTCTGTGTGGCAAGACCATGCCAGTAATTGGGTAATGTCAACACTGTTGCATGATTGGTTCAACCTTGAGAAACACTACATCACTGATTCACCAAGGTTCCAGGGACATTTGACCATAATTATTCATTTCCCTGCTTTGTACTCTTTGTGCTTCAACCCTAATAGATGCATTAATGTTGTTGCTTTGTTTTCTTACTTTATCATAACTTTTTTTGTTTATTGAAAGTATAGTAAAAAGATTCTGCAGCCATATTTGTCCTTGGCAAACAGGAGTCACTGGTTCTATGTGATAATGGTGAAAGCCTAAATGCGATCGCCGTTATCAAGAAGTCTAGAGTGCCGAAAACATTTTTGCCACTCTGATGCCCCAGCACACAGCAAAATAGTGCTGGGGACTTACTTTTTAATGTTTTCTGAGGGCTTCTCCTCCCCTTACTCCCATACTAAAGGATTCTCAACTCCAGGGGGTGAAAACATTTAAAAAATAAAAGGTTCTGGCCAAGTGTAATAAAATTGCACCAGCATCCAGATCCGAATCCTGTACCTCATTGACCAGTGCTGGCAACCCACCCACCTCACCATGTGGTTGGCTTGGCAACCACCACGGCACAACCCCTCACTTCCCTTCGCTGTGCATGCTCACTCCCCCCCCATGCACGTATATATAGGGACATCCTCTTGCTATTCTCGCTGCTCACCCCATCCAGCCACCCTACCTTACCATCACTGTGAGGGATTTGCTTGGGAATGGGGAGCTGTTATGGTTGGTGCCCTTTCCCCAGCACCCTCCTCATGGGATACTAGAGTCACTGGATAGTTCGATAACTTTTATAGGATCAACAAATGCTATAATAAATAATAGCTTTTGCAGGGACCTGTTGGGCCCAAAAGCTTGTGTGCTAAACCAACTTTGTACTAGACATATGTTGGTCCAGCAAAAGGTATCAAACTGTCCAGTGGCTCTTGATGAAACCTTAAAAGACCTTCATTAGTTCAATCTATCAAAATATATTACAGCAAATAATTCAATAACTTGTTCTGTTTAAATTTAATCTATTGTATGTATGGTTTCTGCCTTGAATAAGCACTCAAAGCAGTTCACTTATTTAATCTTGCTAACTCTGGAGATGCATCTCTTCACATTATCACACATAAGTTGAGAACCATCAGTAGTTTAAAGAGCAGTCTAAATGCTCGCCCCTTACAATGGGGTATATAAGGATTCTTTGTTCTTACTGTGCCTTACCAGTCTGATCTGTCACTCTGTTGGTCTCTCTGTACAATAGAAGGAGCTGGGTCCCCTGAAGGCAGAGCCCCTGGTGGCATAAGGGGTACTCTGCATAGATGACAGTTAAGATATCTTTCCCACACATGGAATGTTCTGTTTCCCTGTGGGTAACTTTATGTGATAGCTTCTCGAATAATGCTAGTCTGGACATAGCCATGGCCATAGCAGAAAGGAGGGTAGCTTTGGCTGACACCATTTCAGTAGTATCAAGTGTTTCAGTTCCATAAATGCCTTCCTGAGCCATCTTAAAACATTCCCCCATAATATGGGATACTTTCATACCATTCCCTAGTAGGATGAAACTGGGTACCTTCAGTAAAGGGAAGCAGATGATGGTCCTGCAGTCCTACAAGATACCTGCCAAGAAAAGTTGCAGTTTGTTGCAGTTCCACGGTATGTGAGGAAGGTCAACATGGTCTTGTTGACATCAGAAAAACTTGGCAGAAGAGAGAAGTTTCATATCATATATGGCTTTGTAGTTGTGGTATCACTGGTTCAGTATCTTTCATTGAATTAAGGGACTTCTGGTATCACCATATTCACATGTACCAATATGACACATGATGCCATGCCTGCAGGAGGATGGACTGGTTAAGTGCTGTTTCCCATTTAACTCAGTTATTCTACATGGGGGGGGTTGTGTCCTTTAGGCCCATGTATACCTTCCTCACTAGACCGCTTAGGGACTGTATGCCAAGGGCAATGTCATTCAGGAATATCTTTATTTTGGGGTATGACTCTGGAGCATGTTTGGAGATTTGCACTGTTAATTTATAAGAACCTGCAGAAATTTGTGAAGGGGAATTGGTGCTTCTCTGATATCTCCATGAGGGCCATAGTAGCACCTGTTCCCAATTAAGATCAGCAGGTTGTGCCACAAGTCAAACTTCTTAACTAGGCCCCCGAAAGCTTTGGTTCCATCAAACAGTTTCACACACTGGGCTCAAATCTGGAGGATAGCTGCCATAATTGAGTGACAGGAGAGAATATGAGGGAGTTAATTGCCTAGTCATACCCCAAGGCATCAAAATATACTTATGGTGTTTTCTATATACTTACATAGTTGGGAATGCATTTTGGGAGGTGGGATCTACTTAGATGCTTGCTGTGTGCTGTAAGTTAGGTAGTAACCTGTGAACTGGGAAAGTCCCCAACCTCATCAAGACCAATGTGTTTGCATTTTGGTTATGCTTAATCAAGAGATGGGGGGGGGTGCCTTCCCACAGAAACTAACCTATCATGGAGACTATACACCTGGGAAGCAGATTACATATTAGCAATGTCAAATGTGAGAAGGATTGGAGAATTTGGGAAGGGTGAACATTTTTGTGACTTTGAATTTGCCTGTCAAGGTTAAATTCAGCTTTTTCCAGTGAAAACATTCCACCTCAAGCTCAGTTATTGTGGGGATATAGTTTTAGTGAGATTTGCCCATTTGGACATAATTGTTACTTCCAGGTATCTTATAAGGCTAGCTGTTTACTGTGTAGCATTCAGCAGTGAATTGCAGGTTTATTTCTAATGCAGATATGTGGGCAAACTTATTTAGGGTGTCCACAATAAGGTAAGTGACTGAACAAGGTTAGAAAGGAGAAGAAAGAGGTTGGCTCAGTGGTGCAGAGGGCTGAGGTGCTGGACGCCTTACCTATCACCACGCCAGTGACCCCTGTTTGGGAATGAGCATGGGTTGCCAGGGGTCAGCCAGGGGTGGTTGCTGGAAGTGAATGGAGCAGCCGCTAGACAGCTCTACTCTTCTGGATTGGGGAGGTAGGCCTCCCTGGCTCTTGTTTGCCACTGAGTGGAGGTTTGATGGTAGCATCAGGCTTTGGGGGGGCTGGCACTAGGCCAGCTGAGCAGATCATGGGTATGTTTGGTGCTGACATGCATGTATTCCTCCTCATGCATGTGTGACTATGTTGGCTGAGGTCCCTTGGGAAGTAAAGGAGAAAGTCAATGGAAAATATGCCTGGAAGGCAGGATGAGAATCAATCCACCATAGGCTCCACACCAGTGGCTGGGCACATGCCATATGTCCTGTGGCAGAGGACACCAAGTATAAGGTAAGTCCCAGAGGAGTTGGGTGATGGGTTGGGGGGCAGTTGGAAAGGGGCTACCAGGGAGAAAGGAGGATAAAAGTATGTACAAATATAATGGAGAAGGTAAGGCGAAGATAGTCAGCATACAGGTTCATTAGGTGAGCTTGAACCCCTAAATATTAGTGGAGCCAGTCGGTTTCCTAGTAGGAGACTCAGGGGCAATTAGAAATAGTAGAGTAGAGAGGGGCGTTCACCTGTTATATCCCTCTCTGGAGTGTGAAGTGGGAAGATAATAGCTGATTGGTGAGAACAGATGCAGTGGGGTTGACCTACAGAGTCTAAATCCAGTTCCAGAATATGGGTTTGAAATAAAAGGCATTATGACTTAGTGGAGACACCACTACTCCAGAGAATTAAACACTTTGATTGCCAATGCAGTAATGGAGATCGCCTTCTGTTTGGTGTACCACAGTAAATCTAGCAGCATCCTTATATTACCTGTGCCCATTCTGCCCTTCCACAAACATGCCTGGGCTGGGTGAATGAATATGGGTAGAACTTACTTCAACCTCGAGACAAGGGTTTGGATAATATTTTATCAGCCAGAATTAACTGGATGGGCATGTAATTGCCATTGTTTGTGGAATCCATACCCTTTTTAGGGATTAGATTTGTAAATGTATTATTTATGTGGTTAGGAGCTGTGTTTGTCTGAAAGCAGAATTATAATACACATAGACTTTAAGACATTTCTTATACATTTTTCTTAAATTTTGCAGAGGAAGTACTGGTGCTATAATTGTTTGAGTCTGACTGTGGCCACACACCAGGAGCACTCATGCAAAATTAAAAAAAAGAAAGCGCAAAGAAATGTGTTAAAATCTCTGTGTGTTAGCTATAGTTAAGCTTACTAAAATTTTAACAGTGTATTGAAAACAGGAAAGATGTGCCTTCTCCTAAAGTCTAAGTTCCCCAATTGTCACATACGAGCTTCATTCAGGCCAGAGCACATACATACAAAAGGATGAAGCCAGAGAATGATTTCTTTCCACACAAGAAAGAAAGAAAGCAGTGTGACCTCAGCTCATTTTAGCATGTTAAAATTTACAATGTAGCTACCTAACTGATGGGGGAGGGGGGGTCACCTTGTCATTGATGGTCAGGCTACTCATGATTCAACTTAAATAGTTTTCAAAAACATCTAACAGAAACCATAAATGTAAACAATTTTTTGAACCATGAAAAGTGGTCTTACTATGGACTACACAGAGCTGTCTTGGGGTGATTGCCAAATCTAAAGTCTAACCAGTGCTAACTGGTGCATAATAAAGTGTGGTGTGTGTGTGCTGGAAGGAGCAGTAATCACAGCCCCAGGCCCAGTCGTATGGTGCCCAACTGTTTCCTGGATCATTTCCATTCTACAAGCTGAAGGTATACACTGCTGGTGCAACTTCAATGTGTATATATCCTCTAGTTAAAATGGTTTTAGGTATGGGAGATTAGACAGCTGTAGTCATCCTGAAGGTTCAGCCATTTTGAAATTGGGGAGGGATGCTGAAAGCAAATACTCTTGACTGCGGGAGGGAAGCAGATAGGAGGTCAGTCTATGCCGCATCATTATACTGAGGGTCATTCTAATCACCTGCAGATCTTCCCTGAAGGCCATCTAGAGCTTCAAGTAGATGTTGTGGCCCACATATGCTGACCTGAAGTACTAAGTGAGAAATGAAGGGGGGGATCTGAAGGCCTTGCCATCCTGAGCTAGCTAACCCAAGTGGATGGCAGTATGTATAATAATCATGGTAGAGTCCTGGGTTGGATAGTCCTTCCTCCCCATAGTATGGTCGCCCCTTGCAATGGGTGCCAGCACTTCCCCTTGGTGGTGGCAAGACAGCTATGGAGCAGCAATAGGAAGGGTATTTATATGTGTCTCTGCCTAATGCCACTTTGGGGAGTGATCCTGAGAACTACATTTGGAGTGGGAATCTTGGTCAGAAAAACATTGCTAGTCAGGCAGCTGGTTTATAACCAGCCTTACTCATGCACAGAAAATATTTAAATGTTCTTAAATGTACATTATTGCCTCCACAATTACTCACAGCAGATAAAGTCCAGGAGGATGAGTAAGGATCTCAGGGGTTTCTTCATGTTGCAGAAGCTGTGGTTAGAGAACAGGGTAATCCTCTATAGCTGTCTCTGTGTTGAAGTTGTCTCCCATTACTGTAGCCCATGACTGAGGGTTTGCGAGTGTTCATGTTTGGCACAGGCGGCAACATTGCAGAGTTTATAGTCCCAGATTGAGGAGGTATGGTGGTGGGGGAAGCCTCATTAGTGACTAGAGTTGCTCTAGGCATGGGTGGGGTTGGGAGATTGTGTATTGGTTAAACGACCTTATGCTTTCTATGTTCCAGCTTTGCCTTCAGTTCCTGGCAACTGCCTCCATCTTCTGCATTGTTATTCCCCATGTCTTAGTGCAAGGTTTCTCTCTCCTTTTCAACTGCTCCTGCTATTGTTCACTGGATGTGGATGGTGCAGGTGAGTCCATCAACTGGAAGCTCTCATAGGAACTGGAAGTGTGATTGTGGTTCAGCATGTGTTGCTGGTAGGACACATTAGCCAGCACACCTGGTTTGTTTTGGTCAGCTCTGTGCCTTCTGGGACTTGATGTTCTTGACTCAAGCATTGAACAGTGGTGGAAAACAAATGTGCAGGCCTCCTTAAGATATTAAAGCTACCTTCATGTCCACTACTAGTGATTCTGAAACTGGTAAGTCCTTTGAACCAGTACCTGATGTCTGCTTGCCTATGGGGGGGTGGTCTTAAAGCTGTATATGCCACTCTGGTGCTTCACTACCTCTGCAGAGAAATCCTAATACAGTAATATGTGTGAGCCTTTCCAGGAAAGGGAACCTTTTTTCATGACAAGGTGCAGCAATCTTTGCCTGAAAAATGGAGGATGTAGACAATGATCAGCCAAGGGTGATCTCTATGGTCAGGGGACCTTTGTTTTAATGGGCACATTTCATTTTCAGGGAACCCTGCCATGCTGGGGCTGGCAGTTGTGGTAACAGAAATTACTAGACATTCTTCTTGCTAGTGCCTACAGCCCCCTCCCAAAACCAGATGATATGGATATTGTTCCTCCTCCAACTGTTCTGTTGGTACTCAGCTCTGCCCCAAGGTTGTTGATGTTGGTTCATAGTGTCCTTCATGTCTACTACATGCAGCTCTACTGCACTGACCCTCTTGCTTAGAGTTCTAACATGGTCTCTTGTGGATGTAAGTGAAACCTGTTGGTCAGCCATGTCAGCAACCAGAAACTCAAGCAGGTCTGTCATGTAGTCCAGGATGGGTGGCCTGAAAGCAAAAGCCATTCTGGATCTGGTGCTTTCAGATTCTCCCTACTCTTCAAAGTTCATCTGATGCTTCTGGCCATAAACCTGGACAAAAACCAAAAATAGTTGCTTTAGAGTATAGCTGGTTTCTAGATTAATCGAACTAGTGAGATTATACTCCTGTACAGCCCAATACCATCCTCATCCATTTTATTGGAAGTCAAATTGAGAGAAGCTCTCATATACAACTGGATCCAAAATACGGTAAAAATATACTATACGAGTACAATTGAACAAGCAACACATAGGTCAAGTTAAGCAAGCAATACAGATGCAAAGCACATTTGCTCCATAAGTGAATTCAAATTGATGGAAGAATAAAAATTCAGCTAAAGCAGTATGCAAATGAATTGCAGTGGATAAGTAGAAAGCTGGCACACAGCTAGTGAAATAAACAGTCCTCTTGTTTTGGCAGTTCAACAGGGTCCCCAATTTTCTTACCAATAAATAAAATATAAATATGCATAGTAACTGAAACTTTTAGCTTTTGCCTTTCTTACAACCCATGTTGAGCACTGCATAATGACACTCAATGTGCAAGATCTGTAGCTTGCCTGTAGCAGCATATATAGTGATAATCAATGCAGCAGACCAGCAGTTTGCTTCATGATGGGGTCTGCAGGCCACTCATGAAGTAGCAGCATAGTGACTTGCATTGCACCAGATCTGAACCTTGCTTCATGAGTGATCCATTCAGGCCACTCTGGAAGCAGCTGCATAATGACCCTCACTGCATCAGACCTGTAGCAATCTTCATGAGTAGAGAAGGGCAAAAATTGAAAAAATTTGGTTCCACTAAACATTTTGTGACATTCCGCAAAATTTTATGTGGGTGTGAAATGTGGAATTTTGCCAGCAGAGTGCGAAATTTCACCAGTGGAGTGTGAAATTTCTCCACTCATGGGTGAAATTCTGCTTTTTTGGGGCAAAATTTCACATTTCATGGGCAGAATTTCACAATTTCGCATCCATGAAATATGTCTCAGAACAACCCAATTCCATAAAATGTTTCACATGGTGAGATTGCCTATTTCACTAGAATTTGGCCTACAAAATTTTATTTCACCACATCTCTATTCCTGAGTGGCCTGTGGCTACTTAGTGACAAACAGTGTTTCAGATCTGCAGCTTGCTTTGTGAGTGGCTCTGTGGGCCACATATGAAGCAACTGCATATATGGTTGACTTCAAATGCATGTTCACAGATAAGGCACTACAATGTCATGCAGATTTTTGCCATTTTGAGACTGTCACAAAAATGAGGTTGCATAGCATCTCATGAAAGTGATTTTTCAAGTCAGGGAAGCACCTTCACAAGTGACAAAAGCAGGGGCAGTCTGTGGGATAAACTCCAACCAAAATTTATTAGCATTTTTAAAAGAGTTTTGTATAAAAAAAAAAAAACACTTGATTACATCACATTACACCTTTCACTGTTGACCACACAAGCTTCATACTTAACTTCCATTAGATTTTCATGTTTTATGCACTATATTTTCTGTTGCTTCCTTACTTTATGACTGCTACGACTCACAAAAGTGGGTTAACAAGTCATGAAGCAAGCTGACAACTCATGAAAGAAGGGTCTATTTTCATGAGATGCAGCAGCCTTATTTCAATAGTATTGCAAAAACTGTTTTTTTTATTTCAAGAAATCACTTATTTTGCATCGTAACTTCTCCTTTAACTTCTTTTGTTGTTTCCAAAGGAAATCTTTTTGTGAAAATTAGGCTTTTAGTAAACAACTTGATTCAAGGTCTCATGGAAGAGTTTCTGCAGGTCACATAGTGCACAGTACACTGACTGTGCCTGACTTACTTCCTGTTTTTCATTTCTAGCCAGACTAAGACAGGCGGTGGGGACTGTATGAGCAGAGAAAGAAGTTACAACTGATAGCTTCCAAATGCTGTTTTATAGCAATTACTATACATATATATATATATATATATATATATTTATATATATATTTATTTATATATTTATATATAATGCATGATGGGCATGAGTGTAATATGGCAAATATTGTCACTCCTGGAGACTGAACTTTGGATATCTCAAAGAGTGCCAAAGGCATGAGTGAGATATCCAGAGCTCACTATGCAGGAGTGACAATATTTGCCATAGTACATAATCTGAACATCATATATTCAATTTATACAATAGGGCTAGGAGCTTCAGAAGTATTGTTATGTTATCTTGTGTTCTGTTCCTGTTCATGTGTTTGCTTATTTTGTGTGTGAGTTTTTCTGAATGGGCTGGCGGTGTTATAAACTCTGGGAAACAGATGAGTGTGTTTTGCAATGCTAAATGAGTTAGTTTTCGATAGAAGTGAAAAACAGAGTATTTTGTGAAACTGTATTCTTTAGAAGTCTGGCTGCAGTCAAGCTGAGAGTATCACAGTAATGGTAATGATCTGAGAGGCAGAGTGTGAGGAACAGTTGAGTGTTTTTAGTGGTAATTGAGTTAGCTGCAGGCAGCAGTGAGGAACATAATGTTCTGTGAAGCTGTGCTCTTTAGAATTATGGCTGCAGTCAAGCGGAGAGTATCACAGTAATGAGCTGGAAGTTAAAGTGTGGGGAATAGGTGTGAGTGTTTTGTAATGCTAACTGAGTTAGCTGCAAGCAGCAGTGAGACCTCTCATGTAGTTATGCATTTGTGTCTATGGTAACAGCACAGGTGTTTCTTGTATGCTTAGGGAAAAGCTGCCTAGAGTGATATCAGTGAACTGTGTGTGACCTGTGTGTGTAAATGTATATCATCACAGTGGAGCAGAGGGTAAAAATATCACACTGCAGTGAATGATACACTGTTTTATCTCACTCATTTGTCACTCACCCCATTGTATAAATATACATATATATATATGTGTGTGTGTGTGTGTGTGTGTGTGTGTGTGTGTGTGTGTGTGTGTGTGTATTTGTTGTAGTGATTTAGTTAGGGAACACTGTTTTAAAAGTTAATATTAATTTTAAATCTCTTTTTAGCCTTGCTAGTTTCATTTTACCTCTTTTTCTATTCTTTTCTGCCTCTATCGCTGTCTCTTTTCTTTTCTGGGGATAATGGAGAGATGTAGACATGTTTGCACCTATGGTGGTGCCATACATGTTTACCAGTGGCCATTTTAGGGGAATCAGCCCCCCACAGGATCTCGGTACCTGCTCTCAGCAAAGCAGAAGCAGCAGCAGTGGTACTAGTATCAGCAGCCCCTCTTGATTCTCCAACAAGGCCATATCCATGGCAGGAGAATATGAGTGTTGATAAATTGCAGCAGATCTCTAACCAGTAGCAGCAGCAGGAGCAAAACAATATTGAAGAACAGCAACCACCAGTTCCACTGAGATGGAACAACCAGAACCACCTGTACACCCCCCAATCGTAGTTCCACCTCTGGCCACACACACCCCAGCACAGAAGCCCTTCTCATCATCTATGGGCTCTTCTGTTGATCTATCACCACCAGCTTTCTGCCTTAAAACAACAAAACAGTAGTACCAAAAATCTTTCTATGTATGGGAATTTTTTTGAAGTGAAATCATGTGGCAACAGTATTGACACTTGCATGCTGTACTAGGTGCATGTCAGCCAGGGAAAGAAAGCAGCCATGTGGGTACTGGTGGGGAGCAAACACAAATGAAAATCTGACATCAGGAGCAGTAGGAGTCATGGCAGTGGGAAGCTGTAAGTGGTGGTGGTCCCTCCTTTGTACCACCAGTGAGTCCATGTACTGGTTAGTGTGAACAGTCATGGTGCACAGAAGGGCAGCATGCAAACACTAATGATAATGACCCATCTGCACCCACTGTGGTCCCAGACATCACCCATGCTTCCACAAGACAGGA
This sequence comes from Neoceratodus forsteri, assembly GCA_016271365.2. NCBI lineage: Eukaryota > Metazoa > Chordata > Ceratodontiformes > Ceratodontidae > Neoceratodus > Neoceratodus forsteri. The sequence continues at coordinate 149,149,044 of CM028136.1, read as the reverse complement.
GATTATCAAAGAATCTTTTCAGTCTTTGCAAGGAAATAGAGGACCTCTGCTTCAGGGTCACCTTAGTGAAGCAGGTAATGCAACAGATCTTTGGAAATCAGGTTGCTGGATGGCATGGCTGAGCTCTGCAGTGGCATACTTGGTGCTGGTGATAGTGGTGGGTAGTGATAACTTATGGGATGCGAACAATAGAAGCCATGCTGTAGTAAACTCCAGGGTGGTGCGGCTAAGCATGGTGGCTAACTCCAAGGCTACAGCAAGTAAAATAAACAGTTCAGTCATGCTCTGGATGTAGGAACAGACTCAAACAAAATGTACATTTGCAGAGCAGATATTTTATTGCCATTTGTGCACAAACCAGCACATAAGCACAGTGTAGAACTGATGGCAGTCACTGTGTAGAGGTCCAGTACTGGGGGACTAGACCTCTATACAGTGACAGCCAGAGAAGTGAGTCAGTAAGGATTACAATTTCTCTTTTCATTTATTATTGTATTTTTTTTTATTTATTAATTAATTGATTTTTTTTATTTACCAGGTAGGTGCACTAGAAAGCAATTGCCTATTTTCAGGACTGACATGGGAGAATACAACAAAAGAAGTCAACAGTGAAGTATAACAAATACTGCTAGAAGACATGGTTCAGTACAAACAGTAATAGAAAAAAATAACATCTAGCCAGAGCCGATATGGCTGCAAGTGAGATGGCAAGTGGAAACAGGGAACATTTTCATAGTAAGTAGAGAGAAACAGATATTCTTAAAGAGGGTTTCTTTTGACCTGATGAGGGCAAAGTTAATGGTTAGTAAAAACAGGTGTTGCAAGATAAGAAATTTAAACTTTGAAAAGTGAAGCCATCACTCCAGCCATGCACATTAGCATTGACACCAATGCACATGTACAGAGTCACGGCTTCATTTTTCAAAGTTTTAATTTCTTATCTTGCAGCAGCCATTTTCACTAACCACTGACTTTGCCCTCATCAGTTCAAAACACTCTTTAAGAATATTTATTTCAAGCAAGATCTTTACAGGGTAATACCAAACATTTACTGTCATACCCTTATAAAAGTCTACAGGAGGAAGTGGAGACCCTAGCTATACAGACACTCCAGGATAGATGGGTGCAGGAGATGAAGAGGAAGTATGACATTTCAGAAATAAAATGGGGAAATATCTGGTGAGAAACACACCAAACTACTTCATCTGCTATTTGGAGAGAATACAGATGGAAAGTGGTGGGGAGATACTTTATAACAGCCACAATCTCTAAACACCTATCCAAGCATCCATCAGACAGATGCTGGAGAGGTTGTGAAGAACGAGGAATGAATTTCCACATTTTCTGGGCCTGCCCATATATATATAACAACTGGCAAAAACTGGGACAAACTGTCAAAGAAATATTGTCTCTGATGCAGCCTTCAGATTTAAAGGAATTGATCTTTGTTTGCCCACCAAGGGAATTGTGTTCAGAATCATGAAATATCTATTTAAAATCTTAACCATAGCATGGGTGATAGTGATTACACCGAACTGGTTGAACTCAAAACAACATCCCCTGGAATGGTGGTGGAGTAACCTAAGGGAGAGTAAGGCCATGAAGGTGATCACAGCCAGATTAAGGCTTGCAATAGAAAAATAGAATATTAGGTGGTCCCCTTACTACAACTACATTGAGAAAACAAAAGGGACTCCATATCTGGAACAGATTCTGACTGACTAGAGAACAGAGGGACAAAATGGCTGCAATAGATTCCCTTTCAATTTAATTAAAAATGAAGAGGGGGTAGCTGATTCCTGATTTTCATTATGATTAGAGAACATAGCACGCTGATTGTAATCCTATCTAACTAAATTTAAAGATATCCATAATAGATGACATAGTTCCTTCTCCATAATATGACAAAGTATGGGGGCTCCTCTGTCTTTTCCCTTCTCTACCAAAGGGGAGGAAGGGGGGAGAAAAAAAACAGACAGAGACATAGACTGCTTGTTAAATTATTTTATTTTCAAAAGAAGATGTTAAACAGTTGATTAGTTGTTAACCATAAATGAAAATATTTTGATTAGATAAGTAATGAAGCAAATACTGTTCATCACTACTAAAACAGAATTTTTTAAGAGAGCAAAAGTAATTTGTTGTTTCTTTTCTATGCTTCATATTGTGTTTCATGGTTAATTCATCTTCTCCTTTAACCAATTGAACTGCCTGATGACTCCATAACTGGTCACAAAAATAGGTATAGACAGTTCAGACACTCATCAGGAAAACAAAGTCAATGTTTAGAAGACAGAGAATACCTGGGGGGGGGATAAAAGGAAAGGATAAATAATTATTTTGTATGAACAGGGCAATAGAATGAAAAATATTGTAATACATACAATAGAATGTACTTTTTTGTACAATGATAAACTTATCAGTTGTAAAAAGAGATTATTTTATAATATGTAACCCTGTATGATACATATCATCATAGGTATCAAAGGTAGTATCAAGCAAAAGACTTTCATCAACGCTGCTTTCCAATCCCTCAATATTTAGAACTTAGTAGTTCTTTCCCTGCAAAAACAGTCTAATCTATGCTTAAAAGTATTCATGGTTGAACTATTCATTACACTAGAAAAGGGAGTTTGTTCCAAAAGAAAATTACCCTTTGAGTAAACCAGTATTTCCTTAAGTTGGAATTCCACTTAGGCAGAAACAGTTGCTTGCTATGTCTCCTCCCACTGCACCAGTTTGTCTTAAGTATAAGACCTAGATCCTCAAGCAGCTTAGTGTCCCCATTGTTCTAAAAAGCATACACATATAGTCTATGCATCCTATATTGTAATGGATAAAGGTTTAAATGCCCCAATCTATCTGAATATGGTAGGATTTTGAGCCCAACAACAGATCTCGTAGCCCTTCACTGCACCCCCTCGATTCTAAGAATATCCTCCCTTTTATATGGAGGCCAAACTTGAGCACAGTACTTCAGATGTGGCCTAACCAGTGCTCCATACAATGACATCAAAACCTTCTCATCCCTACTGGCAATGTGTTTTAAGATACAATTGAGGTTTTGATTGGCTCTTTTAACCTGGCCTTTACAGTGGGAACTAATAGATCATTAGTAATCTTAATACCCACATCCCTTTCCTCTAGGGTGACATTAAGGCTGACTTTTCTAAGTTTGCACACATAGTTTTTATTATGAGGACCCAAATGCATAATCTTACACTTAGCTGTGTTCAGTTCAAGTTTATTAATCCCAGTCCACTGTAAGATTTCACCTATAGCTCCTTATAAAGACTGAGCTTCAATTGAATCATTCACTATTCTGCCCACCCAGCAGTTATCTGCGAACTTAGATAACCAAATGTTTGGGTCCTTTAATTTAAGAGTGGAAATGTAGATATTAAAGAGGCAAGGCCCCAGCACTGATCCCTGAGAGAATCTGCTAGAAACTGGTGCCCAAACTGACAAGTCCCCTTAACAGTGACTCTTTGTTTCCTCCCATTTAACCATTCAGAGATCCGGTTTAGAATCCAACCTAAGCTTAGCTAGTGTATTCATTAACTCTAAATGGGGAAGTTTATCGAACACCTTTGTGAGATCCATAAAGGTCACATCTATTGCGTTTCTCTTATCCAACTCACAATTAACTTTTTTGTAAAAGGTAAGTAGATTCATCTGGCAAGACCTAGACTTAGTAAAGCCATGCTGAAGAAGATCAGACAAACTCTGTTCTTCTAAAAACTCCTGAATCCTTTCTTTTAAGATGCCTTCCAATACATTCCTTATCAGTGAGGTCAAGCTCACTGACCTAAAATTTGCCAGCTCAGATTCGGGCCCTTTTTTATGAAATGGTACCACAGTTGCAACTTTCCAGTCCTGTGGGACTTCAGCTTTGTCCAGGGAGAACTGGAATACCTTAGTAAGGGGTAGTGACAACAGGTCTGCCAACTTGTGCAACACTCTGGGATGTATATTATCTGGACCAAGGGATTTTTTAATGTCTAACTTATGTAACCTGTCCCTAACATCATTATTGTCAATAACAATTTGCCCAGGTAATGACAGAATTGTTAATGCAGGAGAGGATGAAACCCCGGCATTAAAGACTGAACAGAAATATTTGTTTTGTATATCGGCTGTCTCTTTTTCTGAAGCCAGTGAACCATTACTATTCTGAAGGGGCCTATGACATTAGAACTGCTTTTTATACCATTGATATAGGAAAAGAAGGATTTCTTGTTTTCCTTCACCTTGGTGGCTACGTGGACCTCTTGTTGGACTTTTGCCTTTTTTATTAAGGATTTCACCTTCCTTGTACATTCTCTAAAATTTTGGAAATTATGCTCATTTTTATCCTTGGAATATTTTATAAACATCCTGTTCTTTCTATTAAAAGAGTGATTAATAGAATAATTCATCCAACCTGGGTTGTTTTTATTATTTTTTAAATTTGTGCAGTCTTGGAATATATCTGCTGATTAGTTCTTCCAATTGTGCAAGCAGTATACTTTACATCCCATCAGCCAAACATCCTTGGAAATTGTTAGCCCAATCCCATGTGGAGAATTCTCCTCTAAACTGCATAAAATCTGCCTTGGAAAAATTCAACTAATTAGTGGAACCTGGCATCATGAATGTATTCGTATCCTTGATGCAAAGTAATACCATGGAATGGTCACTATTACCCAGTGGGGAATTAATCCTAAAATTGTCAACTGAATCACCCATGTTAGTCAATGCTAAATCCAGTATATTATTACCCCTGATGTCACAGAATACTTTTTGATGCAACCCAATTTGGTCAAACACCTCTAGGAACATTGAATCCATTGTATTAGCTCCTTTCCATAGTTTACAAACTATGTTGGGAAGGTTGAAGCCCCCCAAAAGCATAATTCTATCAGCAGGGTGTAATTTACCCAGCTGACTTAACAGAATCATATCATAGTCTGCTGAAATGGAAGGTGGTCTATAGACTAGTCCCAGTATTATTTTAGATCCCACATGGGGGAGTAGTTTGACCCATAAATGCTCCAACTCAGAGTCATCCTGATGAATTTCAACACTTTTAATTGTGTCATGCATATACATGGCAATACCACCCCCTTTCCTGTAGGCTCTAGATTTATGATATAAATGATATCCCTGAATAGATCTTGCCCAGGTATTATTGTTGTCCCACCATGTATCTGTGATTAAAGCCAAATTAATTGATTGTGTTAATAGTATTTGAAACTCGTCAAATTTATTCACCAGACTTCTGGCATTGATCAAAACCCCATTCCAATCTATTACTTCCCTTCCAACTTCATTACTATGTGTATTAGAGCTGCTGTCAGTCACCAAGTCCCCCCAATGCCAGTTTAAATGAAACTGAATGACCTCATTAATTTCTTTACCTAATACCCTTGTACCCGCTTAACTGGGATGGAGGTCATCTGGCTTAAACAAAGATTTATTACTGAATGTAATGGAACTGTCCATATAACCAATGTTTTCACCTTTGCAGTATTGTCTCAGTCAAGTGTTCATTATTTATTTATGTATTTAGTTTTTGTTGACCGGGTAAGTGCACTAGACAAATTCTGACTATTTTCAGGCACTACCCAGGGGAGGGGGATACAGATGAATGTCAACTGACCTTGAACCAGATTAAGCTATTGGTGGCATTTTTAGTGAATGGGGGGAAATTTGGCCAGGGCACCTGGTAAATTCCCCTACTCTTGCAGGAGGGGGCCTGTTGAATTGAGAGACGCATCACTTCTCTGTCGAGCCTGGTGGTGAATGGATGGCTGGGGCTGGGGCTGAGGGAGCCCAGGGGACTTTAGCAGAAATGATGAGTGTGCAAGAAGAAGGATCCACTGTAGGGATGGCTGGAATGCACCTTACGGATGGCCAGCAGATCATCCGTAATGGCAGTTCCTCACTGGAAGAATTGGCTGAGCAATTGAGCCTAGAGCAAAAGCAGCTTAGCTGCAGAGCTGCTCCACATCAGTGAGCAGCTTACAACAGAGTGTCTTTGACAAGCGGAGGATCGAAAAAGGAAAAGATAGGATACATCTCTAGGTACTGCAGCTTCCAGTGGATTTACCAAGCTACTTTCAGCAGAGGAGAGGTCCATGGAGCCCCTTGAGCCAGTCAAATCTCCTCCTAGGCATGACTGGAGCACTGAGGAGACAGGTTCTTGGTCTTCTGACAAGGCCCTGCTAGCAGTGGGCTGGATTCCACTCTCTGATAGGCATTGGAAGCCTAACCCTGTTTTGCCTATGAACATCAGCCAGTTACCAGTTCAGATAAGTGAAAATCCTGTTTCTTTTGTGAATACTTTGAATTTAAGTAGTCCCCAGATCGAAGTCACTTCTAATCCTCTGGAAGACCAGATAAATGAGCCCTGAGATAACCCTGGTCCCCCCTGTTAATTCTGGTCCCACATCAGGCTTAAACCCTGGCAAACCTGAAAAACCATCTTACACCAGCCATTTGTACAAGCCAGTGGAATTAGCTAAAAGGAGGAATGCAAGCCACCTCCGATATGTGGGCCCTGGCAAAAAATCCTCCTGACAGTTTTTCGTGGGTAAGGTTCTACTTAAAAGAAGTATGGGGTTTTCTCCTTTGGAGGTTTATGCCCTGATACATGTGCAGGGGGAATTCACTTTTGACATTAGTTTTCGAACGCCTGCACTTTTGGAAATGTTTTGGTGTCGGTATATCAACCTGAAAATTAGTCCCCTATGGTCTAACTTTATTGTACTTCCCCTTACCAAACAACCCTTTTGAGTTATTACTGTCTTATTTTGGAACGAAGGGGTGAGCATTGTGGACATAGTACATTGGCTAGAAAAATGATGTGACATTCAAGGAAATCCTATGCCCATTATGGATGTGGAGGGTTTTTGGAACAGAGGGTGGAAATTTCGCATTAAACTTCATCATAATGAATATGATTTAATACTAACATACTATTTGCTAGCAGATTAGGCCTTATGGTCTATTGAGTCTGCTCGAACCTCAGATCCCTAGTTGGGTGCCGAGGCCCTCCCCTCCCTTGTGTTCCAGAAACCCCTATCATCCATCCCCACCAGGCCATCATCTGATACATCCACTTTCTGTGTCTGTCCCACCCTCTCTTGAAGCCCTCTACTGTGGATCTCTGAACCAGCTCACCAGGCAGTGCATTCCAAGGGTCCACCACCCTCTCAGTGAAAAACCTCCTCCTCTTTTCCCCCCTCACCCTTCCACCTTCCAACTTCAAACCATGCCCTCTGGTGATACCTCCCTCCTTCAGTCTAAAGATCCCCTCCATGTTTACCCTATTTATTCCCTTGAGGTACTTGAAGACCTCAATCATGTCTCCCCTGTCTCTCCTGTCCTCCAGTGAAAACAGGCAGAGCTCCTCAAGTCTGTCCCCATACGTCAAATCCCCTAGCCCTCATATCATCTTAGTTGCCCTCCTCTGTACCCTCTCCAGGAGCTGTATGTCCCTCTTCAAGTGTGGTCTCCAGTACTGTACACAGTACTCAAGGTGTGGTCTAACCAGTCCATTGTACAGCGGCAGAATCACTTGCTCCTAGAGGTGATCCCCCTTACGATGCATCCCAACATCCTGTTTGCCTTGCTAGCCGCTCTCCTGCACTGCTTAGAGTTATTCATACATGCATCCACCATGACCCCTAGGTCTTTTTCCCCTATTGAGGCCTCCAGTGCCTCCCCTCCCAGGGTGTACCTGTGTTTAGGGTTTCCCCTCCCAAGATGCAATACCTTGCACTTGGTGATATTGAAATTTAATTTCCATATGTGAGCCCAGCTTTCCAGGGTGTCCAGGTCACCTTGCAGGGCCAACCTCCCCTCTTCTCCCTCAACTATTGCTCCCATCTTGGAGTCATCAGCGAAGAGACTCATTTCACACCTTATACCCTCCCTGATGTCCAATATGTATGCATTAAACAGGATCGGACCCAGGACCGAGCCCTGTGGTACCCCACTACCAACCTCTCTAGGGTTCGAGAGCTCCCCACAGACCACTACTCTCTGGTGCATCCAGCTAGCCAGTTTTCAATCCATCTGACCATCAAAGGGCCTACTCCTAACCCCATCAGTTTCTCCACCAGACCATTGTGGGGGACAGAGTCAAACGCCTTGCTGAAGTCCAAGAATAATACATCCACAGGCTTTCCCCTGTCCAATTCCGATGTTACCCATTCGTAGAACTCCACAAGATTGGTTTGACATGATCTACCTGGCACAAACCCATGTTGCCGACTATCCAGACCTCCCACCTCCTCCAAGTACACCCCCAATCGTTCCTTTAGTATACTCTCCAATAATTTTCCCACCACTGAGGTCAAACCAATGGGTCTATAGTTACCTGGTACTTCTCTGAACCCCCCTTTATGGATTGGCACCACATGTGCCTCTCGCCAATCCTTAGGTACCCTCCCTGTCTCAAGTGACCTGTTGAAGAGCTCCGCCAGGAGTGCAGCCAGTATGTCCGCAAATTCCCATAGTACTCTTAGATGAATGCCATCCGGCCCAGGAGATTTGTCTTTCTTTAGGGCCTTGAGGGCTAACCACACCCTTTTGGCGGAGATAGCATCATCCGTCCCCTCCACCTTACTGGCCTTTTTATCCTTATCCAGATGTGACACCCCTGGGGTACCTCTCCCTCCCTCTTGCTCCATTTCTGTTGCTCCCCTGATCCCACTCACTGCCACTTCTATCCCCATAATGCCTTGCTTTGTAGATATCCCATCCCCCTTCCTAGTGAACACAGAGGCAAAGTACTCGTTAAATACCTCTGCCTGGTCCCTCGCCTCTTCCACCCACCCTCCTTCTGATCTCAATCTGCTGAGATGGCCCTTAGTTTTTCTCCACTTCCCAATGTACCAGAAGAACCCCTTTTCCCTCCATGTATCCCCTGTGCCTGCCGCTGCTCTTTACTGGATTTTGCTCTCCTCACCATCTGGGTGACTTTTCTAGATGCAAGATGGTACATTTCCTTATCCCTATCCCCTCTTGTTGTTTTATATTTTTTATATGCCTCCCTTCTTTTCTCTGACCGCTACCTGTACCTCACTGGACCACCAGCATGGTTTATGTGACCTTGCTCCCTTATGTTTCAATTTAGCGCAGATCCTGACTGCCTCATGAAGTCCCCCTATTATGACCTCCCATCTCCTTTCCACACTTGTCATTGATGTAATCAAATACATTTGTGTAATTGCTTCTTTATTGGAAGTGATAAAGGTTTTTTATTTTACCCTGGTCAGCCTAGGGTATGTTTTAAATGTGGCTCATCCAAACATATCAGTACCTCTTGTGATATTTTGAAATGCTTTCATTGTGGAGAATTGGGCCATCCCAGCGCCCACTGTTTTCAGCAACCTAAGTGTAACCTTTGTGAAGACCATGGTCATACTTTTGAGGACTGTTCCTCTGCTGCATGGACTACAGAGGACGCTGATTTCGGGACTCAAGACCATTATATTCATTTGACAGTAAAGCATGGTCAAGCCCCATTGGGGCTTCAAATGGCCCTGGCTCCTGAAGCACTTATTCCTGAGCCACGACCTTTGATGTCCCCTTTAATCCAGGACCAAGGCCTTGAGACCCAACCTACAGCTGATACTCCCCAGCTGCAGGAAGGCATTTCTGCTGTAATTACCAACACCCCTGCTTCAGACCCCCCTCTGAACCTGCTTCCAGAAATGAAGATTATACTTTGGTTCAGGGGAAGAATGGAAAGCCTGCAAAACTGAAAGCTAAATCTAGGAAAAATGATGCTGTGGGCCCCCTAGAGGTCTTAAACAAGTTTGCTGTACTGTCTGATGCTCCTATGGATCCCGCTACAGAAGAAGTAGTGATGACTGAGCCCCAAGCTGACTGCTAGGACCAATCTGATCATTTCATCCTTGGTGCTAAAAGTGGAAGGGTAACAAGGGCCTCCAGTAAGGTAAAGTGATACATCACTCATATGTAGATCATGGGTCCTTTTTCCTTCCGTATAGCTTCCTTGAATGTCAATAGCATTCAATCCCTTACTAAACGACGCAGTACTTTTGCATATTTTATGCATAAAAACCTGGATTGTGTTTCCTTCCATGATGTGCAGGTACATTCCTTGGAAGAGAGGTCCGCAGCCTCAACTGCATGGCTTTGGGGTAAAGTTTCTGGTCCCAGGGGGAATGATCTCTGTTCAGGGGTTGGGATTTGTTTTTTCCCCTCTAGTATTCAGGTTGTACATCACTTAGAGATAAAGCCAGGTAGAGCTTTGTTACTAGATGTGAAATGGGATAATCAGTTGGTCAGACTAATAAGCATTTATGCCCCACAAACTAAATATGATAGAGTGCTCCTTTTTTAATCTCTCTGTCTCTCTCCCTTATTTCAGGCATCTCATTTAGTGCTTTTGGGTTGGGATTTTAATGTTACTTTGCCCCTGCACTTTACCCCTGCTTCAAACAAAAAGTTTATTGTGATGCTCAGTGCCTGGTCCACATTCTTAGTGATGTAGGGTTTATAGATGCCTTTGGTTCTTTCCCTTTAAATGAGCGTTACACATATTTTTGTGGCCCTTGAGCCTCCACAATTAATTATTTTTTTGTACCTGCCTTTTTAAATATTAAGAAGGTTTATTTACAGGACATAGCTACTTCAGATCATAGATTATTGACCCTTGTTCTTAGCGACCTCCCGGAGGAGTGGCAGGGAACGGGGACATGGAAATTAAATATTTCATTATCTATTCCCATTGTGAATGAAGGCTTCCTCTCAGTACTTCAGACACGTAAATCTGTGTTTTTTTTATATGAAGATAGTGCTGCTTGGTGGGAAGATACAAAAAGGGAGATAACTTTTTCTCGTAAAATAGGGTGTATTAATGGGAAATTCCAACATGATGTGATCTCCTTTTTGAGGAACAGCATTACTTCCTGGACATCTTTCAGACCCAGTTTAGGGACGGAAGATCTGCAGAGGATTAAACATTTGAAAACGGCATTGGCAAATAAACAAATTGAGTCCTTAAATCTCTAGAATATAAACAAAAATATGGCACTACTGGAAAAGCAAGAGATACTTTACCTTTTGAATCCACGCAATTCCTCTGAGAATGGCACAATATGGAGTACCTTGATAATTCCTCCAGAATTCCAGTGTACAGCAATGCTGGTATACTGGAGGAAATTTTCTCCCATTTTACCCATATTTTTGCTAGCCAGAACCTGCCAGTAGAGAAGATGCAATCAAGGTTGGCAAGCATCAATTTACCCCAGCTTCCAAAGGAAGTTGGATCTCTTCTGATTACTCCCATCTCACAGGCTGAGCTAAAAACTGTTATTTGGTCACTTAAAGCTGGCACTACACCGGGGTCTGATGGCCTCCCGCATGAAATATATAAATACATTTGGAACATTTTAGGACCAGAATTTGACGCATGTTTAAATAACTGTTTAGCCCAAAAGGAACTCCCTAGGAGTATGTTGGATGGACTTTTGATCCTGATTTTTAAGAGTGGATGTCTGGGAGATTTAAAACAATTGAGACCGCTCTTATTCTTGAATATAGACTATAAGATACTGATGAAAGTTTTGAGTAATAGATTGGCAAGTGTTATTGATCTGGTAGTCCATCCATCCCAATTTAGCAGCCTTCAGGGAGAAGAGTCTAGGATACTCTTATTTTGATATGGGAGATTTTAAATAGGGGAGAAATGCAGGAATTATGTGGGCATCTGGTCTGTTTAGCTCAATCTCAGGCCTTTGACTGGGTTGAATATGCTTATCTGTGGGAAACATTACAATGTTTTGGGTTTCCACCTATATTTATAGCTTGGTTACAGACTTGATAAACAATTATTAGCCTTATACCAAGTATAAATGGTTGGATGGGTAAAACAGTTTTGGTTCACAGAGGGATGAGACAAGGTTGCCCCTTCAGGCCTTTATTATATGTTCTATCATTGGATCCATTGTTGTATGTGCTACACAGGACAGAAGCAATAACCAGACTTTCAGTGGGGTCCGAGGAAAGGCAGGTTGTTGCCTTAGCATTTGCAGATGATCTGGAAATCTTTTTGGTGGATAAATCCTCTGCAGAGTTTGCTTGCTCTCTGTTGCATGAATTTGCTACCATTTCTGGGTCGAGAATGAATACTCAGAAGAGCGGTATTTTGCCTTTGGGGTATGACATCGGTGATGTGTCCACTATATGGGGAATACCTGTTGGCGTGATTTATAGGAAGATATTGGGTGTACACTTTGGTGGGAATGATCCTCAAAGGTACAATTGGGAGCTACATTTGCAGTCAGCTAAAGAGAAAGTAGCTTGCTGGAATAAATGGCAGATGACCAAGGCAAGACATATTTGTTTGATTAAGACTTTTATGTTGTCATACTTTTTGTATTTAGCTGCTATTTTTCCTCCCCCATTAAATCTTGAAACTATGGTTTATAGTATGTTTTTTCAATGTCTATGGGTCAGCAGGCTGAACCCTGTTAAGAGGGGTGTTACTTATTTACCAGTACAGGAAGGAGGCTTAGGTATGTTGAACCCGGTGGTTTTCTTTTATGCCACTTTTATTTACTTTAATCTTGTGCCCCTGCTGAAACAAACTGCGAAAATATGGACCCCCTGAGTAGAGGATGAACTTGGACCCCTATTAAGTGATTGGGACCCAACTACCCCTCTCCCAAGACAGACCCAGGTAGCTCACCTGTCAGGTCACTTCGTTGGAGTAGTGAGTAAATTAAATGTTTGGAAGGTCATGAAAACTTCCCTACATACATTGTCAAAAAAATCATTATATAGTTGGATATTAGGATCCTTCTATTATATTTCCCATGGTATTCCAAATGATCAACTGACGAACATTCCTTGATAAATTCCTTTTTGTCCAGTAAAAGACTTACAAGCTATTTGAGAGACTTTATATGGCTATGTGCACACCAGAAATTGGGTGTCTGAAGCAATTTGAAACATAAAGGTCTCAAAGAACGTACTTGTCCTATAGGAAATGAATGTATGGAGAAATTGGAGACTTTTTCACATTTTTTATTAGATTGTCCATTTGCAGTAACCTTTTGGGAGGTTTTCCATAAGAAACGGCCTTTGAATCCTTTTCAGAATCTGTCACCTCAGATATGGACAGATGGAGTGCTGCCAGGAGCATGGGTTAAATTTGATGCTACTACAATCTGGTTGGTGATGAGTTTCATTAGTTACCAACTTTGGCTAGCTAGGTGTGGATGGTCCCTCCGACAGCAATTGATATCGAGGGAGCAAGTATTTCTGTTACTGCAAAAAGCAGTGTTGCAGTGGCAAGTTATGGAAAAGAGTAGAGTTCTACCTGAATTATACACATTGTGGTGGAGAAATATGTCTTGGTTAGTTACAGGGTAATTGTTTTACCTTTTCTGACCCTGTTAGCATATAACACTTGGAGAGAAGAGTAGGTAATTTATTTTTTCAGTTAAATGTTTTATTGTTTCCAAGCATAAAACAAAACATACATACACTATTACAAATACAGTAGATGTATATACAGGATCACTTGATGTTGACATATTGGATATAATCATAATGTATCATCGTCCCTTCCTGGTAATCATACAGGCTGCACTAATAATTGTATAATTGACATCGTTTAAAGGATATATGCCTCTTTTATGATGTCAAGTACTAGTATGTAGATTGGTGTCAACACCTTAATCCACATCTATACGTAATTAAATCATAAAACAAACGAAGAAAAAAAAAATACAAAGGGATTATACCCTGGGATATATACTGTGAATACCTATGAAAGCTCAGGTCCTAACGCACAGTGTGAAATAGACAAAATAGAGGCACCTACCTCACTTTTCCCATAACATGCAACCATAGGGAGGTATCACCACATATAAGACATGGCTTCATGGAATATAATACACCCTCTTATGGTCGCTTCGTACACTGCTTCTGGGGGAAAAAGACCACAGAGTAAACATAGTGATATATACATGATCTGTTCCTACTGTGGAGTATATCTACTGATAATAAATATTATTCTACGTTTATACGGGTAAAGTGGGTATGTTGGTTACCATTACTCAGACTACACAATTAACACTTGATAGATATTCACATACAAGTCTTGACCTATATTAAACCTATAGAACAGACATTACCTCAAGGTGGGTAACTATGTACACTGAATCCTGCAAATATAAACAGCATTGCACATTACTGACACTATAGACCTTTATATCCATAGATTCACAATAGAGTATTCATAGATAGCCTTAGTTCAAACAATAAGTGGTGACAGATGGATATACTAATATACTAAAATGCCAGCAGAATAGGCCTAACGGTCTTTTGTGTCTGCTCATTTGGTCAGCCCCCACCCTGGGTGCTGACCTTGCTGACCCCCTTGCCTTCTCTGGCTTCTCCCTTCCCAGTTCTGGATATTCTTGCTGCATTGGATTTTGCTTCCAGAACCCTTCCCTGCACCTGTCCCACCCCCTCTTGAACCCCTCCACTGTCTCTGCCTCCACCAGCCCCCTAGGCAGTGCATTCCATAGCTCCACCACCCTCTCAGTGAAGTAGCACCTCCTCCTTTCTCCCCTGAATCTTCCCCCCTCCAGCTTCCACCCATGCCCTCTAGTGGCCCCTCCTCCTTCCTTTGAAGCACCCTGACTGTTCCTCCCCTATTTACCCTCTTCATGTACCTGAAGACCTCTATCATGTCCCCCCGGTCCCTTCTCTCTTCCAATGTGTACATTTTAGCTCTTTGAGCCTCTCCTCATAGGTCCTGTCCCCAAGCCCCAAATCATTTTGGTTACCCTCCTCTGGACCTCTCCAGGAGGTTAATGTCCCTCTTTAGCGTGCTCCAAAACTGCACGCAGTACTCAAGTGCGCCTCACCAAGCAGTTATACAGAGGGAGTATCACTTCCTCCTTCTGGAGGTGATCCCCTAGCGATGCATCCCAGCATCCTGTTGGTCTTGGCTGCTGCCCTTCTACAAGTCTCAGAGTTGTTCATCTTGACATCCACCACCACCCCCAGGTCCCTGTCAGCCATCGAGACTTGTAGCATTCCCCCACGGTGTACACTTGGCCTGGGTTTCTGGCCCCCAGGTGGAGTACCTTGCATTTCCCTGCATTGAACCTCAGCTTCCACTTTCTAGACCATCTTTCCAGAGCCTCCAGGTCCCCCTGTAGGGTCACCCTCCCCTCCTCCCCATCCACCACCCCCCCAGTTTCGAGTCATCTGCAAAGAGACTCATCTCACTCCTGATTCCTGTCCTTATGTCAGATACGTAGGCGTTGAACAGAAGGGGCCCAAGGACTGATCCCTGTGGGACCCCACTAATGACCCTCCTTGGGGATGAGACTATCCCACCAACTACGACCCTCTGGGTCTGGTCCTGGAGCCAATTGCCTATCCATCTGATCATCTGGTTGAGGAGACTGATCAACCGATACCAGCTCTGGCTGACAAATATGCCATGAAGGGGGCCCAGCAAGAAGAAAAGCATTCCATCTTCCCCATAGCCATATGTGTCTGCCTAGCTATCTCATATACAGAGGAGAGCAAAGTCAGAATCACCTTGAGACTGGGCAGTGCAGTGCTTTGCCAGTTTTGTAGAATTAGTCATTTAACCTGCATGCTAAATAAGAGTAGCCACCTAAGTTCCTGGTGTTTAAAGGGGGGAACCCCACACCACAGACCTAACAGCATAAGGGAAGGGTCAGCTGGAACCTGACATTTAAGTATCGTGCTGGCCATATGTATCACTTCCTCCCAAAGATCATGTATTCGGGGACATTTCCAAAGAATATGAAATAAATCCCCCCCAGGCTGGAGATACTGCCAGCACATATCATGTGTAAGGATTTGCATTTTCTTTAATATAGCAGGTGTCCTATACCAAGAATGTAAAATTTTATTATGTATAATCTATAAGTCTACTCCAGGTCTCTTTATGAAATTTTAACCCAACCTGCCAGCACTGTTTCCACTGTGTCTCTGATATTTGTAAATTTAGGGCTTTTTCCCACTTTAACTTAGATTTTATGTTGGTGGAAGGTAGCGAGTCACTCAGTACAGCATATATCGTAGTTGCAACTTTATTGGGTAGGTGAAGCCACCTTTCTAAGTATGAGTCACAGGCTGGGAGAGCTTTACCCTGATTTAGGAGAGGTTTAAGACTATCACGCAGTTGCAGGTATTTCCAAAAATCTGATTTACCCAGGTTCCATCTGGATTGCAAGTTCTGGTACGTATCTACCACAAAGGAACTGGGTCCCAGTATATCCTTAAGAAATATAATCCCTTTTCCTTGCCAGGAGGGCCAAGCCACCATGGAGCCACCAATAGTTATGCTAGCATAGTTCCACAGGGGCACACATGTGAGGGGAAGAGTCGGGTGTTTTATTTTTGTTTGTAAAATCTTCCAATATCTAATTGAGGACCCTATAGTGGGATGCAGTGTGTACTCCTGATCTGGGGAGGAGCAAAGAAAAGAAACTGCTGTAGGGCTGTTACTGCACATCAGTTCGAGCCTTAGCCACTAAGGAGAGTCAATATTATGGGGCTGGAACCATTTCAGTGTTTGTGCTCCCTGAAAAGCTATCTTGTAGCCTTCAATCCATAGAAGGTTCCATCCTACCTGCAATGGATGAGTCCGAAGTTGATTTCTACTGAAACGAGGTCTAACTGAACCCCATAAGAAGGAACCAATCATCGTGTCTATTTTCTTGAACCAATAATTTGGGAGAAAAAGGGGAATATGAGCAAGCACATAAAAAAATCTCGGGGTAAGGGACATCTTAAAAGCGGCTATCTTACCTGTCATGGTTAGATAGAGCTTATTTATTCGCTCTATTTCAAGTTTACAACTGGCCAGAAGAGGGCACAGGTTATTATCCCACCACTTCGCTAAGTTACTCCCAACCTTGATTCCCAGATATTTGATCGTATGCTATGACCATTTAAGTCCAAACTGTGCCACCATGTGAGATTTACACTGCATGTTGAAAGGGAGTATTTCAGTTTTGGATTGATTTATTTTTAACCCTGAAATGGATGAAAAGGAGTCCAGAATTTCTAGAAGGTGGGGTAGGGACTCGTTAACATCTCTTAGTAATACCAACAGATCATCAGCAGGGAGGAGACAGAGACCTGCCCCCTGCCAATACCAGTGATGTGTGTATTCTGTCTGATTGCAGCTGCTAATGGTTCAATAGCAATGACAAACAGCAGAGAAGAGAGTGGGCACCCTTGACGTGTACCTCTGTATAAAGGAAATGGTACAGAAAGAACCGAATTTGTGAGGACTTTTGCATTGGGAGATGTGTAAATGGAGGAGACAGCTGCTCTAAAGCTGGATCCGAACCCCATGTGGTGTAGAACTTCCTGCAAGTAGTCCCACTCCACAGAGTCAAACGCCTTTTCAAAATCAATGGCAACAGCAGCAACAGCAGATGACCTTAATGTATCCTGATTCGCTATGTGAATAAGATTAATAAGTGTTCTAATATGGTCAGTGCTATATCTACCTTTTACAAAACTGACCTGTGATGGATGAATTAGGGAAGGTAGGACCAAGGCCAGTCTGTCTGCAAGCACTTTGACAAAGACCTTGCTGTCAGAATTTATTAAGGATATGGGGCGATAACTAGCCGGATCATCAGGAGATTTACCTTTTCTTGGAATCACTGAAATGACAGCCTCCCTCAATGTAGGGGGTAGTATACCTTTATCCTTGGTCTCTTTAGAGACCTTAGAAAGCAGGGGAGAAATCATAGGGGTTAATAGTTACAGAAAGTCCACAGGGAACCCATCACTGCCAGGGGCTTTCCATGTTTTTAAAGCCATCAAGGAGGCCACAACCTCTGCATGGGTTAGGGGTTTCTCAAGGGCTGCAGCTTGTTCTGAAGCCAATTTCGGTAGTCTCACCATGTCTAAAAATGATGATATATCCAAGCAGGGATTGGTTCTGGTTGACTTATATAATTGAGAATAAAATGCCTTCATAATGTCATTCACTTCTTGTGGATTCGTTTTCACTACTCCAGTGGCTGGATCTTTTAACCCCCCCATGTATCTATTTCTTTGCTGTTTCCGCAGCTGATATGCCAGAATTTTCCATTTTTTCACCCCCCTCCCAGTATGTATGTTTTAGTCTAATAAGTGACAAATCTGCAGCCCTGGAGAGAAGTTTGTTTAACCTGGTTCTTATCTCCAGAACTTTCCGACCCCATAGGGAGTTGGAGGAGGGGTGGTGTTGAGCCTTAAAAGCTTTTTCAGCTTTGAGCAGGTCATTCTCCGATTGTACCCTTTACCTTTCCCTATTTTTCCTCCTGTAGGAGGCATATCCTATAATTTTCCCACTCATGGTGGCTTTAAAGGCCTCCCAGGTATTTTGGGCAGAAGTGTCCTCAACAGGGTTTTTCATAAGAAATTTTATAGATTCTGATTTAGCTCATTTTCTGAAATTAGGTTCACGTAGAAGTAACGGATCAAGTCTCCAGGAAGGGGATCTTCGAGATGAGGGGCTCCAGGAGATGACTACCTGTACTGGGGCATGGTCTGAGATTTCCATGGGGAGAATAACTGAGTTTCTAACTAGGCCTGTAAGAGTATGGGAAATAAGCCAGTAATCTAATCTACTATATTTAGCATGGACTCCAGAGTAGTAGGAGTAGTCCAGGACAGAGGCGTACACTAAGCGCCATATGTCCACCAGTTGATACTCAGTGCTTAGGCGTTGAACGGCCAGGGCTCCCCTAATGTGAGATTCTTTGCCTAGGTCACTGCTGTCCAGGATGGGAACAAGTGTAAGATTAAAATCCCCCCCATAATAATGGGAATATCTTTTTCTATCATTGTGTCTAATTTAGAATTCAACTCTTAAAAGAAAGAAGGGTCATCCACGTTCAGAGCATAAATGTTTACCACCAAAAGGTGGCCCTTGGGGGTGTCGAGCAAGGCTAATACCCATCGTCGCTTAGAGTCTGTCTTCTTCTTAACCACCACCCAAGGAAGTGATTTGTGGAACAGGATTGCTACGCCTCTTTTCTTCGTGGAAGCACAGGAATGCAGTTCCATACCCACCCAGTCCTTGACTAAGTATTTGCAGTCCTTTTCTGCAAGTTTAGTTTCTTGCACTAAGGCCACCTGAGTTTTAAGTCCCTTAAGATGGGAGAGTACCTGCTTCCTTTTAGAGGGGGAATTTAACCCTCTTACGTTCCAAGTTATAAAGGAGATATCACCCATTGGGACAGATGTAACAAATTCTTTTAGGGGGATATGAAGGGATAAACTCATTCAGCCATCGTGCCTTATCCTCAGGTCCAGTCTGTAACCCTACAAGCATAATACAGGGTATACTAAAGTTTAACACCACACATCTGTTTTGCAACGTTGTAGAAATAGTCTGGGATATAACAATTTTTAACACAATAAAACTATTTACACATGGTGCGCACCAGTGCGCTTTGGAGATAAACGATGACTTGGGCAGAGGAGTCAAAGTCCTCTTAGGCCTCATTGTTCCACCTACAGTGGGGAGGTGGTCTTGAGTGTTAACCAGGACTTAAGAGCAACCCATTCCTCGGGGATCAAGTCATTTAACACAGCTCCATGTCCGACTTCACTAACAGCTCTCGGGCAGGCTTACTGAATAGAATGTTGACCCCATACGTAGTTGCGATGGCCATGGGGGGGATGAATTATTGCTCTGGCCTTATCAACATTCAAGTACAGTCATAAAGACTCGCTGAGTAATGGAGCTGCCCCCACCACATGTCCTCCTCAGGGCTGAGGACTCCCAGGAGTATTTATTACTATAAGGGCCATACCTGGGCTATCAGGATTTAAACCAGCTGTATAAGACACCGTCTGGTGTCATAAAGGCCTAAAATGAACAATTAGTCCACAAGGAGTGCCGTATCAAACAGGCTACACATACCACTAGCTTCTCCCTCCCACTTCACTTCACACCCCAAAACTATACAGAGTACACATAGATACTTATCTAATACTGGCTCTGTGCATCCAAGGAAGGCAAACTTTCAATACTAAGTTCAGGCAGGCATGCACATTGATCTAATCTGTTTTCACCACAGTTGCTCATAGGTGGTTCCTGGCTAGAGTCCTTAGGTGCAGGTACCGGTGACACAGGATCACCGACAGGTTATTCAGCCTTCAAAGCCTCTTGAAGCATTTCCTCTTCGGGGTATTCAGGAAATTCATCCCATAGAATGGGGGTCGAGTGGCGTAAATCTATTAGGGGAAAGGAATTGAGAGTCAAAATCCACTGCAGGGGCCTTTGAGCTTGACGATAGATCAGAGTCCTTCCCTGCACAATTGATAGGATGAATTCTTTTGGGATGGATCTCATTCTGTTGACGTTTCCGTGTGAGTGCTGGGAGTGGAGTACTCTGGCCTTGGAACTGGAACCTGTTTGGATGAGATGGGGGTATGCAGGCGCCATCTTGAGGTTCGTTGTTGCTGTGACTCTTCCCCAGTAAAGTAGAATCCATGGATATGTTGTCTGTCCTGACATCTCCATACCTTTTATTTTTTAAGTGCTCAGATAAACTACTCAGAGTAGAGAATGAGAGAGACGTACCATTCTCTTCAATCCGCATCGCAGGATAACAAAGTGAGAATTTAATGCCCCTTTCATGCATGATACGTCTGCCCTCAGAATATTCCTTCTGTTGAGCTGCCAGGTCCCGGGAGTAGTCTTGAAAAATCATTATTTTATGCTCCCTCCAGTAAATAGCTCCAAGCTTCCGAGCACGAGATGTGACCCATTCCTTGTCAGCAAAATTTAGTATTCGTACCATGAGTGGTCTCGGCCTATCACCTGGCTTCGGTTTGGGGCAAGAGTTCTATGCACTCGTTCAATTGTGAAGCAAGGGAGAAGATTATGCTTCAGCAGGTCAGGTAAAATATCATAAAGAAAGTCAACATGGTTGCCTTGTTCTACACCCTCTGGGAACCCTAGCAATCATAGGTTATTTCGCCTACTGCGGTTTTCTAGGTCGTCGACCTTAGCCTGCAGTGCTTGAATTGATCTCTCCTGAGCCCTCATTGTGGCAGAAAGTTCATCTATTGCATCAGAGTTTTCTTTAATTTTATGCTTGTTTATGTCTAGTCTGGAGTCCAACCTGTTAATCGCTGCTGTCGTATTGTTTGCAGCCAGTGTTACTTCTGCCATTTGCTTTAAGAGCACGGTGAACATCTCCTGGGTCTGCTGTGCACTGGGGCCCATGGCTTTTCCCGGCCCGCTGCATTTCGACATGGCCAGTTGTCACAACAATAACTCCTCAGTCCATCGTGTGGGCCGAAAAGTTTCACTATATCCTGATAGTCCAGCCTTTCCGGTTAAGTTTTAAGCTGTTAGACATCCAGAAATGGGTAGAGACATGGAGTGTAGCTCTGGTAATGACCCCGGGATACGGAGTGCTCACATTAGGCGGCCATCACATCGGGAGCCAAGCCATGCCCCCCAACATAGGTAATTTAGAGAAATTGTCTAATTTCTTAGCACCTATTTTTCAGGGAAAAGGGGTACTCTGCATTTCATATCCTGGTCTGAAGTTTGATTACTGAGAATTTTTAACATGGCAAGCAATATGGACCAATTCTTTGGGCTTCATGATTTATTAACAGTAGAGATGGTAGTATGCAGGTCTGACAGGCTTCTCAATCCCTTTTAGAAAGAGGGGTACTAGTAATATGTTTCATTTATGCCTAATACCCTTGTCTATTTAGGTTTCCTTGTTTTCCTTTATAAGTTTTTACATTGTAAAATCTATCCTTGTATATGTATTCATTTTGTTTTGTTTTATAGTTTTTGAATGAAATATTCCCCTGCTCTTGTGGTGGTGGGGGGGAGAGATTTCAGCATCCTTTGGACTTGTCGTGTTGTATTGGGTCTGATGGATTATTTATTTCCTTCTTTAATTCTCTTTTTGTATTATGATTTTGTATGCTGTAACACTTCCATGTATGTATTTTGCTTTCAAGTCTTGAATAAAATATTCCCTTACTCTTTTCGAGAAGTGGCATGGGATCTTTAACATCCACCTGAACTACCACCAGAACAGGCAGATGGGACCTCGGTTTAATGTCTCATCCAAAAGATGGCACCTCAGAAGTGCAGCACCCCCCTCATGCTGCACTACAGTGTCAGTATTGGGATATTAACCCAAGTGCCTGGTGTGGGGATAGAACCCACAGCCTTCCGATCTCCTGGCCTCAGAGGTGAGAGTGTTACCTGCTGAGCCACTGATACTGATATAATATAAATATTAATAGTTACAATGGTCCCATTCTTATATGCCTGATGACTAAAAGTTGGTAACAAACCTGATGTTATAATTTCCCCATCTTTGTCTCTGATCCTATTAACTACATCACAAAATATAGTTTGAAAATCCTTACTGCCAGTTTTATTGACATCATATGTGCCCATGTGCAAGATCACTAGTGTTTTTTAAATATTCTCCAGGAGCCCATCTAGTAAATTAGAGACATCACCTATTTTGGCCCCAGGAAGTGGACTAACTTTAATGTATGATTTCCTTCCATTACATACTGCAGAATCAATAACCCTTATTGTGGAATCCCCTCTGACCACTATATCCCTAGAGTGTGTGTCATTAAATGATGCCAAATCTGAAATATTGGAGTCCTGTGATTGATTATTTTTGACCCCAGGCTCAGGTTTTGTTAGTGTCATAAAATCCCCTGATGCATAAGCAGTGTGCTGACTACGGCTTTCAAATTTGTTCTGCAGCTTTAGGCAAGACTGAACTAGCTGATTTGGGCAAGAATCTTTGTTGGTGCTTTTAACTTGCTCCCACAGTAAATCATGTCTTGCCTGTGTGTCCTCTAGTAGCTGCACGTCTTCCTTTGCTAGTTCCATTATTAACTCTTTACATTTGTCTTCTTGGACTTCACTGATACAAATATCTTGGGCTACTCCATCTATATATCTATCTAGTAGCTCAGTCTCTTTATGTGTCTCCATAAACTTGAAAGCTCAAAAGAATATCTATTTCTGGCCAGCCCAGTAGCACAGAGGGCTGAGGCGCTGGATGCCTTACCTCACAACATGCTGGTGACCTGGGTTCAGGAATGGACTCAGGTCACTTGTGGGTCATCTGGGGGTGAGGAAGGATCGAGTGTCTGCAGACAGCTCTCCTGCCATGGGATTAGAGGGACTCTGCATCGTGCTGTAGACTGACACCCAGTGGAGGCCGGGGGTCAGCACGGGCACAATGCTAGAAAGGAGTGGACCCACACACAGAGAGGAAGACTGCCTCCACAGAGATGGAGGCAGTTGCCCCACCCATTGCATGTGCATGGATCTGGGGAGAAAATAGAAAAAAGGAATCAAAGCTGGCTGGCACCATGATGGCAGGCTGCACCCACTCCTCCATTTGGCAATCTAGATGTTGGCTTCTGGTGGTTGGGGGAGGCTGGCACCCCTCACTGCTGGTCCTGTTACAGGGGGATAACCTGTGGGGATGGTCAGTATGGGTAGATGTGGGGAAAGACTTACTGGAGAGATGAGTTCCCTCTGAGGGAGGGTCCAGAGCTGCCTTCCAACTCCGCTGGAGGAGTAAATTACATATGGGGAAAAAGTATCACTTTATCTCCTCTTGCTCTGAAAATGTTTGATGCATGCAGAGTTCACTGCACATGCACAAATGGTGGCACATGCACACTGAACTCTGGTGGCCATCTTAAACAATGTGGAAAAGTACAATGCTCCGGCCACTGAACAAAGTAGTGCAGTGGACATGCATCACCCTCCACAACAGAAGTCCAAAGAAAAAGGTGCAGAAGCTATCTGGTCAGCTCCTTTTTCTCAGTGATCCCAAAATGGCTACAGCTGTAAAAACTAAATTGTTGGGAACAGAAAGAGAATTGGAAATAGTACATAAGACATAATGTCTTAGGGTCAATATACTATACAGTGCGATGTGCAACAACTGACATTTGGACAGAGTTCAGGGATACATAACAGCAATTGGTATGCTACAGTGCCTAAATAAGTATGGGGACCCAAACTGTAGCAGCTTAAAGTCAGGAACATCCTGATGCCAAGCTGAACAGAGTGCAATATGCTGTTTCGAAGCATAACTGGATGGACATTGATGGACTCAGATGTATTTATTTATTTATTGAATTTTGTTGACCCAGTAAGCCCACTGGGCCTAGAAATCCCTTTTTCAGGGGTGACCTGGTGGAAGGGGGGATACAGATTGTAAGCAACTGAAATTGAACCAGATTAAGCTGTTGATGGTATTTTTTTTGTGAATCAATCAATCAAGTCTTTATTTATCCAGGCAAACACCATTGAGCAGACTCATTTACAATGTGGACCTGTGTTACACAAGGTCAAGAATGACACTTGTATGTACAGATAATAGACATAATTATACAAAAATAGAAAAAAAAATACACAAAGCAATAGCAAGTATTTCAGGTATAGGGTTAACAAGGTTAGAGAGAATAATGTGAGAAGGGGAATTAAAACATTCTGAAAGAGCCAGCATAATAAAACATTTTCAAACAGCACGGCATATCATTGGTCAGGACATATACAAACTTAAGGGGCAGATATGGAGGGGAGGGGTAGAGGACTGCAGCTGTTATAGGAGGGGTGCTACAGTAGATGGGCTGGGGACATATGTGTTAGGAGTCTGAGGGTAAGAAAGGTAGTGGATTAGCAGAAAAAAGGGGGGTATAGGTGGAGACAATCAAGGGGCTGGGTTAGGTGCAGATGTAATGGGCAGGAAAGCAGTAGGCACCCTAGCATGCTAAGCGTGCCGGAAAGAGCTGCATAACTCCTTAACAGCCTTGGCATACAAGGTCTTGAAGGTGATAGGACTAACAGAGCCACTCAGTTTCATAGATTTCCATAGTTTGTTCCAGAGTGAAGACAACACAAAGCCTATTGCCACTCTCCCAAAGCAGAGAATAGTTTCTCAGTGCGTAGTTGCCTACCACGTATAATGGCAAACAGTCAGAAATGTACTGGGGTAATTTGCTGGTAACAGCTCTGTAAGTCAGAGAGCCGCATTTCTATTCCTTCTGTACTGAAGGGAGGTCCACCCCACAGTTACATATAAGGAGCAGTGGTGGGTGGTGATAGGTAGGCTAGTTATGAATCTCAAGGCTCTGTAGTATGAGGTGTCCAGTTTAGTAAGACAGGAGGCATTACACTGACTATAAATGAACTCAGCATAATCAATTAGGGATAGAAACGTGGCTTGAACTAACTGCACCTTGGCATATTTGGTCAGGAGGCAGTTTATTCTAAAGAAGAGACTAATCCTCAACTTTTTCAGCAGATCCTCAACATGCTCCACAAAGGAGAGTCTGTGGTCTAGCGAGACCCCTAGGTACTTGAATTTCATAACAAACTCCAACCTCTTTCCTAGTAAAGTGTTTATGGGAGGTAAGGTGCCAGAGATAGCAGGGTTCACCAAATGAGTAGCCAGAGAGAACAACATAGCTTTTGTTTTTTTTTTAGCATTGAGCAAGAGTTTTTTATTCAGGAGCTGATTCTGCAACAAGTTGAATTCTGTTTGTAAATCTCCACAGGTAGCTTCCAGAGTTGGGCGGCTTAGGTATAACACCATATCATCAGCGAAAAGGTGAATATTGACCTCCTTGATGCCAACATCAATATTGTTTACATACCACCATTGTACTATTAGAATTCATGAGCTTCATCCATACCACGCTTGATCAAGGAAACTGTGTAGGGGCAGTATTCATAGACTTTATAAAAGCCTTTGATACTGTGAACTACTCACTCCTACAAAAGCAATTATCAAACATTGGGCTCTCCAATGAAGTGCTGCTCTGGCTTTCAAGCTACCTTGGTGAGAGGGTCCAGTGGGTTAGGATTGCCGGTGTCACCTCAGAAGAAAAGCCAGTCCTTTTAGGGGTCCCACAAGGGTCCATCCTGGGCCAACACTCTTCAGCCTCTTCTTCAATGACCTTCCCAGTGTCTTCAACCAGAAATTATTGCTGTACGCTGATGACAAAGTCATGTTCACCAACCACCAAAATGCAGAGCTCCTCGAGAAAAAGTTATAGCTTGAACTCATGCACATCGAAAAATGGTTCAAGTCACACAAACTAGTCATGCACTACAGCAAAATAAAGGTTATGACCTTGTACAATGCTGGGATTAAGTACAAATCCCTTGACCTCACCATCCTAAACCAAACAGGGACCTTACTTGAACACATTCCTGATTTTAAATACCTAGGTGTCACATTAGACAGCTCACTCTCCTTCCATCGGCACATAGATTCTGTCACCAAAGCCACCAACATCTGTACAGGCCTGCTCTACAGGCACAAACACTGCATGACTCCTGACACTCTCCGGTTGGCTATCAACAGCTCTGTCACCTCCATCATCATTT
The DNA here is from genome assembly GCA_016271365.2 of Neoceratodus forsteri. Taxonomy (NCBI): domain Eukaryota; kingdom Metazoa; phylum Chordata; order Ceratodontiformes; family Ceratodontidae; genus Neoceratodus; species Neoceratodus forsteri. Next base: position 149,122,598 of record CM028136.1, on the reverse strand, counting down.
ACGGGCTAGCAATCTATGGCTCTGCCACCACCTCCGCTTCTGCCTTCCTCAGAATTACAGTTGCACTCAACAAAGCATGCAGGCTGCTAACTGTGACTGACTGACTTATATACACTTGTGACCTGTACACTCAGGCAGGATGGCTTCCTCTCATCAGCCGGATACAGTATCAAACCTGCCTCTTAGCCAAAAAAGTCCTTCTCGGGGTCATGCCCCGGCATTGAAAAGCTTATCTTTGACCACCACAGCACCCAGTGAACTAGAAGTTCACAACAACTAACCTTCCTTGTCCCCAGGTGCCGGACTACCATGAGCCAGAGGGTCTTTGCCCACAGAGAACCACAGTGGTACTATACTATCAACAAAGAAACTCTTACTGCTGCTGCTCTTGGCCCTTTTAAGAGACAACTCCAACTTCATCTCATTTCAACTAGTCGTTTTGACTGCCTCACCTAATCAGGGGCCCACCACTCACTGCCCTCCACTTCAGTCTTGACAGTTACCTCTCCCCACCTTATCCCCCTTCTACCTGCTCACCTGCCCACCCACTCACCCCATCTCCATTTCCACCCCCTCCAGGCATTTCCTGACTTTTATCCCTCCCCTTTAGAGCTCTTACCCTCACCCTCACCCTCTACCCTCTGACAACAGCCTTCCTGCCTGCATACCCCCCTTACCTGTAGAGCTTATTTCTAAGATTGCCCTTGGCTGTTATGTCATGCTACCTAACATTTGGCACATTTTGAATTACTGGAATTTCCTAAGCCTCAGTCTCTTGCTTCTTTTTATTGTGTAACTATGCATTATTATGTCGACCTTTGCATGTATGTATACCCCCATTCCTTTGACATGGAACCTTTGTAAATGAACAGTTCCTGCTCAAAGATATTTGAAATCCTAGATTTTAATAAAATAAATAAATGAATAAAAAATATATAAATGGCAAACAATAGAGGCCCCAGGATGGATCCCTGTGGAACGCCTCTTTTTAGTGGTTTGAGTGGAGAGAGCTCCCCTTTGGCCTTGACCTGCTGAAGCCTATCTGTAAGGTAACTATTGAACCAGCACAGAGAAGATGGGTTCAGACCTATCACTTTTAGGGTGGAAAGAAGCAGGCAGTGGTCTACAGTGTTGAAGGCCTTGCTAAGGTCCAGGAACGTGGCACATACAATTCTTTTGTTTTCCAGCTCTCGTTGCCAGTCATCAGTTACTTTGGCCAGAGCCATAATGGGACTGTGCTTGGCTCTGAAACCAGACTACATAGGGTTTAGAAGGTTCTTGTTATCTAGGTAGGTTCTTAACTGAGCATTCACAATTTTTTCCAGCAGTTTAGACAATATAAGTAGGAGAGATATTGGCCTGTAATTATTTAGGTCACAGTGATCCTCTGATTTAAACAGAGGAATGACGTGCGCGATTTTCCATAGGTGTGGAAGAGTCCCCCGGGACAAGGACAAGTTAAATAGGTGTGTTATTGGTACAGCTAGGATGTGGTATGCAATCTTAAAAAGTAGGGGTCGAGAGAGCCAGCACCAGCACTTTTCTTGGTGTCCAGCTGTAAAAGGAAGTCTTTGACCTCTTTCTTTTTTTTTTTTTTTATCTTTACTTTGTATGCCCCCTCTCTCACCACCGAACTCCTGCTCCTTCTGGAGACTCCACCGGCCTGATTCATCCCCACTCCTACTAGCTGGCGTCCAGTGCAGTCCATCCCCATGAGCCTTGCACCTTCAGGTGGGTCACGGTGGGCCCTTATAATTTCGACGTGACTAGTTTTTGTTGGGGATGCTGGTACTGACGCCGGTAGGGCATTGGGATCGGGCCAGAGCTCCATCTACCAGGAGTCTGGTGGGGTATTTTCTGTTTTCCCCCACAGGACGTCAATGACGCTGGGGAGCCAAGGGGCAGAGCACGTTGTAACGTGCCTGACGCCTCAGCCCGGCAGACGCCCTTCCCTCCTTGCTGTGCAGTCCGCTGCACTTCCACCTGTGGTCACCCAGGTGGCGGTGTTGCAGGGACTTGCATCCCCACCTCCCCTGGAGGAGGAGAGCAGCCATTGGCGCTCAATCCTCATCCCAGCCGGCCCTCCAGCTGCCCTGATCAGTTCCGAACCCGGTGCTGGTAAGCGAAATCCAGCAGCTTCTGGCGGCGAGCCATCTTTGACCTCTTTCAACAAAGCAGGAAGGAATGAGAAGCCTGCATTAGTGGTGCTAGGTTCAGGAATCTGTGCACTAACCTGAGAATGTAACATGGATGCTGGTGAATTGTTGAATGCTAGGCCTGCTGTAGCAAAGTGGTTGTTGAGGGCCTGGAGAATCTCCTTGCTATTGTTGATAGTAACATTGTCAGATATGATTTTCGAGGGAATTACTTTTCCAGCTGCATGACCAGACAGCTCTTCGATTGTGGACCAAAATTTAGCTAGGCACCTTGAGACAGAGTCAAGGTCAGAATGGTAGAAGTTGGCCTTAGCCTCTCTAAACAATTTGGTGCAGGAGTTCCCAGCCTTCCTGAAGAGGCACCAGTCCTCGGCAGTTTTTGATTTGCAGACTTTTTTCCAGAGTTTATCTCTCACTAGTAATGCAGCCTTGAGTTCAGCAGAGAACCAAGGGCAAGTTCTGGTCTTTACGCAGACTTTTACCAAGGGAGCATGATTATTTATGGCACAAGACACTATTTCATGTCATATGCCATACTGACTGATTTGGCTAGGTAAAAGTTCTGCCAGTGTACAGACGATTTTAGCTCATTGATGTAGGCAAATGGGTCAAAGTTGAGTCTGGATTTTCTGATGGAGAACTTAGATGTGGAGGGAGGGATTGGAGTCAGATCTTACACCGGCAATGAAGCAGTGATCACTGACATCCGAGAAATATTCCAGCATAGGAAAAGGACCGTGGCTTGCTTGTAAGAAAAACATCCAATAGGGTGCTATTCCTGGGGTTTTTCTTGTTAGGATGCATAGGTTCTTCAATTAGTTGTTTGAGCCCAAGATAGTCAAAGAAGGATTTGAGGGGTAAGGAAATGTTGGATAACCAGTCATAATTTTCGATCCCCTAGAATAATAGTTTCAAGGGTCTCATGTCCCATAATAGTCAATAGGTGAGACAGGAGGTGGAACACAGCAAATGAAGGCCTGTAACACCCTATAACCCTGATGTCCATTGAGCAGGATGTTTCAACCTTAAAGAACAGACATTTGAAGCCATTTGCGATAGAGGAGGAGTCAATGGTAGTGACGGTACATTTGTCCTTGACATAAATGGCTACCCCACCACCCCTAGTCTGCCTGTCAGCACTGAACAGCCAATAGTTAGGGATGTTAACCTCCCTGTCAGGGACAGAATATCTGAGCCAGGATTCTGAGACTACCAGCACATCTGGTTCGGTATGAATGACCCAGGTCTGCATCGATGTAAGCTTTTTTTTAAGACACTGCAAACATTAATGCGCATAAAGCTCATTCCTCTAAGCCTTGTAAGGTCAGATGGAGATGACAATGCTTCTGTGGGACCAGAGTTCAGTTCAACATTGCCTGAGCACAATAGGAGAAACACAATTTTCTTTAGGGCAGCCAGAGATAATTTGAAAGCTCTAATTCTTCCACGACTGCTTGGAATGACAGAACAAGTGTGCTGGGCCCTGCTATTTATGCAGTGCTGTCCTAAGGATGCAGCTACTAAAACCCGTTCCACATGGCACCAAGTGGCATTATTACTGGGGATATAGGGAGGCTTACTCTGTATGGGTAGGGAGGTGCAGGTCCCACCCAAGATGCTACCTCAGACTGATGCAAGTGTGGGAGCTCAGGGGTGCAACAAAAGCTATGAGATGAGTTGCTGTACAAATACACTGTGACAGAGGGTCTGACTCCCCCTGCGAATTATTTCGGCCCTGGTGATACACTACATAAGGCATCAGCCATAGGAAGATGAAGAGAGGGAGCCAGGTATCAGCCCTCATGTTGATGCCTTATGGTGAAAAATAGTAAGCTATGACTATGGCAAAGTGTTTTTATCTGTAGATGGTGGTAGATAGTGATTGAGTTCCAAACTGTAGGAGTAGTGAAGGAAAAGGACATTTCACAGAGTTTTGTCTTGGTTTTAGGTATGTTTAGGGATCCAGGGACATTAGAACTAAGTGGATAGGATTGGCTATTAGGCCTGAGTAGCCCTGAGAGGAACATAAGGGTTTGTTTGTTCACATCTGTGTGAATCAGGCTTCCACATAATAAGTTTTAATGATTTCATTGATATTACTGAGCATTAAAAGACTCTTAGTCCAAGTGCTTGTCACTAATAATTATTAACAACCCTTAATACCTCTGTTTAGAAGATACTTATCAAGCTTAGTTTTAAATTCTGTTATTGTTTTACTTTCCACCACCTAGCCAGGAAGTAAATTCCAAATCTCCGTCACCCTATTATTTATCCAATATTTTCTTTTATTTGTTCTTTATCTTTCCTTGATCAATTGGTGACAATGGGCTCTAGCATTATATGATTGGTCTCTATGCACCAATCCCAGTAAATCCCAAAGATAATTATCATTCAGTGCCCTATAAATCAAGCACATGTCGCCTCTCATTCTGCAATATTCCAGTGTATACAACCCTAACGACTGCAGCCTCTGCTCGTAGCTCTGGCCATCTGTCCCTTTAATTGCTTTTGTAATCCTCCTCTGCACCTTCTTCATTGATCCAATATCCCCCCTTTTGTAAGGTGCCCAAAACTGCACACAGTACTCAACATGGGGGCAACACCAGTGAAGTATACAAGGGAATAACCACCTGTCTGTCCTTGCATTTAATATGTTTCTGTATAAATTGCTCTATACTACCAGCCTTTTTTATAGTTTTATTAAAATGCACATTGAAGCGAAGATCATTGCTGATGGTAATTCCCAGATCCCATTCATCATTAACAGCCTTTAATGCAGTACCTCCCAGTGTATATTGGAACTGTTTACTATTCCTCCTGAAATGCATAACTGCACACTTATCTAAATTAAAAATGGATTGTTTCTGGGATGCCCATATCTCCAACTTATTCAAGGCAGCTTGTAGAATAGACTGATCCTTTGTATTATTTATTGGGCATCCTATTCTGGTGTCATCCACGAATTTAGAAAGCCAAACCTCTTTGTTAACCTGCATAGATGATATATATAAATTAAATAAACAAGGACCCAACACAGAACCCTAAGAGATACCACTGGTCACTTTGGCCAGGCTAGAAAATTCACCCTTGATACAAACCCTCTGGCTTCTATTTTTTAACCATGCCATTACCCAATTTGCAATCCAAACAGGAAGGTCCAGTTTCAGTAGGGCCTTCACAAGCTCCACATGGGGGACCTTATCAAAAGCCTTAGTGAAGTCCAGATAGACAACATCAACTAAGTTTCCCAAATCCATAGATTTTTAGTCTGTGCAGCAGTGATGCTCTTACTGTACCTACAACTCCCTGCCTCTTCTGTCATTCGGGACAATGGCATTTGTACAGGAGCCACAGAAGTGCAAACAGTTTCTTTACAGCTTGAATGGGCAAGTTTAACCAATGTGAAATTTTTATTGGTTTTATACAAAGTAACCATTTTAATTAATGTGATTAAATTAAGAAATATTCATGTGGATTCACACCTACTTTAATGTGGAGGACAGACATGGGAATCTGAATTATATGACATTTCTTTACACCACTTCTGCAGTGGTAGTCCATGACCCTGAATTAAGCAGTTGCTTAGGTCAGTATACTGTAGATTTGCTTAAGTCAGTATACTATATACAGAATATTGGATGGGTAACTATGCACAACTGCTGTGTTCTGCTATGGGAATCAGAATCTTGAGGTGCAGGAACACACTGGTTGTACATAAAGTTGTTCATCCTGTATTTTTTATAGTGTATAGTATTAAGTGAAATGTTCACACTGTGGTTCTTTCACTTTTAGAATGAAACTGACTTGTGCAATCTCTAGAGGTTTTAGAATGATGTTGTACCACAGAAGGGAACAATTACATTCCATGATCTTTGAACTGTGATGCAGCAGCATTTTGAAAGGGATGGAATTATATGCAGAACAATGATCTACTATACATTATATCATCATCATCAAAAGTTTATTGTTTGACTTAAAAAGTCATCAACAAGTACATTTAAAAAGACAGACATTATTAAATACAAGAAGCACTCCATATCATATACAGACAAATTCATACATTATCCACATTACTGCACTCAACTCCCTATGGAGTAAACTAGTACCCTTAGTATTACATAAGCACCTATAGTCTTAGCATAATTAATATGACATACACCACTGTTACTCCATAATACTGCATAGATGCTAGAGAAACTTTCCTTATTCCTGTGCTAAAGTGCTGATTTCAGTTACAAATTCTTAAAAAACCTTCCATTGTCATTGAACTACTAATTCTTTTCTTTATTTTACTAATAGCCATAAAAAAATGTTGCTGCTCTTTCCACAGACCATCCATCTTCTGTGTGCATTAAAATGGAAGTCAAAGTTTTGGGATCCAGATTAAATCTGGCATTCATAAAAGGGCCCAGCCAATATATGCATTCCTTGTTATGCCAGTACAATTCCACATAACATGCATGAGATCTTCTCGACCTCCTCTAGAGCAACTACAGTTCTCATCAGTAGTTTCCTCATATCTATACCTTAGTACACTGCTATCAAATTGTTCAAACTTATAGTCTAAGGGTGGGATATTCAAAAGGGTTGTGCATGGCGCAACAGGGTTGCACCATGTGCAACCCACCAATGCACCCTGATGCGATATTCAAAGGGGCAAATTGCACTGTGCAACACCCGATGTGCCTGTGTACATCGGTAATGTATGCAAAGCAAGTGCTGGGGGCGTGCCATGCATATGCGGCACATCCTGATATTCAGCCCGGGATGTGCGGCTCATATGCTGGCACAACCCCACCTTGTGCCACTCAGGGAGGCTCAAAGTTGTGACTGGGAAAACCAGGAGCAAGTCCTGACCACCCACAGGTGAGCTGCCATATTGTAGGGTGCAACACGGCAGCCACCAGCCATGGGTGGCCACCCGCCCACCCAGAACACTGTCCACTGGCCCCCTGCCCAGGGAGCATTGTGCCCCCCTCTCAATTGCAGGCATATGTAAATATTATCCCTGGTGGTCCAGTGAATCACTCTATATCACCCAATCACAGGCATGTGTTAAAATTATCCCTGCTGGTTCAGTGGAACCCCACCAGTGCCCAATTGTGGGCGGAAGTTGCAAACGCACCCCTGGTGGTCCAGAGGTACTCCCCTCTCCCCACCCACCCACTGTGGTCCCCACCACCCAGCACCCCCCTAGTCAGTGGTGCGGCACCCTCCCGCATGATGCCCGCCCACTGACTGACAGCGTACAGTACTGTCAGTACACCTATTGGTCCACTGTGTGGGCCAATGGGCATACAGACCATACTGTACTACACAGGCCTGATATGTGAATGAATGCATTTTTCTGTCTTATGCATTCATTTTTGAACCAACCTCCTGTTTTACTATTGTCCGATGTTATGGTACATTCGAGATTAGTTTTTATATACCCAAACAGTGTATATAGTTTTTTGAGCAATTGATTAGTACTAAGTTTTTTCAGAAATGCTGTGCTTTGTTTTACAAAAGATTTGCTGATAATATCATTAATACTGGAAGATGAGTCAGACTTCCATATAATTTTTTTATTTGATCTTATTTCTAGTGATATGGGGTACCCCAATCTGGGATTCTCTTTATACTTCTTCAGAAAACTCTTTAACACAATGGGGAAATGGTCATTTTCAGAGCGGGGCTTAACTGTTAGATTTTCCCAAGTTTCAATAGATCCAGACCAAAAGACTATATCAACTAGGGAGGACACCCTTGATGAAATGAATGTACATTCTCCCATATGATCACTAGAGATGCAGTGAATTTAAATTCTGACGGCAAAGTGAACGCGAAGTGGGCACTTTGCATCGTCACTCCACTACACAGAGTGGGAAATGCAAAGTGCTCACTCCGCCTTGTCATTACCACTTCTTGTTACATGGAATGGCAATGCGAAGTAAGGCAAAGTCATTGTTTTTAATGGACTTTGCGTTTCTCATTATGATTCTAAGTGATCCACTTGGTGTTTCAGATTTGGCAGCCCACCCCCGCCACACACACACATCACATGGCTTACAGTACTGTAAGTCACATGCTCTTTAGCTAGGCAGGAAGAAAGTGAATCATACTAGCAGACACATTTACTTTCTCCTGTCAGACAGAGAGAGAGAGGAGAGTGTTTTGTGACTGCTGATACTTTGAGATCAGAATGAGGAGATTTAAACTTTGATTTAGACCCAACAGCTTTTTTAAAAGATACATTTTTTTGTCTTTTCTGTCTGTACTCTTTTCTACTTGATTTTTTTTTCTGTATATTTTATTTTTCTTGCATAGAGGGACATCAGTTGCAAATTATGTCCATACTGGAACTGCTGCTGGATCACCATGGGATCCCACATTATTTTTTTTTCCTCACACCATGTGCCCTCCCACACCTTCCTTGCTGTGTTATAACATGTATCCCTCCACCATCCCCTACCCTTGTATGTAATTATACCCTTTTTTTGTTGTCTTCCTTATGTATTCTGAGCAGTGGAAGTATACTGTGCTAAACTGCATGGGTGCAGTTTTCTTTCCAGTCTGTGTATGTACTGCAGACACTATCCAACTCCCTGACTTAAAAACACTTATTAATGAGTACAATGGTAGGGTGGTGAAGCCTGGAGAGATACTACAAAACAGGCTTACAATACATCCAGGTAACTAGTAAAAATATTAATGTTGTGATTCATGACATAATCGTAAATCGTGATTTGTTACTGCATTTGTGACTGATGATAAAGAAATGCAAATGCCTACGGCTGTACTTCCCCAGGCCCCAATGAGGTGTGGCACAAAACTTCCTGACTTAAAAATACTCATTAATGAGTACAATGGTGGGGTGGTGAAGCATGGAGAGATACTACGAAACAGGCTTACAATACATTCAAGTAAGTAGTAAAAAAAAATTACTGTTGTGATTCGTGACTTGATCGTAAATCGTAATTTGCGAATGCATTTGTGACCGTGATGATGAAGAACATGATTTGTATCACAAGTGACTCCTGATGATGGTCCTCACTTAAAAACGTATATTAATGAGTACAATGTTCATGCCGAATTATGCACCACACCTGTCCAGTACTCTGAAGGGAAGCCAAAGAAACAACTGTGACTTAAGTTAGGGATAGAAATTGAGCCCTAAAGAGATGCAAATGTACAGACAGATTAAGATTGCGCTGCGCACTGAAGAGATGCAGATGCAAAGGCGTAACACCTAACCAGTGCTCACCATCAGAAATTCAAATCTGAAAAGAATATATTTGCGGTTGGGGCGGGCTGCGGGGGGTGTACTGCACTGCTGCAGCAAGAGTCACTAGTACGAGTACCAGTAAAGATACCACAAAGAAGTAAAAAAAAATTACACAGCTGCAGTGGAGAGCAGGTTCACATTGCTGAAATTATGTGGCACAATAAAAGGTGTCTGATTTGATGATGCACATCACACACATACTCTCACACACACACTAAGTAATGCGTAGCAAATTGAAAACTGCAGTAATATAACCACATATTTTAAACAAACTAAAATTATGCACTGCTGCACCACAACAATCAGCAAAAAAATGACAAGAATTATTGAAAATATTACTGTGTGTACATTAACACAGTTATACAAGAAAAATATTACCAAAACAGAAAGCATTATCTTTTTCTCCAAGTTAATCTACCTACACCACAGATACACCCCTCCTGCAAAGCACACTTCCACTGTCTCTCAGCACACAGACTGAATGTTGTATGTTAACATTCAAAATACACAAGCAATCAATAAACGCTTGATGATATGAGCAGAGGAGGGTTTCCTATTACCAATGAACTAAAGTTTCAGCAAAAGAAAATGACTCAAAAAGGCTTTTTTAACAGCTTTTAGAAGGTTTGAATCACAGAGAACTCTCAGAGCAGATTGTCTCCTATAGCTTCCTACACACACTACCCCCAAACTGAGGCTGTGCAGAACAATCTAGAGCCCATGTGACCTGAAATCCCATGAATCACTGAAAAATTCACCTTTGCAGCTTAAAAACAAGGTGAAGTAAGGCGAAGTACATTGTTTTCAATGTACTTCACCTTCAGAATTAGTGGAGTAGTGGTTTGGAAAGGCGGAGTAACGTGAAGTCATTGTTTTCAATGGACTTCGCGTTACTCATTAATAACGTAAAGTACTCCGATTCACGTTCCAGAGCACTCCACGAATTCACTTTCACTCTGCGTTCCACTTCGAGGAGTGAATTTGGGCCACTTCACCCATCTCTAATGATCACCATCTAGCCACCCATTTAGCAGGTATAAGTTACATTCCCTTAAAATCTCAGTCTGCTGAAGACCTGTTTTATTAGTTTTCATATCTTTGGTTGCCCTTTAGTTCCATACATATGGACTTACTGTATATCCAAAAAAGGAGTTAACTCCCAGCCAATCAAAAAAGCTTATATGCACATTTAAGTCGCTGATCAATAATACTTCCAAATTCAAAAACTTGGACATATTGTCAATTAATAGGGAATTCAGCTGTTCCCATAATACCATGCTATAGAACTGAACCCTATCTGGGGGAATGTACCCATTTATCAGTAGGAAACTTTGACTTTCATTTTTTAAAAGTACCACAATAAAATTATCACCAACCTTAATACATTCTGTATTTGCAAAACTATCCAAATTAACATAGGTGGCTATTCCACCAGAATTTCTGCCCCACTTAGAAACCTTTGAGCCCGGAGACTGAAAAACTTTAAAGCCAGTGGTCCCAATTTGATCATCAGGGCCATACCAAGTCTCTTGAAGGCATATTACATAGAAACCTAAAATGTACTTGGCCCAGTCATTATTCAATTGTCTGTCTCTTAAACCTGCTATGCTCCATGAAATGAACTGAAGGCCACTGTTGGTATCAATAATCGAGTTTGGATCCTCCTTATGGGGAATCTCTGTTGTTGTTTCATTACATAGGATCTCTGTTTGTCAATCAGAGTATCCTGCAAGGATCTGAAATTTGTTACTGATAGCTATTTGTGGTCCCTCTTGTTCCATATCTTGTAAGAAGACAGTGTTGGTTTCCAACAGTTTTGATTCTATTAGGTTTAATCCCATAGAATCTATTATAGGTGTTTTTTCTTCAATTTTGCCTGCAATTTCTTTATCTTTTGCCATCATATTGATTTGGCTATCCCTTCCTTTGCATTCCACAGATATTATTCCATCCCTACCTAACTGAATTTGTAAAAAAATGCCTCAATAGATTATATAGTTCTCTAGTCAGCTTTTTGTCTGTTTCCTATATAAATAATTCATCCCAAAAAGAGTTAGTTTCACATTAGTGATATCTTGACTCTCAGTTCTAGGTTCAGGAATAATAAATAAATGTCTATTTGGAAATCCTACTATTGTTTCTTTATTCTTAATGTTTGGTATATTAAGCCACACAAAATTGGCAATTCTCAGAGAAAGGAAATATACATCCAACAAAAAAACTGACTCAGTCTGGATGTGCTTAATTTCTACGATATTCTCTGTTGATGTCAATATCTGTTTCCAATTTTAATTTCTCGACCATTTGTGTAACATGTTTTTCCCTCTCCCCTGTTTCTTTATTTATTTATTCATTTAGCGTTTGTTAACCAGGTAAGTACACTAGACAAACACATGCCTATTTTCAGGGATGACCCGGGAGAGTACAGGAAATCAAAGAACATACAGAGTACAATTTGAAGCAAGTAGGGCAGATACACAGATGTCAGGAGAAGCATAACATACATAGTAAGATATCTCAGGTCACGACAGTAATCATAGTCAATATGCTAAGGTACAGCATCACTGACACAACATCACCAGCAATATGTATACAGATATATACAAAATTTACACATTTGCAAGATACATGGAATGAATACACTCAAGCATACTGTGCAGAGGACCAGGCTAATCAGGGAGGGTTAAGACAGTCACATACTGATAAGAGCTTCAAGTGGTTCCACAGGGAGGTGCGTAGGCCTGACTGGGGGAGGTCCGGACCTGTACAGGAAAGGAGTTCCACAGTCTAAGGGCACATGATGCAAAGTCCCTGTCCCCCATTTTGGCATGAGTAGGAGGGACCTTAAGGATAGCAGGGCCCAGTGACCTTAGGCGGTAGTTAGCGGGGGCTGCTGGCATAAGAAGCTCTGCCAGTCCAGGGGGGTGCCAGTAACCAGTACCTTACCCATGAAACTGCCCACAACAAAATTCAAATAATTGGGTGGGGAGAGCCAGTTGAGCTTACTGTACAGATCACAGTGGTGAGTGAGACAAGAAACTCCAAGAGCAAAATGGCAGATGCTATTAAAGGCAACGATCCTTCTAGAGAGGTGGATCTTGGAGGTATTGGCAAACAAAAGGAGCCCATAACACATGGATGTTAGAAACACCCCTCCAGATAGTGCTAGGTGAGCAGCCAGAGTAAGGTTATTCTTTGCCCTGTAAGCCAGACCCAATTTCCAGTTAACAGCTCTACATGTATTTTGGATATGCTGACCAAGATCGAGCTGTGGGTCAAGTGTCACCCCAAGGTATTTGATGGAATCGGTGATGAGAACAGGAGTGCTATCAATACCCGAGATGCACATAGGAACAGAGGAAGCCTTTAACTTGGCCAGGGAACTGAACAGCATGGCCTGGGTCTTTTTAAGATTTAGGACCAGCTTATGGGATGATATCCCGGAATGGACACTCCTGAAACCCTCACTCAGTTGGTGGTTAATGACCCCAATATCTTTTGAATGAGTGAGGATAGCAAGGTCATCAGCATACAGGATAGCCCTGCAGGGGGCCACCGAGGAGGGAAGGTCGTTGATGAAGATGGAAAAAAGCAGGGGCCGAAGGACTGACCCCTGGGGCACCCCTGAAGACATGGGGGTGGCATCCGAGAGCACCTTACTATATTTAGTCAGTTGCTGCCTTCCATGAAGGTAGTTGGTGAACCAACTCAGGGCCAGAGGGGATAAGCCCAAAGACCCAAGTTGAGAGCATAGCAAGGCATGATCAACAAGGTCAAAGGCTTTAGAGAGATCAATAAAGATGGCCCCAGAGAGTCTGTCCTGGTCCATAGCAGCCTTTATCCCAGAAGTGACAGAGACCAGCACAGAGGTGGTGCTGTGCCCTTTTCAAAAGCCATGCTGTGAGGGAGACAGAAGCTCATGAGCCTGGATATACTGCAAGAGTTGTCCCCCCACAACTTTCTCAAGGAGCTTGCTGATGGCAGGCAGAATGGCAATTGGATGATAGTTGCCAAGAATCCTGGGGTTGCCCTGTTTGAGCACAAGGACAACCCGTGCCACCTTTCACAGGTCTGGGATAACCCCAGAGGCTAAGGATAGGTTGACATTATGGGCCACAGAGGAAGCAATGTAGGCAGCGGCAAGGCAGAGAAGCTTTGGTTCCATGTCATCAAGGCCAGCACTAGAAAAGGGTGAGAGACCAGTTAGCAATCTCTACATTTCTTTTACCATCACAGCCTTGAAATAGAATGGAGGATGGGAGGAAGGTGCCATTTGAGGCAGAGGGACTTGGATAGGACTATCATGACCAGTGGATGAGAATAGTGAGGTGAACGCAGACAGGTCCGAGAAGTGAGCACTAAATGGATTTGCGATGGTTAGCAGATTATTACAGCTAGCACCATCAATGAGCATGTCTGGAGCCTCACAGGAGGAGGAGCCACTCACTATGTTTTTAATATTCCTCCAGAAGTTCCTAGGGTCCTTAGCTGAGGTCTGCAAGGCAGCTTTTCAGAAGCTGCTTTTGGCAACCTTGATATCCTTTTTGCACTCATTCCGGAGCCTCATGTAATGTTGGAATATGGTCTTGTCCATTGAGACCTTGAGACTGGCCCAACATTTATCTCTAGCCCTCATGAGAGCAAGGAGGCTCCAATGCGACCATTTTGTGACAGCCCCCCTTACCCTCCATCTGACGAGGGGGGCGTGCTTATCCTGTAACATCCTGAAGATACTATTGAAGTGACAGACTGCCGAGGAAGCATTCTGGGCATCCATCACTGAAGACGAGTCAAGGAACATGAGATCCTCCTAGAAAGTCCCCGGGTCAAACCTGGAGAAGTCCCTGACCTGGATGATTTTGGGAGGGATCTTGGTGTCGGAGATCTTCCATATGCTGTACACCGGGGCAAGGTCAGAGATGGAGTCTTGGAGGGTACCTGAGGAGCTAATCCACTCAGGCCTGTTGGTCAGAACCCAGTCCAGGAGAGAGCTGTTACCACCTATGGACGACCATCTGGTGGGCTCCTGAATGAGTTGGGACATTGAGAAGCCAGCTAGCAGAGTTTCATACTGCTTGACATTGCCTCCAACCCAGTTTAGGCTGAGATCCCCTAGGATTATTACCTCATTATTTCCTGTCCTGGAACCAACAGATTCAAGAAGGGAGGATAAGCCCAGTACACCACCCATGAGGGGATTATAGGTACATATAATGTGCAGTTTCTTTTCATTCCCAAGTAGCAGAACAGTGTGCAACAGCTCACAGGAAGGTTGCTCTGGCTGAGGGCAGGTCAGCACCGACAAGTTAAGGTGGCTCCTGTAGTAAACCAGAATACCACACCCCTCTTTTTTCCTGGATGATCCTGTCTGAGGAAGTCAAAGCCAGGAATCACACAAGCAGAGTCTGGGATTGAGGGTTTAAGCCAAGATTCAGTTATCCCTAAGATGTCAGGCTTGTAGTGGGTGACCCAGACATGTAGTTCAGCCATGTTGGGCAGAAAGCTATGGACATTAAGATGAGCTATTTTCAGCCCATTCTCTGACTACTAGCCCACAGTAGAAGAGAGGGCTTGACATGTAGGACCTGGGTTCAACTCCACATCCCCTGCCAGGATGAGTGTCACCAGTAGGAGCCAGAGGAAATGCCTCAGAGGGGGAGTGCACGCCTTATTGGATGTCCTGAGGCTGATGCGCCTGACCACTTTGATAGGGTACAGGAAGCACCGCAGGTTAAGGCAGCAGATGGGCCAGGGAGTCTGTCTGTCCCTGGTGGCTATTAGGTTAGAAAAAGTAAAGTCCCACTCATCAAGTATTCCTGGCAAGAACCTGAGTTGCCCCATGTGGGGAGCACAGTCCAGAGTGATAATAGAGAGAAACAATACCATGAGCAGCCCTATGCTGAGGGCGCTAGAGATGGGGAGTGGTGTTTACCAAGAATGGCATACTGAGCAGGTTACCGCTCAATTCCAGATGCATCCTGGGGGAAAGGGACAATTGGAGCATATAACATAAACACAAATAGGGAGTACATGAATGTGATTTCATATGCAATACAGTAGAATAGGATAGTACATGATTATAGTTACACTATACAGAGTGTTAGAGACATCCAGGGGAGAAACTGGAGCGTGCAAATACATGACATAAATAGAATCACATGAAAGCAGATACATTTTACAAACTTTGGGGAAATAGTGCATGTAACTATTGTCAATTTGCAGAATTAGCTATGAAATCAAGCAATGAGGGAAAATAGAGAGGATATACATGGATTAGATGGAGGACTGCCATCTGTAACCCCTACATTATGCTCTACATAGCATGAAAGCAAAACGCAAGGGAGGTGTGCTAAGAGTAATGACAGGAGGGCCTAAACACGAGTAGGGGGCTTGAGGTTTCAACTCCTAGGTGACCCTATGTGCAGGTGCAAATAGTGAAGTGTGCCTAGAGGAGGAGATTTAGGTGCAACAAGTTAGCGAAGTCACGAATGCCTGCTGGGAGTGCATTCCAAAGTTTGGGCATGAGGTATCTGAACGCCGTTTGGCCCATTGAAGTGTCCATACAGGGGACATATAGTAGCCAAGAGCTACCACTCCTGAGGAAGTAGGTGGATTGTGGTGGGACTGAGAGGGCAGATGTAAGGTAGGGGGGAAGAGACTGTGACAAGAATTTCACTGTGGTCCTGATGCTGTGGATGTGTGTACGGACATGGAGCGATGTTAGATCAAGGGGGCTGTAGAGGTCACAGTGATGTGTCATAATTGGGCAGTCAAGGGCAAAATGGCAGAAAGAGTGGTAGAGAGGGTGAAGGCTGGCTAGGGCTGACTTGGGAGCAGCGCAGTATACTTTATCCCCATAATCCAGTATCGGGAGGATCATTTTTTGGACAATTTCCTTGCAGGTTGCCAGAGGTAGGCTAGTCTTGTTCTGATATAAGGCTCCTAGTTTTGGGCGCAACTTTTTGTGGATAGAGTCGATGTGAGTGGAAAAGTCAAGGTGCTGATCGAGCCAGACCCCGAGGTATTTGAAGGAGGTACAGGTCTCTAGAGGAGTTCCCTCAGTGGTGAAGAAAGTGGGGGTAGAAAGGAGTCTGGGGAGCCTTTGCCTAGTCCCAAATGTTAGGGAGACTGTTTTCTTGGGGTTTAGAAAAAGTTGGTTTGAACTAAACCAATGCTATACCGCTTTAAAATCCTTGTTGGAGAGTAAAGACCACTTCATCAGGGGAAGGGCCTGTTGCATAGAATGCGGCATCATCAGCATACAGGTGTATGGATGTGTGAGTACAGACTGAGGGAAGTTCATTTAGGAAAATTGATAAGAGTAATGGGCCGAGGACCGAGCCTTGTGGGACCCCAGTAGTAACTGGGAAGAGGGAGGAGGTGTTGGGTCCAATTCTTACTGATTGAGTTCTACCATCTAAGTAGGATTGAAACCAACTGGTGGCATCACCAGAGAGACTGGCGCTAGAGAGTTTGGATGACACTAGAGAGTGGGAAACAGTGTCGAAGGCTTTAGCGAGGTCGACAAAAATGACTGAGGTGGTGTGCCCTTTATCCATGCCCGTGAGGATGGCGTTGGTGAGCCTTAGCAGGGAAGTTATGGTGGAGTGCGATTTCCTGAACCCTGATTGGTAGGGTGTAAAGAAAGAGGTGGAGTCAAGGAAGGAGGAAATTTAGGCTAGGACAATACGCTTCTGTGTTTTGGCCAGGATAGGGAGTAGGGAGTTTGGTCATTAGTTTCCCGGTGATGAAGGGTCTCCACCTTTTGGGAGGGGGATAACTGTGGCAAACTTCCAGTCAGATGGTACGTCAGCAAAAGGAAAAGAGAGATTGAACAGTGCAGCCAGGGGGGTGGCAATGGCAGGGGCAGATAAGTGTAACATTTTGGAATCAAGCCCTGATGGACACTTGCCCTTTGAGGTGTTAAGAGATCATAAGGCTTTCAGCACATTGAGCGGGATAACATGACAGAAAGAGAAGCCAGTAGTCTGGGAGGATGTTTGCGTTGGGATTGGTGCATCCTTGGGGGGGTGAGGTAGAGAGGCTTTGAGAGAGGATGCACAACTGGTGAAGAAAGTGTTGAAAACGGAGGCCGCTTTAGCTGGTTCAGTGACAGTGGAGCCTTCAACATTTAGGGTTGGAGTGGGGGGTTGAGCAGGGGGAGAGAAGAGTGATTTGATAGTTTTCCAGAAATTTGTTGGGTGATTTAGGTTAGTGCTGAAAGATGCCTTGAAATGGTTGGGTTTTGGCATGACGGATTTGCCTAGTGCAGGAATTTCGAAGTGAACAGTATAGTTGAAATGCCGCCTAGGTACCTGTTGTCTTGTACTTTCTCCAGGCATGGTCCCTAGCATGGAACTGAGCAATAAGTTCTGCAGATACCCAGGGCAGGTGGGCACCCCTTACTCTCTTTTTCCGTAGGGGCGTGTGGGTGTCCCATACTGCTAGGAAAGTTTCCTTAAAGAATTTGAGGGCTGATTTGAGGGAGGAGGCCTGGTAGATGAAGGACCAGTCGGTTTGTGCCAGGTCCCTTAGGAGCACATCTAGATTTAGAGCTTTATACGACCTAGTGAACAACGTCCTTGGTGGCGGTGCTTTGGGTCTGTATATTTTTCTTACAACGTAGATTATGTGGTGGTCACTTAGGGAGTCAGGGAGGAGTCCGGCTTTGATTACCCAATGGGGGTGAGAGGTAAGGACCCAATCTAAGAGGGAATGGCTCTGAGATTTATGATTTAGACTAGTGGGATCAGAGATCTGTTGGGCAAGGTTTAGGGCTGTGATTTGGCTGTGAAGTTTGGAAATATTGTTTGTGAGCCAGTTCAAATTGAAATCCCCTAGAATGTGCAACTCGCGCCCGAAGGAGTTAGACTTTAGGGTGCCCAGGTGGTCCATCACATCAGGCTGGGAGGTGCTTGGGGTGCAGTAGGACCCTGCAATATATAGTGGAGTGGAGTGGGGAAGGCAGCATTTGATTAGCAGGGAGTTGATAGACTGAGAGGGCATGGAGAGCTGTACCAGGGTGAACTGAAGCGTCGAGGAGATATACATAGCTACACCACCCCCTTTTTTCCTGCCCAAGCGGTCTTGACGAATGAGCGAATAACCAGGTATAGTTACTTCTGAGTCCAGGTTATGGGGCTTTAACCAGGTCTCAGTGATTATCATTACATCTGGGCAGATTGACATCATTATTGGTTGAAGGGCTGTGATTTTATTCAGGATGCTACAGATGTTTAGGTGCATGAGTTTAAGACCTCTTGATAATGTGAGGGACTGGTAGGTGCTGGGGGGGGGTATGGGCCAGGGTTTAATTCTACATCCCCAGACAGGAGAAGCAGCAATACTAACAGATGTTTGAGTGTGTACATGCTCCATTTTGGCTTGCGGGGGGTAATCACCTGGTGTGTTGTTTGCGGAGGGGTATTTAGTGTGGAGGAGATTAAAGCTGTCAGGCCTACGTGAAAAGCTGGCGGCAGCATAGTAGCACCAGGGATCCAAATATTCTGGGAGTAGCAATGTTGCGGTAGTAATGGGGAGAAAGTTACATGATGGGGAGAAAAGACATTAGTTAATGTAAGGGGGTTAGGAGGTAGGCGAGGGTGGGAAGCAGGTGGGAGGGAAGTTAGTGGAGTGAGCAGGCAGATTAAGGTGAGAAACAGAAGCAGCATGATGCTATTAGGGTTTGATAGGGGGAATAGGAGAGTATAGCGGCCACTAGAGGGGAGAAAATATAATCTGCTAATGGCAGAGAGGGCTGATAGGTTTTTGTACACACGTGACCAGTGCTATAAGAGTCAGCCTCTGCCAAGGGTGGTGATGGGGGTGGCGGGGTAGCTGGTGCTTAGTGCCAGCAGGGCTTAGCTGCTTGAAGTGTGTGCTTGATGCTGCGCACGTCCAAACCTGGGAAGTTATCCTGTTGAATTCATCCAGACAGTCCGATGAATCTAACTAGTGGGAGAGTTTTTTTTATATGTCTCTGTGATAGTTTGATTACCATTGTTTACTACCAGATACATACCAGTATTGCAGTATCCCCTATCCACCAGTAGTCTAAGCTTTGGCTCAACTGTTTGTATATCCATTTGCAATTTAGCCTCTCTTGTGTAATCCATGCATTGATTCCTGCTCCCTAATTGGTTGTTTAATTGGGCAATTTCTGTTTCTAATTGCTTCAACTGCATGCTTAAATTTAAATTAGTATCTAACTCACAGGATGCTGTTAGTTTTTGTGTTGCTTGCATCAGATTTAATTCCTTGTGCTCTTGTAAAACCAGTTGCTGAATGTTTACTTTTTACAAAGTCCTCTTGTTCTTCACTAGCCAAATCAATCACTTCTATTGCTATTTTATTAGATGTTCCCTTCTTCTTCCCTTTCACATTTTTCTTTTTAATATTTTTCTTCTTACCCCCATTTATTTATTTAGTTTTTGTTGACTATGTAAGTGCACTAGAAAAATCCTGCCTATTTTCAGGCATGACCTGGGGAGGGGGATACAGATTAATGCCAACTGACTTTGAACCAGAATAAGCTGTTTGGTGGCATTTTTAGTGAATGAGGGAAATTTGGCCAGGACACTGGGGAAATTCCCCTACTGCATTGCTGTCAGTAGGGGATCCTTGGCCATCTGAGGAGAGATGGCCAGTGTTGCTGAATCTTCAGAGGAGATGGATGTTGCTGGTGCAGGGGTCTTGGCCTCGTCCCCTGCTCCCATTTTACAAGAGGTTTCTGAAGTGGAGATTGCTGCTGCAGATTATGAATCACCGTTTTTTAGTGATTCCAAGATTCTGCAGCTTGAAACAGTCTGTGTCTTTTGCACAGCCTGAGTGCCCTGCTGTAAAATCAGAGGTTTGCAACATTAGAATGACATTGTCTAGTAAAAAATCTAAACTTTTACTGGAATTAAGGAACTTGGATCGTGCATTAGAGGAGCTCCCTGTGGTTAGTTCTACCTCTCTTGTGCTGCCTACTGTTTCTATTTATGCTATACCTTTCATGGCTGCTGCTGTAACTGCTGCCATTTTGAATCTTGTTTCTCTTCGTTCGACCTCAGTGACTATTTTGTCTTCTGAATCTTCTGCTGTTTCATCAATTCCATGGGCTGGCAGTAAAATTGGGTTTCCTACCTCACCTGAGTGCCTACAGCCCGTGGACCTTGCTACTGCGGCTATCGTTACTGCGGAACCTTCATCTACGCTGCCAGTTTCTGAGTGCCCTTCTAAGGGTGCACCACTGTGCACTGCCGGTTCCTCTCTTCTTCCGGTGGAGTTTGTCTTCCCCCAGGATCAGAACACACCAGGCTGGAGTAAGTCTTCTGCCTCTATTCCTGCATTGGACAAGCAGGTACCGAGGGCTCCTTCCACTGCCTTGCCTTCGGCAGTTGTTCCTGGTGGTCCATCCTGGTCTCCACAACAGGCATTGCGGGATGCGGGGTGGGAACTTTCGGATACCGGCACCTGGTCCCCGGACTCTCAAGACCAATCCTATCTCAGGATGTTACAAAAGACTACAGCTCCCATGGCCACCAACGTTGAAGGCATGAGCTCCATCATTTTGCCGCGGGGTAAGGACTTGGACTGTGCTATTGTGACTGATTGTTATATCTTCTGCAATTATAACTTCTAAAAATGTGCCTGATACTGTTGATATGGGGAATGTACTGAAACAACCAGAGGCTGTGGACATTTCTTTACAGGCCACTTAGGCCTCAGATAATAGGGTAGTGGGGGATGCTTTAAGGGTAGGCCCTCCACCAGCTGTTATTGCACAGCTTTCTGAGGACTATCCTAGAGCCCCTTTTAAGCTTTCAGATTTGTTTCAGTATAGGAAGGAACCTGCGCCACGCTGCAATGCTGTTCTTTTTTTGTATAAAGGGAGTCTGAAGGAGGCACCTGACCATGTTTATATTGCTCAGTCCTTGTTGAAGGGTTCTATGAAGTTCTTTTCTTCAGAGATTTTTGCCCTGAATAGTATTGGTATTTCCAATTTTGATATTAGCTTTAAAAATATTTCTAGTTTGGATAGGTTTTGGGCTAGGTATAATGTTTGTAAAAACACACCCTTTTGGTCCCCCTTTCAAGTAATACCCCTCACCAAACCTACTGTTCGAGTTATTACTGTTATGTTTAAAAATGAAGGGGTTAACATTGAGGATATTTTATTTTGGCTTCGACAACGTTGTGAGGTTCTGGGTACTCCCTCCTCTATTTTGGATACTGAACAAATCTGTGATGGGGGTTGGAGGATCTGGGTTAAGTTATTTGTCATAAACTCTGGTATTGTGCATCTCCCCAGTTCTTTTTATTTAGGTAAGGATGGGGTGCTATTTTTTATATAGGTCAACCTCGGTCCTGTTTTAAGTGTGGGTCTTGGACTCATCTTAGCTCTGCCTGTGACACTATTAAATGTAGTCATTGTTTGGAGTTTGGGCATGGGTCCGCTAAATATTTGAATCTTTTTCGTTGCAATCTTTGTGAGAATACTGGACATGCTTATGGCAAATGTCCTTAGGCTTCACATAACAGGGACAATTGCCCTTCCCATGAAGGCATTATTGACCAAGCCCAACATTTGCATGCTAAAAAGATTGCGGACCTTAGTCTTGCTTCTGTTTCGCATGTTCCGGATCTGGGGGTTTCTGAGTTACCAGCCGATGTTTCTCAAGTGGGCCCTGCAGTTTCCCCTCCATCTTTGGGTGATACGGTGACTATGGATGTACAGGTTGAGTCAGAGGGGGTAATAGCTGCCCGTATTCCTTCCTCGGACCTTGATGTGCTTCCTGACATGCCTCCCCCCCACTCCCACAGTTTGATGATTCCAGCTTTAGGCCTGTATCAAAAAAACGGACCAGGTTCGGGAGAAAGGTGAGACTCCGGTGTCCTTAGAGGGACAGGACAAGGAAGCACCTTCTGAGGCCTGGGCACAGGGTAATAAATGTCAGAACTGGTGGAGAGGGAGTCTGATGATGATGGTACTGATACCTCCTCTCTCTTATCCAATACTGATACTGAGGAAAAAGGGAGTGTAGATTCCATTGCTAAACATACCCAGCAGTGTCGAAAAGCTAGGATGACATGAATGGTGTCTTTTGGGTGATTTTTCTTTTTCTCCCTTTTCCTATGTCCTCTCTTTCAGTTTCCACTATTAATGTTAATAGTATTAAAGGGGGGCAGAAGTTGGCTAGTACTATGTTTACCTTAAATCAGTTTCTTGTGATGTCCTTTGTTTATTAGATACCAGACTTAAAACTCATAGTGAATTACAGGCCGCATCTTGAGCTTGGCCTCTAGGAGCTTCTTTCTGGTCTATTGGGCTTGATGCTTGTGATGGTGTTGGAATACTTTTTACCAATCCTGATTTTCAAGTTACGCGGTTAGTTGATATACACCCTGGGCGCGCTTTATTGTTAGATTTTACTAATCATAGTGACAAATTTCGTTTTATTGCTATTTATGCCCCACAAACTAAAGCAACTAGAGTTTCTTTATTTGAAGAGATCCACCAATATTTACACACTTCACGCTTAGTTATCTGGTTGGGAGATTTTAATTGTGGTTTGCATCAAACTGATAGGGGGTTGCAGACTTCTAAATTGTTTTGTAACACTAATACATTGAATAAAATTCTGACTACTGCTGGTTTACAGGATTCCTATTGGAAACTGCATCCTATTGGTGGTTATACTTTCTTTAAAGGTACCTTGAAAACCATGATTGATTTCATCTTTGTTTCCCATATTCTTCAGGTTTTAGACTCTGCTATTAGGGCAGTGGAATTTTCTGATCATGTTTTGTTATATTCCAAGATTTCTTGGAAAGATACTCTTAGATGTAAAAAAAACAAGTGGCAGTTGAATAATGTTTTATTGCAGAATCCTACAAATACAGAAGGCCTGGCAGCATCATTGGACGGCTAGACTTTCTGTTAGTGATGGTTATTCTGACATTTCTACTTGGTGGAAGGATACTAAAAAAGATTGGAGGGTTTTGTTTCAATCCTTGGCTTCTTCTAGGTGTCGGTCCAATTATTTGGACTATTTAAAGTTATGTCACCATTTACAGCATTTGATTTCATTATCTGCCACTACTAGCCAGGATTATGGTTCCCAGATTCAGACAGTTAAAAATAAGATGGTGTCCTTTCAGTATACCAGGGCCAAATCCTTGGAGCAAGAAACAAGATTTGGTACGCAGGTTAGGTCCTCTTCTATTGATTCCTTTAAGAATTGTCAAGATAGAGTTACGCATAATTTATTTCAGAATTGCTTTCTTCCTCTGGGCAGAGTGTCACTTCCCTGGAAGGAATTTTATCTATTATTGAGGATAGGTTCACTGCTATGTTTGCTAATCAAGAGGTTAGTGAAGATTTGGACCAGGTTTTACACATCGTATCATTAACCCAGGTACGGTCGGAGGATGTTACTGCTGAAGTATTTCAGGTGGTTAAACACTTGAACTCTAATGAAGCCCTGGGTATGGATGGGTTAGGGGCAGCTTTTTATAAACATTTTCTTGAAGATTTGTCTCCAGTTTTGGTGGTTCTTTTTAACCATATGTTACAGTCATCCACTTTTTCTGCTTCCATGCAGGAAGCAATGTTGGTATTAATTCATAAAAGGGTGCACAGAATAATATTGATCATTGGAGGCATTTGAGCTTCCTTAATACAGACAGGAAAATTGTGGCAAAAATTTTTTTAAACAGGTTTAATAAAATTTCTGATTACTTGATTAGTATTGAACAGACATGTGCAGTTCCAGGCCGTCAGATTAAGGATAACCTTATTGTACTACGAGAATTGTTTTGGCAGGCTGATTCTGGTCAGGTCACAGGGTGGGTGGTGGGAGTGGATCAGGAAAAGGCTTTTGATCGCATTTTGCATAAAATTTTGTTTGCAGTTTTGAATGCATTTGGTTTTCCATCTAGTTTTATTTCT
This sequence comes from Neoceratodus forsteri, assembly GCA_016271365.2. NCBI lineage: Eukaryota > Metazoa > Chordata > Ceratodontiformes > Ceratodontidae > Neoceratodus > Neoceratodus forsteri. The sequence continues at coordinate 149,098,240 of CM028136.1, read as the reverse complement.
TAGATTACAGCACTTTATGATAATATTTCCTTATGTCCTAATGTGAATGGGTGGTATGGTCACCCAGTGGCGATAAGGAGAGGGGTTCGACAAGGTTGTCCTCTGAGCCCTCTCTTATATGTTTTTTGTCTGGATATCTTGATTCATCTTTTACACCATTATCCTGATATTCAGAGTATATTGGTTCCCCAAGCTGGTTGTTTTGTTAAAACTATATCCTTTGCGGATGATATGGTGCTCAAGTTGGGGGCTGACACAAAGGAAGAGGTCCTTTGTAATATTTTGAGGACATATGCAGCTATTTCAGGTTCCCAGATAAATTGGGATAAGAGTGTTGGTATTCCTTTAGGTACTACCCCTCTTCCGCTTTCTGTTTTTTTTGGGGGGATACGGATTCAATCTGAGCCTTTATTGGTTCTTGGGATCCGCTTTGGGGGTTGGGATGTGGCTTCTTCTGATTGGTTGACTCATTTAGGGCAGGCAGAACGTTTAGTACAGGGCTGGCGTAATCGGTTAATCAGTAAGAAAAAGAGGGTGCTTTTGATTAAAACTTTACTGTTACCTATTTTTTTGTAATCTTAGCTATGTCCTTCCACCTCCCCAAACATTGTTTACTAGATTATTTAGTATTTTTTTTCAGGTTTTTGGGGATCCTGGATTAACCCGATAAAACTTGATATTACTTATAAATCCACTATGGAAGGGGGTCTTGGTATGATTAATCCAGTTGCTTTTTATTTTAGTATTTTTCTCAGTTATAACTTTGGTTTAGCCTTGAAACCAGGTTTTCAGATATGGTGCTCACTGGTTTTGGCTTGGATCACGCCAAATGTACAGTATTGGGAACAGGGTAAGCCTAGGTTGTTGGGTAAACAGACTCCTGTACCGGATTATGGCATTGATTGTTTTAAGATGGCCATTAAATGGAAAATTAGATCACAGGATCATTTGATTTTAAATAGAAAGGCAGTTTATCACACTATTTTGTCCAATGCTAATTCTACTGTGATAGTCTTTCCCTTTTGTTCTTCTGTACAACAGAAGGTAGTGTTGTGTCATTTAAGGAATCCTCGTATCCCTTCCAGAATGTGGGATTGTCTATAGTTAGGGAATTTTGGTAGGCTTAGTGTGAAGGGTAATCATAAACATAAAAAATTAGAAGATAGATATTGTCCCCGTCCTTCTTGTGCACAGATGGTGGAAACTCAGTGTCATTTATTTTTTGAATGTGTTTTTGTAGTACAATTTTGGGCTTCTTTAAGCGTTGTTTGGAGGGAACCTGAGTTTTTAAAACTGTCTTATTCTGATATTATGTGTGGTGGGACTCATGCTATAGGTGCAAAATATAATACAGAGAACTTATATCTTGTTTTTGTTGTTGTTCGTTATCATTTGTGGCAAATCAGATGTTTGGGGGTTCTTCATCAAAAGTGGGTCTCGCATGCTGAATTATTGGCCAATATTCGGCAGTCTTTACATGATCTTGTACTAATGGATTTCTTGCATTTTGAAAATGAAAAAGTTGCACGTTTATGGATTAATTGTACTCATTGGTATTGAATTAATAAGCTTTTTTTCTTTTTTTTGCCTTATTCGTTTGTTGAAATGTTCTGTATTTTTTGTTTGTTTTCATATGTATTGCTGTGTTATGAAGTCCACCTCTTTAATAAAAAATTCCCCTACTCTTTTCAATAAGTGCCATGGGATCTTTAACATCCACCTGAACTACCACCAATCCAGGTAGATGGGACCTCGGTTTAACATCTCATCAGAAAGATGGCACCTTAGAAGTACAGCACCCCTCTCATGCTGCACTACAGTGTTAGTACTGGGATATTAACCCAAGTGCCAGATGTGGGAACTGAACCCACAGCCCTCTGATCTCCCGGCCTCAGAGGTGAGTGTGTTACCTACTGAGCCACTGACACTGACATACTGAGAAGCTTCTTTTATTGGGCTATCCGGGAATTGTATACTGCTAAAGTCTGGTCTCTTCCTTCCATTATTCAAATTAACATCACCCTTAAACATCTTTGGCTTTTTATTCAAGAAATCAATCAGAATTGATCTATTTGAGGCAATCTCACTTCTTACAGCTTCCATAATGTCCTAATTCAGTAATACTTGTTCCATAATTAGAATGTTAGCTGTATGTTGTTTAGTTAACAAGTTTATTAATTTGTCACTCAGGAGGCTACATTGATAGTCAGAGTTATAGCCAGCACTTATATTTTCATTTAGCAGCTTCTGGCAGTTCCTACAATACACTGTCGGCTCATTCTGATTGCTATACTGGTTTAGTCCAGTTATTATACCTTGAGGGTCATGAGACAACTCCTCCAGAGCAGTTTTTTTCTTAACCAGGTATCTGCTGCTATTCCATAACTCTGGAGTAGTCTCATACAAGTTAATCAGTGCCCCTGACTCATGGCTACCACTGAGATTTCCTCTTAGTATTTTATGTGTGTTACTTAAGTCCAGGCAACTTGTTCCAGGCTCCTGGCAGTCTCTATTAGTGTCCTCCAGAGAGTTCTCCACTAGTATTACATCTTCCTTTCTATAAGGGGATACCTTTCAGAATATTTCTGGGGGATTACAGGATTTACTAGTAAGCATGGAGGTTCTACTGATATTAGAACCCTCAATTATTATGTTCAGGTGGTGAGTAATTTTTGTCTGTTTTGTCTGATGCTTTTTTTTAGGAATTTTACAAACTAATGGGGACAACAGTGAGTCCTGCATTCTTTGTAACCTAGCTTTAACCATATTCTTCACTTATTAATCACTAAAACACTGTAACTGGGAGTGTAAGTTTGTCACAATGAACTCAGCTCAGCTGACAGGATTATACAAGCCATCTAAAAATATATAAATACCATTCTAAAAACCATTATCTATACTCCTAACACCCTGTTTACATAAAACATAATTGTAAAAAAAAAGAGCAGCACTACAGTTTTAATGAGTAGACACACAATACAGATCTTCAGAAGTTAAAATGTCCATTTCTTTGTATCAGGTCTGGTCATTACATAGAAACATAGAAACATAGAAGTTGACGGCAGATAAGGACCGCAAGGCCCATCCAGTCTGCCCATTTCTTTTTCTACCTTATAAATGTGCCATCAGCCTTTGCTCTGTCAGTGACCTATCTATTCATAGTCATTTGTATTGCTCCCTTATGCCTATCCCATGCCTGTTTGAAGCCCTGCACTGTATTCATAGCCACCACTTCTTGTGGTAAGCTATTCCATGCATCTACCACCCTTTCTGTGAAAAAGAATTTCTCATATTCCCCTTAATCGGCCTCCTCTAATCTCATCTGTGTCCTCTTGTCCTGCTATTTTTCTTATATTTAAACATGTTAGACTCTTTCACCTTGTTTATGCCCCTAAGGTGTTTAAATGTCTCGATCATATCACCTCTCTCCTCCTTTGCTCAAGGGTATACATATTGAGCTCCATTAATCTGTCCTCATATGTCTTCTGATGCAGTCCCTGCACCATTTTGGTGTCCCTTCTCTGGACTGCCTCAATTTGGTTAATGTCCTTGGAAGGTGTGGCCTCCAATACTGCACTGAGTACTCCAGATGGGGCCTAACCAATGTCTTGTACAGAGGTTAATACCTCCCTCTTACGACTTGTGATACCCTACTAATACACCCTAACACCCCCTAGCCTTACCTACTGCTTGAGGTCTGCTTGGATGATTTTAGGTCATCAGTGATGATGATGCCAAGTCTCTTTCTTCCTTTGTGACTGCTAGCAACTCCTTCCAGCCTATAAGTGGCTTCAGGTTTCTCTTCCCTATGTGCATGATTTTGCACTTCTTTGCATTAAATCCCAGTTGCCACTCTTCTGACCATTTTGCTAGTTATCAGATCTCTCTCATTCTGCCACCCCATCTGGATCATCTACTCTGTTGCAGATCTTGGTGTCATCTGCAAACAGACAAGCCTTACCCTCTAGTCCATCTGCGAGGTCACTAATGAAGATGTTGAATAGGACTGCCCCCAGGACTGATCCCTGAGTACCCACTTGTGACTTGCATCTCTTCTGACTGTATACCATTTACCACCACTCTCTGTTTTCTGCCAGTCAACCAGTTTGCCACCCAGTTGACCAACTTTGACCCACCCGAGCCTACCTAGCTTATTTATCAATCTTCTATGTGGAACAGTGTCAAAGCTTTGCTGAAGTCAAGGTAAGGCGACATCAACTGCTCCCCCTTGGTCCACCACTCTGGTTACCCAGTCAAAGAAATCTATGAGATTAGTTTGACAGGACCTTCCTTTGTAAACCCATGCTGTCTTGGATCCTGTGCCCTATGGATTCCAGGTGTTGCACTATCCTTTCCTTAAGAGTGCCTCCATAATCTTGCCCACTACTGAGGTAAGACTGACTGGTCTGTAGTTCCCCGCCTCCTCCTGCTACCACTCTTGTGGGCGGGATCACATGACCCTTCTCCAGTCTTCTGGGACCTCTCCTGTGCTCAGAGACTCACTAAACAATTCTGCTAATGGCTCTGCTAGTTCCTCCTTTAGCTCCTAAGTACCCTGGGATGTATGCCATCAGGTCCCATTGCCTTATCCACCCTGAGCTTAGCAAGCTCTTGTAGGACCCTTTCTTTTGTGAAGGGAGTAGTGCTCACCTCCCTCCCCTGTGTCCATGATGCTGAGCTGTGGGCCCTGCCTACCTTCTCTTCAGTAAATACTGAGCAAAAGTATCTATTTGGATAGATGCCTTTACAGGGTCCTCCTCCTCACATGCTCCCTTTTCTCCATTAAGCAGCAATACCCCTCTGGACTTTCTCCTTCACTAATGTATCTATTGAAAGTCTTGTCACCTTCTTTTACTGTTCGTGCTAGTGTTTCCTCAGTTTGGGACTTTGCCTGCCTTACTGCCTTACCTGCTTCCCTTAGGGCAGTTTGGTATGCCTCCCTATCTTCATCCGCTGTGTTCCTTTATATTTCTGGAAGGCCAGCCTTTTGGCTCTGTCCTTTTCTGCTACTGTATTTGAGAACCAAAGTGGTTTCCTTCTTCTTTGCACTTCCTTTTCTGTCTAACACAATGGGATGTTGCTTCAAGTATTGTATCCTTAATGCTTGCCCACTTTGCCTGTACCTCCCACCTGTGTTTCTTTTTGCCAGGGCTAGCTTAACTCTGTTGGCCATCTTATCAAAGTCAGCTCCTCTGAAGTCCCATATTTTTGCCTTGGAATGGGATGATTTAGATGTAGTAGCCAAATTGAACCATACCATGTGATGGTCACTGGCCCCCAGGTGACCTTCTACCTGGAGATCTGTGATCCCTTCTTTGTTAGTCAGTACTAGATCTAGGATAGCCCTGTCTCTTGTGGGTTGCTGTACCAGTTGTTTGAGGCCCTCCCCCTGCAGGGAATCCACTATGAGTCTAGTTCTGGCAGATGTTCCTGCTGGTATTGACCAATCTATATCTGGCATGTTGAAGTCTCCCATTATCAGAACCTCCCCTTTAGCTGTCATGTTTTGTATATCTTCTAACAGTAATGTGTCTATGTCCTCCCTCTGGTCTGGGGGCCTGTAGACAACCCCAGTTCTTATGGCTGTCCCATTTCCTGTTTCCAGGGTGACCCACAGTTCTTCTGGCTCCTTATGTGTATTCTGAATTTCTGTAGCTTTGATATTTTCATTGACATACAGGGCCACTCCTCCATTAAATACACAGTAAGATCCTTGTAAGTCAAATGCAGTTCCCTGAGCTCACCAGACCTTTTGAATGCCACAAACAATTATAAATACAGCTGTTCCCTTCTTCAGACAATCTCCAGTTCTCCAGAAACAATACTAAGATGCTTTATTTTCACAGTATCTAAATTAGGCAGTCACTTAGATTTTACCAAATTTTCCCTCTTTGTTCTAAGACCGAGTATTCACAAACAACTTTTTCAGATAGCAAGGCGCTATTTGGGTATAGAGATTTCCAGCTTCTTTAGGTTTAGCTTTTACACCAGCGTTCAGCTCTATGTCACTTCTACCACTGAATACATCTACAGTAGTCACTTTGTCCACAATAGGGAGGCTTCAGTTCTTAAAAAGACAAAGCAAAAAAAAAAACAAAAAAACAAGCATTTGTCAATGCTGAATGTTGCTTGTGTTGGTCTGCTGAGCTCACTCGGTGTACCTCTGTCACTGGCTCAGTCTGTTTGTCCCGGTGTTGCAGGCTTCTCTTTTGTATGGGGTTGCTGCCTGCATTGGCACCTTGTTCTGCCAAAGATGAAATCCACAGCTGTCCTGGCAGAGCTCCATTGAGGTGGCTCACTCCCTCCTCTCACTCGCTCATTCTGTTTCTCCTGGCGCTGCAGGCTGCCCTTTTGTAGTGGGCTCCTGCCTGTGTTGGTGGCTTTTTCTGCCCACAAAGAAATCCACAGCTGTCCCGACACAGCTCCATTGAGGTCACTCACTCCCCGTCTCACTCACTCCTTTTGGTTCTCCCAGTGCTTCAGGCTGCCCTTTTGTACTAGGCTGCTGCCTCTGTTGGCACCTTTTTCTGCCCACAAAGAAATCTACAGCAGTCTCGACAAAGCTCCATTGAGCTCGCTCACTACCCTTCTCTCACTCACTCATTCCGTTTCAGTCATGCTGCAGGCTGCTCTTGCCTACTGGTCTCCTGCCTGCGTTGCTGCCTTCTTATGCCCACAAAGAAACTTGCAGCAGTTACAGTACAACTCCACTGAGCTCACTCACTCACTCATTCTGGTTTTCCTGCCACTGCAGGGGACCCTTTTGTAATGTGCCCCTGCATCCAGTACTGCCTTTTTCTGCCCACAAACAAATCTAAAGCAGTCTCAACAGAGCTCCGTTGAGCTCACTAACTCCCCTCCCTCACTCACTTGTTCTGTGTCTCCTGGCGCTGCAGGCTGCCCTTTTCTACTGGGCTCCTGCATGCATTGGCGGCTTTTTCTGGCCAGAAAGAAATCTGAAGGAGTCCCGACACAGCTCCATTGAGCTCGCTCACTCCCCCTCTGTCACTCACGCATTCTGTTTCTGCTGGCACTGAATGCTGGCCTTTTGTACTGGGCTCCTGCCTGCATTGAAGCATTTTCTGCCAACAAAGAAATCTGTAGCAGTCACAACAGAGCTCCGTTGAGCTCGCTCACTACCGCTCTGTCACTCACTCATTCTGTTTCTCTTGGTGCTGCAGACTGCCCTTTTGTAGGGGCCCCTGGCAGCATTGGCACCTTTGTCTGTCCACAAAGAAATCCGCAGCTGTCCCAACAGAGCTCCATTAAGGTCGCTCAGTCTCCCTCTCTCTCTCTCATCTGCTCATTCTGTTTGTCTTGGTGCTGCAAGCTGCCCTTTTGTATGGTGCTCCTGCCTGCATTGGTGCCTTTTTCTACCCACAAAGAAATCTGCAGCAGTCCTGATAGAGCTCTGTTGAGCTCACTAAGTCCCCCTGTCTCACTCGCTTGTACCGTTTCTCCCACTGCTGCAGGCTGGCCTTTTGTACTGGGCTCCTGCCTGCAGTAACGCCTTTTTCTGCCCACAAAGAAATCCACAGCAGTCTTGACAGCACTTAGGTGAGTTTGCTCACTCCCCCTCCCTCAGTCGCTCTCTCGTTGTGTTTCTCCCAGGGCTGCAGGCTGCACTTTTGTACTGGGCTCTTGTGTTGGGGCCTTTGTCTGCCCACAAACAAATCCGCAGCAGTTCTGACAGAGCTCAGTTGAGCTTGGTCACTCGCACCTCTCACTTGTCGATCTTAATCTGTCCCAAACACTGATTTCCCATAGTGACTGTGCCATTCTCCAGCAGGAGTGCAAAAACATATTTTAGCCAGGATGTGAAAAATGACAGCTGTAGTGTTCATAAGGAGGTGTGAAAAAATGCCACTGTTGAAAATGTGGCATGACGATATTACAAATTTGTGAAGTTACAAGGGTGCATGGAAACAGTTCAATGCACGCTCGTAACACAGTCATGTTACGGAGTTTTGTCACCAAATTTTCAACATAGGGATTTTAAGACCTCTGCTCGTGAACAGTGCCACTGTCATTTTCTTAATCTGTCCCAAACACTGGTTTCCCAAAGTCACCACGTTATTCTGTGCCAGAACTGTGAAAACACGTTTTGGTCAGGATGTGAAAAATGACAGCTGTACTGCTTATGAGGAGGTGTGAAGAAATGCCATTGTTGAAAATCTGGTGTGACAATATTACAAATCTGCGAAGTTACAAGGGTGCTTGGAAAGTGCACAACACACACTTGTAACACTGTCAATTGATGGGCTACCATCACCAAATTTTCAACACAGGCATTTAGGACCTCTGCTCATGAACAGTATCATTGTCATTTTCTTAATCTTTCCCGAACAGTGATTTCCCACAGCGACCGCTCTATTCTATGCCAGAAGTGCGAAAACACATTTTGGCCAGGATGGGAAAATTGACAGCTGTACTATTCTTAAGCAGGTCTTGGAAAATGGCAAAGTTGAAAATCTGGAGCGAAAATATTATAAATTCGCGTAGTTACGAGCTTGCGTGCCAACTGCACAATGCACGCTTGTAACAGTCACTTTATGGAGTATTGTTACCAAATTTTCAACATAGGCATTTTAGGACCTCTGCTCATCAACAGTATCATTGTCATTTTCTTAATCTGTCCCAAACACTGATTTCCCACAGCGACTGCGCTATTCTGTGCCAGAAGTGCGAAAACACATTATGACCAGGATGTGAACAATGACAGCTGTACAGCTCACAAGGAGGTGTGACAAAATGCTGATGTTGAAAATCTGGCTTGAAAATATTGCAAATTCGCAATGTTATGAGCGTGCATATCAACTGTGCAACGCAAGCTCGTAAAACAGTCATTTTTTGGGATTTTTCCCACCAAATTTGCAACATAGGCTTTTTGAGAGCCCAACTCATGAACACTGGCACTGTCATTTTGTTAATCAGCCTTGTAGGGTGATTCCGCGCAGTGACCGCGAAACCACCTTTTGGGGCTGATTAACACCATCACAGTTCAAGAATTCATGAGGAGGGGTCCCAAAATCCCCATGTTAAAAATCTGGTGAAAAAATTCCCAAACATGCCCCAGATATGCACTAAAGTTGAAAAAACCCTGTTCATTACATGATACAGCTTACTGGCATTTCTTCAGTTCACGGTCGGCTTTGAAGAGTGCAGACATGTTCCCGGTCTAGCGATGATCGTCGCGCCGAGCTCCGGAGGTAAGTATGGGGGGGTAGGGAGGCTGTGTGCACAGTGGGTGGGTGCAGCTTATGGGAGGGAGGCGGGGAGACTATGAGGGACTGTTTCCTTTCTTTCAAGTACAACAAAAACCAAGAAAACATAGGGGAACTGCTTTCAACATTACAGGAGCATGTGGCATGCTGGGGTGGGCTCCCAGTGTGCCACCAGAGTCTGGGGGAACAGCTGTAGCTGACAGGGGATTGGGCACCCCTGTCGGCAAACAACAAAAGGAGGGGGGATTCCTTTCTGTCGAAGGGGAATGGGCACCCCATCATCAAACAACAAAAGGAGGGGGGATTCCTTTCTGCTGACGGGGATTGGGCACCCTGTCGGCACACAATTAAATGGGGTGGTGTTATATTATGCTGACAGGGAGTGGGGTCCCCCATCAGCAAATAAACATGGGAGGGTTAGATATTGTTTGTGAACATGGTGGCAAGCCGCCGCCATGTTCACAAACAATATCAGAGATCCTACATCCCGCCCTGCAATGACAGGTCGCTCCCTCATTGCAGCAGATGGCTGACACTGCAATGACGAAGCAGCCCCTGATTGCAGCAGCTGATTTTTTAGAAAGTTGTGGCACACTGGCTGAACTAGTGTCAGCAGCAGTGTGCCACAGCATTGGGGGAAGTGGGACAAGCCTTTGCAGGCTGTGGGGGCATTGGGCACAACAGTGCCACGCCTCCATAACCTGCTTCTGGAGAATGCTGATGCAACATGTTTCTTGTGCATGCACACAGTCAACATAAAAAAGCGAGATGTTGAGCAAGGTATTTTACATTTGTGATTAATCCCCACAGCCAAATATACTGTATGCACCCTTGTTCTCTGTTATGCCTAATTTTTTTCTAGGACATAATTTGCCCTGTTCAAATCTACCAAACAATCATTCAGTTCACATTAGATTTAAGTTAAATGTGAGTTCCAAATGTAAGTGGTTACAAATTTAATTTTAACAGAGATAATAGGGTAAAACTTACTTTACTCCCATCTCAGTTTCTGACTCACTTGTCCTCCTGTTTCTGTGTGTCTCAATGAAATTGGCCACTTACTTTTTGTTAGTGACACTTTACCTGCAGTACAGTATGTTCTTTGAATTCACATCAAAGATAGGACAGCAAACTTTCTGATCACAAGGAAAAAAAAAATTACTTAAGTCCAAGACATGCAACAAACATAGTATGTGACGTTATTTGCCATTATAGGTCAAAGTTTAAAGGATTCAATTACTTCCACCTGTTTGCACAGATTTCAAGAGATCAGAGCTGGATGCTGCAGTGTGAAAGGTACCTGCAAAAATGGGGGGGGGGGACTGTTTCAGTTGGGAAACTTTTTCTTTTTCTTAAAATACTAACTCTAAACTTTTGAGATCTAGATTTAGTAGTTGCCGTATTGGTCCTTACAAGAATAGGTCCAGAAGCAAATGATTTGATACCTTTTAATGGACCAACATAGATGTAACAAGAAGAACAAAGTGCTCTAGCTTTTGGACCAACCAGTCCTTCTTCAGAAACTTACTGTGGGTTAGTCATCACCAGAAGAGTCATCATCTATTATGGCAGTTCAACGTCTCTTCTGTGGCCTCTGATAGTGATTTATGTAGATGTTTACACCCTGTTGAAAGAGGTAGTTATCCATCAGTAAGGTGAAGTTAGGCAAATCACTCAAGGGATTCCTTTTCACTGTTTCTGCTGTCATGGATTTAGGTTGTATTTGCACCGTTGCTGATGAACTAGAACAGGAGGGTTGTGGTGCTGCTACTGAGGTTTGTCCTGCCAATATGAACGAGTTTCTTTTTTGATTCACCTCAGACAAGTGGCTGTAATTATTTATTGACTGTAGGCTGTGGTGACCGCAGACTTGTTGGACCTCATTAGGGGGAACTTAATTGTCAACCAGGCACTGTATTATAGTCTTACATGAGGAATGATTTGTGATTCTTTTTTCAGATGGTAACCCAGACGCAACTTTTATTGACTGCAACATATTGTGAACTTTGTTCTCGCCCAAAGTCATTGTTCTATACCAATAACTAATGCCAGGCTTAAGGTTAATATTTACTACCAGATAGAAAGGCAAGTCGCTTATGAGCATTTTGAGTGGACGCTGCGATGCATACTTCTTGTATACTTCTATGGGACATCTGCTTGGGTTGCTGCTGTTGCTGTACATCTGTGGTTTTACAGCTCTAATGTCTCTTGGGTTCTCTCCTGAGTGAGTCTTTGTCTGCATTTCTGTATACTCAATACATTCTTGCACTTCTGTGTTTGTCTGTAGGGAGAGGTCTTCCCAATGCAACCTGTACTGCTCTGTAGTTCTCAAAGCGAAGTACAGACCATTGTTGAAAAATGCCATGTTTAACAATGAAGTGTGGCTCTGTAAGTCTAAGGCTCCAGTTTCATATAATCTGTTTATGTCTGGGGGAGACAGTGGGTCAGCTCTATGTGGTTTGCTACCATTCCCCAACATTTTAAGGAATTTTTGCTTGGCTGATAATGTGGCTAGTGTCTCTTTAAATGAATGCTGCTGTGTTGCCATGAAACACTGAGTGGCCATAGCCTAATGATAACAGATGTCTATCAATACTGCCTATGATTCCCCTGAGAGTACTGGGTTCGTACTCACTGCCATCTATCCACTTTATTTTATACAGGAACTCAACAAGCAATTCATCCAACTCTCCAATAGGGATGCATTGCACTGATCTAGACTCACCTACACCGCCCAGGTAATTACTGAAAATGTTGACATTGGCTTCAGTTCTTTTTACTGTGCACTTGTTCTGTTGCTCTAACGCAAACGATTTTCAATCTGTTGCTGAGGCACATTTAGACAGTAGGTCCAACATTGCAATCACTTGCAATCACTTGACAATGCTCACAGACAACTGACTAAACATTTGAAATGACTGTCTGACAAGATCAAGCTTTCGCTGCCACCTTGTGAATACTTAGCATGTAATGGCATTCTATTCTGTTGTACCATCGTGGTGATGTCCTTAGGATAGTACAACACCATCCTGACATCCTGACATCGCCACAATGGTACAACAGCTGTGTCTTTCTACTGAATTTAGCCATCAATAACATTTCACCATACAATACAAAGAAAGGCAGTCTGCTCTGAGCGTTTGTTAAAATGGCAGATCTGGCTGAGGAACACTGCGCATGCTCTATATATGGTGAAGTCACCTGATATTAGCGCACAAAATTAGAAATGGCTATAGTGTAAATGTCAGCTATTTTTGCACTTTCATTAACCTGTGAATGTCTGTCTATCTCTCTCTCTCTCTCGATAGGAGAGCTTTTATAATACAGTCAATGCCACTTAAAGGGGACGCGGTTAAAGGGGACGTCTGCTTAATTGGGACGATCCCCAGGGCACCGATTAAATGGATATATTATCCTATGGAGAAATCTGCTGTTTAAAGGGGATGCCCCCCCCAGCTAATGGGGATGATTACAGCCAGCCTTGTCTTCACTTGAATGTGCTAATCCCCCCTTAAGCACCTATTGATTAGGTGTGACTCACAGCTATTAGCTGGAAGAGGGATGTTACTGGAGCCATTAACTGCTAGCTGTTTCCCCATAACTCTCCCTGTACCTCAATCAAAGTCCTTTCAAAGTCCTTTCCTCTTATGTACTACCACCGATACAGGCTTGCTTCCTGATGCTATCTAATCCACCGTTCCTCTTTCCTGTACTCCTCCCGTACAACGTTGCGGCGGTGTGGTAAAAAAAGACAGCAAGGTAAAATAACTTACAGTCCTCTCTCCTCCGATGCTAGCATGCTGCCGACTGCTGCCTGATCTCTGCTGTCCTTTCCCTGTACCTTTTTCATTTAGCACATTCGTGGGTTAGCAGAAAAGTTGGTAGTGCATATCAAGACTGCTGTTCTCTCCCTGTAGTTCTCCCGTACATCTCACCATCGACACTACATGCTGCCGACTGCCGCCTGATCTGTATCTGCCAATTTAAACATCCACTAAAATCAGTTAGAAAAGAAAAAAACAAAGAGAGTAAAACCTCATCAAAAACAAATATACGTAACTTAGACACTTTAGCACCAAATAGGAAGTTGATAGTAGTTAACAAGTGCCTCTCGAAGAGCTCTGTAGCCAATGACCGCAGACTAAAATAGTCTCTAAAATTCCACAGTCAGGGGGAGATTGATTCAGTTCCCTTCTAATTCTTCTGTTTTCACCTCCATTGACAAAATGCTCTGCAGCGTTTTCCCTCAGACCTCCTCGTGGTCAGGCTACCCCATCAGTGGCATTCAAGCACCTGCAAAAAAGAAAAGGGAGGACAATGGAAGGGAAAACCCAATATTGGCCACACAAGATGGCCTGAAAGGCTGCACACTTAGACATGAATGGAAAAAAGGTTCAGTGGCATACCCTTTTTAGAATTAAAATTCGCTTTGTGCAGCTCCTGCTCCACCAGCTTCTCCTCAACTGGTCAGCATGCAGCACATCAGTAGCTCTCTACTATACATTATAAGTAATTATACAGTGGCAAAGAAATTTCCTGTATTCTGATTGGTCAGTGGGTGCCTGAGACAGTGATGTTATTACACAATAACATCACTGTATGGATTTACATGACCACGTTGACCATTAGATTGACCACTGTTTTCTCTTCAGAAACACAAAAAATCTACCAAAAATATTTTTAATGTTTTAGTTTGTCTAACACTGAGCCCTTGTATAATTGCAATAAGGCACTCCAAGGTGTGTGTTATCATGTAATAACGTCACTCCTGGGGTGGTGAAAGCACTCGGCTTTGCCTTGTGCTTCAACCCACCCCAGGAGTGATGTTATTACACAATAATACACACCTTGTCGTGCCTTATTGCTTAAATAGGTCCTCTATGAGTTATCTCCTATGGTGTAAGAGAGACTGCACGTGAGAGTTGGACCAAAGGACCGTAAAGCGAGCTAAGCAGTTCTGTATTCCCAAATCTGACACAAGGACTCTCTTAAACAATGAGACTCTCTTAAACCATGAGAGAACCCTACGGAGGATCTTTTACTTACAGTATTATAAATCACTTAATTTACAATATGTTTTAAATCTTTTTTTATTTAACAAGTGAATGTAGCCTTCCTCCCCATAAATGTAAAGTGCAGTGATCCATCATGTGCTCCTGCATGAGTGACCACTATACACAGGATAAAAGATCCTGCATTAACATAGGAACATAGACTTTGTTGGCAGAAAAGGACTGGTATCACATGAACAAGGTGACCAAAATTGGGTGCCTAAAAAAACGGTGACTCAATTATGGCACCTGTGTTCACAGCTACCTAGCAGGGGGTCGACCAGATACTGGGGTGGGTGAATAGAGTGACAGGAACAATGAGTGTATACACATGCATGCACATACATGGAGGGAGAGGCAGAGGAGGGATGGCATGTGGGAGGGGGTGTGATAGGAAGCTGCCGAGCAGGTCTGCTAGCATGGTGGGGAGGGTGGTAGGCTGAGAAGTACAGGGTGCAGGGTTTGGGTCCAGTACGGAGTATTTCTTTTTTTCGCAGGCGGCTTTCCAATTTTTTTTAGTTTTTCACCCCCCCAACATGCACCCCCCCCCAGATTTGAGAATCTATAGATAGGGGTGGTGCAGTCCTCCTGCATTGAAAACTTGACCCGTAGGTCTCGGGAACCTTTTTTTCCTTGTCGCCACTGTGCGTCACTGAAATTTATTTTTGGCGATGTACACTCGCCTAAGGGTGATCGCTATTTTTCAATCACCATTATGACATGGAACCAAAGGACCACTTGGCCTACCCAATCTGCCCAGATGGTTCCTGCCTGTCTGTCTCCTGACTGGTCTCCAGTGATCCTTCCTCCCTCTTCCCTTCCGATTTACTAATATTACCCTATGTCTATCCCATATGTACTTTAAACCCTCTATTGTTTTTTCCTCCACCACTTTCACTGGCAGTCTGTTACAGACATCTACAACTCTTTCAGTGAAGAAGTACTAACTTACATTCCTCTTACCCCCCAACAAGCTTCATCACATGCCCTCTGGCCCTGGTGCTCTTTCTTATTTGAAGGAGGCTCTGCTCTTGGACCTTGTTTGCTCCTGCGAGGCAATTTCATGTCTCTATCATGTACCATCTCACTTTCCTCTCTTCCACGGTGTACATGTTGAGATCCCTCAGTCTGTTCTCATAGGGCTTTTTGTGCAACCTTGCACCATTTTAGTAAGCCCTCCTCTGGACTGCCTATACCCTGTCTATGTCCTTTCTGAGTCGCAGCCTCTGGAACTGGACAGAATACTCCAGGTGGGGCCTCACCAGTGAGTGATGTAGTGGCAACATCATCTCACTCCATCCTGCTGGAGATACATCTCCCTTTTGGACCCCAGCATCCAGCTGGCCCTACTCATTGTTCTGACACACTGCCCTGCAACTTTGAGGTCATCAGCTATAATAACCCCATGGTCCCGTTCCTGTGGTGACTGTCTGTACCTCCCCCATCCTATACTCAGCTCCTGGGTTCCTATGCCTTAGGTGCATGATTGTCTGGCATTAAACCCCAGCTGCCATACTACTGACCACTCTTTTACTGTAGTTTCCCAAGATCCCTATGCATTTTCTCCACCACCTCCTGAGTGTCCATCTTTTTTTTTAATTCTCTTTGTGACTACCTAAGCCAGCGAGGATGCACCCCATAACCAACCATTTGTAGGTCCCAACTACCCAACCATCCCCCCAAGACTTACCAGAAGATCATAATCACTACAGTGGGCACAAAGGAGGTACAAGAGAGGAAGAGGAATCCAGCATGCCCCAGTGAGGCAAGGAGAGAGAGCGGAGCTATGACCAGGCATCATGGATCTCGGCTAGGGTTTTTTCTCCTTTTATGTTCTCCCAACACTAAGGGTGTGCAATGATATCAATAGTGCACATCATCTGCTCCTGCACACTGCACTCCGATATTCACCTCAATGCCAATCCCATCTCTGAGGCTCACTTCAGTGCACTGACTCGCCAGGAATTAGAATGTTATCAAGAGCCTGCTCACACCCCACCCAGAGGAGGAAAGCTGTCTGTCAGATGCTTTGTCCTCCTTTCCCCAGCTGACTCTTCAGTGCTTCAGGGTCGCTTCCAAACCTGGGTCATCAGCACCTCAAGCAGTACTGCTGCCACTGTGCTGGAGGGCCGGCCACTGAGTGTCCAGCTCATTACAGATTTTGGTGTCATTTGCATAAAAAGGCATACCTTGCCTCCCAGTTCTTCTGCAGTGTCGCTTATGAAGACATTGAAGAGGACCCATCCCACTACTGAGACCTGTGGTTCCCCACTGGTCACTCTCTCATAATTAGAGTGAGTGCCATTAACCCAGCCTCTATCTCCTATTAACCAGTTTCTCACCCAGTTCACAACTTTGGATTCCACCCCTAGGCTTCTCAATTTCATTATCAGTCTCCTGTGTGGCACACTGTTGAAGGCCTTACTAAAGTCAAGATATGCCACATCCATGTGGTTCTCAGTGCTGATTGACTGAAATCACGTGCAATAAGTGGTTTATAACACTATGAATTGCTATAGTCCTCAGCACATTATTAATTGATTTATAATAATTAATACATATGGTGCTAAGGACTTTAGCTCTCCCACCTCTGACACCATTTGGCTCCACCAAAAGAGTTGGCTGCTAATTTTAAATTTAGCATGTGATCAGAGTCATTACAGTAACTAAAGTGGCTATTTGTTGCATATGAAAAGTTCATGTGATATCACAAAGTTGAAGTGCATCAAGCTCTGTGACTGCAATTAAAGATATAGGCAGTGTGGTCTCGTGGTTAGATCACAAGCTCTGGAGCTGAGTAAAGCTGTGTCAAATGTTCACTAATGAGTTAAGGAGCAGAAAAGCTAGTGCCTTACTGTAGCTCCTGATTTTAGATATATTTAATATGCTTACCAGACATGATATAGATATATATATATATATATATATATATATATATATATATATATATACTGTGTGTGTGTATGTGTGTGTGTGTGTATATATATATATATATATATATATATATATATATATATTATACACATATATCAAGTTTGTTTTTAAACTTCTCTTTAATATCACAGGTGATGACAATTTCTCTGTGTATAAAAGTATTTTCTTAGTGGAATTGAACCCAGTAGATTTAAACTGCAGTGGATGTCTGCTTTTTTGTGTTGTTGTCTCTTTGAATTGAAGATTAATTTAAAAATGATGGATCTTTTTTTATGTCGTACATGAGTAGCCAATCCCTCTTGTCCCACACCTCTAAACTCATCAGATTTAGGTTGCTTAGTCTATCATTATAGTTCTTGTTTTTAATACATGTTATCATTTTAGTTGCCTTGTATTGTTCACATTTGACCTTGTTTTATTTCTTTCATATGGGCTCAGATCTGTCTTCCGTAGTCTAACAGAGGTCCTACGTAGGACTTAGAGTGGAATCAATACCACCTTTCTATGGCTGCTTGTGTTCTGCCTAATGGATCCTAGCACCCAATTAGCTTTGAATATGGCTGTGCTGCATTGGTATTCCTCCTCAAATCTGTTATTAATGATTGTTTCTAAATCACTTTCATTTTCAGTTTCTTTCAATATACGTAAGCAATAATACCCGACAGGGTGGGCGGTATTGGGCAATACCTGACCGCCCAGGGGCGTAATGAGGCCCTATGTCACAGACAAAGAGCCTTATAGCCCCTAGAAGGTCCGGTATTGCCCTTACCACCCACACTGAAAGGTATTATTGAGCTTAGAAAATGGGCACAGTGTCATTTTTTATAGGATTAGGAAAGAAAAGTTTAATTAATTCTATAAAAAAATGACTACAAATCAATTGTTTGTGCTTTTTGGGTAAAGCAGTCCCTTTGCTACTGGCAGTAGAGGGCGCTGTTATGTTTGTAAAGGTGCTGCTTCACACCCCCCATTAATGTGTCCCCTTCTTTGTTTTGTCTTTGCACCCCATTGATAGAATTTATTTGTTTATTTTAGTGAAGTTCTTTCAGTGGAAGTGAGCTGCAAGAGGGGAATGTTGTTGAACAGAAAGAGGAAATACATTAATGGAGTGCGTAATCTGACCGCTGTAAGCTGTGCACAAGATTTTCATGTGCTGGCAGTTCAGTACATAGAGGCATTTTAGACAGGTTTTGTCACTTATTTTAGGTGTTTTTTGGAAGTAGGGTTTATAAAGTAAGGCAAGACAAGCAGCATGTCTTAGTTCAGCTGCTGTGAGGAGTCTCACGCTGCACTTTTCTAAACACGGTGACAGCAGGTGGTTTTGTGAGCCAATAAGTGTTACGGCATCCCTGTAACTCAAGTTTTCTTTTGTTTTTATGTCCAAGTGTTTTGTTGTTTTATTTTCAAAAAGTAAGGCACGCTTTGGGGGTTTCTCGCTGGTGGTGGTGGTGGGGGGCTATCTTGATGTTTAATCTGGTTTCCTTGACTACTAGGAACAGTTAGTAGTGAGCAGGTGGGTCACCAGCTGGAGGACAAAGGAGGGAGACCACAGTTGACTGTCAGATACAAAAGGTACTGAATTAAAAGAATAAACAAATGCTAGAAATTAGCTCAGTTGAAGTTCTGTGCAAACTGGATAAGCAGCTGCTGTTGGGAGTCTGGTAGTATGGATGGGGAGTGCTAGCTTTAGCTTAGCAAGACAAAAAAAATGGCAGCAATTGTAAATTGAATTGGCAGGTTTGAGCCAATTAGGAAGCAGGGTTTAGACTAGGATATTATTTATGAGGCTGGCAGGGGTGGCAGTGCTAGGACTTTTTACTTACAGGGCTCTCACTATAAGTTAATGTACCCCTGCCAGCCAATCACAGTTCTTAAATTCTTAAGACCATTTTCTAATATTACTTAATGATAAGTGCTGTGGAATTCCACCAGCAGAATGTGTGGAATGGCAATTCCACTTCTGAAACACTAGTCAGAATTTCTTCATGAATTCTTTGGGATTTTGAAAAGCATTTTCAGGTAAATCATGGAACACCTTTCTGCAGATTACGTAGACAATGGAATAAGTAAGCAACAACACCCAGCTGGGTTTGGTTCGGTCTAGATAAAAACATGCTTAGGGGTATAGTGAGGCATGATGCCACAGGCTGAAGTACATTTATCCAGACTAAACCATACCCTGGAGAGTGTTATTATGCGCTTTTCTGTTTGCTGCCCCAACCCTCTGGAATGATCTGCCCCGTCAGCTACAGGAGTGCAGGACAGTGGGGAACTTTAAGCAGGCACTGAAGACATTTTTATGGAGCAAAGCTTTTCCTGATTTTTTGTGATTTTATCCATGTTTATTGCATTTATTGAATTTTTTATGTACCTGTGAAGTGCCTTGATATTATGAAAGGTGCTCTACCAAATACAGTTAGTATTATTATTATTATAAAATGGGTATACATTAATAGATTTTTAAAAGTTTTAAAAAAGTTCAAATATTTAAAAAAATGCTTTTTTTAATATCAAATAGTCCTTTTGCTTAACATTCGCCACTAGGGGTGCTTTGTGTGCTTCTAAATATTCTTCCCTGATTTATGTTTTCCACTCACAAGAAAAAAAAACAAGCAGTTTTGATACACTCAGAAAAAAACTGCAGTTTGATGGGGGTAAGATGCTCAGAGGGAATGTTACATTCCTTTCACCAGCTTTTTTTTTTCAGTTCAGCTCCAGATACAGTATAATGGACAGACTTTATTGATGTGAGATCTCAAACATTTAAATAAACTATTCCCTAGGCCACCAGCAAGAGTAAGATTTCCATGTGGTCTTCTTGCCTGCAACACATTTCCTTTTGTGGTTCCATTTCTCAAGAAAGTGCTGGTGATCTAATTCTCTAGCAGTTGCAATGGATCATGAGAGACTGCCAGTGAGTCGGGTGAGGACCCTGTTGCAGAGGTCAGGCCAGGAGAAGTAAGTTTGTAGGGTGCTGTTCTGTGGGTCTGGTGGGAAAAACATTAATGAGTGGACTTTCGATTGAGAAGGAGTGAGGTGTACAGAGAAACAGAATGGTTCTTTTAGCTGTTTAGGTGTTCCTACCACTCAGGAAGTGAAACACTAAAGATCGGGAGGGATGAAGGAAGACTCACTAAGGGTAGCAGAAGGATATCCTGGGTTAATGGGTAAGTGGTACTGGCTCTTGTTTTTCGCTGTGTTATAAGTAAAATAAAAGTCATAGCTGGCAAGGGCTATCAACCAATCAGATTGCTTTGCTGTCTCTATCCATTTTATAGTATTAAGTTTATGTAAACCACAGATTACTAATCCACAAAAAAAATTCCACTTTTGAAATTTCAGAGTTCCACAACCAATGGAATTCCTTGGCATTAGCCAGAATTCCATGCTATTGCAATTTGTAAATTCTACACATCCCTAGAGCCGAGAAACTGAGGTCTGAAAAATCTTAACGGATATACGTACACACTAACACTTTCAGCAAGTCACTTAACCTCCCTGTACTCGACTCCAAAGGGTGATAAAATTGAGTAAAAGCAGAGCCCCACTTAAAATGAAACAGTTAAACTATCCTGGGAAAATAGTACATGATAAATATCAAAACCCAGGGGAAATCTTTACATATGGTTTTAACAAAGAAGTGGGTGAAGAAACAAAGAGATTAAGGGGCACTTTAACCAACACAGTTTTCTTTTGCTTGACTTTCCAATTACAGAAATACTTCAATACAGATTTCCAGTCACTGGAAACAGTCAGCATGTATTTAGTCAATGTAAATTGACCTTCCTGAAATGAGAATAAAATGCAATAAAACCTTTAATTGCGTCCATTTACTAACATATGAGTTAATCTGGTGACTCCTGTCTATGCATCTGAATCTTCATTCTGTAATAAATCAGTCTAAATGCAGGTTTTGAGCAGATGATCACGTGCACCAACATTACATTAGAAGTTTTAATGATATGAATTGCAATTAGAAAGACACATATTCCCATCTATAGTTCATGTTTCCTCACCACATTAACTGAGATTGCAGATTTAATTGTCTTTTGCCCTCACCATTTCTCTCATTAAATTTTCCCTGCACTTCAGGAGGAAGATTTAAGATTTGAATAATGAAAATAACTTTTTTTTTCTATGCATTCCATTTGAAGTCCAAGCTTCCTGTGGAATATTGCACCTACAGTAGCAGATGATAGTGTTCCTTGCAGTGTAGAGGTGGTATGTAAGGAATGCAGAACTTGAAAGAAAGACTAGAATGGCAACACCCCATTCTCAGGTGCGTAAAGCATACCACCATCTTGTGGAGGGCAAGAGGCACTGCCTCCGGGGGTTGCATGCAGTTTTTAGCTTAGGGTTTTGTAAGGCTGTTTTGCCCCAAAACCAGATGCAGCACATTTTTAAGCTCTCCTTGCCCCCTTGAAATGCGGATCGGGGCCAGGGAGCATTCATACCACCACAGCAGCCATTCTGTCCTGCTAAACAATACAGATGTATTCCATTCCCCTGATCTGTCCCAAACCACGGATAGGGGCTGGGGAGCACACTGGTAGACTTTTCTTCAGTTGTGCTTCTGCTATTGGTGGGCATCCAGCTGCAGTGGGTGAGTGGTCTGATACCTGTACTATGTCCCTCATTTCACTAGGCCCATTAGAATTGCTCTCTCCCTTGTGTGAAAGGTGCTGCCAACTCAGAAATAAAACCAGAAGTGTACAGCTGCAGTTTGGGGG
This sequence comes from Neoceratodus forsteri, assembly GCA_016271365.2. NCBI lineage: Eukaryota > Metazoa > Chordata > Ceratodontiformes > Ceratodontidae > Neoceratodus > Neoceratodus forsteri. The sequence goes on along the minus strand of CM028136.1, from coordinate 149,076,301 downwards.
GGGGGAGGTCTGGACAGATGACCAGCTCCAGGAAAGATCAGCTGGCAGTGAGGGGCTATTCCGTGGGTGGGAATGGGGGGGTACAACTGCAAGGAGAGTGGGAGCTGTGAAGTGGTCTAGGGAGTATGCTCAGCTTGGGGAAGGCTGGTCCTAGTCCTGGAGAGCTGGTCCAGCTACAGGGAGGGTGGGGGTGTTCCTGAGGCACTGAGATTTATCAGAAGCTGGTCTGGGGGCTGGAACAGTGGTCTAACTGCAGGGAATGGGGCTAGTCCATAAGTAGAAATAGTGGTGTGGATGGGTCCAGCTACAGGGAAGATGACTGGCTGGTCTGGGAGGGTGGTCCCAAGCTCCTGGGAGGCTGATCAGGGTTGGGGGGCTGTTCCGTGGTCAGGAAAGGTATAGCTGCTGGGAGTGTTGTATGCTGGGGAATGCTGGGGAGAAGCATGGAAAGGTCTAGCTGTGAAGGGAGGGCAGTCTAGTGGATGGAAAGGTCCAGAAGTAGGGTCGATGGTTGGGCTATGGAACTGGGTCAGGGCTTAGGGTGGGTCCAGCTTTAAAGACATTGGTTGACTGGGGTGGGTGCTGCCAGTTTGTAAGATTGGGAGGACAGCTGCAGAGGCAGTTGCCTTGTGGGGTATAGTCTGGGGACTTGGGGGGTACTCCAGCTACATCCTCTGCCCTGAACAGCATGGTTTCTGTGCAGGACACAGTACTGGCACTGCATTAGTTGAATTTTTAACTTTCCTACACTCCTCTCTTGATTCTGGCTCCCTAGCCGGGGCAGTGTTGGTCGACCTCTCAAAGGCATTTGACACTGTCTCCCACCCCCTCCTGCTGGATGCCCTCTGCCACACTGGCTTCTCTACTGGGTCTCTCACCTGGTGCACCAGCTACTTATCTGCCCACTCCCAATGTGTCAGAATAAATGGGACACTTTCCAAAACGTATCCCATCCGAGCAGGGGTTCCTCAGGGCTCCATCCTGGGACCCGTACTCTTCTCACTGTACCTTAACACCCTGCCCAGTGCATGCACTGGGAAAATTCTGCTGTATGCAGATGACGCCGTCATCTTTGCCACCCACCGTAACCCTATCTCCCTCCAGGACTCCCTACAACTATCCTATAATGATGCCGAAACCTGGTTTAAAGAGCACAGACTGGTCATTAATCTCAAAAAAACAAAAACAATGCTCTTTGACCACCCCAAAACAAAGCCAGCAACTTCCCACTCCATATCCTCCCCTGCTCCAAACAACCACTAGAGCAAGTCCACTCCTACAAGTACCTTGGGGTCTCCTTTGACTCAGCCATCACCTACCACACCCACACTGATGCACTTGCCTCAGCCACTAATGTGCGGCTAGGTATCTTATACTGCCATAAAAACTGTCTCCTCCATGCTGCCCTCTGTATAGCGGTTAATTCCTCTATACTATCCCTTGTTGATTATGGCCTACCAGTATACAGCACTGCTGACACGACCACCCTCAATAAAATTCACCTCATCTTAAATAAGGCATGCAGGCTAATAGCTGGGGCCCCCAGGCTTACGCATTCGTGCCAGCTCTATGACTTTGCAATACTGCTGAATCTAGACGAACGTCTACGATACCAAACATGCCTAATAACAAAAAAAACTCTTCTTGGGCTATCCACACCTGGACTGACAGCATCCCTCCGCCAAACCAACCCTTGATCTGTACATGGTCCTCCTGCAAGGCCACTTTTCTAGTCCCAAGATCTAGGACATCCCATGGACAGAGGTCTTTCTGCTATAGAGCTCCATCCTGGTATAACTCGCTCCCTGCCCCCATCTCGGATGCCCCCATGATTTCCAAATTCAAAACCGCATTTCACAGCCAACTATTTAATACGTGAAGCTGCACCTGTCTATAATTGAGGCATAGCTCTCTGTGCCCTGACAATGCCCACTGGGCGGCATCCATACCACACCTTTTTTAATCCTCACCCTTTGCTGTTTGTACTGCTATTATCCTGCTACTTGCTCTTACCATCATGCATGAATGTGCCATTGTAACCAAACTGGCTTATCTGTTTACCTGATGTAGTCACATTTGCTTGCTAACTATGTAACCCATATGCTATAACCAAAAGTCTGTTATGTACTTGCAATCTATGTAACCCATAGGCGGTAACCAAAAGTCTGTTATGTATTTGTCCTCAATGTGATGAGGTACCTTTTGAAATGAGCCTCTGGCTCAAAGGTTGTAAACCAATGTTCAAATAAATAAAATAAAAAGTTTCATGGCATGGGGCTGGATGCTGGTCTAGAAGCATGGAGGTTGGTCACCTGAGTGAAGAGGGTGGTCTGTAGGGTGGTGTAGCTCCAGGGAGTTTGCCCAACTTGAGGAAGGCTGGGGCTGGAAGGATTTCCACCTGTATGTAGGAAGGTCAGCTGGAAATGGAAGCCTAGTCCATTTCCTGAAATGGTATTCCAGTGGTGGAGAGGCTGGCCAGCTGTGTAGTATGGTGGTTCATTCGGGCACCAGATGATGGTGGATGGGGGGGGCAGGTCAGTGCTGGGGCCAGTCATCTTTAATATCTTTATAACTGACATAGCATAGGATTTGGAATGATAGGGCTGACACTTTGAGAAGGACACCAAGCTCTACAAAACACTAGATATGCTAGGGTGGATTGAAAGACTTGCTAGGGACCTTAAAAAAATGTAAAATGGCAGACTTCTCAAGTGAATGGCAGCTTGGTTTTATTGAAAAAAAAAAACGGCAAAATAATGCACTTGAACCATATAAAGCTGAGAGCAGATTACGAAATGGTTGGAGTGATGCTGATAACCAAACAGGAAAGACACCTGGGGCCCTATATTGAAAAGTTTGCCCCAGTGCAAAACCCATTTTGTGCACACTAACCATGTTTTGAGCATAAGCCCCATATTCAAAAGCCAGTTTGCATGGGAGCACAAGGTTTGCACCCTGCCCACCCACAACACAGTACTTCCTGGTGGCAAGTGATACCACATATCAATCCCACTCTGCTAAAATAAAAATTATTACCATGGTGGCTACTGACTTCTCAACTCCTTCAGATCCCACTCTGGTAAAACAAAATTATGTCCATGGTGGCTAGTGGTTCCCCCCTTCCTCTTATCCCACTCTGGTGAAATAAACATTAATTCCAGGGTGTCTGTTGGCTTCCCCCAACCAACCCACTGATACCAGTCTAGTACAATAAAAAATATGTCCCTGGTGCTAGTGGCTTCCCCCTTTCCAGATCCCAGCCCAGTAATAATGTATAGTAATTCACATAGTTTCCTGGTGTCCATCAGTTCCTTCACCCAGCCGCTCCCCATCCCGGCACTGTGACATCCACCTCATTTGCCAAAGTCACCCCCCCCAATTAGCAAGGCCACCACTGCCTTTGTTATACTATATGAACAGATAACCAACCCCACAACAGCAAAGCCCAATCCCCTTGACAAACAGAGTGCAGCACCAACCCAGCCCATATCCCATTGCTGGATAGCTGCCCCTTCCCACGCACAGCACTGACACCCACTCCCAGGCTGGGGGGGTGATGCACGCTGTTTGGTATGGAGACTGGGCTTTGTTGTGGGGGGGTTGGTTGTCTGTTCATATGGTTTGATGAGGGCAGTGGTGGACTTGCTACTCAGGGGGGAAGGGACGAGACTGGTGAACTGGTAAGGCTGTCCCGGTGCCAGGACAGGGATTAGGTGGGTGGATGGACCACTAGACACCAGGGAACTATGTGAATTTCTGTGGACAGGGATCAACTGTGGGGAGGAACCACTGAACACCAGGGAAAAACTCTACCTATTACAGGGGTGGCATCAAAGGGTGGAGGGCACCACTATACACTGCACTGGGGAATTACTGTACATTATTACCGGGGTTGGATCGGGGGTGTTGGGAGGCCACTAGTACCAGGAACATACTTTTTATTTTACAATAGTGATATCCGTGGGAGACAGGAGGACAATAGCCACCATGGAAATAATGTTACACCATGCATGCAGTAAGATAGGTGCAACTGGGTGTGACAGTGTGCATGTATGTAGTGGGTCAGGAGGTGTGACAGCATGGTTTGGGTTTAGGGGATGCTGGGATAGGAAAAAAATCAATTTATATATGCCCATAGCAACTTGTTTTAACCAGAGACAGCCATGGCCATCTAGAATGTACCAGCCATCTTTCTGTGCACTCAGTATGCTGATGAGTGCTGCCAACTTCTTACATTACTTGGTGGCAATAATTAGCGTATTGAGTGCACAGGAAGACAGCTGGTGTGTAAAGCATAGTGTGGCCAACCTTGGCTTTAGGAAATTGTGGCGGACATATACTGATGTATTTTCTCCAACAAGAAAAGTAACTAAAAATTGTAAATTATGTTTAGAACCTCCAATAGGGAGATTTTATAGCAGTATGCACAACAGCATTTTGTGCCGTTATACATTAATAAACAGAACATTACAAAAGAAAAAAAGCTTAACATCCTCATAGAAACAGAGAATTTGTCAGCAGAAAGGGACTGATTGGTCAGCCAAGTCTGCCTAAGTACTCCCTGCCTATTCTACATCCACATACTTTATCTGGTCCCAGCCCACCCACCTCTAATCTAATACTCCCCTATGTTTATCCAGTGCTTGAAGCCCCCCATCATTCTAGCCTCCATCACTTTGGCTGGCAGTCTGTTCTAGGTGTCCACTCCCTTTTCAGTGAAGCAATATTTCCTCACATCTCTCACGAACTCCCCCACCCCGAAAGCTTCACCATGTGCACCCTGTTCTTGGTGCTGCTCCTCATTTGAAATTGGCTCCCCAACCTTCACCCTGTTCAACCCAATGAGATACTTGTAGGTCTCAGACATGTCACTTCTCTCATCATTTCCAGGGTGAACATGTCAAGATTCTGCCCTGAATCACTCCATTACCCCTATACCTGCACCCCCCAATGACTACCCTCCCTGAGGACCATCCTTCCCACACACACCTGTCAACCACTCTCCCTGCAGTGGAGATATCCCCTTCCCCAGGACTGAGACCCTCAGTACAGCTCAACCACCCTTCCAGTACCCTGATCAGCATTCTGTAAACTAACCCCCCCAGAGCTGGACCTCCACGCATACCCTGGACCAGCCTCCTCCTCCTTGACAACCACCTACCAGAGCAGTCTCTCCCCCAGCTAACCACACTCTGTGCCTCTAACTTAGCCCATTCAGGTCAGACCTAAAATTTTTACCACCCCCGGCATGTTTCCTAGCCAACCATCACCACACCATTGTGACTGGCTACCAATCCCCACCTGCCTTAACACCCCACCCCACATAACTTGCATACTAGCATACTGAATGACAGCACCCACTCCCTTACAATGGCTCATTACTGGGCACACTACAGCAATACAAACATACATTAAAATACACTATGACATAGTTTTAGTGTATATTATGTAGCCGGAAGGCTACGGCTGTGCCAAGTCACTGGGTGTGGAACCTGTGAGGAGTTGATCATCACCCACAGCCTGGGGTTATTTTCCACCATTTTCTCCCTTCCCTTTCCCCATCACTGGAGCACACACACCAGGCCTGTGTGCATGGAGGCATGTGCACATCCACGGAAGTCCCACAGCTCCTCCATTCTTCGGCACCCTGAGACCAATACCACCTGCAGGCCTCCACCAGGGGGCAATGATTTGGCAGGTAAGCTGAACCTCCCTCCCTGAGAAAGGAGAGCTGTCCTCTGTATGCTTAATCCTCTGCATCCCTGGCTGACCCCTGATGCCTGCTCGCACCGCGAACAGGGGTCGACAGCATGGCAGGAGGTAAGGCATAACTGCCCCTGCCCTCCATGCCGCTGGGCTGAGAATATATTTTTCTCAATGTATTTTTCATTGCAACTATCTCTGAAGACACTGAAACGCACACAGGGCAGTGCCTTACATATTCCATATTTAGCCTCCTCCCATGTTGGCAGTAGTGACAAGGGAGATGCAAACAAAGTGAAATAAAACAAGAGTAAGCTGTTCGTGTTATTTTAGTGAAAGGTGGAAATTTGGCCAGGACTCCAGGGAAATTCCATTACTATTCTTGGGAACTGCAGCGGGATCTTCAACAACCATCATGAAAGGTAGGTGGGATCTCAATTTAATGTCTCATCCAAAAGATGGCACACCCCAACAGCTCATGAGTCCCAACCCAATTCTAGCCTCAAGCTCCTGAGCCACTGTATCCTGTCATCGGGCTACTAAACCCACCAGTCATGCAGGCATGCTCCCAAGCCCACCCACCATCCCTAACCTCTAACTTCAAACCCCCACCCCCTAAGCTTCTCAGGTTCCTCACAGACTAGTGGCATGCTCACTTACCCACCCCATACCAGCCCTGATGGCCTGTTCCTGAACTCTCGCAAACCATGGCTGCAAGTTCCAGTGGTCACTCCCCCAAACCTGACAGCAGGCTCCCAGGTCGCAAGCTTCTGAGCTCCCATAGACAGGTCTTCAGAGGTCCTGAGCCACCCATCCTGATGGCATATTCAGTCCCCCCCAGGTCAGGTAGCAGACAGCCTGCCCCAAGCCCAAGACCTGGCAGCACCCTCCAGAGCCCCTACAGCCCTGACATCTGACTCAAGCCACAACCAGCCCTGGCGGCTGCTTCCACATGTTTGCACAGTGCCCCCCTTCCCCACAGCCCTGATGGCAGGATCTTCAGAAAACTCCAAGCCCTGGTAGCAGCCTCCACAGCCCTGAAGGCAGGCTCCCAAGCACCCTCCAGCCCTGGCAGAATAATCTCCCTACATCCATAACCCTGCTTTCATGCTCACTGACTCAACCTTCTGTCAGCCCAGGCCTCTGGCTCCTAAATGCTCCACCCATGACCTCTAGCAGTAGAGCCCCTTCAAGTTTAGCCTTAGACTCTTGAGCTTCCCTACCAACATGTCCCCCACCACAGCCTTTGTGGCTGGATACAGAACTCCATCAGCCTTAGGGACCACCCCACTCTAGTGGCACAACCTGCTCACAGCCACTGGTTACAACGCCAACTCCCAAGACATGGGTAACATACTGAATGACAACCCCCAGCCCCTCACCTCAGCTAATTATTGGGCACAATGCAGCAATGTAGACAGATATACAGGCTATATTATTTATTGAGTTAATCTTGCCAGATAGGTGACAAATTAAGTAAAATATAGCTTTTTTATTGTGTTTACCTATCCCTGAAGACACTGTTTACACACAGCAACAGCAGCTCACCCATTTCTAATCTCAGTATAATGGTCCCAAACTTGTTACCTGTACTGCTAACTATGCCCAGTAATTGCCACTGGAATGGATTGTTTCATGGCTCCAAAAAAGGGTTTGCAGACATGTTTAGCCAAAAAAAAATATTTTGAATTAATAACTCTTTGCCCGTCTAAGATACACCACCACAGAACTCGAAAGAAAGACTGACATGGCAACACCCATTCTGAGGCAAATAAAGTGTGCCGCCATCTTTTGGAGGGCAAAAAGTGCTGTGTCCACAGGTTGCCACTGGGCTGCATGCAGTTTCAGCTTAGAGTTTGCAACACTGTTTTGCCCTGAAACTGCATGCAACCCATTTTTAAGCTCACCTGAACCTATGATATTTAAAAAGGTCAGCTGATATTTCACTTGTCAGAATCATTTCAGTAATAAAACATAAAGATTCTACTAAACAATTTATGAACCCTAGTAAAAGCAATTAATCTTACCTCAGAATCAAAACTGACAAAGGTACAGAATGGAAGCGGGGGGACAGAGGAAGGCAGGGACAGGACAGAACAATAAATTTTTAATGTATATTCAGTAGGTGCTTATACAATAACCACAGAGGTGATGTGGGACCAGGATTGAAAAATCACAAGTCCCATGGGGGGGGGGCATCAAATAAGTAAAGAGGGAGTGGAAAAAAATATATAATAACCAGCATACCTCAGCTAAGTGCTTAGAGTATATGCAGCGTTGTAAAAATTTTTAGTATCTCTATTTAACCCAAAGTCAAAACGATATAAAATGAGGGGGAGGGAAGAAAGGGGAAAGGGAAAAGTGGAACAGAAAAAATGTGTTTTATAAATTATTACATGTGTAGTCCATATTAATCATTTGTACAGGGCTGACAAAAACTGCTTGGTGGAAGCATTACACCAGCGACTTAGAGATGTTTTGAATTGTACAAGCTCTGCCACATGATGTCCAAATTGAAATTCCAGAGAGAAACCTTAAAATTAGATTTTATTTATTTATTTAAATTTTGATGACAGGGTGGGCCTTCTGAGACAGTCAAGCCCCTTTTTCAAGGGCAACCCAGCAAACCAAGTGTTCCAAGCATAAGAAAACAGTACAGATACAGATAATTATGTACAAATGTCATTTAACAGGTACATACATTCATGGACTAGACTAGCCATCCCATTCATTGGGAGACAGTACAAATTACAAATGTCATTTGCAACATAGGTGAACAAACAGTAAGGCTGATATGAGCATACAATATAATCATAGTAGAGACAATTAGTACATGAGTGCAGAGTACAGACAATTGGCTGTGTACAGACTCATAGCCCTTGACATTGATCATACACACCAAGAGAGTATAGGCAAGCAGGTGGAGAAATTTAGAGACGATTTGGTACAGTTCCCATTATAGACAGGAGTCTTACAAAATATATCCCTATATTGTTTTTTGAAGAGAATAATGGTCTTGCATGAGAGTAGTGAGTGTGGGAGGTCATTCCACTTTTGCGGTGCTGCGAAGGAGAAGGGTCTTCTTCCAGCAGCTAGGCGAGTCTTGGGCAGACCCAGCATCGTGAGGTGTGAGGAACTGAGTGCTCTTGGGAAGGGTTTCAGGGTTAGAAGGTTAGATATACTCAGAGGAGGTGGAAGGTGTATTAGCTTGAAGGTGGCACAATATACTTGGAGGTTAAGTCTGGCCATGAAATATGGCCAACCCAAATAGTTCAGCACATCACAGTTATGGGCACGAGCTGGGGCCTTAATAGCAAATCAGGCAATTCTGTGATAGACCATTTTGAGTTTGTTCCGGAGACTAGTCTTAGAGGAGTGGATTATAGAGACACCGTAGAAGAGGCCTGGGAGAAGGGTGGCAGAGGCAATAATGCTTCTTGCACTATATGAGAAGCAGGGAGCAGTACAATTTAGAAGGCCTAGTTTCTGATTAGTAGCCTTAGTGACACAGGTTATGTGCACATCGAAGGATAGATACTTGTCAAGTACTACACCCAGGTATTTAAAGGAGGTAACATTTTTGAGTTGAATGTTAGTGGATGTTTTGATAACTGGGGGGGCTGTGAGGTTGTGTCGAAGCAGGTATGATGGAATAACATGGATTTAGTCTTTTTTTTGTTCAGAACTAGTAGGTTACTTTTAAACCATGTTTCAAGAGTCTAAAAGTCATTTGTTAGGTCAGAGTTAATACTTGAGATGTCACAGGAGGATTTATATAAGATGGCATCATCTACATATAGCTGAACTGATGCTCCTCCACAATTCAGAGGAAGGTCATTAATGAATATTGAGAATAGGAGAGGCCCTAGGATTGATCTCTGGGGAACCCCGTCGGTGATAGAAGATAAGGATGAGATGGTACCGGCCCATTTGACACATTAAAACCTATTCTCTAAGTAGTTAGAGACCTGAGAGAGAGTTTTTGTCAAGACCAAGGAGGTGAAGCTTACAGATGAGAAGTGAGTGGTTGACTAGGTCAAATGCCATTATTAGGTTGACAAAGACTGCACCAGTGGCTTTGCCCTGGTCCATAGCCTGGAATATATCAGCGGTGACCCTCAGGAGAGCAGTTTCTGTCCCGTGTGATTTCTGAAAGCCATGCTGGTTACTAGTGAGGGCATTGGTCGATTCAAGGTAGGATGATAGTGGATTATAAAGTATTCTTTCTTGGATATTAGGAATTAGACACAAGATAGATATGGGTCTATAGTTTTCGATAAGGTTGGCCAGACCACTTTTATGTACTAGGACAACAACTGTGGTTTTCCATTTGTCTGGGATAGTTTGCATGAGGAAGGATCTATTGATTAGGCAAGAGATCAGTTAGGCAAGTGTAGGTGCACCTATTTTAAGAAATTTGGGTGATAGGGAGACAAACCCTGGTGAGCTGTCAGGGTTAAGTCCCCTTAGCAATTTAAAGACCTCTTTTGGGGAGGTAGTGTTTAAGTGGAAGTGTGGGTGTGGAAATTCCGGGCGGCTAGCTGGTGGTGCAAGACAATTAACAGGAATGCCATTTTTGTAGTCATCAAGGTCCATAAAGAAGTGGTTCAGCCCTGCCACTATCTCCATGAGTGAGGACAGTGTGGAGATTTTTCATGTCATTGATTGGGGGAAGATCCTTTCTTTACCCTTTAGGAGCACGTTGATTTCCTTCCAGAAACATTTAATATAGAAGCATAGAATTTTACGGCAGATAAGGACTGCTTGGCCCTCCTAGAGAGGTATTGTTCCTGTAATGATAGGGAGATGCTCCCTTTTTGCTTTGCCTTTCTTAGATGTACAAATATTGCACAGCTTGCCGTAGGTGTTCCAGTCAGAGTGGCATCTAGAAATTTTAAAGGCATGCCATGCTTTGTCACGAGAGGTGCCTCAGTTCCTGTGTGAGCCTGGGAGAGTGGATGCCTTTTGATCTTCTTAGTTTGTGAGGAGCATGGTGGTCAAGGATGGAGCTGAAAGTATTGACCAGATATTCTAATGCTAGGTTTATGTCAGGAAGGAGGTTATTGGTGACCAGTCAGCTGTGCCGAGACTCGGGCAGAAGGCTTCAGCAACACCGCTGGTTCAGTCCCTAGTTTTATGGATTTTGGTGGGGATGTGGAGAATTATTTTTTCAGACGTAAAAAGTCATAGAATGTTCACTGAGTGCATCAGAGAGGATTCCAGTGGCCTTAACAGGATTTGGATTATTAGTTAGTATCCAGTCTAGAAGAGTGTGCTTGCCCGACTTCATGTTCAGTCTTGTGGGATCATTGAGGAGTTGCTCCAGTTTAATGTACAGTAGGGCAGCTTGGTACTGTGTTTTAAGAGGCCCAAACCAATTCAGGTTAAAGTCATCACATATTATAGCATCTTTCATAGGGAGGGAGTCCAGACAAAAGAGGAATTCAACATAGGAGAACACTTGATTCAGGGGTAGATGGATGCACCCTACTGTTGCATTCTTGACTTGTCCAAGGGTGACTATGATAAAGACTTACTCTGCAGGTAAGCTGATCTTTACATCAGTTAATTCATTGACTAACAATCCATCTCTAGTATAAATTACCCCCCCCCTTTCTGAGGACCCAGTCCCATCCGGAGTAGGTATAGCCAGGAAGGGCAACCTCGTGAGATAGTATGGATGGTTTTAGCCACGATTTGGCAATGCAGAGAATGTCTAGTTTGTAATACAGCATCTAGGATTCCAATTCTGCCATTTTTCCCCTAATGCTCTGTATATTCATATGCGCTATTTTAAGACCTTTGGAGTTAAGCCAATTAGGGCAGGAGCTTAGGGGATCAGGAGTGGCCATCATTGTGTGGCTCAGTTTTTGCCTCTTACTGGGTCCTGGGTTTACTTCAACATCACCTGACACTAGTAGGAGGCACAAGCAGGACTGGGGAGAGGGTGGGAGGAGGAAGAGTAGTTTGTGTATTCATTTGGAATGTTGCAGGAGGTGGATGGTTTTATTATGCTGGGCCAGGGTTAATAAGCTAAGGTGAGGGAAAGACCATTGTGGGCAAGGGGGAAATAAGTCAAGGATGCTGGGTGGTGATAACCTTAAAGTGGAGGGTGGCACAGATTCAGGGTTTGAGATCATATCTGCTGGTTGCAGATGTGCCAGGAAGGACAAGCAAATGAGTAGTCCTTTGGTGAGAGGAAACATTGTGATGTAGAAAGTAGAAGAAATCAGACCAGGGAGAAAGAGGGAGTATGTGTGGTGTAGGATAACACCACTAGGCAGTTAACAACCAGAGAGATCTGGTGAGTTCTGTGCATCAGCATAGTACTGGAATCAAGGTCTCCGAATCTTAATCGATGACAGGAGGACCTAAGGCTTATCAATAGGACCCTTCGTAAGGGAGGAAGTTATTGAGGAGAGAAAAAAGTAAGTTAAATTGAAGAGAACAATCAACAAAAGTTGCGATGAGCAGAGCCCTTTAAGAGGAGGAAATAATTAAATTAAATTGAAGAGAACAAGCAAAAAAAGTTGCAGTGAGCTTTACAAGGGGAAAATAGTGAAAGTAAGCTGAAGAGAATGATCAAAAAAAAAGTTGCAGTGAGCAGTTACCCCTTAAGAAAAGTTTGCTCACTTTCTTTAAGTGTTTCAGGAGTAGCTATAGCTAATGAGTAACATGGGGGGTAATGGGGGAGGAGTTTGAGAGTATTTAATACTGGTTGGGGTGGGGATGGGTGGATCTATACGAAATTTCGGTAGGAGCACAACAGCAAGCCCGAAGTTACAGAGCACGGCTGGTAAATCGAAGCAGTGAAAGCAGATGGCCTGGACGCGGGAGCCAATTGAAATCAGTCAGAAGCTGCTATTGTCCAATGGAATTGTAGCTTCTGAAACCCGTCTCACAGTATCTTGCTGCAGAAGCCAGAGGAGCTTTGTTTCCGGGATGCTGGCAGTCGGCTGGTTCAGAGCCATGCTGCAAGCACTGCTGTCGGCGAGGCACCCTGTTCAGGGGCTGCTTCTTGCTCCGGGAGCTGGAGGAGCTGCATTTCAGGGATGCTGGCAGCCGGCTGGTTCAGAGCCGTGCTGCGAGCGCTGCTGTCGGCGAGGCACCCTGTTCAGAGGCTGCTCCATGCTTTGAGAGCCTGTTCAGGGGATGTTCTTCGCTTCTGTTCTCAAGAGGAAGGTCTTGCCAGACAAATCTAGTAGACATCTTTGACTGGGTGACATGGGCATTTCTATTCCAAAAATAAATGCCTCAGTTACAGATTTTGACTGACATGGGATCACATTTGCACTGGCCTCTTCTTTACTAGACGAATATAATTCAATATATAAACTGGCCCAGCAACCTACTTGAAGCATCTCAGCACACTGTATCATGTAACTGCCTACTTTGATTCAGTTATAAAGGCTCATTACAATAATCTGTTAATTGCCATTACCTGGCCTTTATTCGCACTTCAAAGAGACACACCATGTTGACTTTTGTGCATTCAGCCATCACGGGAAGCTCTCCCAATGTTTAATTCCATTTCATATTTACTTAGGTACTGATGTACTCTGCTTGTTACATCTCTTACTATCCTCTGTGTTATCCCCTCACCAAAGTCTCCCCTCAAGTCAATTTTTCCTCCATTACTAGGCCTTTTACTTTTAGATTAGCCTCCTGTAGGAGAGAAAGACCTTGCTAAAATTCAAGTACACTACATTGACTGACTGTCTCTTATTGGATGCCCATGTCACCCAGTCAAAGTTGTCTACTAGATTTGTCTGACAAGACCTTCCTCTTGTGAACCCATCTTGTCTGAGGTCCTGTAGCCCACTTCCCTCTAGGATGTCTATTGGTTCCTTCCCTTAGTAGAGAACCCCTAATCTTTACCATTATAGACATCAAGCTGACCAGTCTGTAATTCTCTGGCTTATTCTTTCTTCCACTTTAGTTAAGTGGGACCACATCTGCTGTGCTCAAGTCCCAATGGACCAACCAAGTGTGCAGAAAGCACTTGAATATGTCTGCAAGCAGTCCTGCTGTCAGCTCCATTATCTCCTTAAGCATACTTGGTTGTAAGCAGTCGGGTTCCTCAAACTTATTTATTTTCAACCCTTTAGGTTTTTCCTAATTACCTGTTACCTGTTATTTTGGCCATGCTACTTGTGCCCTTGCTTTACCATCTTCCACCCTTAACCCCACATTCCAGTAGTAGCTCATCCCTCTCCCTAGTAAAGACTGAACAGAAAGATTTGTTCTTTATCTCTGCCTTTCCTTTGCCTCTCTCCTCCCATCCTTCCATAATCCTCCACCTCACAATATCCCATAACCTTGCGCTTCTCTCTCAATCTTAGTAGCTTTATAAATGCCACATATATGCAATTTCAAAAATGCAGCAGGTAGCATCCACTCTCCTCATCCTAGTTACTCACGTTGTTCTGCAAAACAGCTGTAATGAGGTTGGGGGGAGTGCACAGAAGTTTCGTGAGTAGTTGTGAATGCTCCCAGGGCTTTCCTCTATACAGGAAACAAACTTATCTTTACCTATGTTTGGGGTAGTGCATTGCACTCCCTTGCTGGAGACTCTGGTTCATGGTGCTGATCCAACTCTCTGCAAATACTGGTCTGGAGCAGTCTAGGGCGTGCTGCAGAGGTGGTGCTCTCTTCTTCCAAGGGAAGGGGCAACCAAGGAGCTGTCCAACATGGCATGGGTGGGTTCTACTGTGGGAGATGGGTGAACATTTTGAATAGTATACCCGGTGCTTTTGTTTAAGTTGGAAATTCTTTAGTTGTCAAAAGAGAACTAAACAGTTTGTTTTCCTTATGTTTTGCTGGTTCTCCTCCAATACCACACACTCAGTCCTGAGACCTGGGGGCATACCCCCAGTCCAACCTTCACTAACCCCACTGCTTACACTCAAGGTATCCACAGGAAGGGCCCAAGGGCATCATAAATCATCTTTGTGGCACTGTGGTTTTCCTTCTTTTTTCCTGTGCAGCCATGACATTGAGCATTTGCCTCCAACTGCCTTGTGCAATGCAGCATGCTTGTGCAAAAGCACCACTCCTTGCAAAGGAGAGGGCTCCATGTCTCACTGCAAGGAGGTGCTGCATCTGCAGGCCATGACAGCACCATCCCCAAGGCTGGCTTGTGCTGCATTCAGCAGCACTCCCCAGCACTGGATGTTCCAATCCCAGCTCCCAGAGTCTACATCTAAACCTAGGGCCACTAGACAGATTCTTGAAGGACTGAGTCATACAAATCCTAAACTAAGGAAGCATTCTAGTGGACAATCTTGGATGTGCATCCATACACAAATTAGTCACTGCCTTGTAGCTGGAGTGGTAGTCAAGATGAACTCCAAGACCATTCTGTTATTAATACAGTATGTTAACAAAGTTATGTTAGACATACACTTACAGTACCTATCAGCATTTGCAAAAATTTCAAAGATAGTGTTTGGCTTTTGTTTTTGTTAGGGCTGGTCTGCATTTCACACCAGTTCTTACTGGGATCAAAGTAAGGAAGTGCTTTGCATCTGTTCCTCTGATGCATTTGTGATCATGGATACAGGTGTGACTGACTATGAGTGAGTGTGTGCCTTGCTATTGGGTCCTGCAGCTGTCTGTAACCCATTCTAACTTCTCACTGACTACAAGGTGGATAGCACACAAGAGCTGAAGAACAGTGCATGAGAGCTAGGAAAAAAGCAAACTGTGTCCATCTTGGGGATGTTCAGTTAAGGCTGGCAATCCACATTGTGCCCCCCAAACAGCATGCCTCATCAGGGTGCCAACCCCCAGTACCATCAAACAACAATGTCTCCCTGCCATCTCAGGATGCAACACCAGGGTGCCCACCCCAGTACAGCCAAGAAACAGCATCCCCCTCCCATCTTTCCTCCCACTCATTTACACTACACCACCCCACAACCAAACAGAATGAACCCCCCATCCCAAACAACATACTGACACTGGGGTGCCCAATCTTCACTGCTGTGTACCTTAAATAAAGGAAACCATCCCTCATAGTCAGACAAAAACAAAATCACTCTATGACTTCTGCATCACCCTGCCATCCCACCCCATTTGCTGAGGGTTTGCACACGTGCACAATATTCAAAGGAGGCAGTAGCGGGTGAGCTAATAAATAATGTAAGTGATAGGCAAAGGGAGGGGCGGAACATGAATGCCAACACAGTGCAATATTCAGCCCATTAGCACTGTGTAGAGGGAATAACGCAGGACACTTTGTGCTGTGCAATCACTACCAAAAAGAAGCCCAACTTACCCTGGGCAGCCTTAGTGGCCAGCAGATTGACTGCAGCCAACAAACACATTGGTGGTCGGAGGAACATACCTGCCCCCTAGAGACTAGTGGTCCCTCCCACCTACCAGTCCACAGTGCCATGAAAGGAATATTTCCCTGGTATCCAATGGTCTTTCCTCATCCACTGATCCCTGTCCCTTGGAAAGAAAAAGTACTTCCTGGTGTCTCATGGCACCCCTCCACCTTCCAAACCTCATCCTCACTGAAATCATATCATTCCCTGGTGTCCAGTGGCCCCTCCACCCTCTGATCCCCTGCCCAAGTAGAATTAAAAAATTTTCCTTGTGTTTAGTGGTTCCCGTCCCCCAGTCCCCAGCCATGGTAGACTAAAGGATTTTCCTTTGTTCCAAGTGCCTCCTCATACTCTGATCCCTGGTCCCAGTAGAAACCTAATCTTTCCTGGTGTCCAGGAGAACCCACCACCCCCCCAACGACTCACCACAGGTACATACAAGAAGTCCCTGATGTCTAGTGACACCCCCTCACTGTCAGCATCAAGATGCCACCATGCCAGCCCCCTTACCCTACCCACCAGTGCCACAGGGAGCCCATAAGTCAACCAGCACAGCCTTCTTCTCACCATTTCAGCCTGCTGCTGTAGACAATGACAGGGAGCACATATACTGTCTACAGTATGCATGGTCCCTTTACAGTACGTAGGAAATGCACTCTCTGTCACTGCATAATACAAAGGCTGGCCAAAGTGGTGAGAGGAGGGCTGTGCCAGTCACCTTATGGGCTCCCCTGTGGCACTGGTGGGTAAGGTAAGAAAGGGTGGCAGCATGCTGTCCTGAAGCAGGTGGTGCAGGAGGAGGGCTACTAGATGCCAAGGACTTTTTGCACATACATGAGGTGAACAATCAGGAAGTGGGGGTGCCACTGAACACCAGGGAAGATTCCCATTCTGCCTGGGCCAGACATTGGATGACAGGGGGACCAACAGGCACCAGGGGAATCCTTTATTCCAATGGACCAGGGACTGGAGGGACAGGGTAACCACTAGGTACCAGGAAAATATTTACTTCTACAGCCTCCACAGTCACCTCAGCCCTGAAGGCAGCCTACTGAGCACACCCAGCCCTGGCAGAATATCCCCCCAGCCAAAACCCTCTGTTTCTGCTCACGGGTTCACATCCCCCCCCCAAACAGCTCAGGTCTCTTGCCCAAAACCCTATAGCCTTGACCTCTACCTTTACAGTCCCTTCATGTCAGGCCACAAACTTTTAACCCCCCCCACACCCACCATAGAATGTTCCCTAGCCCACCCTTACCACAGCCCTTGTGGCTGGTTACTAATTTCCATCAGCCTCAGCACAGCGCATTGCAGCTCTTGTGCCTCCCCATCACAGCCATAGATTATCATACGCACTGCCAAAAAATGGGTGGCATACAGAATGGCAGCCCCCAACCCCTCACATCATCTCATTACTCGACACAATTCAGCAATACAAACAAAAGAACATTAAAAATACATTATAATATATGTTCTATTATGTATTGTTTTAATATGCAAATATATATATACATACATATATATATATATATATATATATATATATATATATTAAAATACATTAAAATATATCTCTGTTATTGTTTTATAATTACTGGTGACCCCATTTATCAAATGGATTACAGTAACTTTCAAACACCATAATAACCTGAAATCAAATTAAGGCATTTCTGAAAATGTTCTCACCCATGCAGCATCAATCATGTATAGTGTGCCATGTTATTGGCCCTTAATCTCTGTGTGGGTGGACCGACCACATAAAAAATCATGGCGGCTAGACTGGCCTGGTGGCACTGAGGGTTGAGGCGCTGGACACCACACCTCGTACCGCGCCTGCGACCAGGGTTCGGGAACAGACTCGGGTCACTGGGGGTCGGCAGGGGGGAAGGAGGATCGAGCATCCCCATGGATGCTCTATCCTCCTTTGGGGAGGGATACCAGGGGTGTTTAATACATCCGACATCCAGGAGAGCTGGTGGAAACACTGACTCTTGGGGCAATGGCGGCTTCCATTGGGGGAGCCGGGGAGGGGAGGACGCTATCTGGCACTTGGCAAGCATGCATAAGCACATTCTACCCAAGCCGGCATCCTCAGTGGGATGGAGGGGAGGAACAGAAGCACGGGAAAAAACCCAGCGGTGTTCCTGGATGACGGCCGCTCCAGCCACCCAGTCTGCAATCACAGGCAGACCCCGCTGTGCAAGGTGCTCTGTGGAGGGAAGAGGCAGGTAGGAGTCACCAGAGGCACTCTGGGGCAGACTCAGTGAGGGATTGGAGGACATTGAGGAAGCCCAAAGGGGAGGAATGGAGAGGGCGATTAGGAGGGGATAAAAAAAAAAAATCATGACGGCTACACCTTCCTGTTAGTGACGACCTCCAACCAGTACCAATCACCCAAATTAACCGTAACCAGCTACAGTAAGTTATTTTTTTAACTATCTGGTTGATCCTTCCTTTTTGAGGACAAAAAAGGAAAGAAAGCTATTTAGTTTATCTGGCTGTTGTCCAGGCTTGCGCCTCGGTCGAGGCTTTGGTACCACCCAGCACAACCTTAAAAGTGACTGGTTTCACCTTTCCTCCTGGTTTGCTGTATCAGCAATAGCATCTTTTTTAAGAAAAAAAAGAAAAACAACATGCCTTCACTAGACAGGGTGTGTGTGTGTGTGTGTGTGTGTGTGTGTGTGTGTCAGAGAGATAGAGGGACTCATTGTTTATGGCACTATAACATAACTGCTATTGGCATTCACTCCCTGCACCAGCAATTATAAAAAATAAAGGATAGGTGAGTGTGAGTTTATGGATTTTTTTCACACACCCTCTAAGTGTGATGACCACACAAACCTCTCGAGCTTTGCTCTCAAGTTTTATGGGTCATCACACACCTAGGGTGTGTGAAAAAAATCCATAACACACACTTACCTATCCATTATTCTCTATTTAATCATACCTATCTCTGAAAACAATGATAACACACAGCAGTGACTCACACATTCCAATCACTGTATAACTACAGTAGTTCATTAAGTTCCCCAACACTTGCAATCTGTCATGCTACCTTATCCCAGTAATGTCAACAGAAATTACTTGTTTTCTGGCTCAAAAAATGCTTTTGGACATATTATGCTATTAAAAAGTCTTTTTACAGTGTATGGTCAAACATTGTTGTGCATGGAAAACCATACACTGTAAAAAGTTGTTCTGCATTAGCAGTGACATCCTCACTAATGTAGAATGACTTTCTGTTCTGCTTTAGTGAGGACATCATAATGTAACCACCCCCATCAGCACTGCTAATAGGATAGAAGTAGTTGAAGCACTGAGTGTTCAATCATATGCCAGTGAAATGGGTGCCGTGAATGACAAATGCTGGCTCCATCTACACCAAAAATGTAAGTGAATCTTTTTGTTTGGATCACACACTATAAAGAACAGTGTATAGTGACCAATACACTACTCAGCTACTCTTTCCCCTCATGTTTTCTATGCTGGCAGAGGAACCTCTTGAGCATCACTCTCGAGGTCATCTGCTATAATAGAAAACACTCAGGTGAAGAATAACCTTGTAGTGTATGGGATGCCATACACTGTCCTATATATTAACAAAACTCTGGTTGCAATACAGATTGACTGCAGCACTGAGTGTGGT
The DNA here is from genome assembly GCA_016271365.2 of Neoceratodus forsteri. Taxonomy (NCBI): domain Eukaryota; kingdom Metazoa; phylum Chordata; order Ceratodontiformes; family Ceratodontidae; genus Neoceratodus; species Neoceratodus forsteri. The sequence continues at coordinate 149,056,621 of CM028136.1, read as the reverse complement.
GCTCCCAGCATGGTTTTGCCCTGCAAAAGATAGCAGCACACTTAATATACTCATGCTAGGCACCGTCAATGGGCGTTGCCATTCTAGTCTTACTTTTGAGTTATGTGGTAATGAGTGATACGTGATAGGGTATACAGTAATGCTAACTTATTTCATACCCTGGGTGTGTTGTGAGACATGAGGTGCAGCTGACTGCCTTCGACCACCAGGGAAGTGCTGTAATGTATGGCATACCACACATCCTGGAGTGTGTTACTGTTCTTATAAAATCGTTTTGAAAGTTACAAATCAAGAATAGAGAAAGTAATATCTGACCTGTGTAATCATGTAATCAGTTTAGACCAAACTACTGTTTGGGTCAATCTAGTAAAACCATGTTATAACAAAACTGTACTTAAATGTGCATGGTTTACCTACAGCTTTTACTTTTTTCTGACATCCAGATCTTGGATACACACTTCTTGAGCATGCAGTTAGACATTTTCCAGACTTTCAATCTTTGGAGCACATCACTGCTGAAGACATAAACATTTTGAGGCCATACCAAGGAACCTATATTTTGCAAACAAATGTAATTAAAATGATGCAGGGTCTGCATCAAAAGCCCTACGAAGGAAGACTAAAGGACCTCAATATGTACACCCTGAAAGACAGGAGACTGGGGGTATATGATAGAGACCTTTAAATATCTCACAGGGGTAAATAAGGTACAAGAGGGAAGTATTTTTCAGAAGAAAAGGTGCTTAAGAACAAGGGGACATGCTATGAAGCTGGATGGGGAGTAGATTCAGGAAAGATGTTAGGAAGTACTTGATCACAGAAAGAGTGGTGGATTCCTACAACAATCTTCCAGTGGAGGTGAAGACCGTGGCAATGTATACAACTGCATGGGGTAGACACAAGGGAATCATAGTTGAAAGAAAGGGATGGGAGAATGGTAGATCATGTATGGTCTGTGGTAACAATGTAGGTAGGGGAAAAAAGGGCAGATTGGGTTAACCACATGGTATTTATCTGCAGTGTCAGTGGCTCAGTAGGTATCACACTCGCCTCTGAGGCTGGGAGCTCAGAGGGCTGTGGGTTCAGTTCCCACATCTGACACTTGAGTTAATACCCCAGTACTGACACTGTAGTGCAGCATGAGAGGGGTGCTGCACTTCTGAGGTGCTGTCTTTTGGATGAGACGTTAAACTGAGGTCCTGTCTGCCTGGATTGGTGGTAGTTCAGGTGAATGTTAAAGATTGCATGGCACTTATCAAAAAGAGTAGGAGAATTTCCCCGGTGTCCTGGCCAAATTTCCCTCATTCACTAAAAATACCACCAACAGCTTAATCCGGTTCAAGGTCAGTTGGCATTCATCTGTATCCCCCTCCCTCAGGTCGTGCCTGAAAATAGGCAGGACTTGTCTAGTGCACTTACCCGGTCAAAAAAACTAAATAAATAAAATAAACATATCTATTGCCAAATTCTATGTTTCCATGTTTCTGTCCATATGATTGAATGTCAGTGCTCAGTTTCCTTTGTATTTCACTATGGCTATGTTTACATCTACTAAGGTAACATCTAGATTGTTGTTGGATATTTTTATTGTATCTTAAGGTAAAAAGGTGAGATATACAATGTAGCCAAAGCCATTAATTGTTTATTGGGGCTTGTATCGTTTTAATGATGTCTGACATTTCAAGCATGAAATACATCTGCAGATAATACTTCAAATTCTTGAATATGACAACATTATCCTACAAGGAAAATCTGAAACAGAGACGATTAGGTTTACATATTTTTATCAATAGTAGTGTTACATTATTGTGATGTGTACTCATAACTTAATCTATTCCACCAAAGGCCATAAGCTTCAATCATTGAAAAAGGTGCAGAAAATCTTTAGTATGAATTAAACCCAGCCTCAAGCTTATGCTATTTGTATTCACAAAGTGAAATAACGTCTTGACTGCTGATAACTAATTCAAGATCTGGCAACATAGCAATGTTTTACTGCACACCTTTAATATGGAATAGACTTTCATCCCCTCTGAGACACTTGACAAACTTTATGAGTTCAAGAGTGAATTATGGGAGAATACTTCTACTATTTACTTCCATGCTCATTACACAGGTTTGCAAATGGTCTCAGACCACTGCGGCGGGAGGTAGGCTATGCCTGAGGTAGCTGCTGATGGCAGTGTGTTTCTGCAGGGGTTGATGTCTGGTTCTAGCACCACAGCAACCCCTGCAGAGGACCAGGTAGTTTGCTGCCCGACAGGGGCATGCTGTGTATACATGAATAAGCCAAGTGCTGCATGCCCATATCTAGGAAGGTGGGAGGATTGCAGAGATAAAGTGAGAAAAATCCTGTCCTTAGCCTCAATGACAGTTGACAGGTACACTTGGGGAGGTCGTACATCATGCACTCCCATGGCTTACACATCGGATTCAGAGCTGAGCTGGCGGGAGGACAGCTTTTGCTCATACCCCCATGACATGGGGGAAAAGCTGTGGTCGGAATTGCAGAAGTGTCAGACTTAGAGGTTGATGGGGCTGAGTGGTTGTAGATTTATTTATTTATGTTTTTAATTTTGGTAACCAGGAGGCCTGCTGGAACCATTGCAGTCCCTTTTTCTGGGGTGGCCCATAATTAATTACAGGTAATGTTACATAGACATTTTGCAGAGTACAAAAAAGGTAATTGCTCACATTACAATTTACAATAATTGAGGGCATAGGCAAGGACAGTCGTTTACCGCATATGCAATGTCACTGCCAGAATCTCGGAACTCTGATTGGTCCATGGGAAAATGGCACCAAAACAGAAACCTCATTTGTTCTCGTAGCGCCGTTGGTCTTGAGCCTTTAAAAGTTTCAGCCTCGGTAGCATGGTTTCTACTTGCTTGCCTGCTTGATCCTGTGCTGTTGGTGACATCTAATTATTGCTGCTTTTCTGCTCCTCGTGCTTCTGCCTCTTATTTCTGCTCTGATTGGTAAGTAACCACTAACCTGCCACCAAGGAATGTACCTGCAGTATTTCATTTTAATGTTTCCAGTGATCAGTCGGAATGCATTTTTTTTAACAATGCTTGCTGCCTCTGTGTGTGTGTGTGTGTGTGTGTGTGTGTGTGTGTGTGTGTGTGTGTGTAGTTTGCTGCAAAACCAGAGCAGTGTATTTTGTTTTTCCCCTGGCTACTTTCTCTTCTGCTGTGCTTGATGCACTGTTTTAAAGAATAAAAAATGACTGAGTAATTAAATCAGGGGCATTTGCAGTGTTTTGTATGGCACTTTTCTGAGATTTTCAGTGAGTGAGCGAGCAGGCTGGCGGGGGAGGGGGTTGGGGGTCATCAGTACCTGTATCGAGCTGCAAGTTAAAAACATTAGCATGCTACTGAATCCTTGCTGAAAGCACAGGTTTTTTTTTAGTTAGCCAGACCTCCATCCCAGTTGCCATTGAAGGAGCAGGATTGCAATATTAAGAAGGTAGGTGTATCCTCCCAGCTCAAGTTGTCAGAACTAAGATTAATGTGGGGTATGTTTATTGTGTTTAGACTGAGAAAATATTGCCGTTTCTCAGCCTCATTGATTTATCTATGCACGGGGGGCATCAGTGTAGCCAGGTCTGAGATGACTGGGGGGGGTTCCACTGACTCCATGTTAGCCAGGTTTCAGCTTGGGGGTAATGTGTAAGAGTGGCATTCTGCAAGCCTTCTACATTAATTTTGATATTGTGAGATTTACATCACTCACATATGGTGGTAAAATGTATGCTTTCTTTGAGGGGACACAGTGGGTTTGGGTGTGGAAATTGGTCAAGTGTGGCTCCAGTGGGGATGGGCCATGGGTTGCTGATATACTGGCAGTGGGGTAGGGGTGCTGGTCAATATGATGGCATGGGGACATTAGGTGTGGTTTGAGGTGGGGGACACTGGTCTTGGTGGAATCAGATAGGGATACGGGGTGTGGTGGTGGGGTAGGGATGCTGGCAATATGTGTGCAGGTCCGTCAAGGTGGAGAGAGTCACTGTGCCATTTGGTCAGAGTGGAGAGAGTGGCTGTGCCAGTCTGTCAGGGTGGGGAGAATGGCCGTACTGGTACATTAGGGTAGGGAGAGTGGCCGTGCGGGTACATGGAGGTGGGAAGAATGGCCGTGTGTGTCTATGGGGGTGGGGATAGTGGTCATGAGGGTCCGTGGAGGTGGGGAGAGTGACTGTGCCAGTCTGCTGGAGTGGGGGAATGGATCTGCTGGTCCGTCGGGGTGAGGAGAGTGGCCCTGCCGGTCTTATGGGGTGGGTAGAGTGGCCGTGCTGGTCAGTTGGGATGAGGAGTGTGGACGTGGAGGTCCGTAGGGGTGGGGAAGATGGCCATGCCAGTCTGTCAGGGTGGGGAGGGTGGACAGGCCGGTCCATCAGGATGGGGGTATGGATCTGCTGGTCTGTTGGGGGTGGGTAGAGAGGTTGTACTGGTACATTAGGGTGAGGAGAGTGGCCGTGCTGGTCTGTCAGGGTGGGGAGAGTGGCCATGCATGTCTGTGGGGGTTGGGAGAGTGGCCATTCATGTCTGTAGGGTGGGGAGATTGGTTGTGAGGGTCAATGGGTATGAGGAGAGTGACTGTGCCAGTCTGCCAGTGTGGGGGAATGGATCTGCTAGTCTGTTGGGGTGGGGAGAGTGGCCATACTGGTACATTAGGATGAAGAGAGTGGCCATGCTGGTTTATCGGGGTGGGGAGAATGGCCATGCCAGGCCTTTGGAGTGGGGAATTTGGCCATGCTGGTCCAGTGGGGTGGGGATGGTGGATGTGGTAGTCCATGGGAGGGGAGGGTGGATGTGCTGTTATGTTGGGGTGGGGAGAGTGGTCATGCCAGTCCATGGGTGTGGGGAGAGTGACTGTGCCAGTCTGCCGGGGTGGAAGAATGGATCTGCTGGTCTGTTGGGGTGGGGAGAGTGGCCATACTGGTACATTAGGGTGGGGAGAGTGGCTGTGCTGCTTTGTTATGGTGGGGAGAGTGGCCGTGCTGGTCCATCAGGGTGGGGAGAGTGGTCATACTGGTACATTAGGGTGGGGAGAGTGGCCATGATGGTCTGTCGGGGTGGGGGGAGTGGCCATGCTGATCCTTCGGGGTGGGGAGAGTGTCTGTGCCAGTCTTTTGGGGCCAGGAGAGTGGCCGTCCAGGTCCATTGGGGTGGGGATGGTGGACGTGGAGGTCCATTGGGGTGGGGAGGGTGGACGTACTGGTCCGTGGGAGAGGGGAGTATGACTGTGCCAGTCTGCCGGGGTGGGGGAATGGATCTGCTGGTCTGTTGGGGTAGGGAGAGTGGCCATACTGGTATGTTAGGGAGGGGAGAGTGGCCGTGCTGGTCTGTCGGGGTGGGGAGAGAGTCCATACTGGTACATTAGGGTGGAGAAAGTGGCCGTGCTGGTCTGTTGGGGTGGGAAGGGTGGCTATGCTGGTCTGTAGGGGTGGGGAGTGTGTGCTGGCTGCTCGCAAGTAGGGTCTGCATCAGAAGGCATACGAACAGAGACTGAAGAAGCTTAATATGTATACCCTTGAGTTAAGTAAGGGAGATATGATAGAAAGTCCAAGAGGGTAGCAAGCATCTTTCAGAAAAATAGGTGCTCAAGAACAAGGGGGCATAATTTGAATATAGATGGGGGACAGCTTGGAGGTAATGCGAGGAAGTATATTTTCAAGGAGAGGGTTGTGGATCCATGGAACTTCCTTGTGTTACACATTGCCTGCCTTGCCATGATTTGCTGCCACATGACTACTATTTTTCTATGTGCCTGGTAAGTTTTTTTTTTTTTTTTTTACATTTTTTGGAAAGCCATGCTGCTGTTTTTAATTGAATGGAAAAGCAAGGGAGGCAAGATGTAGGGTGGAGGGTTTATGTGCATGGACTGTATGCTTAATGTAAACAAACAAATGAATAATGTTTTTGAAATGACACAAATGCTCAAATAAATGGTTCTTGCCTCTGGCCATGGTGAAGGGAGTGGTGGATTGGCAGAGTGGTACAGAACCATTTTTCCCAGGATGTATGCCAGTCTGCAAAGTCCTTGCTATGTACCAGTGGTTGTTTGTTGATGGTCGGCAGAGGGACGGGCTGGCCAGAATGGTTCACATGCTGGCAAAAAATGGTTCTGGCCTCTGAGGAAGGCGGAAGGGCAGAGTGGCACAGAATCATTTTTCCCAGCATGTATGCTAGTCTTCAGAGTCCATGCCACACTCCAATGGTTGTTTGTTGATGGTCGGCAGGGGGACGGGCTGTGTGGACTGGTTCACATGCTGGCAAAAAATGGTTCTGGCCTCTGAGGGGGGCAGAGGGGCAGAGTGGCACAGAACCATTTTTGCCATCATGTATGCCAGTCTTCCAGGTCTGTGCCATGCTCTAGTGGTTGTTTTTTGATGATCAGCTGAGGGAAGGGCTAGGTGGATTGGCACACATGCTGAAAAAATTGGTTGTGGCTTCGGAGGGAGGGGTGGACTGACAGAGTGGCACAGAACTATTTTTCCCAGCATGTATGCCAGTCTACCAGGTCTGTGCCATGCTTTGGTGGTTGTTCATTGATGATAGTTAGCTGAGGGATGGGCTGGGAAGATTGGCACACATGCTGAAAAAATTTTGTTCTGGCCTCGGAGGGGAGACGGACTGGCAGAGTGGCACAGAACCATTTTTCCCAGCATGTATGCCAGTCTGCTGAGTCCGTGCCATACTCTAGTGGTTATTTGTTGATGGCCAGCTGAGGGACTGGCTAGGAGAGCTGGTTCACATGCTGGCAAAAAATGGTTCTGGCCTCTGAGTTGGGGGGCGGATGGGCAGAGTGGCACAGAACTATTTTTCCCACCATGTATGACAGTCTGCCGGGTCCATACCACACTCCAGTGGTTGTTTTTTGATGGTCGGCTGAGGGATAGGCTGGGTGGATTGGCACACATGCTGAAAGAAATTGGTTCTGGCCTCGGATGTAGGGGGTGGTTGGATGGGCAGAGTGGCACAGAACCATTTTTCCCAGCATGTATACCAGTCTGCAGAGTCCGTGCCATGCTCCAGTGGTTGCTTGTTGATGGTTGGCTGAGGGATGGGCTGGACGGATTGGCACACATGCTGAAAAAAAATGGTTCTGGCCTCAGAGGGAGGGGCAGATGGGCAGAGTGGCACAGAAAATTTTTTCCCAGCATGTATACCAGTCTGTAGAGTCTGTGTCACACTCCAGTGGTTGTTTTTTGATGGTTGGCTGAGGGACAGGCTGGACGGATTGGCACACATGCTGAACAAAATTGGTTCTGGCCTCTGGGGGGGGCAAAGAACTATTTTTTCCAGCATGTATGCCAGTCTGCTGGGTCTGTGCCACACTTTGGTGGTTGTTCATTGATGATGGTTGGCTGAGGGAAAGGCTGGGCGGATTGGCACACATGCTGAAAAAATTGGTTCTCTCCTCGGGGGGACAGGCAGAGTGGCACAGAACCATTTTTCCCAGCATGTATACCAGTCTGCTGAGTCTGTGCCATGCTCCAGTGGCTGTTTTTTGATGGTCGACTGAAGGATGGGCTGGGCAGATTGGCACGCATGCTGGCAAAAAATGGTTCTGACCTCTGAGGGGGGGTGGATGGGCAGAGTGGCACAGAACTGTTTTTCCCAGCATGTATGCCAGTCTGCCGGGTCCATGCCATGCTCCAGTGGTTGCTTTTTGATGGTCATCTGTGGGATGAGCTTGGCGGATTGGCACACATGCTGAAAAAAATTAGTTCTGGCCTCGGAGGGAGGGGCGGATGGGCAGAGTGGCAGATAAACATTTTTCCCAGCATGTATGCCTGTCTGCTGGGTCCATGCCATGCTCCAGTGGTTGTTTTTTGATGGTCAGCTGATTGATGGGCTGGGCAGACTGGTTCACATGCTGGAAAAAAATGGCTCTGGCCTCTGAGGAGGGGCAGTTGGGCAGAGTGGACAGAACCATTTTTCCCAGCATGTAAGCTAGTCTTCCGGGTCTGTGCCATGCTTTGGTGGTTGTTCGTTGATGATGGTCAGTTGAGAGATGGGCTGGGTGGATTGGCACACATGCTGAAAAAAATTGGTTCTGGCCTCTGGGGGGGGAGGACAGGCAGAGTGGCACAGAACCATTTTTCCCAGCATGTATGCCAGTCTGCTAAGTCTTTGCCATGCTCCAGTGGTTGTTTTTTAATGGTTGGCTGAGGGACAGGCTGGACTGATTGGCACACATGCTGAAAACAATTGGTTCTGTCCATTGGAGGGAGGGACGGATGGGCAGAATGGCACAGAACCATTTTTTCCAGCATGTATGCCAGTCTGCTGGGTCCATGCCATGCTTTGGTGGTTGTTTGTTAATGATGGTCGGCTGAGGGATGGGATGGGCTGGGCAGATTGGCACACATGCTGAAAAAAATTGGTTCTGGCCATCGGAGGAAGGGGAGGACGGGCAGAGTGGCACAGAACCTTTTTTCCTGGTATGTATGCCAGTCTACAGAGTCCATACCATGCTCCAGTGGTTGTTTGTTGTTGGTCAACTGAGGGATAAGCTGGGCGGACTGGTTCACATGCTGGCAAAAAATGGTTCTAGCCTCTGAGGGGGAGGTGGATGGGCACAGTGGCACAGAACCATTTTTCCCACCAGTCTGCCAGGTCTGTGCCATGCTCCAGTAGCAAACATTTACAGTGTATGCTTATATATATATTGTTTTTAACATTACTTTGTGGCTTGACTAGATGTTACATGGTCTATCTTTATTTAGCACCTTGGATACCCAAGGCGGAACTGGCATTCTTTCATTTATCATTTACTGTGTTGTACACCCCAGGACCTGCTCTCTCTATCCTGGCTATCTTGAATGTAAAAGTGGTGTAAAAAAGTGTTTTTGGGTGGTGTGTGTGTGTGTGTGCACGCATGTGTGTTTGTCTGCCTAGAAGAACAGAGACACACACACACACTCAGACAAAAAACTTTATTAAACATCATCAAACTGAATCAATCATGTTTCATCTGAACCCGGGGGCATCATCCATGCAGTTGGAAATGTGGTTTGTCATCCTCGGCTCCCTTCATCAATTTTGGAGGATGCAAGCATCAGATTACCTGGGGAATAAACAGAGACAAGTTGATACACTGTCAAACTGTATGTTACCAATTTTACCACTTGTATTAAATAAGTTTTCTGTTGAACCTTTTGCTGGAATGTGTAATGGAAGGTGTTGGAGGCCTGTCTTGATTTGTGCTTAAAATTTCAAATTAAAACTTCTGAATAAAGAAGTTGTTGGTGGGGGGGGGCCTTTGCAGCAACCTGGGCTACCACAATAGGCCTACAACCCACTGTCTCATAGGTGATCTAATATAAACACCAACCAACTAGTATTTGCCTTACAAGGAGTACTGTATGGCAGTGCTTGGGTATATGGAGGGGTCATTCATACAAACTTCTTGTGGTGGCTTTTCTCCTAGGTGGTGTGGTGTAACTGCCTTGGCACCAGGGCAGTCTGTGTTTGCTTGGATGGGGTTGGGGAACTACAGAGATAGTGAGTTCTTAAAGAAGAACTACTGGCTGAGGTGAAGTCCTGGCCACTGTACAGAGTGAAGCTTCATCTATCTTGTCCCTCCTGCAGGCACTATATTAAATAAATAATCTTTGCACTTAATCACTCAAACTAGTAAATTCTCCAGTGCACCTGGCTCATTAATTTAGGAGCTTGTGAACATCTCGAACTCTCGCTCATGAACTGATGACGCTACCTTGCCCTTTCTTCCAGCGCCCTTATGCTTGGATATTGATGTTTTGTACCCTTTAATTATAAATACCATGGTGTGCCTAGGCCACAATTGAGCTGCCAATTGAGAGAGGGGCAAGGCATTGTCATCAGCTTGCAGTTTTAATACGAATAAGAGTGTGTCACGTTCAGTAGCGCCATAATTAAATTTCCAGGTGCTCTAGAGGATGTACGAATTGTACTAGTGATGAGGTGCAAAGATTAATTTGCCCATGCTAACTGCAGGAGGGATAGAGACAAAGCCCCAATCTGCATAGTTCTCATGGTTTCACTGCTGCTGGTAGAACTACCATCATGAGTTTGAGAACTGAGGTGGAAACTAAGAGGCTCCATTTTCATGAAGATCAAGTCAGAAAGTGCCCAATTTACTGTTTTTGTGATTCCAAATTGGTTTTATTCTTTGGCAGAGATTGTGTATGTACCTCTCCATTAGCATCCATTAGCAACCTCATTAGTCACATGTGAACTTTTTAAGTTGGATGTACTTTGTTTACAAATAAACTAATTCAGGCATCTAAATGTTAGATAGGGACTGAACCAATGAAGTCCACCTTGGCATCTGGTAGTTCGGCTTACTTCACGTCTGAGCTTGGACAGATTGGTACATGGCATTGGACTGCAGTGCTGCACATGATGCCATCACACTAGACGGGTGGGAGCTGCAGCGCTGCCACTGTTGCCATCACACCGGATGGGTGGTGGATGCAGTGCTGCACATTCTGCCGTCACACCGGATGGGAGGGGGCTGCAGTGCTGCACATGCTGCTGCCACACCAGATGGGTGGGGGCTGCAGTGCTGCACATGCTACCGTCACATGGAATGGGTGGGGGCTGCAGTAGTGCACATTCACTAGAAAGAAAAATACCACCAACAGCTTAATCTGGTTCAAGGTCAGTTGGCATTCATCTGTATCCCCCTCCCCCGGGTCATGCCTGAAAATAGGCAGAATTTGACTAGTGCACTTACCCGGTCAACAAAACAAAAAAAAAAAACATGCTGCTGTCGCACCTGATGGGTGAGGGCTGCAGTGCTGCTGTAAAACATTGATTGAGGAAAAACCACAGTTTCCATTTTGCCTGGAGATGGAAGTTGAAGTGACTTCTCAGTGCTTTCAAGGCTGTGCTCTGCTGCAGACTGTACTGCTGTTCAGCTCACACCATACCCTGGCCTGTTGACTGATGTGGATGCCTGAACTCCAGATTGCTAACAGCAACATGTCCTGTGATTGTGTTGCTGCTGCTCCACTGAAAAAGTAAGGTTTTTCTGGATGTCTCAGTGTTCACTTTTTTGGTCAAGACTGTCTGGTTCAGTTTCTTGGTCGGGTATGGGGGCAGCAGTAGCTATTCAAGGTAGAGTTTATTTTCAGGTGGTTAGTGACTGAATGGTTTGGAGTGTTGATGGCAAGTTGGGCTGCCAAGTAAATGCCCCACCATCAACCGCAATTAAAATAATTGAAAATTACTTGCACAGACACTGACGCCAACCTTGGCTGAACACTTTTTCAGTGATGGCCCTTGTGGCAGTCACTGAGAGTACCATGACCCAGTCAGTGAGGAGTTGCCCATGATGAGTGACTTGAATGAATGAAGGGTGTCTGCATCAACATCCTTCATGGAAGAGGGTTTTGTTAGTACACCCCACCATGTTGACCCAGAGCCCTTGTCCCCAAATGCAGACATGTGGGGATCTGCTGCTTAAAGTTTTATACACCCTAGAAGGATTGGCACAAAGGTTTGTTTCTTGTGGGTGGTGGTGGTAACTAGGGACTGGGGGTGTGGGTGGCAAGCCAGGCCTTCACAATAAGACCCTACCTGTATGGCCTCTTGCTTATGTACTTGGCTTTCAGGAGAGGTGGCTGCAATCATGACTGTTGGTAACATCTTAGTCCCAATGGCTCACAGCCAAACTTTCAGGTTCTGTCTCCCAGCAGAGGAGGCATATGGCATGTCTAACTAGGTGTCATTTACTTGTGCGTGTGGGGGTGAGGTGTGTGTGTGTCCTTTATTTAGGTAATAATTGTGTTGTTGTTTTTTTTCTGATGTTAGGCTTCAACATTCCTGCTTGGTGTAACTTTCAGCTGGAAATAATCATCTCTGAAAGGTATGGTGTGGTCTTCGAGTTCATGTATTTTATCAAGACTTAGTTTGTTTGAACTCAATAAGACTGAGCTGAGAAGACTGACAAGGTCTTAGTGCAATGCGGGCAGCATGCCCGGGATCCTGTACGTCATCAGGATTTTTCATCAGCTATGACTGGTGCTACATTTGGATGTCAGTATTCTACTTTTGCATTATATAGTCAAGCCTGTGACAGCTTCTTAGGAAAGCTTGATTTCTGTAGCTGCTCCTGCCGACTGTCATCCATGGATTGAGCATGGATTAGCAGTGAAATTCTGATTCTGGTATTGGTTTTTGTATGGATTGTGAGCTGCTGAGGTCAGCGTGTTTTCTGTAGCTGTTCCTCCAGACTCTCATCTATGGGCAGAAATTATCTGTGAAATTTTGATTCTTAATGTAGTAGTTCTGAAGCTTTAAGTAGTTCTAAAGCCTGTTTTAATATCTCTCCCACTTGTGTTCCACTTTTTAGTTCTTTGGAGTCATCTGTACTACACATCATGATGGCAACACCAAGCAAAATGGCAAAACTTTCCAGTGTCAGTGCTAAGGACCATGCATTGCAGTTCGAGTCAGAAGGCATGTATAAGGATGGAGGGAAAAAGTTTTGTCGCTTTGTGATCACCCCATTGACTATGTGATGAAGGATACAGTGGTGGATCACTGCAAAGTAAAAAAACATATGAAGAATGCAAGCCAGAAGAATAGCAACAGACAGGTGACGCTTCACACCAGCTTTACTGCCACAACTTCTGCAGCTGCAGCATGGGAGAATACTGTATTGGGTGTATTGGGCTTGGTGTGGTGTAAATATACCCATTAAAAAGTTGGATCAACTGTGCATAAGAGACTGAATGGGGGGGCAACGTTAAAGGAATTGGTGCTCTTCCAAAGGTATCCACCTTAAGGCAGAACTACTTGCCAAAATTGAGAAAGGAAATAGAGGACAGAATTTCACAGCTCGTGAAAGGGAAGACATTCTCTGTAATGTGCAATGAGATGACAGACGCAGATGCCCAATGTATACTGAACATAATTTTTGTCAGGCAGGGCAGAAAATCTATCATTGCAGACACAGCAGAGTTGACAGCAGTGAACCACACCACTGTCACACAAAGTGTTATAAAGGCATTGCAGAAATATGATGTGGAGATGGACCAAGTAGTCGCCTTCATCAGTGACAATGCGCGGTACATGGTGAAGTGCTTCAAAGATGTTTTATATGGCCTTATTGGTGCTCATGTGATCCATGTTGGTTGCTGGGCACATGTGTTATCCTTGGTGGAAGACAAATGGATTGACCATTTTAAACTGGTCAATAAACTTGTGGCACTTGTGAAATACTCATTCCAGCAGTCTCCCAAATGCAAGAGAGAGTACTTGGCATTCCTGGAGGGCGAGATGTAGAAAAGAAAATATTGCCACTTGTTCCTGTTTTAACCCATTGGAACACTTGGTTTGAAACTGTTAAGTACCATTCACTTTACCTTCAGTACTTAAGAGACTTCTTCCCAGAGGAAGCAAGTGATTGCAACTCCATGAATTCTTGAGGAAAACTTTTCCAAGAATGGTTTACAGAGCTGTGGATTCATACAACCTTCATCACTGAAAACTGCAATGATCTCATCAGCGCAATAGAGCTTCTACAAAGGAAAGACAAACCCTTCACTGTTTCTATATTTGATGCACTACATGGAATACATGGAATAAAACAGAGGTTTCAGATGAGCATAACAAAAATGGAAGCATTTGGAGAAAGGACAGACAAATACTTAACTACTCTTAGGCCACGGGTTAAGCAGGAGCAGATTGCAGTTTTCCAAAAGACATTTGGAATAGCCCTAAACAAAATGGCAAAACACATGGAAACAAACCCAGCCAAAGAGTTCTTGAATGCCTGCCATATTTTGAACCCCTACAACCTTCCTAAATTAGTAGGGACTTCACACACTACTCCAGTAACATTGGTGTATTTGAACTGCACAACCAAACTGCACTACGACAGGACTGGGAGATGTATGTTGGGCAGGACATAGGAGAGCTTCCAAACATAATGGACTTTAATGTTGGCCAGTACTGGATTTCAGTGCAGCCACAATTACCAGTACTAGCCAAAGCTGCTCTGCAAGCCATTTGGATACCTGTGTCAAGTGCTGATGTGGAGAGATCATTCTCGGTCTATGGACAGATCCACAACAAACCAAAGACACAACCTGCTAGTAGACAATATGAGATTGCTATCCCAGCTTATGTACAATGACTCAAAGGATTAGATTGGTGAACATTTTCTATAGAGGTTTTGAACATTTTATTTAGTTAAAGGGTTTAAACATTTTCAATAACTTTGTTAGCTTGTTTTCCATATTCCTTGCCATGTCATGTATATTTATATTTTGTTTTAGTTCATGTAGTTTTCAGTGTTTATATTTTGTCACACTGTTGCACATTTTGCCATTTCCTTTTAGGTTTTGTTTGTGCACAGTTTTCCTTCATGTATTTTTCACTTTATATATTTTATCATACTGTATTGCACATTGTGCACATTTTAGTTTAGGTTTTATTTATGCACAGTTTTTCACATTTCCTGTACCTTTGCACATTTGACACTTCAAGTATTTGTACTTGGGTTTTAGTTCACTTGTGTTTCAATATATATATTCACTTTTCTACAGTCTGCACATTTTCAATTAGATTTAGTTTTTGTTCACATTTTTCAACTGTTGTACTTGCATATTGTTTTTGATTTGCAATATTTGAACTCTTTATAAACTACTTTTCTTGAAATGCTGTACTTGCTTTTATTATTGACTTCATTAACATTTCTTGGGATGAGAACTTACAAGAAAGGTCATGTGGGTGGGAACTTAGTCTTCACTGTGTGGTGACTGGTGGCAGTCTCTAATGGCTAGTTCCTTTTAATTTATCCAAGTGCCCTGCAATCTAATATTCTGTATTGTCACATCTGAGGGATATGGGCTGCAGAACTTTACCACCATGTTACTAACAACACACCAGAAGGATGGAGGCCACAGTGCTGCAGCCATTGCACAGGAGGGAGGAGGGCCACAGTGCTGCTGCTGCCATCACACTGGAGGGATGGGGGCTGCAGGGCTGTTGCTGTCATCACACACCAGAGGAATCGGGCGTGCAGTGCTGCTGCCAATCACACCAGAGGGAGGGGTCCACAGTACTGCTGTCCCCATTGCATCAGGAGGATAGGGGGAATTAGTGGTCCTGTCATTATACGGTAGGCATAGGGGATGTTTTGCATCTGCTGCCTTCACACATTGTAGCTTCTAAAATAACTTGATAGCTACTAGTGCAGATATGCTACAGCATACATAGAAATGTGAAAATGCAAGCTAGCAGAGCGAAAAAATGGTTAAATATAGGTTACAAAGCCAACACCGGTTAAAACTGATTTTGGACTTGCAGACACCAGAGACAATACCAGTTTTGTCAATCTGCAAAATGGAATTTGCCTTTTCTTAATCACAGTAAACCACTGTCCCTGGGCATAGGTTAATCCAATAAAAACAATTGCGTGTTTTTACAAAAGAGTACATAATCTAGACAGACAATTACTAGCGACCCCCATATTAACAGGAAGAGGTGGCCAGAGTCATAAATCACATTTAGCACTTAGAACAGGCAGTGCATACACCTGGCGCACATCA
This sequence comes from Neoceratodus forsteri, assembly GCA_016271365.2. Classification (NCBI taxonomy): domain Eukaryota; kingdom Metazoa; phylum Chordata; order Ceratodontiformes; family Ceratodontidae; genus Neoceratodus; species Neoceratodus forsteri. The sequence continues at coordinate 149,041,068 of CM028136.1, read as the reverse complement.
GGGCAACCAGTCTCACACAGAGAAATTCAGAATAGGCAGTACGTGCACTCCTGCTGAGGAGTAATAAAACCAGTACTCACATGGAATGATACACCTTTGAGTCCAGGGGCCCCTGATGAAGCTTATTGAAACAAACCACCAAGGCACCTTGATTTGACTAATAGACATATCTGGTGCACAGGCAGTCTCACCTTTGAATTTTTACTTTTGCATGTGGCACAAGATTACTGCTCTGCTTACCTTTGCCCTACACAAATGAGCACTATAACAAAAAACACAGTATATGGCATCCTTGGATGGAAAAGTGCAATTTTCCATGTGTGCACTGGTTTGATTGCTCCTCAACAGGAATGCACTGCACATACTTTCTGTTCTGAGTTTCCCTGGGTGGGGCTGCTAGCCTGACATCCATTAGGTCAACACAGAGAGCACAGAGTTGTTCTGGTCTGGATGTGGTTGCAGATAGGAGCATGATGGGGGACTGTGAGAGTCCAGATGGCAAAAAAACCTCTATGAAAAAAAGAATGAGTTATGGGATTTCATTACCACTGAATATTATTGTACTTATTTTAATTAGGACATGTGATACTGTAATTGTTGAGCACTGTTTCCCTAGGACTTGTATGAAAACTATATTAATCACAAGCCACATTCCATAGAAACATAGAAACATGGAATCTGATGGCAGATAAGGACCATACGGCCCACCTAGTCTGCCCATTTCCCCGCTCAGTTATGAGAGCCCAGATCCTATTTGATCTGCGGCATGCCTTTTCTGCCATCTCCAGGGTACCCCATATGTCTATCCAATGTGCTCTTGAAACCCCAAATTGTTTTAGCCCCCACCACCTCCATTGGAAGGCTGATCCATGGGTCCACCATTAGAGAGGCAGTGAATTTAATTTCTGCAGGTGAAGTGGCGGTGAAGTGGCCAAATTCACTGCGCTGATTAATTCAAGAAAATTTCCACATTAGGCAGAATTTCGTCCAGGTGAAATTTTGCCTTCTGTGGCAAAATTTCAACTTCCACGGGTGAAATTTAACCTGCCTCGGGGGTGAAATTTCATTGTTCCTCTCGGCAAAACTTTACCACTCCGCCGGGTGACATTTTACATTTCGCTCCGTGAAATGGGCGTAATTTCACGGGTTATTCTGCGAAGAGAATTTTCCTCACTTTGCCCACCACTGTCCATCATTCTTTCTGTGAAAAAGTACTTCCTGACATTCCCCCGAATCTTCCTCCTTTTAGCCTCATATCATGTCCCCTTGTCCTTCTGCAATACTTCCTCTGAAATATGCTTCCCTCCTGTACCCTGTTTATACCCCTAAGGTACTTGAATGTTTCTATCTTATCCCCCTTTCTTTCCTCTCCTGTCCTCCAATTAATAGATATTAAGGTCCCTGAGTCTTTCCTTATATGACTTCTGGTGCAGCCCATGTACCATTTTCATCGCCCTTCTCTGGACTTCCTCCATCCTGAGATGTGATCTCCAGAACTGGATGCAATACTCTAGGTGAGGCCTTGCTAGTGATCTGTACAGTGGCATCACCACCTCTTTCTTTCTGCTGGTAATGTCCCTGCATCCCAGCATTCTGTTTGCCTTCCCCATTGCTTTATCACACTGCTTGGTCACCTTTAGGTCATCTGATATGATGATCCCTAGGTCTGTCTCTCTCTCTTGCTTTGTGGTGGCCAGAACTTCCCCCCATCCTGTACTCCTCTCTTGGATTCCTGTGACGCAGGTGCATTATTTTGCACTTTTTAGCATTGAAACTCAACTGCCATACACATGACCATGCTTCCAATAAGCTTAGATCTGTTCTCATTCTTTCCATCCCTTCCAATGTGTTAACACTGTTGCAGATCTTGATGTCAATTACAAACAGGCATGCCTTTCCCTCCAGATGCTGTGCAATGTTGCTAATGAAGACATTAAACAGGACTGGTACCAGCATCAGTTCCTGTGGCACCCCACTGGTCACCTCCCTCTCTTCTGATTTCATACCATTTACTACCACCCTCTGAGTCCTGTCCCTTAGCCAGTTCTCAAATAATTTTACTACCATAGGGCCAACTCCTAGGTTTCTCAGTTTATTTAGCAATCTTCTTTGTGGGATGATGTCAAAGGCTTTGTTGAAATCCAGGTAGGCTACATCCACTGCCCTCCCTGATCTACCATCCTGGTCATCCAGTCAAAGAAATCCATCAGATTTGTCTGACAGGACCTTCTCAATGAGAATCCATGCTGTCTTGGATCCTGTGCCCAGCTAGTCTACAGAAACTTCAGTCTTCTCCTTAAGTAGGGACTCCATTAGCTTCCCTACTACTGTGGTCAAGATTACAGGTCTGTAATTGCCCATCTCCTCCTTAGTGCCACTCTTGTGGAGAGGGACCACCTCTGCCCTCCTCCAGTCTTCAGGTACCTCCCCTGTCTCTAGAGATGAGTTGAAAAGGCCAGCCAGTGGACCTGTCAGTATTTCCCTGAGTTCCTATAATACTCTGGGGTGAATCCCTTCTGGTCCCTTTGCTTTGTCTGTTTTTATTTTCCCATGTTCTTTTATGACTCTTTCCACAGTGAATAGGTTGGTGTCAACCTCCCTCTCCTAACTACCCCTCCTAATGAGTTGTGGTCCCTCACCCTTACCTTTCCTAGTGAACACTGAGCAAAAGTATTTGTTCAGTAGCTCAGCCTTTTCTAGGTCATCTTCCACCCACCCTCCTCCTTCCTTCCTTCTTTAGCCTAACAATACAATTTCTGGTCTTTTTCCTTTTGCTAATGTAGCTGGAGAAGGTCTTGTCTCCTTTTTTAATAGCTTGTGCTTTACCTTCCCGTGTCAGTGCCTTAGCCCTTCTTACTGCTTTCCCAGATTCTTTCTGTTTCTCCAGATACTTTTCCTGTCATCATCCTTTTAAATCTCCTTGTATTTCTTACAGGCCTTTCTTTTTCCCTTACTTTCTCGGCCACTCTCTTCGAGAACCACAGTGGCCATTTCTTTCTTTTACTCTTACTATGCATCCTAACACAGTGTCTTGTTACTTCTGTTATGACTTTTTTGAGTCTAGACCACTGTTCCTCCACATCTCACCTGTACCTTCTGCTGCTAGGGCACTTTTAAGTTGCCCCCCCATTTCCTTAAAGTTGGCCCACCTGAAATCCAGAACCCAAATCCTTGTATGACTTTCCTCTACCACCGTGGTTACAGTAAACCATACTGTCCTGTGGTCTCTGTAACCACGGGGACTGCCCACCTGAACATCTGTGATCCTGTCCCCATTGGTCAGCACCAAGTCCAGTATAGCCCCCTCCCAGATGGGTTCTACTACTAGCTGCCTTAAGTTTGCCTTTTTCAGTGGAAAACTCCATAGGGTTTTGTGAAATGCAGAAGCCTGCCAGCTGATATCCAGCAGAATGGCAATTCTCCTCTGAAATGTTTTTTGGATTTTCTTTCCGAAATTCTGAAAAGCATTTCTATGTAAACTGTGGAATAAGTTTCTGCATATCACATAAACTGTGGAATTAATTGTTCATGAATTGTGAAAAAGGAATCCATGGTTTATGTAAACCATGGATAAATAATCCACAAAAAACATTCTGCTTTCAAAATTTCAGAATTCCACCATTGACAGAATTCCACCGAATTGGGATGACATTTTGGAAATTCCATGGAATTCCATTCTGCTGGTATTTCAAGATTCAGTACAGCACAAACTTTGCTCAGGAATTAAATTAAATAAATAAATGAAATACTGAACTCCTTTTTGTCTGTCTTCTGGATAATAGTACAATCAGAGCTGCAGTTATATCTGCTGTTTATTTATTTATTTTATTTTGTTTTATTAGGAAGGTGGACTGGATCAAAGATCCATTTTCAGCCATTCCTGGGGAGTTTGGGTTTACAAGTATAAGCAAAACATAGGTAATAACTCATATTATTTACAGAATAAAAATAACATAGCTCTCAAAGTGTACATGATTATAAAAGAATTGACATTAGGGGCCAGATATTCAAAAGGGTTGCATCATGCGCAACAGGGTTGCGCATGCTCAAGTCCTAAATTGCGCCATTCTGCGATATTCAGCAGGAGGCAGTTGCGCCACTGAAAACAGGCTGAGCAACAGCGCAATGCAAATGAATGCATGCTCAACTGGAGGGGGAGGAACCATGCATAAACTGCACAGCCCGATATTCAGCCGGGCTGTGCAGAGTTGTGCAGGCGCAAACCCCAACCTGAGCTTGCAGGACCTTGAGCCAAAAAAGGCTTGATCGAGGGCCACCCACAGGTGAGCTGCTGTATTGCAGGGCACAACACAGCAGCTGCCACCTGTGGCTGGCCTAACTCAGTCCATGTGCCCCCAGCCCGATCACGGGCATAGTGTACTCCCCCACCAGCCTGATCGCGGGCATCAATGTGGCTCCCCTTCACATCCCTGGTGGTCCAGTGGACGAAATGCCTGATCGTGGGCAGAAAGTAAGTGAAACCCTCCCTTGTGCCCGATCACGAGCAGAAGTAAATTGAACCCCGAACATGTCCCTTGTGCCCGATCGTGGGCAGAAAGTAAATTGAACCCCCAAACATGTCCCTTGTGCGCGATCGTGGGCAGTAAGTAAAGCCTCCCCACCCGAACATCTCCCTGGTGGTCAGTGGACGAAATGCCCGATCGCGGGCAGAATGTAAGTGAACCCCCTGAAACATCTCCCTGGTGGCTAGTGTCCCCCCACCCACCACCCGAAGCCCACCACCCGCTCCCCGGCGGCGGCGGGTGGCAGCATCCACCTGCCTGCCGCCCTGCTGCCCGCCGACTGACTGCCGGTGAGGAGCTGCACACCAGTGGTGCAGGCAAGAGCCAATGGGCGTGCAGCCCATACCGTACATGACAGTCCAGATTTGTGAATGATTCATTCACATATCTGGACACTGTCATGTATGGTATGAGCTGCCGCCCGATGGCTCTGCCTGAACCAATGGTGCAGCCGGCGGTAAGTCGGCGAGCGGCAGGGCGGCAGGCGGGTGGGATGCTGCAGCCCACCGCTGCCAGGGGGCGGGGTGGTGGGGCCGTGGGTGGGTGAGGTGGGGACACTAGCCACCAGGGAGATGTTTGGGGGTTCAATTACATTCTGCCCGCGATCGGGCATTTCGTCCACTGGACCACCAGGGAGATGTTGGTGGGGGGTCATTACTTACTGCCCGTGATCGGGCACAAGGGACATGTTTGGGGGGTCAATTTACTTTCTGCCCACAATCGGGCACAAGGGACATGTTGAGGGGGGGTTTCAATTTACTTAGTGCCCGTGATCGGGCATTTCGGTCCACTGGACCACCAGGGTGTGAACGGGGGGGAGTTTTTAAACATACCACCCGCGATCAGGATTTGGTCCACTGGACCACCAGGAGATGTACGGGAGGAGGTGGGAGCCACATTGCTGCCAGCGATGGGCTGCAGGGTGCGTCAGTCCCGATGGCTGCTGCCTGGCAGGCGCCAGGCACAAGTCCTCGAGGATCGGCGCACCCACATGTAATGGCATGCAATGGGCCATAATCAGATGCAAATGGCCCCCCTGCGCCTTGCATGAATTATGGCCCCATTTGCACGTCACCTTTTGAATATCGTGATTTTGCGCATGGTGCAATGGTACTTGCGCCACCGCAAGTTGAATGCTCCACTCTGACAACTTGTGGTGGCGCAAGTTCCACTGCACCATGCACAGTGGCTGTGGCTGGGGGTGATATTCAAAGGAGTTGCTCAATAGCGCAACTCCTTTGAATATCGCGCCGGCCACACCCCAGCGCAACTATTTTGCGCAGTGCAAGGGCTTGCGCCTCAGAATGGCGCAGTTTGAATATCCAGCCCTAGTAATAAATAGATGATCACAATGCTTTGCGATGTTCACTAAGTAACATAACAATTTCAAACAGTTAATAATTCTTAATGTTTCTGCATTTTCATTTTGAAAACGCTAGCTTTCAAGTCCAAATCCATTCCCAGTTCATATGCATTATTTATCATCACAGGACCATAATAGGAAAATGAACATTCAGCCAGCTTTTATTTAATTCAAATTTCAGGAAATATTTTTACAGATGTCTGTCTCAGAGATTTAGGATTTTGTACTTTCACTAATTTATTTTTTAACACCATTGGTATCCCTGTTTTTAAGAGTGTTATGTATAAATGCCAGAGCTGCATATTGAATCCTTTACCTTGGTGGTAGGTTCCAAAATGTTGATATATATTACAATGATATTCCATTTGTTTTGAATTTGTTGTATATCTAACTACATTATTGAAAATAACTGCATACTTATGAAATATTGTTTCCTGCAAAATATACCATAAAATTGAGTTACATTCTAAAGCTGGAAGAAGGACCTGTTATGCAATAGTCTTTTTAACATCTGTTGTTAAACTGTTTGGATTCCTATATAACTTAACAGCTTAATCTGGTTCAAGGTCAGTTGACATTCACCTGAATCCCCCTCCCCTTGGTCGTGCCTGAAAATGGGCTGGATTTGTCTAGTGCACTTACCCAGTCAACAAAACTAAATAAACTATCCCAATTTATTAGAAATCTTTTTGGTAAACTTGGTTATATGATCAATATAAGACAGTGTTAGATTCAGCATGATGCCCAAACAGTTGAAACATTATACTTCCTAAAGTTCATATCCATTTAGTCATTTAATTTTCATACTGTTTCCATTTAAACCAATTTTTGTCATGTTCCAAAAACAATGATTTCTGTTTTCTTCTCCTTCAACAATATTTTATTTTCAGCAAACCAAATTTGCAATTTATGATACAAAGGTTGCATTTTTCTCTCTAGGTCCACTCATGTCCTGCCTGAACTATAAAGGACTGTGTCATCAGCATACATTATAACTGATGCATTTTATCACAGACCCCTGGTTGGTCGCTTATAAAAATTGAAAACAGGAGCGGGCCAAGTACTGAACACTGTGGTACTCCTGTATTAATCTTTTTCAGATCCTACGTCTCAGATCCAGTCCTTACCTTTTCTTTTCTGTCAGTCAGATAGTTTCTGAACCAATCAAGTGTGTAATTCTCTACACCCAATTTCTCTAAGTTGGTTAATAATATAGGGTGGACTACCAGGTCAAAGGTCTTTGTCAGGTCAACAAATATTGCTCCAGTGAACACATCCTGTTATTAATATTATCATAAATATCACGAGTCAGCCTGATTAAGGCTGTTGATGTGCTGTACCCCCCCCATGAAAACCATATTGATCTTTTGTGAAAAGATTTTCTTCCAAGTGTTTTGTTAATTGGTCAAAAAAAACTTTTTCAAGAAGTTTAGCACAGTAGAAGTAGAACAGAGATGGATTGATAATTTGTGATGACCTGCTTAACTCTTAACTCTTAAACATTTTGGTGCAGGTATCATTTAGAATTATCATTTAGACAGGATGACATGCCCTGTCCCATAAATAAGAAGCATGCTCCCTGCTGAATGTATGATGTCTGGCTGAGAAGGTATGAGGAGGGCTGTGCCAAGCACCATATGCATAGCCACAGCACTGAAGATACCTGTAAAGTGATGGGGGATGTTCAGTGCTGTGGTGCAGAGACTGTTTGACGCTAGGGATTATGGAATTGCAATGAGCGGTACTTTGGATTGGTGCCTGGGTGGAACCACTGGACACCAGGGGAGGGATTTAATACTTAAAACAGGCTGGCAATCAAAAGGATGGGGGGACCCTTAGCATGAGGGAGGGTTGTAATGTGTACAACTGGCTGCTGATTGGAGGGAGGGGGTCCACTAGCACTAGGGAGAGTTTAATCTGTCAACGGTCTGGTGATTGGAGGGAGGGGTGACCACTAATACCAGGGAGGGTTTAATGTGTATAATGGGCTTCTGATCAGTAGGGAGGACCACTAGCAACAGGGTGGGTTTTATTCTTTCAGTCAGCTGGCGATTGGAGGGAGGGGGGACCACTAGCACCAGGGAGGGTGTAAATGTGTTCAACAGGCTGGCAATCAGAGGGTGACCGCTAGCACCAGGGAGGGTTTCATTTTTCCAACAGACTAGGGTTCAGTGGGGAAGCACTAGGCACAATGGATAGCTACACATGGCTGGGACCAGGCAAATGAGGGGGTAGTGCTGCACTAACCTGCCTTGCAACTAATGCAAATCAGCCCATAATGGGCATGCAAATTGCACATGCCATATGAACTCAATTGCACAGGTCCCTTTGAATATTTCAGATAGTCCTCTGGCTCTACTCACTGTGGTGGCATACTTCAGGATGCATGTCGGGGCAGCACTAAATAACTTAGCACTGCCCTGAAATAGCCCTATATTCAGTCAAATAGCATTGATGCACTATTTGACCAAATATAGCATCCTCAGACTCACAGGCAGTCGCCAAGGTGCAGCACAAAGTTTTGCACTCAGCTTTTTGTTATTTTGAATATTGGGCCCCTGATTTCTTGAACTGTTTCATGAGACATTTCTCATTCTTATCAATTATGTCAACCATGCTGTTCGCAGTATACATACTACCCCTGGACGAGGTCATAAAATGGTATGGGCTGCATTTTCATTGTTATGTTGCTGATACTCAGCTCTTCCTGTCTTTCTCACCTGTTAGACTTGATGCTGTCGATGTACTGAATAAATGCTTGGCTGAGATCTGGGGCTGGATGCCATCGAACTGGCTGGGACTAAACCCCAGGAAGACCAAGATACTGGTAGCAGAGTCTGGTCGAAGGGTGGGTTTGGGAACCTCTGGTGGCAGATTGGGCCTTTTTATTGGCCCAATGGAACTGTAAGTCTCATCAAGGGTGAAAAATCTGGGTGTTGTGTTTGACAGCAAACTGACATTTGATGCTCAGGTGTCGGCTGTTGTCTGGACTGGTTTTTACCATCTCCAGAGCATAACCCAGATTAAGCCCTTTGTCCCACCTCAAGACTTGGCCATACTGGTACATGCTTTCGTGACCTCCTAAATTGACTACTGCACTGCCCTCTACCTCAGGGTCAGGGATGGTGAGTTGCGTCACCTGAAGCTTTTGCAGAATGCAGCAGCACAGGTGTTGACTGGTCATTCCAGATTTAGCCATATCTCCCCTGTGCTCTGCAAGCTGCACTGGCTGCTGGTGTGCTGGCACATCATCTTCAAGATAGGTCTTTTGACCTATAAGGCCCTACACGGTTTGAGTCTCAGCTATCTGAATGATCTCCTGCACCCCTACGTCCCATCTCAGTCTCTGAGATCAGCCTCCAGTGCCCTCCTGGAGACCCCTAGAGTGAGGTTGAAGAGCTCTGGGGACCAGGCATTTGAGGTTGCTGCTCCGACTCTCTGGAGCTCTTTGCCTGGTCATCTCTGGGAGGCACCGTCACTGGGAATATTTAAACGTAAACTAAAAACTCTTATACAGGCCTTTTTGTGGTCTGAGGTAGATGTTTTAACTGTTTTAGATGGAAGATTGTTTTAATTGTTTTAGGCATTGATTTTAATTCCTGTTATCTTTAAGTGTTATTGTTTTCTAGCTTTACTGTTTCTGCCCTGTTTCTCTATGCTTGTATTTTAACTGCTTTGTAAAGGTGCCCTGGGCCTTTGGGGAAGGGCACTCTAAAAAAATAAAATCTATTACTACAACTACAATACAAATTTCAGTAGTTTTAGTTTTAATACCAGTAAAATAGTGACTGTTATGATCCCTGACGTTGTTCACATTTGTACCAGTCAAAAGATGTAATAATAAAAGTACCCCAATGGAACATAATAGATAACCCAAGTTATTAATTTTGATACAGTGCTTAAATAACACCTCTAAATGTTTGCAATAAATCCTATATTCTTATGCAGTAATTATCGTAAGCTGTATGTAATAAACCTGAATACAATACTTAGTACCGTAACTGGTGGTTTTCATCTGGCACCCCCTTTCTATATGTTACTATTCTAGTACACAGTTTTACTACAGTATCAGTCAGTCTACCACAGTATATAACAGTACAGCTAAAATGTATGTGGCCTGGCAGTAGAGGTGACATGATTGGGAATTAGCTACATGAGCACTAGAGTAGATGTAGATTTATATCACAGATGTGCCGGCATCTAAGCTTTTGCATATCTATTCCTTACTACATTCACTTTAGGTCCAACTTCCAGTCTGAAAGTTGTATTCTTTTTTTTTTTTTTTTTTAGGATACTCTCGCCAAGTATCCACCCTGGTCACGGCCCCCTGAGGTCCTCCATGTCGGCTGATTCCCCCGGTCACCCCTGGCTTACCCCCAGAGGATGGGGCTGTGGAGCTGGCACCCCATATTCCAGCCCGCGGTCCTAGTAACTGGTTGGGGGGTCAGCGACCTAAGAGGAACCCCCGGGGAGGGCTTCATAGAGGCAGAGTCCCTATTTTTTTTTATGTATATTATATGCTCCCTGGAGAGCCGGACGTGCAATGATGTCAGCGCACTACATGCAGACGTCTGCCGGCTTCTCCCCCCTATCCAATGGGCATGCTGTTGGACGCCCAGCCTCCGCTGGGTGTCGCAGCAGCAGCGCATGTATCCCTCACCCAACCCGAAGGAAGGAGAGCTGTCATAGGATGCTCAATCCTTCCTTCACCCTGCCAGCCCCCGGCGGCCTGAGTCTGTTCCCGAACCCAGGTCGCCGGCGTGGTGCGAGGTGTGACGTCCCACGCCTCAACCCTCAGCGCCACTGGGCCAGCTGAAAGTTGTATTCTTAATGCTTTAATTAAGCAATAAGGCATGGCCAGGGTTTATGTTAGAAGTATCATAATCACTCTCTTGTTGCATAACATGGTACTAGGCAAAGCCAATTGCTACGTGCCCCTAGTGGGTGATTAACTGACCATTGGCTTAACCTCTGGGAGTGCATTATTGCTAGTATTTAGAGATGTGTGAAGTTGATAAACTTCATTCCATGAAATAATTCATGATGTTTGCCAAATTCGCGAACTGCCAACTCCACAGTGTTTTTGGCAGGTGAAGTTGCACTTTTTTTTAAGTTATGCAAATTCACTGGTGAAGCTGTAACTTTGCCATAGTTTTGCCTGATAAAGTGCCAATTCTTCAGGAAAACACAATTCAAAGTGGCACAGTGTCCACATCAAGCCAGTTATAGGTGGGTCCCCTTCTCATTGTTTTCTTCACTGCTCATAGATTGGGGGTGGAGAAGCAGAATGTTTCAGAAGCAAAATTAAAGAAAGCCAACCACATTCCAACATGAAAGTTCCAGTATTATTTATATCAAAACCACATCACACCATGATTCCCTGACCATTGCCAACATTTCATACTCTAATTTACCTCCCCCCGGTCTGGACTACTGGTCCACTCCTCCCCTAAACTGCACCATCACGAGTGGCTAGTCTACCCCGTCTGACACTATAGAAATTTTTTATCCCAAACCTTTACCCTCCCCCCTTGGAGGTGCAGTGGAGTTTGTTATTAGTGGTCACTTTATAGACATTAATATAACATTCTTTGATAATAAATACTTTTACTGTTCTGTCCATGATTCTCCTGAGTTGTTATAACCTCAACTAGACCTGGCAGAATATTTTGCTTTACTTTTACTCTAATCAAGTTCTGATATGGTTCATTTATTTATTTCAGTCTAGTACTAAATACCTTTGAGCACAAAACAGCTTTTTTACAAAGGTTCCACATCAGTGGGGAAAGTTACATGCAAACAATGGAAGTCTAACAGTGGTAATCTATTTAGACATAAAGCATAACAAATCGTGCAAAAATACAAAGCTAAACAGTACCTTATCAACTTACACTTCGGATGAAGGTAGTGGGAGGAGGAACAGAAAGTGAATTGGGATAAGAGAAATAGAGACAGCTATAAAGTGAGATGAGCAGTCAAAGGCCTTGTCATATTTAACTATGGTGGGTACTCACTGCGGAGGGTAGGCAGGGGAGGTGCGCAGAGGTAAGGTATAGGGAAGGTATATGGAGGGATGATGGAGCAGCCAGCAACAAGGAAGGTAGGATGGGTATGCGAAAGGTAAATATAGAAACATGAAATTTGATAGCAGATAAGGACTGCTTGGTCCACCTAGTCTGCCCATTTCCCCTACCTAATGGATAAGCTGTATATCCTAGTTAACCAACAGCCTACTTCCTCCTACCTCCCACTAGAATAGCCTTATATCTGTCCTATGCATTCTTGAATTCCACCCACTATTTTCAACGCCACTGCTTCCTCAGGAAGGCCGTTCCATGTATCCACAACTCTCTCTGTGAAAAAATAGTTCCTCACATTACTTCTGAGCCGTCCCCCCTCTATCTTCAAATTGCGCCCCCTTGTTCTTGCATATCTCATTTTCTGAAAGATGCTGCCCTCTTGGACTTTATTGATTCCCTTGAGGTACTTGAAAGTTTCTATCATGTCCCCCCTCTTCCTCCTTTCCTCAAGGGTATACATATTAAGCTCCTTTAATCTCTCTTCATATGTCTTCTGGTGCAGACCCTGCACCATTTTAGTTGCCCTCCTCTTTACAGCCTCTATCCTGTCTTGTCCTTGTGGTAAAGACCAGTAAGAAGGGGGTAGGGTGTAGGATTTGAGGTATGGTGTATCCCTGTAAGAGGAGAGCAGACCACAGGATTCAATGAGGCAGCAGCAAAGGTATGCCATTGGGTGAGGCAATTGCAGCATCTGTTGGATACAAGGTGCTGTCTGAGCAGGAGCTAGAATTGGCTGAACATTTATTTATTTAGTGATTTGGGAAAATACCTATGAGCGCAAGCTCTTTTACAAAGGTTCCACGCCATAGATTGCAAAGCAAAGTACAATAAGAGAAAGCAAAGGTACATTACAATGAACAGTACAGCTTGGATTCAGAACTTACAGAATAACTCAAAACATAGGTACAAGTTAAAATAGCAAGGAAAACACTTTATGAGGGTGGAGGGGGGAATAAGCAGCCACAAAGTGCCTTGTTAGTAGTTAAGAGGGATGGGGATAGCTGGCAGTGGGGTGAAGAAAGGAGGTACAAGAGAGAGGTAGGTACTGCGGTGGAGGTGAAGAGTGGGGGAAGAAGGGCGATAAGGTATAGGGAGAAAAGTGGGGGTGAGGGGAGGCTGAGTGGAGAAAACATGCTAGAGCAAATGGTGGGGTCTGAGGGGGCATGATCAGCAGCCTGCATTAGTAGTGACTGTTAGGGAAATGCACGGGACTGTGAGTTGGGGGAGGAGGGGGGAAGGTGGGGTGGCAGGTGCTGAAGGAACATGATGCAAACTGATTGCTGAGTCAAGTCATGAGAAGGGACAGAGGGAGGGTGCAGATGATGTTTCAGTTAAAGATTTTTATTACACTTTTTCCAAAAATACAACAGGTACAGTACAGTGCTCGTGTACAACATTATGCAAGCGCTGCTCCATCATGAAAGCTGAATATTGAAAGGAAAACTGCTTTACAGCATAATAACAAAAATTGTAACAAGAGGTAGTAACTCACACAGCAGCCATATGCAGATGTACAGAAAACTGGTGAGAGCCTGGAACACTGAGTAATCTATGGATCTCTGATGCATCATCTATAAGAGTTGACAGCAATGTTGATGTTCCATATCTGCTAGACCACTACTCTCTCCAACCTGAAACATAAGTCCACAAAGCACTAGGACCAACATACATATTGTAATGCTGAAAGGAAAAGGGATTTGTTACAGGTTTATCTGTGAGTCACTTAATCTAGGCCTTATGCTTCATTCCTTGCTGTGGGTCATGAGTTCATGCAAAGTGGGGGGGGGGAGGGTACCTTCTGTTCACCCAGTACCCTCCTTGGATTTTACAAAGGTGATCCTGTATAAGATTTCCAACATTTGTGGTACTTCTGCATGGTGTTGGCTACCACATGAGAAATTCGGTCTAGGGAGGCTGTGGCTGTTAATGAGTTTAGTAGTTCTATAGTGGTGGGGGTCTCTGTGGTTCTCCATTTACGGAGAAGTAGGCATTTAGCCTGCATCTATAAAAGGGCAAGCCATCTTTGTTCAGCTACAGGCACGGGGGAGGGTGGAGGGAATACCAAGCATTCAGAATTGTGGTGTATTGGGAAGTGGCCTGTGTATGACTTTCTTTGCCAGTACCTGAACCTGAGACCAGTAAGGTTGCATCACTAGACTGGTCCACAGAAGATTGAGTAGGTCTCCCACCTGTGTGCCACACCTCAAGGAGCAAGCATCTGGAAGAAGTTTGGCCTGAAATAATACTGCTAGAGTCCTATACCATGAGTGTAGCACTTTATTCTGTATAAGTTTACTCCTTGGGTCAGGGCAGTGTCAGTGATCAGAAAGTCAGCAAGCCTGCCATTGTTCATCTGTTATAGGGGACTTAAGGACCTTCTCCCATTTCTGTTTGGACTCTGGATTGGCTGGTAATTTTAGCCCTAATATCTGCATAGATTGAGCTTACTAAGCCTTTACCAAGTGAAAGCCATTTGCTCAGATTGCCATTCTGGAGATTACCCTTATGTGTCCTCATAAATGACTGAATTGTGCTTCGCATCTGTAAGTATCTCCAAATGTGTGCTTGTACCACACCATAGATTGATTTAAGGTCAGCGAAGGACACCACCTGAGAGTGGGATATGTCAGTGATATGCTGTACCACATATATCCCTTTGCTGAGCCACTGGGGCCAGAACACGGGTTGATTCACAATCTGAAAATTGCTGCTCCCCCATAAGGGGGCATACTGGACTGGGGTAGGGGTGGTTTTCAGCCTTTTATGCATCTTATTCCAGTATCTGATAGATGGGCCTATAGTGGGATGCACTGCTAGAGATCTGGGGGGTTTGTTATACCAGAAGGAGGACATGATTTGAGTACCTGCCTGTACCTCCTCCATCTGCAACCATTGAGGAGATGCCTTTGTATGTGGGTGCAGCCACTGAACATTTTGTGCCACCCAGCAAGCCATGGTGTATGCCTCAAACCAGGAGAGGTACTACCCTCCAATCTTCCAGTGGGATCGGAGCTTATTTGAGTGAGTAGGGGTCTGTTTCCCTTCCCATAAAAAAATTTCCTATAATGCTATCCAGTTTAGAGTGCGATTTGGGGGGTAAATACTGTATAGTGGTATATGTGAAATCGTGTACAATAGTTTAGGGGTGGTCACCATCTTAATGGCTGCAATTTTGCTAGCAATAGTGAGGTGAAACAATTTCCACCTGTCAAATTCTGTACGAATTTCCTCCAGCAAGGGTTTGAGATTCAGCTCCCATATCTTCCCTATTTAAAAGGCTAACCCCTCTGTCTCCTTTCCAGGGTCTGATGGCTTGCTTCTGCAGCCCTCCCCAGTCCAGCCCAGCCAAGGACAGTTCTCCACCAGAATTTGCCCCTCAGGGTCTGAGGGCTTGCTTCTGCAGCCCTCCCCAGTCCAGCCAAGGACAGTTCGCCACCAAAATGTTGCCCCAGGTTCTGAGGGCTTGCTTCTGCAGCCCTCCCCAGTCCAGCCAAGGCCAGTTCACCAATGGAATTTGCTCAGCAGGGTCTGAGGGCTTGGTTCTGCAGCCCTCCTCAGCCATGCCAGGTAGAGTTCACCACCAGAATTTGCCCAGCAGGGTCTGAATGCTTGATTCTGCAGCCCTCCCCAGCCCAGCCAAGGACAGTATGACACCAGAATTTGCCCCTCAGTGTCTGAGGGCTTGCTTCTGTAGCCCTCTCCAGCCCAGCCAAAGACAGTTCGCTGCCAGAATTTGCTCCACAAGTATGGACACAGAGGAGCCCTGAGTGCACTGTGTGCACCAAAACATTTGAACTCAGCACCTTTTGTGGTGCAGTAGTGAAATTTCGTGGAGCTTAAATTTTATTGTTATTCAGAGGGAGCAGCTTGCATTTACCTTGTGTGAGTTGTGCTCCTTCAAGCTGAAAGGTTTGAGAAATTCAGCCCGCAGGGTCCGAGGGCTTGTTTCTGCAGCCCTCCCCAGCCCAGGCATGAACAGTTTGCTGCCAGAATGTGCCCCGCAGGGTCTAAGAGCTTGCTTCTGCAGCCCTCCCCATCCCAGCTAAGGACAGTTCGCTGCTGGAATTTGCCCCGCAGGGTGTGAGGGCTTGATTCTGCAGCCCTCCCCAGCCCAGGCAAGGACAGTTCACTGCCTGAATTTGCCCTGCAGGTGCAGACATGGAGGAGCCCTGAGTGCACTGAAACTTTTGAACTTGGCACCTTTTGTGGTACAGTAGCCCAATTTTGTGGAGCTTTACTTTCATTGCTATTCAGAGGGAGCAGCTTGTATTTACCTTGTGTGAGTTGTGCTCCTTGAAGCTGAAATTTTCAGGACTGCATTGTAATCTGCTTTGTAAACTATATCCTGGAAAATAATTTTCTCAAATTGTTTAATTGTATTGTTGGTGCTTTTCCTACCTAGTTCCAAACTCGGTCTCCCTGCACCTAGAACTTTCCCTTCCCCTCAGAACCTGCTTTGTAGTGCAACTCTTCCCCCATTCAAGCCCCATACTCTCCGTTTCTGTTAACTTTGATTTTCCTTCCCTATTTAAAAGGTTAACCCCTCTGTCTCCTTTTCTTTCCAGGGTCTGAGGGCTCACTTCTGCAGCCCTCCCCAGCCCAGCCAAGGACAGTTCGCTGCCAGAATTTGCCCTACAGGTATAGACATGGAGGAGCCCTGAGTGCACTGTGTGCAGCAAAACTTTTATACTTGGCACCTTTTGTGGCACAGTAGCCCAATTTTGTGGAGCTTAAATTTCATTGCTTTTCAGAGGAAGCAGCTTGCATTTACCTTGTGTGAGCTGAGCTCCTTCAAGCTGAAATTTTTGCTGAATTTTCCCCCAGAGTTTGATGGCTTGCTTCTACAGTCTTCTCCAGCCAAGCCCAGCCAAGGACAGTTTGCCAACGGAATTTGACCACAGAGCCTGAAGGCTTGCTTCTGCATCCCTCTCCAGCCCAGTTAATGACAGTTTGCTGCTGGAATTTGCCCTGCAGGGTCTGAGGGCTTGCTTCTGCAGCCCTCCCCAGCCCAGCCAAGGACAGTTCACCGCCAAAATTTTGCCTCCAGGGTCTGAGGGCTTGCTTCTGCAGCCCTCCCCAGCCCAGCCAAGGACAGTTCACCAATGGAATTTGCCCAACAGGGTCTGAGGGCTTGTTTCTGCAGCCCTCCTCAGCTGAGCCAGGTAGAGTTCACCACTGGAATTTGCCTAGCAGGGTCTGAGGGCTTGGTTCTGCAGCCCTCCCCAGCCCAGCCAAGGACAGTTTTCCACTGGAATTTGCCTCACAGGGTCTGAGGACTTGCTTCTGCAGCTCCTCCCAGCCCAGCCAAGGACAGTATGCTGCAGAATTTTCCCCTCAAGGTCTGACGTATTGCTTCTGCAGCCCTCCCCAGCCCAGTCAAAGACAGTTCACTGCCAGAATTTGCCCTGCAGGTATGGACACGGAGGAACACTGACTGCACTTTGTGCACCAAAACTTTTGAACTCGGCACCTTTTGTGGCACAGTAGTGAAATTTCATGGAGCTTAAATTTCATTGCTATTCAGAGGGAACAGCTTGCATTTACCTTGTGTGAGCTGTGCTCCTTCAAGTTGAAATGTTTGCAGAATTTGCCCCGCAGAGTCTGAGGGCTTGCTTCTGCAGTCCTCCCCAGCCCTGCACAGCCAAGGACAGTTCGCCACCGGAATTTGCCCACATGGTCAGAGGGCTTGCTTCTGCATCCCTCCCCAGCCCTGCTAAGGAAAGTTCACCACTGGAATTTGCCCCACAGGGTCTGAGGGCATGCTTCTGCAGTCCTCCCCTGCCCAGCCAAGGACAGTTCACCACCGAATTTTGCCCCTAGGATCTGAGGCTTGCTTCAGCAGCCCTTCCCTGCCCAGCCAAAGACAGTTCGCTGCCAAAACTGGCCCCACAGGTACGGACACAGAGAAGCCCTGAGTGCACTGTGTGCACCAAAACCTTTGAACTTGGCACCTTTTGAGGCGCAGTAGTGAAATTTCATGGAACTTAAATTTCATTATTATTCAGAAGGAACAGCTTGCATTTTCCTTGTGTGAGCTGTGCTCCTTCAAGCTAAAATTTTTGCCCACCCCCCCACCTCCTTCATGTATTAAATACTCCTTTTCTCTGCCCAATGCCCTATCTGACTGGCCTCTGGTGATAAAGGGATGGGGCACATCACTGTGAGCAGTCCTAGAACCTGCAGTCTACTGTGTTTGCTGCCTCGGTCCTGCTTCTGGAAAACATCAGATTCTATTACATGATCAGGCAGCTCCCACTCTACCTGCTAGTCCTACTGACTCCTCTCTGTTGTGGCATTGCCATGGAATACTTCACCCCCAAACACTGCTCCTCCAGGCTTTTCTGCAGACATGAATTACTTTACCTTCTCCAATCTGCTACCTCTCCCCAGGCGACTCAATAGCCATATTGAACACTCTTGCCCAAAACTGGTTCTCTGCCTGACTAGGTCTTACAGCACATCTAAATGCATCTCCTAAGCTATGACCATCTTAGCCTTTTTGATTGCTGCTTCCTGGATTATTGTCCTCTCCTTATCTTTGGCAGGTGATGTGGAAACTTACCCTGGCCCTGTGGCCACAGGGCTCCCTCACTATTCAGTCAGTTCTTCCACTGGGCCCTGTTCTAGAGGACTAAAGATTGCCCACATTAATATAACATACTAACATACTATTTGCCAGCAAATTAGGCCTTACGGTCTATCGAGTCTGCTCGAACCTCAGATCCCTAGTTGGGTGCCGAGGCCCTCCCCCACCTTGTGTTCCAGAAACCCTTATCATCCATCCCCACCCCCCTGGGGCAGGCCATCATCTGATACATCCACTTTCTGTGTCTGTCCCACCCTCTCTTGAAGCCCTCCACTGTAGATCTCTGAACCAGCTCGCCAGGCAGTGCATTCCAAGGGTCCACCACCCTCTCAGTGAAAAACCTCCTCCTCTTTTCCCCCATCACCCTTCCACCTTCCAACTTCAAACCATGCTCTGGTGATATCTCCTGCTTTAGTCTAAAGATCCCCTCCATGTTTACCCTATTTATTCCCTTGAGGTACTTGAAGACCTCAATCATGTCACCCCTGTCTCTCCTCTCCTCCAATGAAAACAGGCAGAGCTCCTCAAGTCTGTCCTCATACGTCAAATCCCCTAGCCCTCGTATCATCTTAGTTGCCCTCCTCTGTACCATCTCCAGGAGCTCTATGTCCCTCTTCAAGTGTGGTCTCCAGTACTGAACACAGTACTCAAGGTGTGATCTAACCAGTCCATTGTATAGCATTGTATAAGAAGCTTGATGGCTAATCATGCAGAACTTGTAGACTGGACCAACACTCAAAGGCCTGATCTCTTTGCAGTTTCTGAATCCTGGCTTAAGCCTTCTCTCCCCGACTCACTGTGTTCCCTCCCTGGATACAACTTGTTTCGGGTTGATTGGCCCGCGTAAAAAGAGGTGGCGGTCTGGCACTATTTTACAAGTCTCATCTAAACCTAACTTTACTACCATGCCCCTTGTTTGTGTCCTATGAGGTACTTCATGCACTGCTACTGCTGGGTGACTCAAAAAAAATGCACATTGTTTGCACCTGCATGCCTCCAGTTTCCTGCAAACATGGGCTCAAGGAGTTCCTGGGCTTTCTTCCCCAGGCCACCAAAAACAATGAAGTGATTTGTCTAGGTGACTTCAATCAGAATTGCCTCAGCACAAACCTCCCTGTTCTTGACTCTAATATAAGCAAAATCAACCTAACCCAGCTTTTCTCAGTGCCTATGTGACATTCCAGCAATAATAATAGTCACACCCTCCTTGACTGGGTACTTACCAACAGGCCGGACAGAATCTCTTCCGTGACCATACTACTGGATTCCATTAGTGACCATTCACCTGCCACCTGTATCTGGGATGCCAGCCTCCCTCACCCACCCAAAATCATCTCCATGTCAGACTTCTTTGCCCTTGACAGTTCAGCTTTTCTAAGGGATCTTCAGCATGTCAACAGGTCACCCATATTCATGAGAAATAACTTTGACTTGGCTATGGAATACTTTACCAACTCTCTGCACTCCTTGCAGTCCAAGCACATTCCTTCCATCAGGCAAAGGGTACAGGGCCTGCCTACCAAATGGTTAACTAGCCCTCTTCTATGTATGCTTAAAGCATGGGACAAACTCTGGACCAGATGAAAAACCTTCCTCCCTGCTCTCTGACTTCATCGCATATCGCTCCTTTCGTAACTCTTGTAAGAAAATGCTATGGACTGCCAAAAGCAATTACTGTAGAGGCCTTTTTCACACCACCTCTAGTAATCCAGAAAGGTACTGGGTACAAATGAACCACATAATGGGATGCTTCATGTTCCAAAAAAACAGCTAATGCTTTCAGCTCACTCTTTTCTGCCCTCCCTAGTTTTGATGCTGATGCTCCACCCCCTCACCACACCTCTCCCCCGACCTCCCCCCATCCCATCCTTCCCTGATTCTCCACCTGGTCTCCAGGCTGGAAGTCCTACGAGCTCTTAACATGATGTCTCCCCATGGCAGCGCAAGCTCTGATGGACTGGAACCCAGAATTCTCAAATCAGGCGTGTCTCTTCTTGCCACCCCCATCATGCAATTGTTGAACCTCTCCATTAGCTCGGGTACCGTACCCCTCTCCTGGAAAAATACCAAGGTTATCCCAGTCTTCAAAAAGGGTGATCCAAAAAAAACAAACTACCGTCCTATTGCGCTCATGCTGGCACTCAGTAAACTCCTGGAGAAGCTTATCCATCACAGGTGTCTAACTTTATTACCAACTTTAACCTGCAATCTCCTGCTCAGCATGGCTTTAGGCCAGACCACAGCACCATGATGGCCCTAGTGCAATTCACCAGTGACATCAAATTTTCTATGGCCCAAGGCCAGCTTACTGGGGCTGTTTTTATTGACATGTCAGCGGTGTTTGACTTGGTTAACCTCAACCTGCTCCTGCATCAACTAGGATCCATTGGAGCCTCCCAATCCATGCTTGCCTGGTTTGCCAGCTATCTGTGGAGTCACTCCCAGTCTGTCTCCTGTCGTAAAGTTCTCTCTGCCCCTGCCCTGCTTCATTTAGGTATCACATAAGGTTCCATACTTGGGTCCCTGCTCTTTTCTTTGCCTGTCAATAACCTACCTTCTGTGCCTGCCCACAGTCTCTCCTCACTCTATGCTGATGACTTAGTTTTCTATGTCTCCTCCTGCTCTATTCATGAAATGAACTCCCACCTCTCCTCTGATCTTTATCATATCCAAACTTGGCTTATGTCCCACCGTCTGGTGCTAAATGCTGCCAAGACCCAGGCTATGCTCTTTGGGTCACAAAGGAAATATGTCGCTTCAGCTCCATCTCTCTCTAGGTTTCTTGTCTTGATGGCTCCCTTGTAGAAGTAACTCGGTCCTTCAGATACCTAGGGGCCATGTTGGATCCATCTCTTAACTTCTCTCTGCATGTCAAAGCTGTCTGCAAATCTGTCAATGCTAAAACTGGACTGGCTTACTGAGTCCATCAGTTTCTGACCGCTGCCACCAGGATCTCTGTCACCCAATGCCTTCTCCTCCCTGAACTCTGCTATGCTATGCCTGTCTCCGCTATGGCACAGGCAAGCATCTTGCAAATGTGGAACGTTGCCTACAACAATGTCTAGAGGTTTGTGCTATCTGCTCCTCATCTTAAGCACCACTGTACTCTCTACTCTGACCTCCACTGGTTGTCTCCTTCCTCCCGTTGGGCTTATTCATTAGGTTCTCTGACTGACACATTATTTGTTCTTCTATCCCTAGGGTCTAATCACCTGTCCCTATTTTCGCAGGGCAGTCCTGATTTGGGCAGCTGTGTCCTGCAAAAAACATGAAAAATGCTACATGTTCTGACTTTATAGTACTAAAAATATTTTCTAATTTTCCACTAAACGTTGCAGAAAACTATACTTTAACTAAAGTACAATAAAATGATAAATAATAGAAGCAACTAAGAAACTACAATACTTAGCCTTAATTCTGATTTTGTAGAGACAACAAGTCTGTTGTATTGGTTGAGGTTATGTACTGTCCTGCGAAAAATCATGTTTCAGTAAGAAATGTCCCACTTTGGGCTTCTTAAAAGGTGGTAACCCTATCTAGCCCCTCCACGCTTGCTGCTATGCTCATCCTCATGGACTGCCCTCGTTCCCTCTTTTCCATGTCTTTAGCTGTGTTATCTGTCCCAAAATGCTCTACCAAGATGGGTGAACTTGTCTTCTCCTTCTATGCCCCCAAATTTTGGAGCTCCCTTCCACTTGATCTTAGACACTCCAAATCCCACCCCACTTTCAAGAAAGACCTCTCCAATTACCTTGCCTCCCTTGACATTTGCAAATGTCCCTAGCTTCATGAGTCATGCAAATCTGCCATTGTCCTGCACTTAAATTTCTCTGTGGCCTCTTGATTCCTCCCATCCCCACTCTTCCTCAGCTACAGCTACAGGCTTTGTTCCCTCTCTCTGCCTAGAAATTGTCTCCTTGAGGACTTGCTAACAGCACTGTCATGTTTTGTACATTATTAACCATAAATTGCATCTTTTGTCTGTTTTGTTCCTATTATACTGAGTGATATGTACCTCCTCTATGTACTATGCAACTTGCACCTCTGTATAACTGTTTGTAATCTCCTATTGTACAACACTGTATATGTATTTGTTTTTACCTGTTCCTTGATTTGGACTCTCCCGGGTCATGCCTGAAGATAGGCAGTTCTGTCTAATGCACTTACCCGGTTACTGAAAGCAAATAAATAAAAATAACTTAGCTATGCCTTTAATTATTCAAATACCCAGAAAAGTTACCCCCTCTGTGGCCCACTTCAGGTTGTATTTGTGTGCCATCTCCTCCTGACATTTCGAGTTCAGGGGTAGGACCTTTTTTACTTTGGTTCAGTTTAAGCCCAAGGAGTCTGGTAAAGTGAGATAGTAGGTCAAGTAAGGGTGGAATAGAGGTATGCACATTGGCTAAGGAGACCAGTAGGTCATCCATGTACATCAAAGAAGGTGCCAATTGGGGGCCTGTAGAAAAGCCATTTATAGGGGTATAACTTCTGATTGCTATGGCCAGGGACTCCACTGCCAGCAAAAACAGAAGAGGGGATGGGGCAACCTTGCCTGGTACCTCTGCCCAGGGGAAAGGGGTCTGATAATAGTGAATTAGTAAGAATTCTAGCCTTACAGTCATTGTAGAGACTTAATCCAGGCCAGAAAATTAGCCTCAAAACCCACAGCAGCTAGCACTGACTGCAGATAGTCCCATTCCAGGGAATAAAAATCTTTCTCAAAATCCATAGCCAGTGCTTTTACTGGGGTGATTAGGGATTGAGCCAGATTTGTAATATTAACCAGGGTTCTAATATGGTTGGCTCTGTATCTGCCTGGGACAAAAGCTGCCCAGGAGGGATGAATTATCCGTGGCTGGAGGGGGTTTAATCTGAGGGTCATTATTTTTGCAAAGATCTTGCTATCTACATTAATGAGTGATATAGGCCTGTAACTGGCCAGACTAGTGGGGTCTTTCCCTTTCTTAAGGAGGATTGTGATAATGGCCTCTCTGAGGGTGGGGGGGGCAGTACCAGTGACAAGGGTCTTATTGTATAATGAGCTATGGATAAGAGCTATATGTGCCACTGGATGTTGCCAGAGATCCATCAGGAACCCCTCTCTTCCCAGGGCTTTCCCTATTTTAAGGGTGTGGATGGCTTTCCTTACTTCTTCTTTAGTGATGGGGCATCCAATTGTTTGGCTTGCTGGGCAGTAAGATGTGAAATGTCTAGTGAGGAAAGACACTCTTCCATTCTGGGGGGGGTGGTGGTTGTGGGAGGCTTTATGCAAAGCATCATAAAACTTTTTCATAATAGTATTTATTTCCTGAATCTGAGTTAGTATGTGCTCACCGGTATCCACCAGCCCTAAGATAAAATGTTCTGCCTGTTGTTTTCTCAAACTATAGCTGAGTACTTCCCCCCTTTTTCCTCTCCTTTCCAATACTTGTGTCTCAGGTGGAGGAAAGATATTTCCATCTTTCTTGCTAGGAGACCATTAATAGATATTTCCGCCATCCTTGCTAGGAGATCATTAACCTCCATATGCAACCCCAGAATCTTTCTGCCTAGAGAGGTTTGTTGCTGGGCAAGCGGGAGGGCCTTTAAAGCATGCTCCTGTACCTGAAGTCGAGATTCTAGGTCTGCTAGTTGTTTTTCTCGCACTCTTCTCCTAGCCGTGGCATATCCCATAATGTACCCCTTGAGTGTGGCCTTAAAGACCTCCCATGTAGTTGCCACAGAGTTGTCACCTATAGGGTTTTCTTTAAAGAAAAGGCTTGTCCTATTCTAGGCCCACTGTACAAAGTCATGGTCCCTGAGAAGTAGAGGTTCCAGTCTCCAAGTGGGAGAGGTCTACGAAGGGGGTCCACAAAGAAGAAATAACTTCACTGGCGCATGATCAGAGATTATAATAGGGGTTATTCTGGAGTCCAGGGAAACCTGTGTCATGACTGGGAAGGTTATCCGATAATCCAGGTGTCTATGTGTGCCATGAACTGGGGAACAGAAGAAATAATCCCTCTCTCTCGGATGGAATATCCACCATATGTCCACTAGTCCTATATCTGGCATTAGTTGTGAGACTTTTAATGCACCTTGGGCATGAGACTCTGTTTACCTGATGCTCCTGTCCATTTTAGGGTCAAGCGTAAGGTTAAAATCCCCCCCCCAAGAAAAAGGGTTGGGTATGGGTGCTAGCACCTCAACCTTTTGGGTTATATTATGAAAAAATTCAGGATTATCTACAATTGGGTACAGAGATTACCCAACAGTAAAGGGCTCTGGGGTGCATCCACCAAAACCTGAATCCACCTGCCCTGGGTATCCCTCTCTGTTTGAAGTGTGGTCCATCATAATTTCTTATGCAGTAGTATCAACACCCCTCTCTTATGGGTTGGAGCCAAAAAGTGGAACACCTGCTCCACCCCACTCCCTTGCAAGCCTTGCATGATCCACCTGGTTAAGTTTTGTCTCTTGTAAAAAGTCCAGGGTCTGTCTTTAGCCTCTTTAGGTGAGAGAGTACCTGCTTTCTCTTCATAGGAGTATTTAACCCTCTCACATTCCATGTCATACAGCATAATTCACCCATATCCAGTATGGAGGTATAATGTAATGTAAAATGTGGAGGAATAATAGAAGCCAGAGACAGACCTCACCTACTGTGGGATGCCGGTGGAGCACAAATATCTCAACCACACAGAAGAAACAGTATGTCAGAAACAATGCATGACAGAGGTAAAACACCCAAACAATATTTCCTTACTTACATCACATATAAAAACATACGGATGTCCCAGCAGACACAGATCACTCGATCTATCTAAGTCTGCTCGAATGTGCAGCTAGCACCTCTAATTTGCAGCTTCCCACCCCTTCTTCTTTGTCATCCTCCTGCTGCCCTCCACCTCCCCCACTCTCACTCTCCCCTGTTCCCTGGCCCATGCCCTTTTAAAGCTGTTCAGAGATTAACATGATAAATCCCATTTTGATAGTGCATTCCATTTTAATACCACCATCTCCATGAAATAGTGTCTCGTCATTTCCCTCCTAAATCTTCCCCCCTCTATTCTTGGCCAGTGCCCCTTGGTGTCCCTCCCCATCCTTAGCTCAAAGACCCCATCTGCCCCATCCTTATTGATTCCCCTCAGATACCTGAATGTCTCTGTCATGTCCCCCCTGTCCCTTCTATCCTCCAGATTGTACATATTCAGGTCTCCCAGCATGCTCTCATAGTCTCTCCCCTCCATTCCACATATCACCTTCATTGCCCTCCTCTGCATCCCCTCCAGTAGTCTGATATCATGCTTCAGGTATGGCCTCCAAAGCTGCACACAATACTCCAAGTACGGTCTTAACAGCAGCCTGTAGAGGGGCAAGATCACCTCTCTTTGCCTGGACGAAAACCCCCTCGCTATGCACCCCTGCATTTTGTTCATTTTTGCAGCTGCTCTCCTGCACTGGGTAGTATTGTCCATAGTCCCTGTTACCATTATCCCTAGGTCCTTCTCCTTCTCAGTGATCCCCAGCTTAACCCCCCCCCAGCCAATATTCTCTCCTTGGGTTCTTCTCCAAAAAGTGCATAACCTTACACTTCTTTGCATTGAACCCCAGCTGCCACCTCTCTGACCATTCCTCTAGCTTGCTTAGGTCCCCCTGCAGCTGCTTCCATCCCTCTCCTCCATCCACCACTGCTAAAACTTCTCATTATCTAATCTACTCCATGTGCATAGTTATACATTGACCAACTATATACAGTACTCAGGCCTGAGCCTGAAAATCTGAGATATGGAGAAGAGCAGGAGATGGGGCATATTTATTTATTTATTTATTTATTTATTTATGTATGTATGTCTTTGTTTACTGGGTAAGTGCACTTATCCATAGGACTGTTTTCCGTCATCTATGTGCCCAAGGCTCATCTTCTCTCTTGTAGGGTGGGGGGATGAGGGTACCTCCTGCATCTCCAGTCTTACAGGTAGGATGATGTCCACTAACCATCTATTTTCACACCCCAGACTTAGAGGGGGTGCAAGCTCTTTGCCCTTCCACCTTATGGGCATTCGTAGTTCTTTGTGTCCTTCCATATGAAGGGGTCAAAGGAGGTGCCAATGACACCTGAGGTTCCCCTGTTGTAGATCTGCCCAGCCCTTCTTGTGAAGGATGCAGGGATACAGACCCTGAAGACCTTCAAGGGTGATGCCATGCACCATTTCAAAGAAGTAGGGAGGTGGGGGAGGGACGAACTAAAGGGAGCATATTCCGGGCAACACCTGGCCTCGCTATGCTTGTGAATCCAAAATGAGGGGTAAAGAATGATATTCTAGATCTGGGCATTACTCTTTTGTATATGTGCATTAAGCAAAGGATCAGTCCCCCAAAAATCCCAAAGCGATAGAGTGTGTTACTCAAAGGAATGTGAAGAAATGGGGAGATGAGAGAGGAAGGGTGTAAATGCCAAGGGAACTTGGAGTAGGTCCTTGCTACATGGAGGTCACTGTCCCAGGTCATAGTGTAGAAGGATGATGGGGGGAAGGGGAGTAGAGGAGACCTTTGGGAGTTAAGTTAGGGTCAGATCCTAGCATACTCCCTTCATTAGGACTCAAGACTGATATCTAGTAAACCTATAGCATACATTTTCATTTATATCCCCACACAGTCTCTGTTACTCGCTGCTACTGCTCCTTATGTGAAATTACCCTCAGTTAGCGAGTGGACAGCAGAAGGGGGAAAAGAAGGGACCTGGCACCACCCCATGCAATGGCTACTCTGGAATATGGACCACAATTGTGGTAAGACCAGTCTCTAACTTTAACAAAGTCCCCCCATCTCTGCTACCTTCCTCAACCAACCACAAAAAATTGCACTTATCTGATTCAGCCCTGGTTCTCGGAAGCAGCAACATCCATGATCTGCTGACATTCCTGTAGGAGCAACTGAAAGCCTGAGGCTACCCTTAGGACAGAACACTACTGCATCCAACTTCTCCAGAGCACTGCCTTCTGGTTCTTCTACCCATGCACCCACAGGAGGTAATGCCTTCTCTGAGCTCAGTTCTTTTTGCTCATGTAGGGCAGTGTCATGGGGCTTGAAACCCAGTGATGGTGGCTGGAGCAGAGTGTATCTGTTCTGGGTAAGAAGATGGTCCTGCTCCTCATAGTAATCCCTGGAGTACTCTTCCTCCCTTGGACTTATGTGACTGTTTCTCTACAGTGGTTGTGGGGCTTGGTGGAATTTCTTTTGCAGTTTTGCGGCAGGAGCGACCAGACCCCTTCAGTTTCCATCCTGGATGGCTCTGCCACCTCTGTGTCTTCTGGGAGCGTCTCGGTTGTTGCATTACTGTTTGGGCCTACTGCAGCCTTGGAGGGGTTTCTCAGTTGACATTTCTTGTGGCCATGTATGGTGTAAATAGTCCATCAAGTGGTCTGGTGTTTCAAAGTTTAAAGTAGCACCTTTGACCATAATTCTCATAACAGTAGGGTATCTTAATGAGAAGGTAACCCCTATACAATGCAGTATTGTCCAGGCTTCTGAAAATGGTTTGTGTTGGTCAGATAGTAGTTTAGAATAGTCCTGGTATATTGAGATCCTCTTACTTCTCTAGTATATGGGGCCGATAGTTCTGGCTACAGCCGTTATTACTTGTTTTTGCCGGAATTCCAGGAATTTGGCCAGGATAGGCCGAGGCCTTTCTCTCTCCTTAGGCTTGGGTGCTAGAGTGTGATGGGCCCTTTCAATTTGTAAGGTGCCCATGTCTGTGAAGTTCAGCATGGTCAGAAGTCCAGAACTCAAGAAGCCAATTATTCCCCTTTGCTCCCTCCTGAAAACCTAGAAACCGGAGGCTGTTCCTACGGCTCCTTTTTTCTAGGTTATCGAGTTTGTCTTGCAGTGTTTGAAAGTTCTGGTGCTGTTCCCTGTCAAAGGCCCTTAGTTCTTGGATGGCTGCCTCATGGAAGGTAAGTCTGTGTTCTGTTTGAAAGAGCAGCATTTTCAAATTTTGAATAGCTGCAGTAGTGTGGTTGGAAGCCATGGTCACTCGTACCATTTGGCCAAGCAGTTGGGCAAACATCGCTTTGATGTGCTGAGGGTCAGTGAGTGTAGGAGGTCCAGCAGCCATGCTGTGTAGTGTGTGTGTGTGCTGTCCCAGTAAATGATCAGCATTGATCCTGCTGTGGGTTGTGGAAACTGAAAAATATTTTGGGGTCGTTGTCACCCCACTGCCAGTAGAAGTCTCTGGAAGGTGTTTTGGGTTGGTTTTAGTAATTGATGAAGGGTTCTGTAGGATGTGTAGCTTGGTGATTGAGGGAGCTATGGGTCAAGGCTACCAGTTAAGGGCTTAGCCATGCCCCCAGATGATGATTCAAGATCCAACTCATTGAGCCAAAATGGAACTCTGTGAGAGAAGGATCATTATCTTTGTGTTGTCTGGCATCTGAGGACAAGGAGGAGTTGGCTATCCGATGCACGGGTATTCAAGTTCAAGTTCAAGTTTATTGCAGGAAAGATTCCATTGAGCAAGCTCATTCCCAAGGAGGTCGTGAGGCACATACACATACAGTTCGCAATTACATAGACAGGAGATATAAAATGTAGAACAACAAAGAAAAAATATGTAATACAAGAGGTATACACAATAGAAGTCCTTATGCTATATATGCAGTACATTCCAACTTTAACCTTGTCCTAAATTATGCAACACATTTCAACTTAATAAGTAGAGGGCCAGTTGGTACCTAGGAAGTTGACTTGGCGTTGGTGGCCTAGTAGCACCTACATATGTCTTTTAATTTAGAGATAAATAGTGTTTTGTAGGAGTTAATTGATATGATGCTGGATAGCTTCAGCATGGCTTGTAGTTGGTTCCAAATGTTTGGGAGGGCATATGAGACAGCTCTTTGGCCAGCTGTAGTACGTGTCCTGGGAACATCTAGTAGGATAAGGTCGGATTTCCTTAGGGAGTAGGGGCTATGCGAGATGTGTATGAGAGACGTTAAATAGACAGGCAGTTTGTGGAGTAGTAATTTGAGGGTCCAAATGCCAGCATGCAGGAGACGTCTGGTGACAAGAGAGGTCCACCCAACTGCGGCATAAAGATCACAGTGGTGGGTCCTGTACGCAAGTTAGTAATGAAGTGAAGAGCATGGTGATAGACTACGTCCAGTTTAGATGGGCTCAAGGTTGGGGAGGAGATAAAGATAATGTCTCCATAGTCAAGCAAGGGAAGGAATATTGCTTGGACAAGTCTTTTGAGGGTCACAAGAGAAAAGAGGGTCCTATTTCTAAAGAAGAAACCCAATCATGATTTAACACTCTTTGATAGATCCTCGATGTGGTCATTGAAGGAAAGCTTGTTGTCTATCCACATACCTAGATATTTAAATTTAGGTACGACTTCCAAGGGTTCACCTAGGGAGGTAACTATGAAGTTTTAAGGTGCGGTAGGTAGGGCACCAGACAAGGCAAGTCTCAAGAAAATCATTGTCTTGATCTTTTTGGCATTTAAGAGAAGCTTGGCATTGATAAGGTTGCTTTCTAACTAGATAAATTCAGCTTGGAGTGCTTCCTGACTTCTGTTAAGGACGAGCCTGATGCGTACAAAACCGCATTGTCCACAAAGAAATGTATGCTAGAGTTCTTTATGTGGGAGTCAAGGTTGTTGATGTTCAGGGAAAAAAGGATTGGTCCTAGGATGGAGCCTTGAGGGATTCTTTCTGGCAATTGGAAGGGGGGCAGATAGTATGCCATCAGCTTTGACTTTTTGTTTCCTTCCTGTGAGATAACTGTTAAACCACTGTAAGGTAAGTGGAGTGGCACCTATGTAGGCAATACAGGTGATTAGGAGGTGATGGTCTACTGTGTCGAAGGCAGTACTAAGGTCTAGAAAGACTGCACCAGTAACCTTCTTGGTGTCCATAGCATGGATCCAGTCATTAGAGACTTTAGCCAAGGCTGAGATGGTACTGTGTTTCGACCTGAAGCCAGATTGGGCAGGGTTTAGGAGTGAGTGCTCTTCAAGGTGTTTTAGTTGGTTGTATATAAGTTTTTCCAGCACTTTAGAGAGAACGGGAAAGATAGAGATAGGATGGTAGTTGTTTAAGTCACAAGGATCTCCTGATTTGAAGACAGGAAGAACATGGGCAGATTTCCAGCAGGCTGGAACAGTAGCTGTGGTAATAGGTTGAAGATGTGAAGGATGGGGGCTGTGAGCTGGGCATAGCCTAGCCACAAGAAAAATGATTCAAGGCCATCGCCCCCTGCAATTTTCTTGGTGTCAAGGCTAAGAATTATGTCTTCGACTTCTTTGTAGCTAAACAGGCACAACTGGAAGGGATGAGGTGGAGTAGCATGTGTAGAATCTGGGCTAGTGTTGCTATTCACTCAGCTAGCATATGGGGAGGAGTCGAATGCCAACCCAGCAGTGGCAAAGTGAAGGTTAAGTTCTTCTAGGATTCGCAGTTTATTTTCAACCATCCCGTCCTTGGCCAGAATCTTGGTGGGAAGGGAGGAAGCAGCAGGATGGCCTTCAATGGATCTGTGTCTTCCAGAATTTTTTGGGAGTTCCCTTTGGTCTGCTCCAGAGTGGAGATTTAGTAGCACCTACACTTTTAACACAGGCATTTCTGGCAGTTCTAAACACCTGCCAGTCTCCCGGGTTCTTTGTGTGCCTGGCCCTATCCCATAGCTTGTCTGTATTGATAAATGCAGATTTGAGCTCTTGGGTGAACCACAGATGCGAGATTTTCCGCACCCTCATTTTAATAAGAGGAGCATGCTTGTTAATTAGGGTGGTGAGGTTGTCATTTAGGACAGACGATGGCATCAGCAGATTTGGCAAGATATAGGTCTTGCCACCTGATCGTAGCTAGATTGGTTATCAAGTTTACTGAGTTGAATTTACGAAACGAGCATTTGATTCTGAATTTAGGGTGCTGCTGAGTTTTAGATTGGAATCTTGTACATACAACAATACTGTGGTCGCTCATGTTGTTATGGAAAACTGCAGAATGTGAGATTTTATGGGGATGCAAAGTTAAGATGACATCCAAGAGTGAGCTGTTGGCAGAGTTAGAAGCATTGATTCTTGTGGGTTCAGTTACTATCTGTGTAAGACCCAGCTCATCACAGATGGCTTTTAGGGAGTGGGATTTAGCAGTGAGCCAATTCATATTGAAGCCCCCGAAGATTATTGTTTCTGTGTTAGCAGCCAAAATTATGGATTTCAACACGTTAAGAATTTCTGTGCCTCCTGACGGGGTCTATAGCCACCAATGATTGTGATGCACTCTGAGGATGGAAGATGAAGTTTAAGTGAGACAATCTTGTATTCCTTGGGCTTAGTTTTACAGAAAATGCTGCTAACATCAAATTTTGATTTGGTGTATACAACCACCCCCCCTCGAATCCCTATCAGCCCTAAAGAGCTTGAAGCCTGGTACAGTAATTTGTGGATCAGTGTTGGTCTTTTTTAGCCATGACTAGGTAATTATAATCAGATCTGGGTCAGTGTGGGCTGCCAAAACTTGAAGATGATCAAGTTTTTTGAGCAGGCTTAGAATATTGATCATCATCAGTTTCATCCCAAGAGCAGCTGCAAACTCTGACGGAGAAGTGATTTGAGTTGGGGGACCTGGATTTAGTTCGACATTGTCTGAACAGAAAAGGAGAATTAGAAACATTTTCTTGAGGGCATTTATCAGATAGAAGTGGGCTCTTTTCGTATGGGTTCTTGTGTAGTATTCAGTCATTGAGGTATGTCTAGCCAGGGCATAGGAGATGCTAACATGGCCATTCAAGGCTAGCAGGGGAAGTGCACAGAAAGACATTGGTGAAGGGAGAAGGGCCAGAGGGGAGGGATGAGAATTTAAATGAAAACCTGACAGATTAAGAGTAGGGAAGCAATAAGAAGATGCAGCAGAAACTATGACTGTGGGTTTCCAGGCTGGGATGACTTCTGACTTAGCATGGATCAGTGCTTTATGAGTCGTACTTTTTGCCAGGATTAGAAGTAGAATGATAATGCAGGCCATATTACCCATGACTGAGTACAGTGATTTGTGTAGAAAGACCAAGAATCCCTCTAGTGGTAGGTTTGTATAACCTGCTAATGGGTGTGCTTGGTGCTGCAATAAGAGGTCAGAAGATTAACAGTACCAAGGGGTAGGAGGCCAAGTAGTGCTTTACTGGCCAGTAGACATGTTTGATATTTAACCCTGCCACTAAGCTGGAGCCAGCATGTCTGCATATAAAGATCATAAGTGTGGGTAAAGCAAGCTGAGCCAGTCAGTAGAACTGCACACCTTATTGAGTGCAACAGTTATCCTAAGAGAGGTATGGGTGGCTGAACAGTGATTAGCAATGCCATAATCAATGACTGATAGAACAGAGCTATGTATTGCCAGTCTGAGTGCTTCAGGTGTCAAACTATGTTTATGCCAGAAGAAAAGCTCAATCATTATATTAACAACCCTAGAGACATAGAATTTGATGGCAGATAAGGACCACTTGGCCCACCCAGTCTGCCCATTTCCCTACCTAATGGATAAGCTGCAGATCATAGTTAACCAGCAGCCTACTTCTTTCTACCCCCACTCCCTAGAATTGCCTTATGACTGTCCCACGGATGCTTGAATTCAGCCACTGTTTCTGGCTCCACAACCTCCTCCGGAAGGCCATTCCATGCATCAACAAACTTTCTGTGAAAAAATACTTTCTTACATTACCTCTGAGCCACCCCCCCATCTTCAAATTGTGCCCCATTGTTCTTGCACACCTCTTTTTTTGAAAGATGCCACCCTCTTGGACTTTGTTGATTCCCTTGAGGTACTTGAAAGTTACTATCATGTCCCCCTCTCCCTCCTTTCCTCAAGGCTATATATATTAAGCTTCTTTAGTCTCTTTTCATATGTCTTCCGGTATAGACCCTGCACCATTTTAGTTGCCTCCTCTGGATAGCTTCCATTCTGTCTATGTC
Source organism: Neoceratodus forsteri (assembly GCA_016271365.2). NCBI lineage: Eukaryota > Metazoa > Chordata > Ceratodontiformes > Ceratodontidae > Neoceratodus > Neoceratodus forsteri. The sequence goes on along the minus strand of CM028136.1, from coordinate 149,007,566 downwards.
CTTGCAGAGATTGGGTCTCCAGAACTACACACAGTACTCCAGATGTGGTCTCACCAGCTGTCTGTACAGAGGGATAACAACTTCCTGTTTTCTACTGGTGATGCCTCTCCCTAAGCATCCCAGTATCCCCCAGCCCTCCTTACTGCCCTCTTACATTGCTTGCCCACCTTTAAGTCATCTGATATGACTACCCCAGGTTCCTTTCCATTTTTGTTGTTGTTAGTATCTCACCCCCCATTGTGTACTCTTCCCCTGGGTTTTTGTTTCCCTGGTGCATTACCTTGCATTTCTTAGCATTGAATCTAAGATGCCATACATTTGACCATTCCTTTAACCTTGCCAAGTTCCTTCTCATCCTTTCCACCCCACCTTGTGCATCAGCTCTGTTGCAGATCTTTGTGTCATCTGCAAAAAGACATACTTTTCCTTCCAGTCCCTCTGCAATGTCACTTATAAAGACATTAAAGAGGACTGGTCCTAATACTGAACCCTGCGGTACCCCACTATTAACCCCTCTTTCTTCAGAATGGACTCTATTTACTATTATCCTCTGTGTCCTATTCTCCAGCCAATTCTTTACCCAGGCTATCATCTTGGGACCCACTCCCAGGCTGGCTAACTTGTATATTAATCTTTTGTGTGGGACTGTGTCAAATGCCTTGCTAAAGTCTAGGTAGGCCATGTCCACAGCCCCTCCCTGATCTACTACTTTGGTCACCCAGTCAAAGAAATCTATTAGATTTGTCTGGCATGATTTTCCCTCTGTGAATCCATGCTGCCTTGGGTCCTGTGCCCCTCTGGCATGTAGATACTCGACAATTCTTTCCTTAAGAAGTGATTCCATCATTTTCTCTATCACTGAGGTTAAACTAACAGGTCTGTAGTTTCCTGCTTCTGCCCTGCTCCCACTTTTGTGAAGGGGAATCATAATGGTCTCCTCTAGTCCTCAGGTACCACCCCATCCTCCCACGATTTGTTAAAGAGGGTAGTCAGTGGTGTCACTAGTTCTACCCTTAGTTCTTTTAGAATTCTGGGATGAATTCCATTAGGCCCCATTGCTTTGTTCACCTTCAGTTTTAAGAGTTCTTTCAGAACCCTTTCTTCTGTAAATGGGCTATTATCAACTTCTGTATCCAGAGTGTTTCTACTGTTTGTTTTAGGTACCTCCCCCTCTTCATTTGGAAATACTGAGCAAAAATATTTGTTTAGTATCTCTGCCTTTTCACAGTCACCTCTGCCCATCCCCCTCCCCTTTATTAAGCCTCACTATCTCTACCTTGGTCTTCCTTCACTCCCTGATGTACCTAAAAAAGGTTTTATCCCCCTTCTTAACTGAGACATTCTCTATGTGCAAAGTGTATGAGAGGTGGCTATCCAAAGTGACCCCCAGATATCTGAACCGCTGAACCAGTTCAAGTGGAGCTCCAAGACTTTTTTTATAGTGCGGGCATGGGTTTTATACTTGCTGAATGAGGTACTAAACATCATAACCTTAATTTTGTTTGTAGTTCAGGACCAGTTTATGGGTACTGAACCATTTTTTAACTTCTTCAAAGCTGAGTTGCAGGTGATGCTCAAGAAGAGTGGGGATAGGTTGGCTTGTAAAGATGACAGCATCATTGGCATACAAAAGGATCTGTTGGTGGCAGCAAAGTGGAAGGTTGTTGATGAAGACATTGAAAAGGAGTGGGCCCAGAACAGATTCTTGTGGCACTCCAGAGCAGACGATCCATCGGTCGGAGGTGTTATTCAAGATTTTCACCCATTGATAGCAATCCTCAAGATAGTTTTTGAACCAGAGCATCACATCATTTGAAAGTCCAACAGTGGTCAGTTGTTGAAGCAGATGTGTGAGGTTCACCATATCAAAACACCTTTGTTAGGTCCACGAAGGCAGCACCAATGAGGTTCTCTTGATCGAGGGATTAGTGAATGGAATCATTAAATTCCAGGAAGGCAATGGTGGTACTGTGCCCTTTCCTGAACCCATGTTGCTGTGGGCATTGGATGGAGTACTTTTCAAGACAGTCTAATAATTTGGTCTGCAACTATTAACTCCAGCACTTTTGAAAGAGGAGGAGGACTGAAACTGGTCTATAGTTAGAAATGTAGGGTACGATCACCAGATTTGTGTACTGGGGTTACTAAGTCTGATTTCGAGATGAGGGGGAATTGAGATAGATGTAATGAGAGGTTGAAAATCCTAGTGATAGGAACTAGTGCTTTTTCAAGGGTAAGTGCAACAAGTTTTAGGTGCAGAGAGTCCCCACTGTGCCTTGACTTACCCAGGACTTTGTGCATGTGTTTTCTAACCAAGGAAACTGGTAATTTCTTAAAGCAGAGGAGAAGATTGGTGTTGTGATTGACATCCTGTTCCTGTGAAGTTCCAGAACTGTCATCATGCTTCAGCATAGAGGTAGTAGGGGTTTCAGCAAAAAAGTCCAGAGGGAGGACACTGCTCAGATCTGATAAGGCATTGTTGAAGATATTGGCACTAGTAAGAGGGTCCATAGCAGGGCCTCCAACAACATTGAGCATTGAGGGTGCCACCTTAGGAAATTTACCAGTGACATTCTTTATATTTGACCAAAGATTTCTCCAATCACCCAAAGAGTTGGCAAGCAGTTCTCTATGGTAATTGCTTTTCACTTGTCAGATAACCTGGGTACACTCATTTCTAGCTGCTTTATAGGCTTGCACATCAACTTGTCTCCCTGTGGCTTTTGCTCAGTGGCAGAGGGAATCCCTGAATTTCATCTTGGTAAGTAGTTCAGCAGTAATCCAAGTGTTAACTGAGCCATGTACCATCCTCATTTTTAGAGGATCATGGATGTCACACGCAGCATTGTAGCAGGAGAGGAAGTGCTCAAGGGCTATTTTAGCATCAGTTGCAGCATAGAGTGCAGACCAGTTGAGGTTGCGTAAGTGTAGTTTTAGAGGTTCAACATGTCCATGTTTTATACTCTATGTAGACTATTTGAGGAGGGGTCTCAGTAAATTTTTTAGACCAGGAACAGGAGACAGGGGAGTGATCACTTACAGAGTTAGAATGCACAGTCACATTTGTGATATAGTGTGGGTGACTGGTGAGGATCCAATCAAATTGGGTGCATGTTCCTGTCTTGAAGTTGTATCTGGTAGGGGAGTTAACAAGTTGCGAATGATGGACAGCTAATAAGGCATCTTTGATAGGACCATGAGCTGGAGAAATCCAATTTATATCAAAGTCACCTGAAAGTATAGCCTCGGATGTAGGTTGATTACTGCAGATATAGTCCAGGAAACTATGTAGGCCTTCCACATGTCCTTTTGGAGCTATGTAGATTGAGAACACCATCAGTGCTTTGTTATGGGCCCCAAGAAGTATTTTAATGGCAAGCGCCTGGGTGGGGCACTCAAGATTAGGCACAGGGAGGGCATGTCCCAAAACCGTATCTTTAAGATGGATGACACAGCCACCTCATAGCCATGCTTTAGCAGAATACATAATAAGGTGCACTTTCTGTGATATTTGACCCCTGTTTAAAGCACATTGCATGACTACACCCTCATGACATGTTCAGCACTCACTCACCACTGACCCCTCTGTTACATAGTTCGAAGAATAGTTTAAAATTGCTACTTTTTCAGATGTTTTACAAACCACTTCCCCCCTTTTTTCATTGATATTCTTTTATTGATACAATGGTTTATGGCTGTGTTACTACTGTTTTACATGTTTTAGCACACTTGAGGTAAACCATATTGAAGTGATAGGGAATATGCTTGCAATTTTGGGTTTATTAAAGACATTAAATAAGTGAGACAGAGTAAATCGGATAGTGTGTCATGCCCTCTGCCTATTTTCTGTATGTGTTTAATAGACGGGAGGACCGAATGCTTATGTCACACTTGTGATCCGAATAAACCATACCATTGATGCTGAAATTGCTTTTTTACCAACAGATAGAACATGGTGTAACATGGGGTAATAGCAGGGTGCTGAACAGCGAAAATATCACTTACAGGTAAAGCATTTTGCTGTGTTGCATGCTAACAATTGCAAAACATGAATGGAGTAGAGTTTATCAGACAGTGAGCCATGCTGATGCCTCAGGTTTTTATGAGCTTAAGTCTCTCCAAATGCATAAGGCAGCACTTGCAAGTAAAGAGAGGGTGCTAGGAAAATATAATATATTGCATAATAAAGAACCAGCACTCCAGACACACGTCCCGTGAAAGTGAATAATTTTTACTGATATTCAGAAAGTACTTACAGTGGTCATATACAGTTAAAGTATAACCATAATGCAATCCAGTTCCCACATTGGTACAAGATAAGCTTCAGCGCTTCCGGCTGTGCTACCCCTTTATCAGGATGCATGGCTAAAAAGTGACCCCTTGTGTTTAATAAATACACCTGTGATCAGGTGTTAGTGATTAAATCAACAATTAATTATCTTACTGTGTCCTAATAATACAAACTAAAACCACCCTATCAATGTCAGCTCTATTTAGTGATATATGTCTCTGCCTAGTTCCAACATGAACTATTTCAGTTGTAAGGTGAATTACCTAACAGCAAGACATGGATCATGGCTGGCACTAATAGAGTAAATGGACTTACGGTAGCAATTTATTTCATAATAATAGTGTACTAACATACCATAATCTTATACATAAGCAATTAAAACAACTAACCAGGAATACTATGGCACCATAGTATGAAGACATTAATGTAAATCAGATGTACAAAAATCCCCTTAGCATACTTTTAACTACAATAAACTTGTTTTTGCAGTACAGATTACTGAACCATAACAAATCAATACTATATAATGTATAAATGGTTTCCAGTTCATTAAACCCACTTGGTTTCAGAGTCCTTAATTTAAAAATCCAAGAAGACTTTGCAATCCAGTTCCAAATTTCTGTCTCCCCCTTAACTTTGAGAGGCACATGGTCTATACCCATGTATTGAATTTTATGTTCCAAACTTTCTCAACCTCCAAGAGATATTCAGATACAGGATGTGTCACATCATTTCTTTGAATTGCTCTGTAGTACTCCTGTATGTGTTCTTTTAAAAACCTTGTTGTTTGACCAATATATATCTTGCCACAGGAGCACCACAGAGCATAAATGACATACCTCGTATTACAAGTGAAAAATGATTAATGTGGACCTGCCTTATACCCAAAGGCCATGGATTTAAAAAACACTTAACCTGAACTGCTTGCTTGCAAGTAATGCAGATTTTCCAGGGCAAAAAACATTTGGTTTATTGCCAAGCCAGATAACCTATTCTACTGTTTTTTTTTTTTTTTAATTTGCTGCATGTCAAAAAAAAGTTCCCTGAGTTGCTTACCCCATCTAAATGTAATTAAAGGGCCATTTGCTTGTACCTCTCTGAGATCTTCATCTAAGCTCAAAACGTGCCAGTGCTTTAATATCACAGCATGTAAGTCCATGGACTTATCTTGGCAAAAAAGTTACTTGTTCAGGGCTATCTATTGGATTTTTATAATTTAAAATATTGTCTCCTTGTTTTTCCTACTCTATCCACAGCTCCATGTAACACTTCTTCTTTGTAACCTCTAGCCCTCAATCATCCAAATAACTGGTTGAAATGTTCCTTTTAGGATGTATTAATTGCCCATATGGTAAATTTAAGATGGGATACTTAGGGTGCAAGCTATGTGCATGTAGCACACTGTTTTCTGCAGTAGGTTTTCTGAATGCCTTTGTCTCTACCAGCTGACCTGGGACACCTACTAAAGTAAGGTCCAAATGGATGTGACACATCCAGTACCTAAACATCTCCTGGAGGTTAAGAACATGGGGGAACATAAAATTCAGTACATGGGTATAGACCATGTGCCCCTCAAAGTTAGAGGGGGAGACAGAAATTTGGAACTGGATTACAAAAGAGTCTTCTTGGCTTTTTTAAATTAAGGACTCTGAAGAACTTCCGTGTGTGTACTTGATGGTCTTGATCATGTCACCCCTCTCCCTCCACTGTATCAGGGAATACATATTGAGGTTGTGCAGGAGTTCTTCATATGTTTTTCTGTGCAGTCCTTGTACCATTTTATTTTGCTCTCCTTTGCATCTTCTTCAGTCTGTCTATATCCTTCCTGAGGTAAGGCCTCCAGAACTGAATGCTGTACTCCAGGTGAGGCCTACCAGCAATCTGTACAGTGGCATGATAACTTCTTTTCTTCTGCTGGTAATCCCTCTTCCTATTCAACTGAGCATCCCATTTGCCTTTAGTGCTGATTTCTCACACTGCTTGGATGTTTTCAGGTCATCTGTTATAATTATACCTAGATCTCTTTCCTGTGTGATAAATTCCAATTTAACACCACTATGATGTGTGCTTCTTCTGGGTTGATCTCCCCGAGGTGCATGATTTTGCACTTCTTTGCACTGAAATTCTGTTTCCTTAAGTCAGTCCTCATCCTTTTCACTCCTCTGGGAATGTCCACCCTATTACATATTTTTGTGTCATCAGCGAACAGACTCACTTAGCCTTCCATGCCCTCTGCTATATCACTAATAAAGATGTTGAAGAGGATAGGACCCAACACCAACCCCTGTGGCACTCTCCTACTTACATCCCTCTCTTCTGATAGGGATCCATTTACCAGTACCCTCTGGGTTCTCCCACTTAGCCATCTTTGTACCCAGTTTACTACAATTTGCCCTGCACCCATGCTGCCAAGCTTGTTCAGTAATCTCCTATGCGGGACCATGTGTCTCCTATGGGGCACAGTTTGAAGACAGAGGGAGGATGGCTCCAGGGCAATATGAGCAAGTATTTTTTCACAGAGAGGATGGTGGATGCATGTAACGTCCTTCCTGAGGTGGTCATCGGGTCAAAAACTGTGAAGGAATTCAAGAATGCATGGGACAGACATAACGCAATTATAGTTGGGGGTAGGAGGAAGTAGGCTGTTGGTTAACTAGGATCAGCAGCTTATCCAAAAGGTAGGGAAATGGGCAGACTGTGTGGACCAAGCAGTCCTTATCTGCCATCAAAGTCTATGTTTCTATGTTTCTGTGGATCAAAGGCCTTGCTGAAGTCTGGGTATACCATGTCCACAGCACCACCTTGATCCAGTATTTTGGTTACCAAGTTGAAGACGTCAATGAGATTTGTCTGACATAACTTTTCTGTGACAAAACTGTGAGCCTGGGATTCAGTTTACCATTTTCCCCTAGCAAAGAAATTATATTTTCATTGAGAAGGGCTTCAATTATTTTGCCCACAATCAAAGTGAGGCTTGCTGGGCAGTAGTTGCCTGCACTCTCCTTACTCCCAGTTTTGTGGAGTGGGATGACTGTGGTCTTTCTCCAGTCCTCTGGTACCTCCCCGAGTTCGAGTGATAGGTTGAACAGTTTGGTCATTGGGGCTGCCAGTTCCTCTCTTGGATCCATCAGTATCCTAGGGTGAATTTTGTCTGGTCCCACGGCCTTGTTTACCTTGAGTTTTTCCAGTTCTTTGAGAACTCGTTCCTTTGTGAATGGTATTGAATCTAATCCAATGCTATTTCTATTACTGTTCTCCAAGGTTAGTCCACAGCCATTATTTTTCTTTGTTGAGAAAGTGTAGGCTTTATTCCTTATTCTGAATTGCTGTTATGCTTTTAGGACCTGATGTAATGAAGGAAACTATCAGGGTTGAGTATAATGATTATACAGTGGACTACAAACACACTCCACCTCCTCGGGAGCAAGTTTGTGTTGAATATGTTCTGATATATAGACTTTTCCTCTGAACTTGGGGGAACATACGGAGCACATGATATAGTGGGGAATTTTTGCCCCAACTACCTCTGTATCTTTTGTGTGTGTTCCTGTTTTTGCATAGCAACAACCTTAGCTCTGCCTGGTGATGGGCTCCCACGGGTGCTCTGACATCATTTGACATGGCGTGGGGGCTGATTGGTGGAGTCTGGTTCTGCCCTTAAGTTCAGGTGCATGTAAATGAATACAGGAGCAGTGTTCAGCATGGCTCAGTATGCGTACTGCCATGATAAACATCTGCTTTATGGTGAAAGCATATAGCAACCCAGGATTTTTACACTATTATCTTTTTCTACTAAGAACTTTCTCAAATTGCTTGAGGTACATAATTAAAGGAAACATTATTCATCTCCTCTTGGCAGGTATTGATACAACGGAACATAGACATACTCAGTGTAGAGTGAGAGTTAACAGCGCTCATGGTATGGCAAATTTTATTCTTTAGGGATGGTTTGCCAAAAGGGCTCTAACATTACAGTTAACTATAAGATAAAGGTGGAAATTATGATGAAATGGGAATGGATGACTTTTTACATGTCTGCAATTAGCATTTTGAGTCTGAAGTATAGGAGACTTGTTATAGTACTCTGGATTATGAAATTTAATTCTGTATTCCTCTAATGTTCCCATGAGTAATATACATTTTGTATACATTCAAGATACTAGTAATGTATAGGGGCAGTGTAAAAAGAGGTATACCTCTGTATTCGTTTGTTTAAAAAAAAGGAAAGTGACACAAAATTGCCAACTTTCATAAACTTGGGATGCATTGTGCTGAACCAATTAGTTTATTTAATTGTGGCTAATTACCTTTTAAAGAGAACAGGAAATGAGTTCTAATATGCCACTGTTTATAATGTCACCACTTATATAAATGATATCCATCAGCCTGAAAGATCCATAGGTAACTGTACCTCGATAACAAGTGATGTGAAAAACAGTATTTTGCATTGTTTTGATTTTATGGGCAGCACTCTATTGCAGTTCTCTTCATGGAACCAGTGATCTGGAGTTTTAACTATGTCCCAGTCTGAGCAAAGAACTCCAAGTATGGTTCTAATAGGACAATAGCTCACACTTAGCGTTCTCTACTCAAACCGTGACATAGTAAACACTCCAAATTACTGGTTCCATGAAGAGAACTGTGCAGAATGTTGTCCATAAAAAGAAAACAATTGAAAGCACAGTTTTCACATCAGTGTTTATTAAGGTATAGTTAAATATGGCTCTTTTGGAGGCAAGTTTATTACTTCTCTTACTAGGAACATTACTAACTGCTGCCAATTAGCACACATTTCCTGTCCCCTTTAATGCCTTTATGTATTTTGTATTTACTGTATGCAGGGATATTTTTTTCAAAATAAGCCTGGCTGTTAAGGTTGCAGTATTGTTTGCCACCATGTGATACCCAGGTACGGGTGCAATAACTGTGTTAATAGGTTCACATGATCAGTATAGATTTACACATTGTATGTAATTATTGGGGTTGCTTTGCTATGTCTCACATGGGATATGGTGTTTGATGAATGCTACTTAACATGTATATAATTTTAAAAGGAATAAGGGAGAGGGGGGACTATGAATGGCTGACACACTATCAAGGAAAATTTGTAACAGTGTATAACTTTGGATGTCATATACATAAATATATGGATGTTAACTGGGTATCATTTTTACATATTTACATGTATAGTAGATTCCAGCCCCTGAAGGAGCCCACAAAGGATAAAATGTTGGCTGTGGTCAGGGGGTCATTGTGTGATGTGGTTTCAAAATAAATGATACTGGAACTTTCATCTTGGAGCGTGTCTGGCTTTCTTTACTTTTGCTTCTCAAAGTGGCAAAGTGGGCAGTTGGTGAAGTTATTCAAGACAGCAAATTTTGCAACTGCCCTGGAACATTGCCAGCAAATTAAAACTTTGCAACATCTCTTCAAGTATAATAAAAATGTGAATCTTAAATAGTGCTGTTTACTTTGTTCAGCATGTGATTAGTCTCTATATGTATATTAATCAGAGGTTAATATTAGGACAACAGAATACTGACACATAATCAGAAAGATCTATTTTCAAACCCTTTTTATAAAGCATGTTTTGCTTTGATACGTTTCATAGTCTGTTTGCCTGAGCAAGATAGGCATCCAACCCCTCCTCTTGTGGCATTGTTTCTGTGGTAGTATGTTACCCACTCAGTCTTACTCTATTTTTACTTACTTTCCTCACTCCTGGATTGTTTCTGCATATTTTCAGGGCAGTGGATGCTGTCTGTGTCTCAATGTCATGCCCTTCTCCCATGTTCTGAACTAAGGGCAGGCTAATTTTATCTAATCTCAGCTGGCATTGTTTTCTGAGTGGCATGGATGGGTTCCAATGAACTTCCCAACAACAGTAAAATAACTGCTGCTAAGCTGAATTGAATTAAGAGGATTCTGATCCCTATGTCCATCTTCTAACAATTGTGTTTGAGGATGTGAACCAGAAACTGTTTATACACTTTTTTCTGAGGACTGGGAGAAAATAAATTGGGTGGTAATTGTTTTGGTCAGAAGGAAGTCCTGACTGGAGGACAGAGGATATAATGGCTGTTTTCCAGGCTACCAGGATATGCCCTTTGTATGGAAAGAGATTGAGAAGAGGAGTATTAAGGTATACCAGTTGTGCTGCTACAGACTTAATGAATTGAGGTGTCATGCCATTAAAGGGGGTATGAATATAATGTCTAGGACTAGGTACATTTTGAGCAGCTGCAAGCTCACACTAGTTTCCTGTTCCCATTAATATAATCTCCAAATTGGTGAAGTAAAATATTGTAACTCTTGAGTGACCAAACATTTTCATTGAACATAAGACTAATAATTATTTTGCTGAAAAAAAAAACTTATTTGACTGGTTCAACATCTCTCTGTGAGTTCTGTTGGTGCACACAAAATAAGAGAAGCAAGACAAGCCTGTAAATGAATGAGAGTATTCCTGTCTTCCAGCCAGATACATTCCTTGCTCAAAACTCCAATTATCCTGAAAGCTTTTCTTCAGATAATGACCATAAAATCTAGTGAGCACTATCTGGATAAACCCAAAGCAGAAAGTTGATTATCTTGATTAACTAGGATGGAACCTCATTATCTAACTGTTCTGGTAACCAGAAGACCTTATCCAAGCATACATAATTCTCAGTACATGTCAGATCAGGTCACACTTGTGAACTTAGATTTGTTGTTCCCTAACAAATGAATAACATTATGAAACATTTATTAAGAAATCCTGTATAAATGCATGATTTGGTCCCAGGTAGAAGTCTTCAACCTAACCTTTACCACAAATCTTAATAAAAATGCAAATCTAGAGAATGCTGAGAGAGGGGACTAAATATATTTCAAGTTACAGGGATAAAAATATTTGGTTCTATTTTTTCCATAAAAATACTAACATGATGTGATAATAGTACGGTTATAAAGGATGCATAAAAAACTCACTCTTCTATGCAGAAATGAGTCAAGGTTATTCAAAAGGTCTAACAAGAAAATTACATTTAAATGCAGTTTTCAGTTGGCTTTCATATTCCATTTTTTTAAGCAAGGTTATACACATCAGAAATGTGCCTTCAAGTAGTTTTTCTCTTGGTGACAGGGTGTATTATTTTTATAATAATGTACAGAACACAGCCTAAATGAGATGTCAGAAAAGATGCAATTAGCTCCATTAAGCCATCATACCCAAGGACAATATGTACTATATGGTAGTAATAGCTATAACATTAAATGTTGAAGTGTTTTTTGAAAGTTCTAAAGGCAGTTGTCTTGTTAAGGCAATAGTTTTGGTTTTGAATAAATAGCAGACATTTGAAAGGTAAAAAAAAATGTGTATTCTGCCTGGCCGTAATGAAAATCTCATTGGACTGGTAGTATAAAAAAAAAATATCATAAAGTTTGTCTTCAGCAAACAATGAAGTCCAATAATGTTTCTTCTTCTCTAAAGGCAGTGCTGGCTAGGGATTAATTCTTTTCTAGTTATGGCCCCCTAAGTCTCCAGGACGACCTCAGAACCCTTGATTGGACTACCCTCTATAATGCCATTGATGCTGTACTAGCTCTGGACATGTTTATCTCCCCCTCTTATTTGTCCAGAACAAACACTTCCCACTAGCTACCCATAGAGTGCTAGAAGGCAACACTCACTGGCTCTCATCTGACCTTCTTAAGCAGATGAAGGAGTGGGATGCCACCTGGGCCACCTACAAAGCCACACCATATCCCTTCCCCGTTGGAACAACTACTGTCACCTACAGAATCTTTGCAAGTGCCTTATCCACTCGAGGAAGTTGGCCTATTTCTAGTCACTCCAATCCAAGCACCTAGGAAACCCCAGGCATTTCTGGTTCTCCATTCATGCCTTGCTATCACCCTCTACCAGGCAGTCCCCTTCACCCCTTAACACCTAACATGGCTCCCTGACAGACCCCATTGATACTGCAAATGCTCTCAATGCCCATTTTTCCAATCTTTGCAAATACCTGGCTAAACGTCACCCATCCCCCCCTTGCCCACATCCCCTTCTACCACTTCCAGCAGCTCCCCTTTTTACTTCAAGACCATTTCCTCCCCTGGGACACTTAAACTCCTTCTCAGTCTTTCATCAAGGGGGAGTGCTGGTAGAGATGGTTTATCCCTCTGCTTTTTAAAATTAGTGGTCTAAGACCTTGCCTATCCACTTTCTTTATCTTCAATCTTTCCCTTACTATGGCCTCTGTCCTCCCAGCCTGGAAGCAAGCCAAAATTATCCCCATTCTCAAAATGGGAGGCTCTAGCATTATGGATAACTACTGACCCATCTCCATACTGCCCCTTCTTGGGAAGCTCCTTGAGAAGGCTGTTAACCACCAAATCACTGAACATGTCACAAAATACAACCTCCAATGCCCTCAGGAACATGGTTTCAGGAAGGGGCACAGCACAACCAGTGCTCTGGCCCTCTTCAATGACCATGTGCTTAGGAACATGGATGAAGGAAAGTTGACTTGTGAGGTGTTTGTTGATTTATCCAAGGCATTCCACCTATTCAATAATGGCATCCTAATAACTAAACTTGGCACCCTTGGCTTCTCCTCTGCCTCCATAGCCTGGGTCACAAACCACCTCACTGGTAGAATCCAAATGGTCTGCCTTTCAGGTGCCACCTTACCCCTCTGCCTGTCTCAGTGAGGGTCCCCCAGAGCTCTATTCTTGGCCCTCTCTTCCTTTCTCTCTTCATTAACTCCCTCCCATTGGAGGTCCTCTCATGTCACTCCCTCCTCTATGCTAACAACATAATACTGTTCCAAAGTGACCCCTCCACCTATCCACTGTCCTCCACCCTCACCGCTGATTTCTGTAAGGCCCACTGTTAGTTCTTCTCCAATAAACTACAGTCAACACTTGCAAAATGAAGGATATGCTATTCGGCTTCAAACCAAAACTCTCCACTCTTGGGCACTCTGGCTTCCTTCTCACAGTATTCTCCCCAGATGGATCTCTCCTTGACACTGTTCCCTCCTTCAAGGATCTGGGGGTAATCCTACACCCAGTCCTTACCTACTATGACCACATTACTTCTCTGATCTGTTGCATTAATCAGAAGCTGGGGCTCTGCTACCTCCAAATAGACCATCTCATGCCAGAAGCTTGCCTTGCTATAGTCCGTGGTAACCTCCTTCCCCGTGTTGATTATGAGTGTCCAGTGTACTCCCTTACCTCCTCTACTGACTAGTAGCAGCTGGATACAACCTACAATCAGATTTGCCACTTTGCCTTTAGTGCCCCCCTTTCCATGCACCACTGCTCCCTCTACCAGTCCCTAAACTGGTTCCCTCCCAAGTCTGACACTCCTACCTGTTAGCCTGAATCATTAAGGATGCCATCCATAGTCCCTCTTACTCTCCTCTATCTTTTTGATCTGGCCCAGAACTTGCAGCTGCAATCTTTGTCAGTCATCCCACCTCCAACTCATCTGTCCAAACATAACCACCAGGATTGGTGAAAGAGCCTTCTCCCCTGCTGGACCTTCTCCATGGAATGACCCCCCCCCACACTGCAGTCTTCTGATCACCCCCTCTAAATCTAAACACCCTGCTAAGAACCCACTTCCTGTCCTCCTCCTCCTCCTCCTCAACCTGTGACTGTTCTCAGGCTACTAGCACTGCTGTGCCTCTTATGTAGCCCACTCTTGCCCCCCCACTATTTGCCTTTTCTGCCACACTGAAACTGTCTCACTGGTTGCCATCTAATCCTGATGTCAGCTGTGTTCTACCAGTTAACTTTCTTTTTTTACTCTGTTATTTAATGCTGCTATCTCTGCCACTGTATTTCAGGTCTATTGTTAGAGATGTTGTTATCTAAGCACTGTATATATATATATATATATATATATATATATATATATATATATATTTTTTTAATCTGTTCTCCTTGATTTGTTGTATCTGGCACTGTTACCTATCTGATGATTACCTCATCACAGTACCTTGCCTGACTTGCACAAGATTCTAGTTATTGTTTATTTATGCTCACTGCCATTCTTTCTCATTGTATCTCCCATTGTCTGGGACAGTTTGGGCCTGGGCCATGCCTGAAAAAGGCAATTGGAGCAGTGCACCAACCCTGTTAACAAATGAATAAAATAAATAAATGAATAGTACATTGAATTGCAAAACAAGAGATCCCAGATTTTAATTATGTCAAACAAGAGATGCCAAATTTTAATCCTATCAAGGATACCACAGGGTTCAGTCTTCGGACTGACACTGCTCCAGCTAATTATAGCAGACATTGACAAGGACCAAGAGGATCTGTGTGAAAAGTATGCAGATGACACCAAATAGGTGGTCCTTGTTCTAACTCTATTATATAATATATAATTTGATGAAAGATTCAGTTTGGTGCCATTGTATAGATGTAGAATTCCTGTGGAGCTGTTATTGTTTGAGTTCATTAACAACCCTAATTAACATGCACATTGAATATAGAATTCAAACCAGACAGTAATGGTACAAGAAGTTGCACATTTCAGATTAAGAAATGTGCATTTAAAACAAACAAACAAACAAAAAAAAGTTTTCACTCTTTGGGTAATTGGGGGTGAAATAATCTTCTCCTAGATTTAAACAGCTGCTGACACAATAGCTGTGACGTAACCATTTCTGTGTCTGAACATTAAGTTACATTTGGTAGGCATTTATATTGGTTCTCAGAAAATGAAGGATGCATGATCTTGCTCAGCATTAGTGCTGCTCCTCTGGAGCTGAAGTTGCACTGACATCAAGTATGGAAATCAGCGTGGCCGTTGGGTTTCAAATTCTCAAAGCAGATTGTGTCAAAAACTGTCCCCAACACACACACAAATATAAACACACACAACTTGCTACCACATCAAACAGTTATCCAAATACAAATAAGTAAAAGCAAAAGACAAACAGAAGGTCAAAACACAGCCATCACTTACAGCAGGGTGGCTGCATAAGCCTTCAAAAACCCTAGTAGTTTAGCACATCCATCTTCAAGTAATCATGAAAAAGAATTCACAAATATTAAAAGTCTATTTTCAACTATGACAGCAAAGTGGCGTCCCATCTTCAGCTGCCTCAATAACATCCACAACTAGAACTGTAATCGGCATGATTATAAATTCCATTGGATGACGGAACAATATGTATAAGTTAATTTAAAATCAATGTAAGTGGGGTGTGGTTTGATGCTCAACTTAAATGGATGCTTGAGCTTCTCATTCCATCTCAGCATCAGGCAAAAGTGATGGAAATATAAACAATGCAAGATTAAAACAATTAAAAATGTTCATGTACCTGGATCAGCGGTGGAGAAGGTCCCAACAAGTATGTTAGGAGACTGTAATGTGTAGATAAGCCCATACTAAGCATGATGAGGGGATCTGGCTGATCACGAGGGAGCTCCTCTCACATACCGAGCTGGTGTAACAAGGTGGAGACTGAGGGAAACTGGAACTAGCTGAGGGAAGGGGAAAGTAGCCAATACTCTAAATACCCTAAACCTTATGCAAACATCCTCCATTAGAAGAGACTAATCAACTGGCTTAAAAGAGTGCTCAAGGGGTGGTTCTTCTCTGAATAGACTGCAACATCAGAGGTGTATATAACAGCAAGGAGACTCATGGACTTAATTTCATTTAAAGGGCTGATCAATCTGTGGGATTAATCTCAAAAGCAGAAAATATGGCCTGGTCTGAGATCAGAACATCAGACAGTCAAATTGCTGATCAACTAGGGTACATTATCCACATGCTGGAGTCCCTGACCACTGACATGGCTGTAGTGAAAACTGCTGTGGCAGGGATCATGGAGGACATCAGACAGCTACAGGATAAGCTGAACTTCTGAGAACAATGCACCAACAAGTTTAGAGGTGCAGTAGCATGCTATCCTAAGAACACTGGAGGAGCATAATTTAAAAAATGCAAAGGCTGTGGGGCAGAGCGGAGGACCAGGAGAATCAGGGATGCAGAAATAATATATACCACCCCACCTCCCCCTCCTCCCTTGACCATGGACCTAACACTGGTCAGCCACCTCTGGGCGTGCCTATACCATGACAGTGGACCCCAATGTCCTGCCTTGGCCAATGAATGAACTCCTGAGCATGGCTAGTGCCATTGCCCTGAAATGTTATGTGTGTACCTGTAACCTTTTGCACTTTTTACCTTGTTAGCAGCTCTCTGTTACCATGCATTCCCTGATGCTATTTTGCATTTTCTGTATTCATTTGCAACCATTCTGTAACCATTGTCTTTAATTACTATGTTAGTTGTTACTTTGATCATGGTTGTCTCTGTCTTATGTACGACGTGGAACCTGTATAAAGGAGTCTTTGACTCGAAGGTGTTATCGATATTTATTAATAAACAATAAATAATGAATCCTGGGTGTCCCCTAGGGCCTGGAGGGGGGCAAACATGGAAGTGTTCCTGAATGATTTTATTTCACAGTTCATGGGGCACAGATGGAGAAGGCCAATGGACACTGAGAGAGCGCAGAGAACTTGGAGGCCAACAACGGTACTGACAACCCCACCTCACCCAATCATTGTCTACATTTTGAGGTACTCAGTCAAAGAAAAAATCCTAAGGCTTGCAAGGGAGCTGGGGGAGCTGTCTTGTAATGGGGTGAAAATCTCATTTTAAAGAGACTTCTCACAAGAGGTAGTGGCCAAACAGAAGGTGTACAGCCCCCTAAAAGCTCCCTGAAGGACATGGGCTATCAATATCGATTCAAAGGGTTGACCAATCTATGGATAGCAAAGGATGGCAAAAGTTTTGTGGGGCAAATGCCACAAGATGATACTAAATGGCTGAATGCAAATGGCCGAGGCTCCCCCAGGGAACTACAACATCTGTAAGGATTTGGAAAACCCCTAGACTGGAATGGAGGACACAGGATTGGTCAACCAGATAAAAAGTTAATGAGGACTGGAAGCCACAACATTGTGGTTACACACAAAATGGCTCCAGTGGACAAGGATCCCCTGTGGAGGCAAAATGAATTATTATCCGCCACCCTGCCCTGGCCAGAAAATAAAACTCGGGAGTACCCACAGAAGCATGGGAAGGACCTGGATCCTCATTCCCAGAGGAATAAGCACAGATTGCAGAGCAGGGAAAACCAAAGGGTTACAGAGGAATCCCAACCAGCATCCCCTCCAGCAGAGCTCCCCCAAAAGGGACTCTCCTGCAGTAGCAGTGGTGGAGAGGAACTCATGGAACTTCAGCCAACGAAGCTGCAGGAGCATCTCAGGTCATCACTGAATGATGACTGGGCAGACAAACCGGTTGAAGAGACAGTAGGGTCTATAGACATTTGCAGCATAGCCAAATCAGAGGTCCTATGCCCAGGGAGCAGAACTTTTGCAGAGGTAGCAGTGACTGGAAACGGATGAGAAGCAAACCATTCACTGGGACTCCCTACAGCACATAGGCAGCTTGGAGATGCCATGATGCCATGAACCATTAAGCCAGAGGTCAAGAGTACAGAGTAATGTGTGGTACATGTAAAGGTTGGATATTTATACCCATGTTTAATATGTGTTCCTGATTTTTAGCTATGTATTTGGGATTTCAGTTTAAGGGTGGTGGTCTCAGTAATTGCTGAAAAAGGCAAACACTAGTGGGTTTGGGAGGGGGGCATAAATGAGGGAGGAGAGGGGATGGGATAATGATGCTGAGCATCTGCCATCTCCATGAACAATAGGTTGTACACGCTACTAACTGGATAGGGTTAAAGGCCAGAATTCCCATTTGTCTCCTGTTTCCCTTGGTTCCCTCCCCCATGGGAGGGGTAACTACAAGTGGAAATGGAGGCAATGGATAATTTGGCTGGAAGAACCCAAGACTTCCAACAAGCATGCAGTTGGTGGTTTGATGGAAAGAGGGGTAGGGGGTAGAGATGGGCGAAGTGGCCCAATTCACTCAGCAGTGGAACAGATGAAAGTGGTCGCGGTGCTCCTGATGCGAAGCGGAGTACTTCATGTTATTAATGGGTAATGTGAAGTCCATTGAAAACAATGACTTCACGTTACTCTGCCTTCCCAAACCACTACTCCACTAATCCTTAAGGCGAAGTACATAGAAAACAATGCACTTCGCCTTACTTTGCCTTGTTTTTAAGCTCCAAAGGCAAATTTTGCAGTGATTCATGGGATTTCAGGTCACATGGGCTCTAGATTGTTCTGCATAGCCTCAGTTTGAGGTAATGTGTGTAGGAAGCTGTTGAAGACAATCTGCTCTGAGAGCTCTCTGTGATTCAAACCTTCTAAAAGCTGTTAAAAAAGCCTTTTGAGTAATTTTTTTTGCTGAAACTTTAGTTCGCCAATTATAGGAAACCCTCCTGTGCTCATATCATCGAGCGTTTATTGTTTGTGTGTGTATTTTGAATGTTAATGTACAACATTCAGTCTGTGTACTGAGAGACAGTGGAAGTGTGCTTTGTGGGAGGGGCGTATCTGTGGCGTAGGTAGATTAACTTGGAGAAAAAGACAGTACTTTCTGTTTTGGTGATAGTTTTCTTGTATTACTGTGTTAATGTACACACAGTAATATTTTCAATAATTCTTGCCAGTTTTTTGCTTATTGTTGTGGTGCAGCAGTGCATAATTTTAGTTTGTTTAAAATATGTGGTTATATTACTGAAGTTTTCCATTTGCTACGCATTACTTAGTGTGTGTGTATGTGTCTGATGCGTGTCATCAAATCAGACACCTTTTATTGTGCCACATAATTTCAGCAATGTGAACCTGCTATTGAAAGCAGATGTGTAATTTTTTGTACTTCTTTGTGGTATCTTTACTGGTACTAGTACTAGTGACTCTTACTGCAGCAGTGCAGTACACTGCCCCCCCCCAGCGGCCCGCCCCAACCGGCAAAGATATTCTTTTCCAGATTTTAATTTCTGATGGTGAGCACTGGTTAGATGTTATGCCTTTGCATCTGCATCTCTTCAGTGTGCAGTGTAATCTCAATCTGTCTGTACATTTCCATCTCTTTAGGGCCCAATTTCCATCTCTAACTTAAGTCACAGTTGTTTCTTTGACTTCCCTTCAGAGTACTGGACAGGTGTGGTGCATAATTCAGCATGAACATTGTACTCATTAATATGCGTTTTCAAGTCTGAACCATCATCAGGAGTCACTCGAGATACAAATCACGCTCTTCATCATCACGGTCACAAATGCAGTCACAAATTACAATTTACAATCATGTCATGAATCACAACAGTAATTTTTTTTACTAGTTACTTGCATGTATTGTAATCCTGTTTTATAGTATCTCTCCATGCTTCACCACCCCACCATTGCACTCATTAATGAGTGTTTTAAGTCGAGGAGTTTTGTGCCACACCTCATCGGGCCCCAGGGAAGTACAGCCATAGTCATTTGTGTTTCTTCATCATCACGGTCACAAATGCAGTCCCAAATCATGATTTACGATTATGTCATGAATCACAACATTAATATTTTTACTAGTTACTTGGATGTATTGTAAGCCTGTTTTGTAGTATTTCTCCAGACTTCACCACTCCAACATTGTACTCAATTAACAAGTGTTTTTAAGTCAGGGAGTTGAACAGTGTCTGCAGTACATACACAGACTGGAAAGAAAACTGCACCCATGCAGTTCAGCACAGTATACTTCCACTGCTCAGAATACATACAGAAGACAACAAAAAAATGGCATAATTACATACAAGGGTCGGGGATGGTGGAGGAATACATTTTATAACACAGCAAGGAAGGTGTGGGGGGGCACATGGTGTGAGGAAAACAAAACTAATGTGGGATCCCATGATGATCCAGCAGCAGTTCCAGCATGGACATCATTTGCAACTGATGTCCCTCTATGTAAGAAAAATAAAATTTGCAGAAAGAACAAATTAAGTAAAAAAGAGTACGACAGAAAAGACAAAAAATGTAGCTTTTAAAAAAGCTGCTGGGTCTAAATCCAAGTTTAAATCTCCTCGTTCTGATCTCAAAGTATCAGCAGTCACAAAACACACTCCTCTCTCTCTCTCTCTCCGTCTGCACAGGAAAAAGTAAGAGTGTCTGCTTGTATGATTCACTTTCTTCCTGTCTAGCTAAAGAGCATGTGACTTACAGTACTGTAAGCCATGTGATGTGTGGAGGGGGGCTGCCAAATCTGAAACACCAAGTGGATCACGTAGGATCATCATGAGGAACACGAAGTCCATTAAAAACAATGACTTCGCCTTACTTCACATTGCCATTCTGCCTTAACGTGAAGTGGTAATGACAAGGCTAAGTGAGCACTTTGCATTGCCCACTCCATGTAGCGGAATGGCAATGCAAAGTGCCTGCTTCGAGTTCACTTCGCCTGTGAAATTTAAATTAGCTGCATCTCTAGTGGGGGAAGGACATGCACGGGGGGGGTACAAGGGGCTTAAAGATAATTGGGAAAGTATGGATGAAGTCACCCGAAGGCAGAGACCAGGGGCAGGGTAGACACCTGCTCTCCCTCCCTCCTCATAAGTAGGAAGGGAGGCTACTAATAACTGGGGCAGAAGCACCCTCCCCCCAACAGGCCCAGGCCAGAGGAAGCTGGGGAGGTTCTAAAGGCAGTGAGGAAATGAATTTGGAGATCCCTATAAGGTGCCTGATTAAGTGACAAAGCTCCCTCTGAGCTAAATGGAATGATTACTAAAGGATGGCAAACACTTTGAAAGGAGGTGTTCCCCACTGTACAGCCCCCCCATCACTAGTATGCTGGGAAGTCCCCAGTCTCAGGGTATCCCATGATAATAGCACTAGCATATGGGTGGCAGTCAAAACGGTGACTCATATGAGGGTGCTATTATCATGAGTGGCTGCTGGAATACCCAGGAGTGTGACTGCAAGGGGAGGGGAGGGAAAGCAGAAAGGGAATGTAGTGAGGGGAAGGGGAGGGATAGGTAAGAGGGTTATATTTCCCTCTAGTGTGCCTACATGCTAAGCCAACCATGTGGTGTGGTGGGTAGGGAGGCTGGCTCTGACAGAGCAGGTCCTGGGTTCAGGGCATGTGACAGGGAAAATTTTGCTTGTCCCCATGGCTGTGGGACTTAAATTTTTTTTAAACCAGGCTGTGCTTCCTCCCCTACATGCATTCCCCTGGAGTTGAGAATCCATAATGGGGGGGAGGGCACAGCTCCCCCCCCACACACACACACTTACAGTACTGTGTGTGCCCAGTCGCCTGCAAGTGCATATCACGAATTGCTTTTCAGCAATAATGAACTCACAGTAATAATGATCACCATTCGGCGATCACTATTATCACATGGAACCAGTCTCAGTATTTGTCACGAAGCAAAGAAGGCCAGTTAACATGCAGGCATGCAGAGTATAGCCACTAAAATGGGCCCTTCCAGGCTTCCCCTTCCCCTGCCTTAGAATGGGGGTCTAGAGGAAGCCCCATAGTAGCCCAGACCTATGGCCCACTTACAGCATACTGTAAAGGAAAAGTCATGCATGTCCAGCTCCTCACATGTAGAACTGCTTATATTAAAAGGGCAGAATAACTAGACAGACTCAGATGCTCCACCTCTGCAGCAAAGAGGTTAGAAGCACCATAACCAGTTTGTCCAAGGGGATGGCACCAAGGACAGATGGTATACTGGTGGAGTTGTACAGTTCCTCAAGGAGGAAGTGGCTGCCCCCCTCTTGGAAGCCCTCAGAGGGGCTCATACTAAAGAATGCCTCCCACCAACAATGAGGAAGGCCATCATATTCCTCATCCCCAAAAAGTCCTTGTATCCCCTCGACTGTCCAAATTTACAGCCTGCTCTCTAATTACGATAGATCCAAAAATTATGGCCAAGATTCTAGCCAACCATCTAAAAGGGGTCTTATCAGAATTGATACATGCATAACAGGCTGGATTTAGCAAGGGGAGGATGGGGCAGACAAAATATGTACCGTCTTAAATCTAAAATGGGCAGCCCCTGCACTCCAACTCCCCCATGGCAGCCCTGGCAGTTGATTTCTGCAAGGCATTGGATTCTGTAGGGTGAGGATATCTGCATTCCATTCTCACAACGTACCGTTATGGGCTGTACTTCAGAGGTTGGATCCACACCCCCTATAGTCCTCCCACCACAAGGGTTCTGACTAACCGGAACTTATCAGATCCCTTTGAGCTACAGAAAGGGACAAGACAAGGCTTGCCTCCTGTCCCCCTTACTATTTCTGTTGGCTCTAGATCCACTCACTAGGAAAATTCTGCAATCTTGGGAGAGCCAAGGCATCGAGGTCCAAGGAAAGCAGTGTACTGTAAATACCTATGCGGATGATTTTCTTCTAACAGTTTCCAACCTGAGGCAGACACTGAGCCCCTGTTAGACATTCTTCACAAATTTGCCCCTACCTCAGGCCTGCAGGTCAATCAGAAGAAGCCTACAATATCCTCCTAAACTTGGCCTGAACCAAAGAGCGTGTTCAGAACATCTCAGTAGTCTGGACGCCTAAGTGGTTCTCGTACCTGGGGATCAACTCAAGAGGTCTGATGGAAGAAAACTATACCCCATTACCTCTGCTGTACAGGCAGAGATGCAGAGGTGGCTCACTTTCAGACTGTCCCTTAAAGGAAAGGTTTAGGCTTTAGGAATGTTTACGCTGCCCAAGATGGCTTACCTTTTCTGTAATCTCCCAATAGCCATCCCTTTGAAAGTATTCAAATCAATATTTTCTGGAGCTGTTCTAAAATTGTTCCAGTCTGAACTCCAATTAAACAGCATGTTGACCCTCTGTTGGGGCTCTCGGACCTCTTCACCCCCGAAATTTGCCTTCTTGTGGATTTCTCTTCCATTTCGGTGGTGAACAGGAAGTATTATATAGCCCTGATGTCGATGTCAGTTAAAAAGGTGGTTTTAAGACATTGGAAGGATACGGAGGTACCAATATATGTTGAATGGCTTCAGGAGTTACTTGCAGATCTCAGAACTGAATGGACTATTGCCAGTTTACTTAACAAACTTAAGAAGTTCGATAAAATTTGGGGACCATTACAAGCCCTCTATGCACTTCAAGGTTAAGCACTAATAGGTTACATTCATAGGGATAGTGCTAGAGATGTAAAACGGCACTGGATTGTTCAGGGTGGGAGTGGGGTAGGGTGGATGGGAGGGTGGGGGGAGAGCGAATCACTTCATACTCTATACCCGATGTATATGGACATTTCATCCATTGTTATGATTCGCTCCTTGTACTGGAAAACTAATAAAATTTGAATTGAAAAAAAAAAAGAAAGTATTCAAATCACTGGACAGGGTAGTTATGGGATTCCTTTGGGAAGGGAACCCCAAGACTCAGTTGAGGGAGACTAAGAGCACACTGATCTGCGGTGGGACTGGGCCTCTTATGGTTCCAAGGATACTGGCCCACCTACAGCATTGCACAGGTGGCCAGGTGGTACCTTCCCTCATCTCAGTTTACTCCAATATGGGTGGAGCTAGAAGCAGACATAGCAGGGTCAGCTGGCTGGGGACCCTATTCGGATATACTGAGAAATCCACTTGGACTACCTCATCTATCATATGGGACACCTGAAGAGCCTGGCGGCAAGGGATGATACTCACACATACACCCAAGGAACATAGGAGCCCCCCAACACTGAAATACACTAAAATATGGAATAACCCCTACATAGTCATAGGAGGTAAACCTATATTTTTGCTCTCTTGGGCTGGGAAGGGAATCTGTACCATTACAGATAGTTTGGTCTCGGGCACAGAAGTCTTGTCATCAATCAAACAACCGCAAGAAAGTTATTAACTTCCTAACAAAGACTTCTCGAGGTTCATCCAGATAAGGGGTGCAGTGCATGAGTTGAAATCAAAGGGAGTCACAGAGGCTAACTGGGCATGGTTAGGACAACTGCATAGATCAGGCAAGCTAAAAGCATTTGCAGGAAAGATATACAAGCAAATACGAGATGGGCAACTGACCAACATTGATAAATGCACAACTCAATGGGCCCGGGACTTGCAGATGGAGATCACTCCACTAGACTGGGGCCAGTGTGTAAGGGGGGGTGCATTTGCCATACAAAGACACACAGAGGCAACTCATGCAACTCAAAATCTTACTGAGGTGGTACTGTACCCCAGAGGTCTTACATAATATGGGAATTTTACCATGCTCCAAATGCTGGAGACGTCAGGCACCGCAAGCCAATCTGGTGCATATACTATAGAAGTGCCCTATTCTCAGGCGCTTTTGGTCTGGAGTGCTGGAAGACTGCTCAAATATATTAGGCAGTACAGTACCCCTGAATCCAGCTTTCATAGTCCTAGGAGACATTTCCAAAATATCTGTAGGCTCCATCCTTCAGAAAAACTGACTAGTGGCAGTACTGCTAGAAGCAAAGAGAGCCATTCTGATGAAATGGCATCAGATGACACCCCCTTTCCTTCTTACTTAGCACATGGCAATAGCTAAGTTAACAGTTTTTGAATGACTGTCTTTCTCTGAAGCCAATAAACTCTCTCTATACCATAAAAAAGGGGCACTTACCTACACTCCCACCTCTGCACAGTACCCACACCACCTCCTGGCAACCCTCCTGTATGAAGACATGCACCCTATTACCATAGCGTGCCATCCATGCAGTGATCCTCCTGGAGAGGAATGGGTCAGGAGGCACCTAACTCCAAGGAGTGGCTCAACAGAGAGCAAAATCTACTCAGACACATTGTGTAGGAGCTGTTAGAACTATTATGTATATTATCAGCAGGTTCACACCAAAGGGGTACCCCTATCTCTCTATTCTTTTGTTTTGTCATTAATAGAGTCTTACACACAGAAAGTTAAAGAAAGCCAATATAAGGAACACAGAGCATTGGTTGTATCATGGAGACTGTAAAGCTATGATAGCAATAAGAATAGTCACGTACATTTAGAATGACTACTGTTTACGTATTATGGTTAAATCTGTTATTTCTCTTCCTTTTTGAGCATATAACACTGATATATATGGAGCATGTACATGTAAGTGAAAATGATCAATAAAAAATTTTGCATGATAAAAAAATCAATGCAAGTAAAAAAACGGTTTTATACAATAATACTGAGTTTTTATGGTGCAGTGATGAGTTGTTACAAACAAAACCTGTCACCACGTATGCGGCACAACAAGTATCACCCCAAATGTCTAAATGGTCTACTATCTGCACATTTCTCCATCACTTGCTCATGTGCCTAACATATTCTCAGCCCTATGACAGCTCCTCCCCCAGCTTACTCAGCTCCACTGCAGAACCTCCCATATTCAGCTATCCCTGTGCCTCCTTTCCCTGTTGGTCCCACAGTCAGGGCTGCATTGGTTGCACAACTGAACCCCTATCATTACTTTAGCAGGCTCTGCCTGCAGCTGTTGTAATTCTCATTGTAATTGCACTTGCACCCTGTATCGCATTATACCCTGAATTGTGCTGTAACCTTGCTATTTAATGCCTGCACCTATCATCTCTTATTGCTTTATTGTTATATTGTTGCCTCATTGTATTGTCCCCAGGATTCACATGGAATCGACTGGTACTCCCCTCAGTATGCCTTCCTGGTGAACCTCTTAAATAAATAAATTTACTAAATGGCTAATAACACTCTTAATTGTACTTGGATTAAAATTTACACAGACCTTCCTCATTGTACTTGAACATACACAGACACCCACAGTGACAAGTCAATAGGATATCAATAATGCACATCATTAATATGTGTATGCTTGTAAATATAAACATTTTTAAAATACATCAATACCTGATTTAAGTAAAAAAAAAATAGAATCAGTGTTTAACAAGTGAATAGTGTCACTGTACTGCATAATGTCAATCACTCTTGAAATCATTACACAACACCCATGTCAGGTGACAGATGCAATACAAATATAATATTTCTTAATCTGTATCAGAAAAGCCTGCAACTAGATAAGATGTTTAAGGAAATGTTTATTGTGATAAAATATTTAATAGTTGATCTGGAAAATGTTCAGGTGCATGACTGCAGGGTAATAGAATGATATGGATTAGAGTTTATAACACTAGAAACAATCTCAAAGGGCCTGAATTTCATAAGATACAGAACTGATCTGATTCTGCACTCCCCCCACTGTGGGTAGTATCGGGATGATCGCAAGGGTGCATGACAAAGTGTATGGAGGCACAAGCTGAGGTTTTGCCATAATCACAGCTTCATCTAAACACAGTTTTGGGGTTTTACAATTGTGAGCATGCAAATAAAAATCAAATATATCAGCAGTTATTCTTTGGTCAAAATTCACTGCTGTATAATACTGAGTCTGCAAATACACCACCATCTTGTTCTGTCAAAAACATCAGTCCCCATTTTGTGCTTTACCTTCAGGACTTCATGGCTCCAATAAATGGTTTGTGCCACAAAGTCTTCAATATACTGAAGTGTCCACATAAACCAATGGACTGGAAAATGGACTGCTTAACTCACAGCAAGCTGTGTACTTTCTACCTTTTTAAGGATAGGCATATACCATTCTATAAAAGAGTACTAAACAATGCTAAAGTCTGTCTGAATGCATGGACATGTATCACACCAGTGGGGGACTACAGGGCAAGCCGGTACTCACAGCATGCAGCTTGTGGCTAAAGCTCTCACTCCCCTGGTTAGGAGTACTTGCTGCAATAGGTCCTACAGGTGCTCTAAGAGATGCCTGACCACCGGTAACTTCCTACCAGCATGGTACATACCTAGTTCATCGATGTATGTGGACAAGGATAACTGAACAAGTTTGTGGTGTATTTGAACTTCTAGGACACAGTGGAGAAAGCAAACACCAGATATATATTGGAATAGGCAACTAACCCACGAAGATCAGACACTGAAATATGGAACAGTGGTAAAAAGTCTGCATTTTTATTGCCAGTTCAAACTATTTAAAACAAAAAATGCTAATTGGCTTTCAAATGAGACTATTAAATAAATAGTCTAAAAAGCTCCTACCACACTATCATTAGTTATCACAGATAAGGACAAAAAACAAAAGATTATGTACAACTTAGCAGACTCAGTATTATATAGCAGTGCATGTTGACCATTGCAAAATTGCTGATATATCTAATTTTTACTTGAGTGCTCACAATTGTAAAACCCCCAAACTGTGCTTAGATGAAGCCATGATTATGGTAAAATCTTAACTTGTGTCTCCATGCACATCATTGTCATGCACCCTTGCAAACTCCCCAATACTACCCACAGTGGGAGGAGTGCAGAACTGGATCAGTTCTGTATCTGATGAAATTCAAGCCCTTTAGGATTGTGTCTAATGCTATAAACTCTTAGTGCTCCATATCACCATATTTGTTTCATATTTGAAGGTTAAAGAGTAGCTGATATCTTCTCCGTACAATCCACTGAGTTATTGCTGATGGAGCTGCAGATTTTATTAAAGCGTACATTTATTTTCTTGGACCATAGTCTAGGGTTAGGGGGCATACAAAGCAAGAGAAGGTGGAGAAGGTTTAATTAAACCCCTCTATTTTGTGAATATAAATGTAGGCTTTAATAATATCTACAGCGCAAGTCAGCAACTACTGTAACTGACACAGAGGTGCCAGACTGCAGTGACAGTCAGTCTCTCTACTTGACATAAGTCATGAGGTTCTTCATGGGCAACAACACAGTGGATGAACATTAGCTGTACATTCAGTTGCAGTCAGTAACAAGCATTTGTCAATGCCGAATGTTGCTTGCTTCTATGTGCTGTTTAGGTATTTGGAAGTCATTGGAGTGCAAATATTGAAAATTTGCGATCTTAATGAAATGCGCATGAACTGCGCAACGACGCCAAACAGTCATTGTTAGGAAATTTGTCACGAAATGTTCACCATAGCCATTTTAAGACCTCTGGTCATGAACAGTGTCAGTGTGATTTTGTTAATGTGTCCCATACATTGAGTTTGCACCGACCTAGCCATTATCATGCATGGTAGTATGTTTTGGGCAGGATGTGAAAAATGACAGCTGTACTGCTCATAAGGAAGTGTGGTAAAATGGCAATGTTGAAAATCTGGAGTGGAAATATTGAAAATTGCAAACTTATTGAGCGGCATGGGAACTGTGCAACGACACCGAAAAATAGTCATTTTAGGAATTCTTTCACTAATTTTCAACATTGCCATTTTAAGATCCCTGCTCATGAACAGTGACACTGTGATTTTATTAATGTGTCCCATACACTGAGTTCGCACACCGACCGCGCCGTCGTGCGCTATATGGGCGGAAACATGTTTTGAGCAGGATGCGAAAAATGACAACTGTACTACTCATGAGGAGGTGTGGTAAAATGGCAATGTTGAAAATCTGGAGTGAAAATATTGAAAATTTGTGAACTTACGAGCCTGTGTAGGAACTGCGCAACGCATGCTCGTAAAACAGTCATTTTTAGGAATTTTTTCACCAAATTTTCAACATAGCCATTTTAAGACCTCTGCTCATGAACAGTGTCACTGTGATTTTCTTAATTTGTCCTGTACATTGATTTCGCACACTGACTGTGCCATTCTGCGCTACAAGGGCGGAAGCACATTTTGGGTGAGATGTGAAAAATGACACCTGTGCTACTCATAAGAAGGTGTGGTAAAATGGCAATGTTGAAAATCTGGAGTGAAAATATTGAAATTCCGCGAACTTACGAGCCTGCGTAGGAACTGCGCAACGCACGCTCGTAATACAGTCACTTTTTTGGAATTTTTGGACCAAATTTTCAACATGGAGTTTTTGAGACCCCTTCTTATGAATAATGTCACTGTCATGGTGGTATTCAGGCCCAAAGGGTGATTTCACATTCACTGCGCGAAATCACCCTTCAAGCCCGAATAACGCCATGACAGTGACATCACTCATGAGAAGGGGTCCTAAACCCCATGTTGAAAATTTGGTGCAAAAATTCCCAAAAATGCCTGAGATATGCAATAAAGTTGAACCCCTCCTATCTAGCCCATGATACAGCTTACCGGCATTTCCTCAGTTCGCGGTCGGCTTTGAAGAGTGCAGACGTGTTCCCGGTCCACCGAAGATCGTCGCGCCCGAGTCCGGAGGTAAGGATGGGGTGAGGGTGGGGTGTGGGAGGCTGGGTGCGCAGTGGTGGTGCGGGTTATGGAGGGGTTCGGGAGACGAGTTGTAGGACAGTTTTGTTTTACAGGTTAAAACAAAAAGACTTTGTGGGATCATTTGCCACGCTGTGGGCTCCCAGCATGGCACAAGGATGGGGGTGTTCAGCCGATGGGGATTGGGCACCCTGTCGGCCAATAAGTGATTGCCACACTGGGGTGGGCTCCCAGCGTGGCACCAGCTCTGGGGAATGACAGCAACTCAGCCGGCGGGGATTGGGCACCCCATCGGCTACACAGGACGTGCAGGGGCACGCACACCTGCATGTGGGGGGGAGCTAAGCGTATCAGTGCTCACTGAAGCGTAGATCCCCCTTTCAACTGTATGCCACTGCATTTTGGAGTGTGTCACAGACAGCTCCAAAATGCATTGGCTTACAGGGGCTGCGCCTGCCAGCTCACTGACTGAATTGGAGGAAGAGGTGACACACCTCCGAAATCTCTGATGATGGCACTATGTTTCTTGCACATGCGTGCAAGCAACATAAAAATGAAATTAAAACCTTTACTTTTCCATTCTTGCTTTTGTTAAGTCAGCGATTCGGTTATTGTAAGGGTCTTGCAGCTGTGGAAAACAGATTTAGGAATACAGAAGATGTCAGTGGCTCTTTAATAATCAGTAAAAACAATTAGGAATTTAAGGAAAAAATAAATGCACACATGATGAAGTTTAAAAAAAAATAGAATGTTACTGCTGAATTAGCAGGCCAGCATTCTTATGGGCCAAACAGCCTTTTTTGCTCTTACCTGTCTTAGTATGAACCTTAGCATTGAACAAAATATTCTACATTTTAACCATATCAGATCCTATCAAATGTAAGAGTCCAAATTTTAATTCTACCAAACAAGAGGCAGTATGGTGCAGTGGTTTAAGGCTTTCAGCTGCAAATCTGGAGACCTGGGTTTGAATCCCACAGCCCCCACTTGCATACTATGTGACCCTGAGCAAGTCACTTAACATCCTTGTGCTCCCAGGTTGCACCTGAAAACAAGCTTTCAGCTTAGTGTGTCTCACCTGGTAAAATAATTGGGTAAAAAAAAGAGAGCTCTAATTCTAGCAAACAATAAAGCCCACTTTGTAATCCAATCCATCAAGAGATTCCAAATATTAATCCTATAAAAACAAAAGATCCTGAATTATAATCCTAGCAATAAAGAGATTCTGAATGATAATCCTGTCAGTTACTGGGCTCTCTGTGTCACCTTCTGCAAGTGACTTGCCCTTGTGCATGAGAGCTCCCTTGTGTAAAACTGGATGCAAGCTGGACCCCTTAAAAACAAGATATTGAGTAACATTTTGCCAACCCTAGCTTAAGAAATTGTCAGAATTCTTTAATCAGCTCAATGCTACTCTAACAGCAATAACCAGTGAGGAATAAGAGTTAAATACTGTATTCAGATTATCACAAGTAAAATAAACTGGACAGCCTCAGCTTACTCTCAAGTAGACAGATACAAAGTCAAACTACTTCATATAGCTTTCCCAACATCAATTTACCTAGTCAAGGTACTTCATATTGTTTTTCTAACATCAATTTATCTGGGCAACTCTTCATGTGGTTTTCACCTGGTAAAGTGCCCACCTTCAACAGGTAATGACTATATTTAGTGGTACTTTGCCCACAGAGGTGTCAACAATGTGCCAACGAGGGTAATATTTGTTGGGTGAAATATTGCTGAATATCTTAGGCTCAATTGTTATTAGATAAATGAAATAACTGTCAATATAGAGTTTAGTTTTGATATGTAGGCAGTACTAGAAATAGGTCTGAAATTATAGAAAATGTGCCTGTACATTTTTAGGTAAGTTATAAGATTTCTTGGAGTGAAATAGTAGATGTGGAAAATGGTGAAGAAATTATCACTATCATCGATTATAAAAATTATTTATTTTTAGAGGTGGCACTATATAAACACCAATGGTGCTTTTTATTTGATTTATATATAGTGGGTATCCTAAGTTCTTTCTGCTTTCATAAGTGTGTAGTATACATACAAACTTCTTGTGAATGTAATGTTGTAATGAGTGAATCTATCAATTGTGCTTACTACTGTTTTTTGTGAATGAACTGCAGGTGATGGGAACTTGTGCACATTTGTAAAAAGTTTATTGAGTGTCATAAACTCACATCAGCAATACTGAGCTATAAAGTGCTAGTCTATTCTTCGATTGGCTATCTTGAAAAAACATCAGAGCAGACGTGAAATGTTGATCGGGGGGGGGTGCTACTGTTGGAAATGGCATCCGTGTGTGGATTTTAAGAGTATTTGAAAAATTAAAAACACTATTCTTATTGTGATCTATTGTTGTTCTATTTGGATACCTTAGATGTTTATGCAGCTGATTTTCTGATGATTCCTTACTTTTGTGCTTTTACTATTGGCTCCGTCTACTAGTGTCCTGAGCCGCCTCATAACCCTCCTGAAAAGGGTAGTATTTGTTGGGTGAAATAGCACTTTCCCAGCTAAAATTACTTGAAGTGTTTACTTTTTTAACTGTTTTTAAAATGTGTAACCCCCACCCAGTGTGACAAATTGTTACCCCCCACCACCATCCTCCCTCCACCATGTTCCCAAGAAAATCATTTAAAATACATTAATCCCTTTGCCCAACCACACCAAAGTAGTAAAACACACATTATCCACTTCCCGCAACCCATCCTTGTTCCCCTGAGTGATATAGACAGAGACCCTTCTAACCTACCATACTGGAACATTTAACCTGCTTCCTACCTATGTATAAGGATACATGCAGTGTTGTAAGTGCAGTCTTACCTGTAAAAAAAGAAAAACATCCAGTGCTGGAGAAAGACACCCTCACACTTAATGTATTGTAGAATGAAAGAACAATGATGTCCTCATCTATAGAAGCATCTGATTAGCAGACAAGATGACATTTAAAGCTTTCATGTTATTCCCTAAATGCTTACCCATGACTTTCCTTGATGCCCAGATAATTTAGTATACCTGTAAACCAATGTGTGTAAATTACTGTAACTAGCCTGAATGCCACCCAGACTTTTGGAAGAAGCAAATCTGGGCCAGTGATACATGAATAATTTCCTGCACAGTACAGCTGTGCATATCCTGATAGTTGCTGGCTCTGAAGCATGGCATATAGTATCAACAAAAGGACATACAAGTGAAAGCAGCCTCCAGAGTTACTTGTTGGTATCACTTCAAAACTTACACAATTGGAGTAACATCCTAGGAGGCTGCAATGAACAGCAAGAAATGACCCCGAATGTAAACCCCTCCACAAACACAGCAGCGTTGCTTCATTTTACCAAGACCACAGAACTGTTAGGCACCAAACACTGCTTCAGTGAAACCACAAAACTGCCCATCACTAAGCTACCTGTAACCATTGTAACCATGACTGAAACCTCAACTGAAAACCAAAGTTGAACATAATGAAAAAAGAAGAAAAGTGCTATTGAAACTGCAACATGCTGCTACACCACTGTGCAAAATCACACCATCACTGGCAATGCACTGTAGTGTTTAATTTTAAATAGCTTAAATGAATTTTTTGCAACAGAAGAGAACAGATCAGTTCACTCAAAAAGCAGTTAAAGTACCATTGGTACTGAGCTCTGCCAAGGTATGAATGTTTCATTTTTGTACCTTAAAGACACATATACAGTACATAATAAACAATGTACATGAAAATGCTGTGTAATACTAACACATACATGCACACAATACACCGGTCAGAATACTGCTGCCATTGTATCGCCCACTGGTGAGGACCCACATGGAGTACTGTGTCCAGTTCTGGAAGCCGCACCTCTGCAAGGGCATTGAAAGGGTGGAGGTGGTACAGAGGATGGCAACCAAAATGATGAGGGTGTTGCATAAGGAGCCATATGAGGAAAGGCTGCAGGAACTCAACATGTACTCCCTGGAAGAGAGTAGAGTGAGAGGGGACATGATTGAAATCTACATGTGTACTTCACAGGAGTGGACAAGGTGTAAGTGGAAGGTCTGTTTTAGAGAAAAGATAGCACTAGAACAAGGTGGCATGCATTAAAGCTAAGAGGGAGAAGTTTAGGAGAGCTGTGTGGAAATACTGCTTCACAGAAAGGGTGGTAGATGACTGGAACAACCTGTCAGAGGAGGTAGTGAGGCAAAGACTGTGGGGAGCTTCAAGCATGCATAGGGTAGGCAAAGGAGCATATTAGTTAGAGGAACAGGAGAAGGGAGTGACACCTATGACATACTAGGGTCAGTGGTGATGGACTAGGAAGGGACAAAGGTCAGCTGGATGGGCCTAAAGTTACTTTTCTGCTGACAAAATCTATGTGTCTATGTTTCTATGGAATAAACAGGCATTTTCCACACAATATACAAATCCTGAACTTTTAACCTCATCAGTTCCTGCACTAAGGCTCAAAGTAAGCATATTTTGTTAAAAAAAGGGTCTCATGGGCTATGATTGATAAGACTTCATCGTTCTCTCCTGTGATTAATTAATCTCAGCAGAGTAGGACAGTTTCATTTTCCATGTTCATTGTACTTGGATCACTAGCAGTTCCATGGTCCTAAAACTTAGTCAAACCCTGAAAGCCAGAGCACTAATATAAGCAATGACATTTTTCTTCCATCCTTTGTTTGTCCCTTGTTTTTCCCTTAGCAGCCGCCAACCATCTGACAGTGACATCTAAGCCTGTCTTTCACCATCCTGGGTCTTACTCCTACTACTTATGTACCTGAATGGGTGAGTGGGTGCCTGGGGTGATGAAGAAGAGTGGGTGCCAGGGTTGGTGAAGAAGAGCCTGCAGGGTTGCTGGTCATCATCCTGGCTCTCAGGTTTTTTTTTTACTTAGTTTTCTTCCCTGTCCCCAAGGTCGGGAATGCATGACACGGTCTGGGTGTATGAGGTAAAGACACCATGTGTACTGTAGCACCTCCCTGAAGGAGAACAGCTGTCTGTGGGTGCTCATTCCTCCTTCAATCACCCAATGCCCAGTGATCTTGGTTCTTTCCCAAACCAGAATTGCTGGTGAGATGGGTAGTATGGCTCTCGTAGCAACAGCTCACTGCAGCACTGGACTAGCATCAGCAATAACATTTAACAATTCCTGTCATACAATAGATGCTTGCTAAGAACATAACATTGTAGTAAGAAAGAAAAATGTTCTCCAGTGAGAATTTAATCTAGCTCCCCAGCTACTGTACTGGTGTTCTGTCACTGTGCTATCATTCCACATGGTAAGACTTAAGGTTTCTAGACAGAGAGGCATGCTAGCAACTTAAATCATAGTGAGAAAGAAAAAAAATATTCCCCACTGGAAATCAAATCTGGCTCCCTCCCCCTAACTACTGTACTGGTGCTCTACAGCTATGTTATTGTTTCACTAGGTGGAACAGAAGACTTCTACACAGAGATGCATATTAACAACATAAACTATAGTGTGAAAGAAAACAAAATCACTGGGAATTGAACCCAGGGCTCCTTCCAACTACTGCCATAATGCTTTGCCACTGTATTGTTCTTACACATACTGAAACAGCAGGTTTCTAGGCAGAGTTATATGCTAACAGTATAAATTGTAGTGAGAAAAAAAAATTAAAATCTTGAAATCCAGCTCAGGCCCCTTCCCAGCTACTGCTCTGCTGCTTAACCACTGTGCTATTGTTCTACATGATGAGACAGAAGGTTTTAGAGAGAGAGAGAGAGAGAGACAGAGACAGAGACAGAGACAGAAAGACAGAGAGACAGAGAGAGAGAGAGAGAGACATGCATGCCAGCAACATACATTCTAATGAGAAAGAAAAAAAATTTCACAACTGGGAATCAGACCCAGGCTCTCTGCTCAGTACTGTCTTGGTGCTGTGCAACTGTGCTATCATTTTACTAGGAGGCACAAAAGGTTTCTACTCAGATACTTGCTAACAACATATTGGCAGTGTCAGTGGCTCAGTAGGTAGCACACTCGCCACTGGGAGCTCAGAGTGCTGTGAGTTCAGTTCCCACATCTGGCACTTGGGTTAATATCCCAGTATTGACACTGTAGTGTAGCATGAGAGGGGTGCTGCACTTCTGAGGTGCTGTCTTTCGGATGAGATGTTAAACTGAGGTCCCATCTGCCTGGATTGGTGATAGCTCAGGTGGATGTTAAAAATCCCATGGCACTTATTAAAAAGATTAGGGGAAATTCCCCGGTGTCCTGGCCAAATTTCCCTCATTTTTACTAAAAATACCATCAACAGCTTAATCTGGTTCAAGGTCAGTTGGCATTCATCTGTATCCCCCTCCCCCAGGTTGTGCCTGAAAATAGGTAGGATTTGTCTAGTTCACTTACCTGGTCAACAAAAACTAAATAAAATAAAATAAAATAAATAAATAAATTATAGTGAGAAAGAAAGTGTTGACCACTGGGAACTGAATCCAGCCAACTTCCAACTAACGTCCTAGTGCTCTGCCACTGTGCTTTCATTCACATGGTGCAAAATAAAGTTTATAGAGACTGATGTATGCTAGCAACATAAATTGTAGTGAGAAGAAAAAATGTTCACCACTGGGAATCAAACCCAGGCACCTGCTCAGTACTGTCCAGGTGCTCTGCAATTGTGCTAACATTTCACTAGGAGGCACAGAAGGTTTCTATGCAAAGATGCATGCTAACAACATAAAATGTAGTGAGAAAGAAAAAAATGGTCACCACAGGAAATCAAACCCAGACCCTTTCCAACTATTGTCCTGGTGCTCTTCCATTGTGCTATTTTTCCACATGGGGAGACTGCAGATTTCTAAACAAAGATATACACAAATCATGTAAATTGTAGTGATAAAGAAAAAAAATCTCACAACTTCAAATCCAACCCAGGCCCTTTCTCAACTACTGTCCTACCGCTCTGCCACTGTGCTATTGTTCCAAATGGTGAGACAGAAGATTTCTAGAGAGAGATGCATGCTAACAACATAAGTCATAGCTGGAAAGAAAACATGTTCACAACAGGGAATCAAACCCAGACCACCTCATCAGTACTGCCCTGGAGCTCTGCAACTATGCCATAATTTCATTAGGTAGCACAGAAGGTTTCTGCACAGACATTTATGCTAGCAACATAAATTGTAGTGAGAAAGAAAAAAAAAATGTTCCCCATTGGGAACAGAATCTGGGCCTCCTTCCAACTACTGTCCTGATGCCTTGCTGCTATGTTATCATTCCACATGGTGAGAAAGATGGTTACTAGAGGGAGATGATTGCTAACAATGTAAATTGTAGTGAGAAGGAAAAAATGTTCCCTACTGGGAAGCAAACCCAGGACTCCTTTCAACTAAGATCCTGAGGCTCTGCCACTATACTATCATTCCACATAGAGAGATAGCAGGTTTCTAATGAGAGAGGCATGCTAGCAATGTAAATTGTAGTGAGAAATAAAAAAATGTTCCACACTGGGAATTAAATCTGGGTCCCCATACTGGGAACTGAACCTGGGCCCCCACACTGGGAATCAAACCTGGGCCCACAAACCCCCAACTACTGTGCCAGTGTCCTGCCATTGCTATCATTTCATGAGGTGGGACTTAAGGTTTCTAGGTAAAGATGCATGCTTAAAATATGAACTGTAGTGAGAAAGAAAAAATGTTCACCACTGGAAATCAAAAACAGGCCACCTCCCAACTGCTGTACTGGTGCTCGACCACTGGGCTACCATACACATGGTGAGACATAAGGCTTCTAGACAGAGATACAGTATATGTTAGCAATATAAATTGGAGTCAACTAGAAAAAAAATTCACAACAGGGAATCAAACCCAGGCCCCTTCCAACTACTATCCTGGTGCTATGCAACTGTGCTGTCATTCCACATGGTGAGACAGAAGCTTTCTAGACAACAGATGCATGCTTTGGGAAAGGACATCCAGCACTGAGTGCTGGCTCCCTCTCCATACACAGCTGCAGTGGAGTTTAGTAATAAATGCTTTACCACTTTGAAGTAATGCTTTCCACCAAGTTGTATTCAACATAGACAAGCCTCAAAGCCTCAGCAACAACTAGTTAAGTAGACTACAATATAGAAGATACAGTTCAATGTTCTGAAACTCTATGTCAGAACCTTACTGAATCTCGGGGGTTTGCAGCTCTGCTGGGGACCCTGCACTGTATTCTAAGAGTGGCAGGGTCCCGGCACGTACTACCTGTGACTTGCGGCACACATAGGCTACTGCCACGGGCATGGCATAATAGCCCTGCATGCCACAAGTCATGTTCCGCTGAAACCTGCCCCCCCTGGAGCCCCCCCTAACTGTAGAACACCACGGCAAGCATCAGAGGGCATGGAGGGCTGGACAGGTGGCACAAGAGTCTGGGGGGCACATTAGAAAATGGACCCCCAGAGTCCCCGACATTCGAGGGTGGAGGGCATGGACATGTTTGTGGG
This sequence comes from Neoceratodus forsteri, assembly GCA_016271365.2. NCBI lineage: Eukaryota > Metazoa > Chordata > Ceratodontiformes > Ceratodontidae > Neoceratodus > Neoceratodus forsteri. Next base: position 148,969,703 of record CM028136.1, on the reverse strand, counting down.
GACTTGGGGAGCACAGCAGGACCTTTGCCATGGTGCTGCAGAGTGAGCATCCATTGGATGCCCCTTTGAGGAGCGTCTCTGAGATGTTCTAACTTTGCTGTGCCATTGTGGCTCCTGGAATAGCAGAAGTGGGTTATGGCAGCCAACCTTTTGGAATAGGATGCAGCTGCTACTGGTAACCCATCATTGCGCCATGGCATCGTGGGTGGCATATCCCACATTTGGCATATCCCACAGAGGGCATGGTTCAAGTCACCTTTCGGAATCACAACCGGTGTAATGCATGGTGCAGGTTGCGAGTTATGCCATGAGGATTGGCATAACTCGGCTTGGTCCAGTGTATGCCGTCCTGGAATCTGGCCCCCTATCACTAACATCAGCAATGACATCTGACAGTTTCTCTGATACTACATTAATTGCAGGCAGTAAGAAAAAATGACCTATACTGGGGATTGAACCCAGACTTTTGTAGGTCTGAAACACTATGCCAAGCCCTAAATGCATTATCACTGACATCATCAATGACATCATGCAGCCAAATCACTCTGAGTGAATACAACCTTAAACTTGACAATGTGCTGAAAAGAATGCATGTGGCCAAAGGAGGTGCTTCACAACCTACTGTATGCTTGCTCTGGCATCCAAAAAGAACACAAGCTTCAACTCAAGGTGATAGACTAGTTAGAACATTAAGGAAGAAAAGTCAGTTAGTTAGAATGATGAATCCAAAGATTTGTCTATTTCAAAGAGTAATATACTTTATGTCTACTCCAATAGATTTACAGTTTAAAAGTTAAAACCACTGTTTTTATGCCCTTCTCTTACAAATAGGGCAATCATTTTTACGTTTGCTTGTGCTCATGCGCAAGGAATGTTTTGGGAGAGTAGCACACTTTGGAGGTGTGCCTCTCCCGTTAAATCCACTGGTCAGTTGAGCAGGTGTGGCAGTCCTGCACCAATGGGTGTGGGAGCTGTGTATGACAGCGGTGGTCTTCCCTTCAAAGAAAATCACCCTGTCATACAGGCACCGTCCCACACCACCCCGCATCCACGCCCCAAATCCTTGCTGACACGCTGGGCCCCACCCCAGGGGTGGGGCCTGGGCCCAATGGGTGATTTTGTGTCACTCGCAGTCACTGCGAAAAAATCACCCTTCGGGCCCGAATTTATGCCATGACAGTGACATCAGTCCTTAAAACCCCATGTTGAAAATTTGGTGCAAAAATTCCAAAATGACTGTTTTACGAGCGTGCATTGCGCAGTTCCTACACAGGCTCGTAAGTTCACGAATTTTCAATATTTTCACTCCACATTTTCAACATTGCCATTTTACCACACCTCCTTATGAGCAGTACAGCTGTCATTTTTCACATCCTGCCCAAAACGTGTTTCCGCCCATGTAGCGTACAATGGCACAGTCGATGTGCGAAATCAATGTATGAAATGCATTAAGAAAATCAAGGTGACACTGTTCATTAGTAGAGGTCTTAAAATGGCTATGTTGAAAATTTGGTGAAAAAATTCCTAAAAATTACTGTTTTACGAGCGTGCATTGCGCAGTTCCTACGCACGCTCGTAGGTTTGCAAATTTTTAATATTTCCACTCCAGATTTTTAACATTGCCATTTTACCACACCTTCTTATGAGTAGTACAGCTGTCATTTTTCACATCTCACCCAAAACGTGTTTCCACCCATGTAGCGCACAATGGCACAGTCGGTGTACGAAATCAATGTATGGGACACATTAAGAAAATCACAGTGACACTGTTCATGAGCAGAGGTCTTAAAATGGCTATGTTGAAAATTTGGTGAAAAAATTCCTTAAAATTACTGCTTGACGAGCGTGCGTTGTGCAGTTCCTATACAAGCTCGTACGTTTGCGAATTTTCAATATTTTCACTCCAGATTTTCAACAATGCCATTTTACCACACCTCCTCATGAGCAGTACAGCTGTTATTTTTCACATCCTGCCCAAAACATGTTTCCGCCCATGTATTGCACAATGGCGCAGTCGGTGTGCGAACTCAAAGTATGGGACACATTAAGAAAATCACAGTGACACTGATCATGAGCAGAGGTCTTAAAATGGCTGTGTTGAAAATTTGGTGAAAAAATTCTAAAATGACTGAGTCCTGCGTCGCGCAGTTCCTAGCGCACGCTCATAAGTTTCATGAACTTTCAATATTTTCACTCCAGATTTTCAACATTGCCATTTTACACACTCATGAAAGCAGTTCAGCTGTCATTTTCATCCTGCCCAAAACATGTTTCCGCCATGCAGCGCATAATGGCGCAGTTGGTGTGCAAACTCAATGTATGGACACATTAAGGAAATCACAGTGACACTGTTCATGAGCAGAGGTCTTAAAATGGCTGTGCTGAAAATTAGGAGACAAAATTCCAAAAATGACTGTTTTATGAGTGTTCATTGCGCAGTTCCTATGCACGCTCGTAAGTTTGCGAATTTTCAATATTTTCACTCCACATTTTCAACAATGCCATTTTACCACACCTCTTTATGAGCAGTGCAGCTGTCATTTTTCACATCTTGCCCTAAATGTGTTTCTGCCCATGTAGCGCACAATAGCACAGTCGCTGTGCTAACTCAGTGTATGGGACACAGTAAGAAAATCACAGTGACACTGTTCATTAGCAGAGGTTTTAAAATGCCAATGTTGAAAATTTGGTGAAAAAATTCCTAACAATGACTGTTTTACGAGTGTGTGTTGCACAGTTCCCATGCACCCTCATAGGTTTGTGAATTTTCAATATTTCCACTCCAGATTTTCAACATTGCCATTTTACCACACTTCCTTATGAACAGTACAGCTGTCATTTTTCACATCCTGCCCAAAACATGTTTCCGCCTATATAGCGCACAATGAGGGTAACAAAAAGGTCATGCTGAAATTTTATTGTGCAAATATCAGCAATCGCACAGGGCATTAGGGTAAAGCACCATACGTGCCAAACACCACTGCAAATACCTGCAAGTGAACGTTCGGCATTGACAAATGCATGTTCTATGTTGTACTGTTAGTGAAAATAAAGCATTTTAAGGATGTGAAATTATGGCCAATAATTGTACTTTTTTAAAGTGTTTGAAGACACACTGTGCAAGCACCTCGTACCTAATACACTGTTAGTGTGCAATTACTGGTCAATAATTACACACTCTGACATGTATTATGCCACATTTATGACCAGGAGTGAGGGGTCTCAGGAAAGGTAATTAGATTTGCAGGTGACACAAAGATAACGAGGATGGTAAAATTAAGGGAAGAGAAGGGGAGGGATGGAACTTTGGTTAATTCAAAAATACATATTTAAGACATGTCGTATTGCTGACAAGGGTGCTTCTAGCAGCTGGATGTGAGGAATTTTATTTGTTGTAGGGAGAGGGGGTTCTTTTCTTTCATTGTCACTGTTTTAGCATTTTGCTATCATGCTGTGGGATTTTATGTTTTGTTTATTCCAGCCCCAAGGATGCAACTGGTGGAGTATCCTTGGGGGGCATGTGAACGCAATTGCATGGCTGCACTCTGGAGCCATGCAGTGACATCCCTCCCTCAAGCTTGTCCTTCTGCACTGCCACCTGTGGTCATCTAGATGATACTACGGTGAAGAATGCTGCCATCACCCCCAAAAAGGAAAGCATCCAATGGGATGCTCATTCCTCCTCCCATCCAACCCCTGGCATCCAAGGCTCATTCCCGAACTTGGGCCACTGGCACTATGAGTGATAACTAGACTGTGCTGAATGTTCACATTTCAATGGAATAGAATTCCACAGAGCTTCAGAAAACTCCACTGAATTCTGTCTGTGGTGGAATTTCAACATTTTGCTTGTGAAATGCTTTTGCGGATTAATAACACGTAGCTTACATCAACTGCAAATTCTTTTACCACAATCTGCAGAAACATATTCCACAATTTACATGACTCAATGGGACATTAATCCACGGTTTACACTGAAAACCTTTTTGGAATTCACTGGAGTTAAAAAAGAAATCCAAAAAAATAATTTCAGAAGTGGAATCCACATTCCTCATTAGTTCTGATGGTGGAATTCTGCACACCACACAGCCTTACTGGTAACCCTACCACTGCATGGACAGGCTGGTACATTACCTATGTATTTTAGGAAACTTTTCTTGAGACAGAGAGAATCATTCTATCTTAAAAAATTAAACTACAATGACTTTTTTTCATCCATATCTTTCATGATTTTGCATGGCTTTGTTGAAACTTACTCTGAGGTACTTTAAGACATTTTCGTTAGTGTTAAATTTAAAGCTCCTCCAGTCAAATGGCATTGCTTGTTGTGACTCCTGTATGGCAAGTGCAGCTATACAATCCAAACAAGACCTGGTGCTGTGTGCTGTGCCAGTATGCTAGAAGATATAATTGGTGGAGACTGGTTTCAGAAATTCTCATTTGATCTTCAGTGATGTCTCAGCCTGCTTATCTACCTTTTTTTTCTTTTTTTTCTTAACAATGGCCACAAATATATCATTTGAGGAATTCAATTCCTTGTCAGTGATAATGCTGCTGTTTCTTGTAATTTTGGAAGGCATTTAACAGTTTACAGAAGCTCTTATACAACTGTGGCTTCAGAGCACATTTTCCTCTTTTGGCAGCTCTCACTATGGTGAAAAAACCCTCTAAATATTTAATTGAACCCTTCCAGGCTTATTGTTTTTAAGTTCACTGTTTTTGTTTCTTTCTGCAATAAATAAGTACATGTATACACACATACATACACTACATACATAAATAAATACAATAAAATACAATGCATACATACATAAACTAATTAACAAACAGTAGGCACAACAAAGTCTTAACATCCTGGGGAGTGCAAGAGTGTACTTAAGAGGGATTGGTGGTATAGAAGAGATGAGAACTGATGTATGAGAAAAACATGGATTATCATAATTCACAATTGTGATGGTATAACTGTGAATTATAATGATTATGATGCCTTAACTGTGAATTATGTAGAACTACAGAACCATAGAATTTGCTGGAAGATACAGACCACTTGGCCCACCTAGTCTGCTTGTTTTCCTGCCTATAATAGCACCACAGATATTACTTTATCCCTGGTCCATTGTCCCTCATCCTCTTCATTTGCCTTAAGATTCCCTTGTGACTATCCCATGCATTATTGTACCCCACCACTGTTTTTACCTCCACCACCTCCACTGGGAAGCTGTTCTAGAAATATACCACTCTTTATATGAATAAGTACTTCCTCATGTCTCTCCTAAAAGTACCCCTCCCTCACACACACACACAACTCTTTATCATGTCCCTTTGTTCTTGGGCACTTTTTGTTTCTGAAAAATACTTACCTCCTGTACCTTATTATTTTTTTTTTTTATTGAAATGTTTCCCCAGGAAGGCACACTGAACAACAAGTTGCTCATCTCCCGGTTCGACCTGGGGGGAAGGGTACATAAAAATATAACAAAATATACAGTACAAATTATAAACAAGTAACTCATGAGAAAATACATGACATATGGCAGGCTAAGCATACAAGGATACTTAAATTACACAATACAGGTTAAGCATACAAGGATACATACAGTTCATAATACTGAATACAGAGAATAAAATTTTGCAGGGAAAGGTTAACACAACTTGAATTAGGCAGTGCAAGTGTTTGTTAATATAAGTTCAAATTAAGTAGTAAGTAAGTTTCAGCCTCTACTGATAAGGGGATGGTGGTAGTAAGGGAGAGGCTGGAAGAGAATTAAGAATAAAGAGAGCAGGTACAGTTAGGAGAAAGGAAGTTATGTAGGGCAGGGGTGAGGAAGTGAAGCGAAGAAGAGTGATGAATTTGATAGGGAAGAGCATTCCAGATTTTTGGGAAATTATGTCTGAAAGCAGATTGGCCAGCACGTGTAGTGCAATGAGGTATCGTAAGGATTCTAGAGTCAGAGGATCTCAGAGAGTGAGTGGGGGGGGGGGTGAGCAGATAGAGTAGAGGATAAGTACAGTGGTAGCAATCCTTGCCAATATTTAGCAACAAGATTGGCACAGTTGTAGAGGTGCCTGTTAGTAAGTGAAGGGAAGGACAGGGAGTGATAGAGAATGCAGTGGTGAGTATGGATAGCGGAGTCCAGAGCAAAGCAGCAGAAAGAGTTGAAGAGGGAGTCAAATCTGGATATAGTGGATTTGGGAGCAGCACTGTAGACTACATTGCAGTAGTCAGATATGGGTTGAACCAACTTCTGGACAACTGCATGCCTGGCCATAAGAGGAATGCAGTTATGGTTCCTGTATAAAATGCCAAGCTTGGGGCACAGTGTTTTAGGATGGCGTCAATGTGAACAGAGAAACTGAGGTGTTGGTCAAGCCAAACCCCATGGTATCTGAACAAGTAGGTGTCCTCCAGCACTGTCCCTTCCAGGGTGTGGAAGGTGGGCAGGTTGGTGAGCCTAGCAAGTCTCTGCCTAGTGCTGAAGGTCATGGGGACTGTTTTCTTAACATTTAGAAAGAGTTGATGAGATGCAAACCAGTGCTGGATCTTATTAAAGTCAAGCTAAAGTCTGGCTTCCACATCAGCAGTAGATTGGTCTGAGGTGAACAAGACATTGTTGTCTGCATACATATGTATGGACAAGGAGGAGCAGACTGATGGCAGGTCATTAAGAAAGATGAAGAAGAGGAGGGGGCCCAGCAATGAGACCTGGGAGACTCCGGTGAGGATTTGGCAGGGAGAGGAGATGGACTTGGCTATTCTAAATGATTGAGTCCTCCCAGTGGGGTAAGCCTTGAACCAGTTAGTAGCAGATAGGGAGAGTCCAGCTGCAGAGAGGGATTGAAGGAGCAGGGAATGGGATACCTTGTCAAGAGCCTTGGCTAGGTTGATGAAGATGGCAGATGTGATCAAGCCATTATCAGTTCCTTTTAGGACTGAATCAATGAGCCTGAATAGGGAGGTGGTGGTGGAATGGTTTTTACGAAATCCAATTGGAAAGGGGTGAAGAAGTTGGAGTCAGAAAGAAAGGAGGTGATCTGAGCAAGAATAAGGTGTTCCTGAAGTTTAGCTAGTGTGAAGAGCAATGAAATAGAATGATAATTTCCTGCAGAGGCTGAGTCACCACCCTTAGAGAGGGGAAGGACGACAGCATGCTTCCATGGAGATGGAACTTCAGCTGAATTAAAGCAGAGGTTTAAAATTATTGTGAGGGGGTAAGCAATTACTGGAGCAGAGAGATACAGGAGCTTAGGAAGCCTTTGGAGGGGTTTAGGAACTACAGGACAGTGAGGGTCTTGGCAGGTGAGACAAGGGAGGAATAGAAGGGTTGGTAGTCAGGTGGTTGACTGGAATCATGAATTTGGTGTTTGGTTAGGCTGGGAGAGAGACTATGAGCATGGAAGCACATGAGGTGAAATAAGAATTAAATTCCTTGCCTATGGAAGCATGGTTAGCTATGAATGAGTTATTTATATTGAGTACTGGGAGGGGGTGGGGGAGAGAAGAGGGTGCACAACTTTCTTAAATTATCTGAAGATCTCTATCATTTCCTCCTTTCTACTCTCTTTCACTGTGTATATAGTTAGGTCCTTAAGTATCTCCTCGTAGGGCTTCTGATGCAGACTTTGCACCATATTAATTGTCCTCTTCTGTACCACCTCCACTCTGACTCCTGACAGATATGTGATCTCCATAACTGGACACAGTACTCTAGGTGTATCTTACCATCAGTCTATACAGAGGCAACACCACATTCCTCTTTCTTCTGGTGATAACCCTCCCAATGCACCCCAGCATCCCACTCACCCTCCCAAGTGACATTTCACACTACTTGGTCACCTTTGGGTAATCTGATATCATTACCTCTCAGCTCTTGTTCCTGTTTGCTAGTCATCAGTACCATCCCACCCATTTTGTATTCTGTCCCTGTGTTTCTGTGCCCTAAGTTCATTATTTTGCACTTTTTCACACTGAAACCTACCTGCCATACCCATGAGCAGTCCTCAAGTTTTCTCAGGTAACTGCTCATCCATCCAACCCACACTAGTGTATTCATCCTATTGCAGATTTTGGTGTCATGCATAAAGATGCAGACCTTTCCTTCCAGCTCCTCTGTAAAGTCACTAATAAAGACATTAAAGAAGACTGGAACCAGCTCTGATCCCTGAGGTACCCCGCGCTGGTTCGCTTCCTTCCTTGGAGTGACTCCTGTTTATCATCACCATCTGCTGCCCATCTCATAACAAATTTTTTACCAAGTTTACCACCTTTTGTCACTCCCCAAAGCTACCCACCTTGCTTACAAACCCCCCTATGTGGATCAGTGTCAAAACCCTTACTGAAATCTAGGTAGGCTACATCCACCACTCCACCTTGCTCTAGTTCCTGGTCACCCAGTCAAAGAAATCTATCAGATTTGTTTAACATGATCTCCCTTTGTGAACCCATGCTGCCTTGGGTCTTGTAACCCACTGGTTTCAAGATATTACACAATCCATTCCTTCAGCTGTGATTCCATTAACATTCCTGCTACCGATTTCAGGCCGACTGGCCAGTAATTGACAGCCTCTTCCATGCTACCACTTTTGTGTAGTGGGACTACATCAGCCTTCCTGTAGTCCTCTGAGACATCTCCTGTTTCCAATAAGCTGTTACATAGCACTGTCAGAGGTGCAGCCGGCATCTCCTGAGCTCACTCAAAGCCTTGGATGCACCTTGTCTGGCCCCATCATTTTGTCTACTTTCAGTTTAATGACTTCCTTCAGGGCTCTATCCTCCAAGAATGAACTAGTGTCCACCTCCTTCTCTCCAATGCTCCTTTTACTTTTTTTGTGGTCTTTTCCCTTCTCCTTCCTCTGTAAACACTGAACAATAGTATTTGTTCAGGATGTCTGCCTTTTCCTGGTTCCCCTCTGCAGTTCCACTTCCCTTTTTAAGCTTACAATCCCACCCCTGCTTTTCTGCTTTTTGCTTACATACATTCAAAATATCTTGTCCCATTTCATCACCGCCTGAACTATTCTCTCTTCTATTTGTGCCATTGTGCTCCATACTGCTATCCCTGCTTCCCACTGCTTCCCCTGATACATTGCATTCCTCTACTATCTGCAGTCTCCTTATACTTTCTGAATGCTACTCTTCTAGCTTTTACCTTTTTCACCACCTCTTTTGAGAAACACAGTGGTCTCTTTTTCCTCTTGATTTTGCTCACTAGCTTGATGCAGAGGTTTGATGCCCTCAATATGGCCCTTTTATCTTCGTCCAGAGTTCCTCTGCCCCCACCTAGGTCATCTCCTTCATTAGGGTCTGGGCACATAGTATCAGTGTCTTGAAAACCAAATTTGTAAAGTATGGGGTACTTCAGGGACACAAAACAAACTATTTGGATTAGGACATAAAGCACTAGTCCAAACATTTTAACTGTGTGTATGTGGCTGACTAATTAGTTTCAACTGCTAGGTGATAATGGAACCTTGAGTTTGAACAATGAACCCTTCGATAAATTACCCTGTGTGAGTGTACTGTAGCTGTGCCTGTGCTTAAAGTAACATAAAAACAGTTTATTCATACACAGTTTGTGTTATGGTAGTTGTGTGTGTTTCTGTATCCTGTTAACTGTATATTGGGCTACTAGGCTATGTAGCCACCACATTCTAATGTACCTATAAGTCATTACTGCAGTGTCTAAATTGAAGTTATCTCTCTTCCCCCATCTTATTTTAAATCAAAGTTTTACAAGATTGCACATTTTGATTTTGATTTTTAAATCTTTAGGGCAAAATTGCTTTGTGTGCTTGCTACACTTTTCTAAAAGCATCTCATCTCCTGGTACTATTCCTTATAGCTCGGTTCTAGTCTCTCTAACCAATAAATCCTTAATCAGATAATTCCTTTGAGAAAAGTGTCAGTACATCATACTTCAAACAAGATGGAATTTGTAAATCCAGCAGAGAATTTTTTAGAAACTGTCCTCACAGAAATATAAGTGTGTGGAACACATACAGAATGAATGCACAACACATACTTAATTGTGCAATGTTTGCATGCGGTTCACTTACACAAAGAGAATGTAAGTGAACCAGGTCTAAAAAGCAAATCAGGTTTGCATGTTACAAGCTTGACAGTTGTGTAGCAGGTAAGCTGGTGCAAGCATCTTCTAAAAATCACATCTGGTTCATGTGTTACATGCTAAATGTGAGTGTAGCAGTTAAGCTGGTATGAACATCATTTAAAAATAACATCAGGTTCACATGTTGCATGCGTGCCATGTGTGCAGCAACTAAGCTGGTGTAAATCCATTTAAAAAACACGTCAGTTTCTATTTCTTATACTACTGCTAGTGATTAGAGCCATTAAAATATCTTCTTTTCATTGACTTCCCATTACAATTAGGCAAACTCATCAATTCTGATCCTTCTGCAAGTTGTTCAATGGCTTTTGATTTTTGTCATTAAACTGCCATTAATTTGTAAAGTATTATTTGTTTACTGTATTAAATGCCTAGGATATATATAGCCAACATCTCCCATTCCAGATGTGTGAAGAGAGGCCTGTTTTGTGAAGCCTGACCTTTTTGTTTTGGGCCATGCAAATCCCCTTATGCATATTTAGTGCTGCATATGTGTTTCTCCATGACTATTTCGGCTCACTTACTTTCCCTTTGTCATTCTGTATGGAGCATATACACCATGGCCATGCTCAACATTCCTTCTGCTGAGTAAGGTCTTGGAAGCATGCACTATACCTCACATTTTGTCATTGAAATGAGGGACACAAACACTCAGACTGAGGACAATGAGGGACATGAACTCTCACGATGATCAGGACACATCCTGAAACGTGGAAATACAGTACCTCAGAACACAGTAGAAACCACTGTATTTACTTGTACCAGTATTAGCATCTGAGAATGAATTTCTACTATAAAACAGTGGTGCCATTTTTGTAGGGCAGAGGGGAGCAATTTCCCCCCTCCCCAGATTTGTCCCAATAATGGTATTAAATCTGGATTTAATATTTTGCACAATAAGTGCCCTCTTGGCCTGTGGGTGATCACACTACAGGTGCACTCCTGACTCGACTGTGTTTTGTATTATGCTGTCTATTCTCTCCACCTATTAGCAGCAGTGCCATCACACATGATGTGGTGGAGCTCCAACCAAGCAGGAGCACATGACTCATGCAAGTGCATCACTGTCTTTCCCACTACAGAACAGACAAGCTGCACACTACAGCTTGGTGGAGTCGGTGAGCACTGAACTCTCAATAGCAGTGTTGTGGCAGCATATTTTTGTTGGTCTACTCTTAGTGAGTCTCTGTCTCCCCTGGTGACTGAAGAGGCAGGGGGTAAGCTAGAAGCTAATTTGAGACTAGGCTAGTACTTACTCTACTAGGCTCACCTCACAAAAAAAAACCAAAAACAGCAACGGCCCCCTGCAGCAGCAAGCTAGGCCTAGCAGCAGTGGTGACAGAGGTGTGGGTAGCCCACACAGGGCTTGGTTAGTGCACTATGGCAGCAGCCACATAAGAAGCATGCATCACAGGTTGGAGGGATTCGGTTGATGAGGTGACTTGGCTGCGGACCATGTTGGGGACCTGGGATGGTCGGTTCTAGCATCCAGCTTCTGGCAGAAGGATGGTGGAGGATTGGACTGAAAACTGGGCTGGTGGCACACTGGGCCAGGCTGCAGGTTCTGGCCAGATGGCCAGGTAAGTAGAAGTTTACTTTACTTCACTAATTTGAAAACATCATTTGAGCTTGGATCTCATTTTCAAAGGTTCCACATCAGAGTAGAGCATAAAATACAGTACATATGACATCACAGGGTAACAATAAATCAAGTTGCAAGGGCACTTAGTGGGGTTATATAGCATACAACAGTATCATAAAGTTACAGATGTAACCATCCAGTCCTCTGGGGTTACTAGAATCCCATTACTACTAGAGTTAGGTAGGTAGAAAAGGCAGCTGGTAAGGAGCTCACTTAGAAGCTTCTTACTTAATGACATCAATGTTTACTCAGCTAGCTTGAGGGAAGGATTATTGTCATTTAGGATTCTCGCAGCAGCATAACCATTTCTGAGTCAACTGCTCTGGGGAAGTTTTAAAATGTTCACTTGGTCTTAGTGTGGACATCAGAGTGGCAGGAGCTCTGCCAGTGGGGCTCTGTGTCAGAGAGCCCTGTGTTTCTCAGCCTAGTTTGGATTACTATTACCATGTCCCAGTGAAGTGGTGGAGACCTTTCTTCAGCAAAATTCCTTGATGTTCACTCCAGGAGAAGTGAAAGGGACTGCTAGTTCAGTGGATCCAAGGGGCAATCCCCTGAATGTCCTTGTGTGTGTGTGTGTGTGTGTGTGTGTGCAGCTGCCTTTGAGAAGGACTTTGGTGAGATTTCTGGCAAGCTACCATGGAAAAGGATGTTTTGTGGTTGTTCCCATGCCTAAAGGAAGGGGCAAGAAATCTGTGAGTACAGATTGGAAAAGAGTTTTCTGGTTGTTTCCATGCCTAAAGGAAAGAACAACTTAACAGTGAGTACAAAATGAGAGACAAGTTCTCTAGTTAGGGGTTTGTTCTGGGGTTTGTGTGCCCAAAGTAATGTCTAGATCACACTGTCAGGACCCCTGTTCACCTAAGTGTGGAAATTTGAAGTAAAGTTCAGAGTCTTTAGCATTTCAGTAGGGAATGAAGGCTTCTGTGGTGTAACCCTGAAGGAATGGCAAAGGCTGTCGGTTGGGGCAAAGGGTGGATGGAATAATATCTGGAAGCCTACAAGACAGGGCTAACTCATTCTTTGCTGGGCACCAGGTTACCCTGAGCAAAAATCTTTGCTGCAGGATGAGGTGGGTGATAACATTCATACGCATGCAGCTAAGGGAAAGAAGATGCTCTGAGTATGTGGCACAGTCCACAAGCATACACTCTTGAGAAATAGAACTGTTTCAGGTGTGTGGCACAGTCTACGAGCACACCATGGGGAAGAGAGAGGAATTGTTTCTGTGGAAAATTATATTGCCTAGCGAAGAGTTGTGGAAGGAAAATGTACTTGTTTGCCATGACTGACCCTCGGGGGCTTTAATAACAACTGTGAATAAAGTCATACTGAACAATCCCACTTACTGCATTGGACAATCTAATCATTGCTTCTGTGTAGAATTAATGGGGCCCTGTCAGCAAGTAGGTCTAGCATACACCTAGCATCCTCTCCCCTGGACCTGGTTGTAGTTACAAAGGTTAATTTTTGGTTATTATACTCCCACCACCTTCCTCTAGATAATGATCTTGGTACATATCCTAACACTAGGGGTGGTACCATTCTTAGAATTTCTGCTAAAAGTAAATGGTATGCCATATGTGGGTACTAGTCTTGTTTTATGGGTGGTGCCAACTAGCCAAAAGTGTCATGAGGGTTACGCAGAAATTAAAAGTTATAGTACACATACAAGTTAGAATGAGTGAGGACATTAAAGTGGTAAAGTTTAGACTACTACTAGTTCTAGCTAGGGAATGTAGAAGAATGGAAAGGAAGGAAATAGAGTAAATAATTTTATTTTTACGTGGGGATTGGGGAAGAAGGAAGGACAGAAATACTGATATTTTTTTCATATTTCTATGCCTTTAGGCAACTTGACCTATATGGGATGGGTATTGAATGGAATAATGTCAGGTAGAGAAATAAGGATTTTTTTTTTGGGGGGTCAGAACTTCAACCAGGAAAAAATTGGTTTGTAACTGGGTGGGTTTAAGCCCAAATCTGATGCACTGCTCCGAGATATAAACAGATGAATCTTATACATTTGAATTTTTGCTGATTTGCATATCACTTTTCGATCACAACAAATAAGTTTTACCTTTTAGAGATGTTCCTGACATTCCAGAGCTTGCTGCTTAGGATTTAGCTAGCACCTGGCCTCCACTGATTGCTGTCTCACCCTTTCTGAAATCTGAAATGGTGCCCCTGCCATAAAGTCTAATTTTACAGGACATCCTATGTGTCAGTAGCATGTTTTCCATGAGGAATGGGTAAGGGGCAGAGCAGTTTTCAGGGGTAAAATGAGGGCTGTCCCTTGCATTCAGAGACAGTTGAGCTGGATTTTATGCACAGACTATTGGAGCCCCACTATAGTTAAGCTTATGCCACCCTCCCCAAAGAAGCTGACCTCCATATTCCCATGCTCAGGCACATTATGACATAGGGCAAGGAAGAGTGCAGGGGTGTGCCCCATTGAAATAAATTGGGGAATGTTTTTTTTCACTATTTTATACATTTTGATGGTGAGTTGGAGATTAATGAAGGCTACTGCTCGATGAACAAGGGCCTAATTATTAGAATAGTGGCCTTCATTATTCCCCAACTCACAATAATAACATATAAAATAGTAATAAAAATAACTCCATTATTTTCAAGGGAGTATGCCCCAGCACTCTGAAACATGGACATCATCTCTTAAAGACTCCTGCCTCTGACTCCCTAATACTCAAGTAAGAGACTCTTGACTTATATCTATACTTGGTGGGTTGTCTGGAGCAACATGGCTATACCCGCTACAGAGTGTGTGCATGGGGTGGAGGGCCGGCCATCTGTGTGGGGGATGTCAAGTTATTGTTACTTTTGTGTTTGCTCCTTAAAGTCTGTTTGTGTGGAAACATTCAAAACTATGGAGAGAAAACAGAAGTATAGTCCAGACAGAAGTAATTAAGTAGTTTTGTGGGTAAGTGTGTGTGTCAGAGGTGGAAAGAACCATATGTGTTTCCATTGGTATGTGTGCTACAGTTTAGCTGTGCAGCTGAGATGAGGGGGACAAGAAAACTAAAAAGTATAACAATGGCTATAAGCATGCTGCATGCATGCAGATGTATAATGCAGATTTGTATTGAAGTACAAGTGAGCTATATGTGTGCAGGCAGTTTGGCTTAGTGGTTAAAGGCACTGAACTGCAGATCAGGAAACCTAAAGACCTGGGTTTGAAGCTCATCAACCCCACTTGTATATGGTGTGATCCTGAGCAAATCACTTAACTTTTATGTGTGCAGTTATTAGTGACAACCCGTTTTGCACATGTGAGACATGCATACAGTCTTTTCCGACTGAACATAAAAAGCATGCTTTCCACACTTGCTTGCTGTATGCATGTCACATGCATGAAATCTGTTCCATTTTAACATTTAAATCATGCTTGCAGCATGCATATCACATGGGTAGTTTTATATGTGCAGCACAGAAACATTTCATATGATTTTTTTTCTGTAATGTAACGATTGTCCTGTTTTTAAAATGTATCAGTTGTCATATGTACAGTCTGTCACCAACTGAATCATTTTATGAGAAATATGCATGCCCCAAGTGTACAGAACTGGATATGATATTACTGGAATTACAAAGCATGAAGGAGAAGCAGCGGAAATTTGAGGAAAATCACAATAAGTCAAAAAAATTCTTCCTCACAACAAATAAATGCATCAGACAAAGATAGAAGAAAGAGGGTTAGGGAGGGCCATGGAGAATCAAGAAGTGATGAATGTTCTCCTGAAGGAGACATTGGTGGAGCAAAAAGTAAAAATGTAAATGATTGACGTCTTGTAACAAAAAAACCCATAAGAAGGGGAAAAGGGTGTTAAATCATGAGGAAGTAGTCATGTCCAATAGATATTCTCTACCTGGCCATATAGATGATGTACCAGCCCAAGGAAAAGATATCATGCCAGCCAGTTCTAAATCAACCATTAAAGCAAGTGAAAGTAGAAAAAAATAAAATTATATTAAATGGAAACTTGTCACCTGTGATTAAATCATATGTTTCACCAGTTCAAATTGCAAACAAGACAATTTCAGCACTACAGTAACTTGCCTTCCTGGTGCAAGAGCATCAGATATTGAACAGCGAATTTAGTTACAAAAATCAATTCTGTGGTTATCCTGCATATGGGAACCAATGATGTTCGAAAGCAGCATAAAAGGATATTTGTTATGATTTACTATCCTTAGGAATTAAGATTAAAGACAAAGGGTGTTTGTTTGTGGTATCAAGCATTTTGCTGTTGCCTAGGACCAATATTGAAAACAAAATCATATCATTGCTAGAATAAATACCAGACTGTCCAACTGGTGCAAAAGAGAAACAATTGGTTTATTGATAACTGGGATGTGTTTTGTGGCAACAAATCCTACTACTTTAAAGATGGTCTTCAACCACATGAAAAGGGAGCAAATAGACAGAGCAACTGCTTTAACAATGTTTTGGAAAACATGACTTTAAATTGGCAAATGTGGGGGGGCACTAGATTTTCGCACATTTCATATACCTCTAAAAATACAAGATGCAACCACGTACTAAGGGGAGGTAAGGTTCCCTAACAGCAAAAAAAAAAGCAAACAAATAAAAAGCTTACACAATTTCAACAAGGAGGGAGATAAAAATGCAGATAGTTGTGCAATGCACTGACTGTGGGGTGGCAGTCTTCCTGGAGTCATTGTGGAGTCTGTGATGCTGCCCTATTTGCAGACACCTCTCTGCTTTGAGGGAGGAGGTTGACCATCTCCAGGCCAATCTGGCAAGGGGTAAGGAAACCTCCTCCTCCACTCAGGACCTGGCAGGGAATTAGGAAAATCTCTTCCCCACCATGGACCACCAGGGCCACAGCCACTGCCTCACAGGTTACCAAGAGAAAGGAGTGGTTGGACTACAGTGGGGTCAGGGAGGGTGAGGGTGGTAAAACAGAGGTGCATTCCTCCAGTTGTACCTCTTCACAATTCATATGCCTTTCTGGCAGAGCATTGTTCCGCTATGGAGGAACCACCAGTGGAAACCAAGGAGGATGATGGGACTCTCCACAAAGGAGACCCACAGGAGAGTAAATAGGATCCCACAGGGGAAGGAAACAACTCCTTGTGGAAGACTCAATCATTAGGGGGGTAAAATTGAGAGAGGCAGGGGAGAGAGAGGTAAGGTGCCCACCTGGCACTATGGCATGGAGGGACAGGAAGCAAATTCTCAGGATTGTGGGAACAGCTGCATGGGAGAGGGAGTTGGATGTCATTGTCCACCTAGGGACAAATGACCTAGCTGGGAATGGGATCAGAGCTGTGGAGGAGGAGTTTGTGGAGTTGTGGGGGGGCTTTAGACAAGAAGAATGCATGGTAACCTTCTCGAATATGCTGCCTGTCTATGACATGGATGAGGCTAGGATACTCCGCACCCTGGGATTCAATGAATGGATGAACAACTGGTGCAGAGCACAGGGTCTTGGTTTCACTGGGAAGTGGGGGTCAACCTGGAGGGATACAAGCCTATACTGGCATGATAGAAACATAGAAACATAGAATTTGACAGCAGATAAGGACCGCTAGGCCCACCCAATCTGTCCATTTCCCTACCTAATGGATAAGATGCAGATCCTAGTTAACCAGCAGCCTACTTCTTTCTACCCCCAACCCCTAGAATTGCCTTATGACTGTCCCATGCATGCTTGAATTCAACCATTGTTTTTGACTCCACAACCTCCTCCAGAAGGCCGTTCCATGCATCCCCAACCCTCTCTGTGAAAAAAAATCATCCTTACATTACCTCTGAGCTGCCCCCCATCTTCAAATTGTGCCCCCTTGTTCTTGCGCACCACTTTTTTTGAAAGATGCTACCCTCTTGGACTTTGTTGATTCCCATGAAGTACTTGAAAGTTTCTGTCATGTCCCACCTCTACTTCCTTTCCTTGTGGCTATACATATTAAGCTCCTTTAGTTTCTCTTCATATGTCTTCTGGTGCAGACCCTGCACCATTTTAGTTGCCCTCCTCTGGACAGCTTCCATCCTGTCTATGTCCTTGCGGAGATTGGGTCTCCAGAACTGCACTCAGTACTCCAGATGGGGTCTCACCAGTTGTCTGTACAGAGGGATAATAACTTCCTGTTTTCTAATGGTGATGCCTCTCCCTATGCATCCCAGTATCCCCCCAGTCCTCCTTACTGCCCTCTAACATTGCTTGCCCACCTTTAAGTCATCTGATATGACTACCCCCAGGTCCCTTTCCATTTTTGTTGTTGTTAGTATCTCACATGATGGTTTGCATCTGTCCAGGAGGGAAACCAGGATCCTAGCTGATAGAATTAAATGCCTCATTGACAAGCTTTTAAACTAGCCAAGGGAGGAGACACTGAAAAGGAGAAGGGAATTCACAGCCTCCCCCCACAAAACAGGGTGGTTAGTGAGGTTAACACCAAGGTAGAGAGCTCAATGGAATGCAGGGCAGGGGTAAATGGAGAAAAAGGCAAAGGCAGTAACTACAGAGATGAGGCTAAAAGTGGTAAGACCATCTAAAATGGAGGGCAATGAGTACCAATGCACGTAGTCTGGGTAACAAGCTTCCTGACTAGTGGCCTTGGAAGAAGGATGCCTGGATATTGTGGCAGTCACAGAAACCTAGTGTACAGAGAATCATGACTGGGATGTCAACAAACCAGGGTACACAACCTACAGGAGGGACAGGGAAGGTAAAAGAGGAGAAAGAATAGCTCTCTACAGAAGAGAAGGGATCAAAGCAACAGAACTAAAGGATAAACTGGGAGGAGTGAAGGCACTGTGGGTCACCTTGGAGACAAGGAATGGCACCAGAATCTGCACAGGGGTTATATATGCACCCCCATCTCAGGGGGCATACATGGAGAAGGACATGATAGGAGGAATCCTTACAATGGCAGATAAAGGGGAGATATTGTTGATGGGGGACCTGAATATGCCAGATGTTAACTGGAGCACATTTACTGCAGCCACATCCAAAGGCAGATTAATTCTCAATGCCCTACAGGGGGCATGCCTCAGGCAGCTAGTGTAACCAACTTGGGAGGGAGCAGTCTTAGACCTGATACTCTCAAATGGGAATGGTGAAAGGATCTCAGATTTAGAAGTGGGTAGCCATCTGGGAACAAGCGACCACCAGACAGTGTGGTTCACAATAAACACAGCCATAGAGTCAAGCCATACATAAGCAAGGATACTGGACTTTCAGAGAGCTGGCTTTGCCTGAATGGGAGCAAGCGTGCCTAAGGAATGCACTAGCAAAAGGGCAGGAAAGAGGGGTGGAGGAACAATGGGGCAAAATCAAAACTGCCATCACAGTGGCAACAGGCCTTTGTGTGAAGCAAATAAACAAAACAAAGGCAACAAAAACACTATGGTTCTCAAAAGAGGTGGTGGGGAAGGCTAAGGAGAAAAAGATGGCATTCAGAAAGTATAAGGAATCACAGAAGGAGGAGGAAAGAGACCTCTCATAGTTAAAGCAGAAGGAAGGGGGAAGCAGGTAGAATAGCAAAGGCCCAATCCAAGGAATAGATAGCCAACTTGGTTAAGAAGGGTGATAAAACCTTTTATATGTACATTAGTGAGCAAAGAAAGACCAAGAGAGGGATAGTGAGGCTTAATAAAAGGGAAGGGGGAGTGGGCAGATGGTGACAGTGAAAAGGCAGAGAAACTGAATGATTACTTTTGTTCAGTATTCACAAAAGAAGAGTAGGGGGACATACCTAAACCAAACAATAGAAGCACTCTGGATAGGGAGTTTGATACCAGTCCATTCACAGAAGAATGGGTCCTGAAGAATCTCCTAAAATTCAAAGTGGACAAGGGAATTGGGTCTGATGGAATTCACCCCATAATTCTGAATGAACTAAGGGAAGAACTAGTGATACCACTGACTACCCTTTTTAACAAATCATAGGAGGATGATGTCTTACCTTACCATCCTGAGGACTGGAGGAAGGTGGATGTGACTCCTTCACAAAAGTAGAAACAAGGCAGAGGCAGGAAACTACAGAACTGTTAGTTTGACCACAGTGGTAGGGAAAATTATGGAATCACTTCTGAAAGAAAGAATTGTCAAGTACCTAGAGGCCAGCAGTGCACAGGACACAGGGCAGCATGGATTCACAGTGGGAAGGTCATGTCAGATGAATCTAATAGATTTCTTTGACTGGGTGACCGAAGTAGTGGACCTGGGATGGGCTGTGGACATGGCATACCTAGACTTTAGCAAGAAATTTGACACAGTCCCACACAAAAAATTAATAAATAAATTAGCCAGCCTGGGAGTGGGTTCCAGGGTGGTAGCCTGGGTAAACAAATGGCTGGACAACAGGACACAGAAGGTAATAGTAAATGGAGTCCACTACAAAGAAAGGGGGAGTTACTAGTGGAGTACCACAGGATTCAGTATTTATAAGTGACATTGCAGAGGGAGTGGAAGGAAAAGTATGCTTCTTTGCAGATGACACAAAGATCTGCAACAGAGTTGGCACACTGGGGGGATGGAAAGGATGACAAAGGGCTTGGCAAGGTTGGAGGGATGGCCAAAAGTATGGCAGCTTAGATTCAATGCAAAGAAGTGCAAAGTAATGCACCTAGAAAAAAAAAACATGGAAGAGTACACAATGGGGGGTACTAACAACAACAAAAATGGAAAGGGACCTTGGGGTAGTCATATCACATGACCTAAAGGTAGGCAGGCAGGCAACATGAGAAGACAGTAAAGAGAGCTGTGGAGATACTGGAATGTATAGGGAGAGGCATCACCAGTAGAAAACAGGAATTTGTCATCCCTCTGTACAGATAGTTGGTGAGACCCCATCTGGAGTACTGCATGCAGGTCTGGGGACCCCATCTCTGCAAAGACATAGACAGGATGGAGGCAGTCCAGAGGAGTGCAACTAAAATGGTGCAGGGTCTGCACCAGAAACCATAAGAAGAGAGAGACCAAACAAGCTTAATATGTATACCCTCGAGGACAGGAGAGAGAGGGGGGAAAAGATAGAAACTTTCAAATACCTCAAGGGAATCAACAAAGTCCAAGAGGGTAGAATCTTAAAAAAAAGAGATATGCAAGAACAAGGGGGCACAGTTTGAAAACAGAGAGGGGACGGCTCAGGGGCAATGCAAGGAAGTATTTTTTCACAGAGAGGATGGTAGACATATGGAATGGTCTTCCTGAGGTCATGGGGTCAAGAACAGTAGGAGAATTCAAGAATGCATGGGACAGACATAAGGCAATTATAGTGGGGGGGTAGGGGAAAGTAGGGTGTTGGTTTACTAGGAGCTTCTGCTTATCCAATAGGTAGGGACATGGGCAGAATGGGTGGGCTAAGTGGTCTTTATCTGCCGTCAAAGTCTATGTTTCTATTTTTCTAAGTAAATTTTAATAAAAAAATAAGTGTTGTAAAATAAAGTGCAGCCTTTTGAATG
Source organism: Neoceratodus forsteri (assembly GCA_016271365.2). NCBI lineage: Eukaryota > Metazoa > Chordata > Ceratodontiformes > Ceratodontidae > Neoceratodus > Neoceratodus forsteri. The sequence goes on along the minus strand of CM028136.1, from coordinate 148,948,486 downwards.
CTAGGAGTCTTAACAATAAATTTAGTGAGTTACTTACATTAGTTGCTAAAATAAATGCCATACATCATTGCTGTTACAGAAACATGCTGGACCAACAATAATACTTGGAGTAGGAATATCTATGGATACAATTTATATTATTATAACAAGTGTAACAAAAAGGTTGTGGTTTTGCCTTATATTTTAACACTGACTTAGAGTCTATGGACATCATCAAGAGGATTAAAATATCTAATGGTACTGAGAGTCTGTAGATTAAGGTCTTTCCAAATTCAAGTGATTCTGTAATAATCAGGCTATGTTATGTTTCCCTCCGTCACAAACCCACTCCTGAGGGTTAAATCCACTGAGCTCACAGTGCCCTCCCCTAAGTGCCATCCATGATGGGAAGGGCAGGAATATCCTCCCCGTGTCCTTCTAGAGTGTTCTCTGAGTTCACAACTGAACAGTCATCATCATCAATCTTTATTTATAAAAGGTGCTTTTCCAAAACCAAGGCGCCTGTACATAACATAATAAAACAAATCAATAAATAATTAAAACCATAAATTAAATTCCACGGCAGTCACATTAAAAATCATTGTATGCACGGCTAAAAAGAAATGTTTTTAATGCTCCCTTAAAGCTTTGGACAGTCAGGCAGTCTTGTACCTGACGAGGTAGAGAATTCCACAGGGTTGGAGCCACAAAACTTAAAGATCTGGCCCCAGATGTCTTTAAACAAACCCTGGGAATCTCTAGCAATCCCTCATCAGTGGATCGTAGTGAGCAGAAGGGACAGTAGGGATGAAGGAGATCTTTCAGGTAACCAGGTCCCTGATCATGTAGGGCCTTATAGGTCAGCAAACCGACTTTGAATGTGATCCACCAGCATATTGGCAGCCAGTGCAGTCCACGGAGCATAGGCTTTATATGACTGGTCCTAGAAGAACCAGTCAATAGTCTAGCTGCCACATTCTGCACTAGCTGCAAGTGGCAGATATCAACCCCCGGTAACCCAAGGTAAAGGGAGTTGCAGTAGTAAAGGCGGGAATGAATGAAGGTGTGGATCAATGTTGGAAGATCATTTGAAGGAACCAGGTGTTTCACCGAGGAGATATTCCTCAGATGGTAAAAGGATGTTTTGACAACTGCCGACACCTGAGATTTAAGTGTCAAATAGTTATCAAACACACGCCCAGGTTCCGCACCTGGTCTGAAGTAGTTAGCTGAACACCCCCAAGCCTTAAACTTGAAGGTGATACCACCAACAAACCCTCCTCCCGGCAACCTGGGTCCACAACCAACACCTCAGTTTTCTCAGGATTCAACCGCAGCCAACTCACATTCATCCAATCCTGGATTTCGGTGATCAGTTGTTAAAGACCGAAATGGCAGAATCTTGGCCAGGCATGAAGGACATGTACAGCTGAATATCATCTGCATAGCAGTGAAAACCCAAGCCATACCAACTAATAATCGCTCCCAATGGCAGCATGTACACCGCAAACAACATGGGCGCCAAAATGGAGCCCTGTGGCACCCTGCAGGATAGGGAAAATGATGTCGAGGAAAAAATCCCAGACACCACCCTCTGAGTCCTACCCTCGAGAAAAGATCAAAACCAACTGAGGACTGTACCAGACAGCCCACAGATAAGCCATAGGTGCTCCAATAGCACACAATGGTCCACGGTGTCAAATGCTGTAGAGAGATCAAGAAGGACCAAGATAGAACGGGTCCTTCAATCTCTCGCTATTACGAGGTCATTTAGTACCCAGATAAGAGCTGTCTCAGTGCTATGTCTCTTCCTAAATCTGGACTGGAAAGAATCATAGACATTGTGGCTGGTCAAATGATCATCCAGCTGCAATGCGACCACCTTCTCAATAACCTTGCCCACAAAGGGCAGGTTAGAGACAGGCCTGTATTTAGCCAGACTATCCAGGTCCAAGGAGGGCTTCTTAAGAAGGGTCTGAACCACAGCCTCCTTCAGGGGATTAGGAAAAATCTCCCTCTCCAAGGACCTCCAGACTATCTCAGCAAGGACTGGACCAATTTTATCCACACAGCCCACTAGGAGACGTGTGGGGCCTAGATCCGCATCACAGGTTGTCGGACACAATAACTGGATGACCATCACAATGTCATTGACTGTGGGAAGTCTGAAGTCAGACCACACAAACTGGGTGTCCGACACCTCCTGCCGACCATCACAGCTCCCATTAGGGAGGGTTGAGCAAATATCAGACCTGACTGTGGCAATCTTATCTGAAAAGAACTGAGCAAACTCCTCACACTGTTCTTGAGAAAAAGCACTTCCAGGCTGAAGACAGATTGGATTGCACAATCTGTCCAAAGTCTGGAAAAGCTGAGCTGGTCAATTCTGTGCAGCAGCAATCTCTCTGGACAGGAATTCTGCCTTCTTATGAGAGATTGCTGATTGATAGACCATATAATGGTCCATCAAACTAAGTTTGTCACAATCCAGGCCTGACCTCTGCCAGCACCTCTCTAGCCTTCATCCAACTCTCCTCATCTCCCTCAGAGTCTCATCAAACCAAGGAGACCTGGGTCGAAGAGTGAGAGGATGAACACAAACAGGAGCAATGGAATCCAGGGCGCCTACTACCACCTTATTATAGGCAAGTACCAGGCCCCCTGGATCCATACGGTAAACCCGATAGGTCCAGCACTGCCATCAGGCCATCTGGGGAAAAAACCCTCAAAGGGTGGTACTGGACCATCTCCATAGGGGCTGGCCTATTAGGGGTGGCCTCAAAACTGAACCCAATGGTATGATGGTCAGACCACCCGACTGGTTCCACCACCAAATCGGATATCTCCATCCCCAGTAGGAACACCAAGTCCAATGAATGACCACCAATATGGGTTGAGGAGGAAATAACCTGTGTGAAGCCCTGTGAAATCATTAACTGGCTGAAGTCCTGACCAAACTGCAAGAGTTCATCGTTGACCCAGGCATTGAAATCCCCCAGAACCAACCATCTGGGGGATCTCAATGTCAGGTCGACAATGAAGTCTGCAACTTCCCACAGGAAAATATTCCCATCACCTGGTGGACGGTAGATGAGAAGTATTCTGCACCCCACACCCTCACCCATGATACATTCAAAGGAGTTGGTATTTCCCACTGGTACCTCCATTAGGCCCAGTTCTGATCTAAAAGAAATGGCAACACCCCCACCCCTACGATCCATCCTAGGGCGGTGTATCACTGAGTACCCGGCTGGAATTGCTGATGCCAAAACTGGGCCAGCATTCTCATCTAGCCAGGTCTTGGTGATGCATGCCAGGTCCAATGATCCGACAAAATTTGCTATTATGGTGGTTTTGTTTTTAATAGACCTGGCATTGCATAACACTGCCCGAGTAGGATGAGAATCCGAGGATGACCATGCTACCTGCCTGCTACAAGCAGAACCCTTGGGTATGCGAACCAGACAGGGAGGACCCCTTTCCTGGACCCATTTCACCCCAGGGTGTCTCCTTGTCCCCACTATCCCTATCTGCCCACTCCTTACCAATCCCTCTCCAGGCTCAACCCTCGTCCTCATCCTCTTTCTAACAATCCCCAAAGCCCTACACCATCTGTATAGATCTGGTAACAGAGGAGGACAAAAAAATGGACAGAGGTCCCTAAGCCTGGAGGGGGAATAATACACGGCCGTCCTCATGCTTTCACAACACATCTTTACCACACTAAGCAAATACCAGCATGTAAACAACCCCAAAATACAACTTTGACCCACACCCAAATATACAATAATCAAAAAGCTCTTTCAAACATCTACAAAACTAAACAAACACAAAACTTTGACAGCACAACACGTAAATTCAAGTTAGGAAACAATCACAGTCAGATAGGTCTTGCAGTTTTTGAGTTATTTTGGTCTGAAGAGCTTCCACCTCTTAAGACATAACCAGACAGGATGGCCAGATTCAACTCTCACTTTAAACCTGTCCAGCCAACCAGAACTTAAAGGAAAATAAAAGTCGATAAGGAACTCTCACTGCCAATATATTCCAGTAATTCGTAAGGTCAGTCAATTCCAGTTCTTAATTTATTAAAGCAAGTATCCCATCTCTTAATGCATAGCAAGAGGTCCAAAACAAGTTCAGCTTACCCAAACCAGTCCATGAATCCACAGAGAATCCTTTATGTATCCGATCGGATCCAACTCCAGTGTACAGATCTTTTTAAAAGCTTCCAATCCAAGCAGGTTCCATGCTACACCGACATGTACCTAACCCCCCATAGCTGCCTCCACAGCTATCAGGCAGGCACAAACAGTGACCGTAGTACAAAATAGGATTGTTTTAAACAAAAGGCCCCCCAGCCCAAACCCAAGAGGTAGCCATCTCTTCATCTGCTGAGCCCGTGACTACAGTCCCTGGGCTAAGCCAGCCAATTAGCTGACCCTCCCAGGCCACTTAGGAAACACATCAGTCCCTGCCCACCTTCCAGCAGACCATGAGCCCGTGCTTCCTGCTTGACTTGGCAGAGATTCAAAGGCCACCCTCCGCGGGTAGGACAAGGAAATCCCTGCTCACAATCCTCCTCACTCACAGTCTCAGAGAAACAATGATGTTCCAGCTCTGATCCAACTAGAAGGTACTCTGACTCTCCATGAAATCCCCAGATATTCCTGAAGTCTCACTACTCCAAACTAGGGGACTCCCTACTCACAGTTCTTCCTTAGCAGAGGTCGATATCACTTGCCATAAGGTCCCAGGGCATCCTCGCTAATCTGGGTAACATCAAAATACAATCTGAGTCTGTAATCAGATGAGAAACCTCCTTGGTTGCTGTACTGGGGGGAAGACCCAGGCATTACAAGCTCTTCAGCACCATCCTCATAACCCTGATTGTGTCTTCTACCTTTGGTGGTGCAGCGACTTAGTTTCCCCTTACAGACTCCTCCAGGGACCCATGTATCTCCCCTACTTGGCCCCCAGATTTTCCATCCAGGATCCTAGTCTTTGGTATTGATAGTGGCACCTTGACAATTGAAGAGGCCATCGCAGATTTAATAACCATTCCTAACATCACACACACACACAATAAATCTCTTCCAGACAGTATTTTAAAAGCAAGTGCTTTTACTAATACTTAAATAATTATCGTAGATGGCTTACAAAAAAAAAAAGATTTAGGAATCTGGTTTCAGGATAACAAAAATAAAGTGGAAATACACATACAAAAATGCACTGTAAAATTCAGCTGTTTAATTTCTATCTTCTCCGTGGAGAATCAAAAGTCCAGAAAATAAATGAGTTTCTGCAAACATTTTCTGTTCTTATGTAGCCCTAGTCTTCATTGTGAGTCAGTTTGGCTTCTCTGGTGTGTCAGGAAAAGTGTCTCATGAAAAAGTATGCACCAAAATGCTGTGTTGAGTATCTTATATACACTGATTTCTGCAGTCTGTGGCCTTATGTTTTTGGGACAGCAGGGGTCTCTCTTGCTCTTTCCCAAATTTTAAGTGAACCACAAAAAGAAAAAAAAAGGAAACAGTCTCCCTTCTGCCACATTTAATCAAAGATGAATATGACACTTGAAGTGCATTAACAATATCCTGGGGCCAGGTCCACTGAGCTCACAGTGTCCACCCCTAAGTGCAATTCATGATGGGGGAAGAGGAATACCCTCCCTGTGTCCTTCTAGAGTGTTTGCTGAGTTCACAGCAGAGCACTCACCACAAGGTCCTAGGGCTTCCTCTCCAATCTGGGTGAGGGTAAATACAGTCTTGAGTCTATAGTTGGGGAGAACCTTCCTTGGTTGTTGTACTGGGGGGAAGACCCAGGTGTTATGAGATCTTTGGGCTGTCCTTGTAACCCTGATTGTATCTTCTCCAACAGGTGGTGCAGCAACCTAGTTCCCCCTTATTGACCCCTCCAGAGTCCCATGTATCTCCCTTACTTAGCCCCCAGATTTCCCTTCCAGGATCCTAATCTTTGGCAGCGACGGTGGCACCTCGGCAATTGAACAGGCCATCATAGATATAATAACCATTCATAATATCACACACACAATAAAATCTCTTCCAGGCAATATTTTAAAAGCAAATGCTTTTACTAATACTGAAATAATTATCATACAAGACTTACAAACAAAAGATTCAGAAATTTGACTTCCAGTGAGGCAGCGTACCTAATGGTGGCTTAGCTCTACCGCTCCATGCCCCGGGTCATTCTATTTGTGAATCGTAAGCCATCCAACAGCACCTGAACAGAAATAGGAGTCTCACTACACTTTACTATCTTGGGCATGATGGGGAAAATGAAAAAAAATAGACTTCTCTGCTTTTCCTAAAAAATCTTTGCTACACATGGAGGATTGGCCTGTCAGTCCTACACCATCACAGTCCTCAGCCATAACAGCCTCCGGAGAAGACTCAGAGTTGGAGTCTACATCCACTTTTACAAAGGCCAATGGCCAGTGTATGCTGAGTATTTTACACTGGATCAATTCTAAAATCTCCTGCCTAAAAACTGACTTTAAAAAGCTAGAGTTCAGAACGGTAGCAGTGGAGACACATCTCGATACCCTACAGAATGAACACATGGCATTTGGCAGATCCTTGGCCTTTCTACTTCGGAGGGAATGAGAACTAACCTTCCAGGTGGAGGATGCAGAAGCTAGAGCCAGAAGGAAAAATGTCCAAATATTCAGAATTCCTGAGGGTAGTGATCAAGATGACGTGGTGGCATATTTAGAATCATGGCTTCAGCAGGAACATGGCCTGCCAGAGGATTTTGAATCTGTCATAGAGATAGCCCACCAGGTGGTGGCCCCGAAACCTAACCAAGGCCCACCCCCCAGACCTATTGTAGTGACATTTCTCAAATTTCCCACAAAAGAGAAAATCCTATGTCTAGCCTGGGGAAAAGGGACTTAAATCTTGATGGCCAAAAAGTTTATTTTGATCAAGATTTTTCCGCAGGCATGATGGCCAAAAGGAAAAATGTGCTTCAAGTGGTCAAGGCTCTGCAGGAGAAGAGAATGAAGGTGTTTCTCCATTATCCAGTAAGACTTTGGCTGCAGAATAGAGAAGGGGTGCAGATCTTTGATAACCTGCTGCAAGCTACCCCGGTGCTGGAGATGCTCAGTGTTCAAGTTCCAGATACCAGCGAGGAAAGAGCAGAATGTGAAGTCAAAAATCTGCTTTGGGGCATTGCTCCTGGTGGTCGGCACCCCCAAAGAAGAAGACATGACTCCCTCTTACCTCTCCATGCAGATGTGGCCAGATGGGTCCTTCCCAAATAATCCCCTTCCTGAATCCATCAGCTGGCAAAAAGTGTTTTCCTGATGCTTCACTTTAGAGAGGCTCCAAGATTAAGAGTTGCTGTTTTGATTTTGGAACCTCCCACCCAGCCCGAGTAGGTCTCAGATTTCTGTGGGGACAAGTGAATCATGCTCTCAGGGTGGAACTGTTGGAGCTGTGAGCTGGTTCTCTGAGGACAATATTGTATTGGAACTGTCTCCTGGGTGCTCTCTCTAAGTGCTTCCCCCTCTATCTCCGAAATACAATGCACTTGGGCTAAGGATGAGATACTCATGGTAGACTGGCACTTATCAATTGGGACAAACTTAAATGATGATCTGCTGAGAGTTTCAACAAACATTGCAAGTTTTGATTTTTACTGCCCTTTTTTTCCTGTGTGGCTGCTGTCAACCTGGGGAGGTGGGGGGAGGCCTGGAGAGTTGTACATATACTTCTTTAGTATTTGGGAAAGCATGAAATATATAGAGTAAACACTGAAGTGTTCCCCTTTCTTATGGATCCTTATTCCTGGGTACAAGGGGCAGTTATTGCACTATGTGGTTTTGAAGCAGCCCCCATTTTGAAGTTTCTCTGGTTTGTACCATCCCGGATTATTGTTTACCTAAATTAAGTACATTAGTCATGAAATGTACCTGGGTGACCTCCCAGCCAGGTAGGTTGATCAGGTGAAAGTCCTGGGAAGGCCAGAGATGAAAAGTTGCTTTATTATTCTGAGTTCCAGGTGGTTATACTCTTTGAAATCCCATTAGAAGGGAAGGTGTACCTCTGCCAGCGCTGGCAGGTGGATTTACCAATTGCACGGTGAGTGCTGCACTCTTCTTACACTTTTGGAGGACTTAGCGCCCTCAGTGACTTACCTGCAGCTGCAGGGGGTCATACAGGTAAAGCTTTAACTCTATACCCCAGGGCGGCTCTTCATCATCCCCACCTAAGTCCATTGGGACTTTTGTACATTATTGTTCCAGTTACTCTGCATCTCCAGTTGAGACTGCTATTTCTCTTAAATATGTTTACTGGTAGTTTATTTCTTATGACTGTTGTAGTTGTCCTTTGTTTTGAATTGTTTTGTGTGGGCTCCAGAACTGGGCAACTGGGGGGGGACAGATAATCTAATTATCACTCCCATCAATGGGGTCACTTAACATATGCACAGTGAATGTGAAGGTTATTAACAATGTAACTAAAGGGCCAGAATTTTGAAAGAGCTGAAAGATTTACACTGTGACATAGCCTGCTTACAAGAAACTAAGCTCTGTACAAAAGAGCACATTATGCTGATAATATCGTGGGTTGGTACAGTGTTCTCAGATTCACACCACACGTCTCCTAAGGCAGGTACAGTTATATTATTGAAGAGAGACTACTGTTTCAGACCCAGTCAGTCTTGAGGGAGGGTAATGGTAGATGTGTGATACTTTCTGGAGAGCTTCGGGGTCAATCCACACGTTTTGTCAGTCTATGCCCCCACTCCTCCTTCTGGATCCTTTTTCAGAGAATTATTCTCAATCATAGGGAGTCTGGTGCCTGGGCACCTCATAGTGGCTGGTGACTGGAACTGCATGGAAAATTGTAATTTAAATAGGAACCCACCCAGTGCATGGGGCATGGGGGGGATGCTTCAGACTCCTATGAACTTTAATCACAGAATCTGGCCAGGTGGACCTGTGGAGGTGGAAGGTGTCAGAACCCTATGGCCAAAAACTACACTTTTTATGCTCCAGTGGTCAATGCCTATTACAGACTGGACAGGATACACTCTTGGCAATCAGAAGGGCATGTCTTTGGAGAGGTTCAGATACACCCAGTCTCTTTCTCAGACCATGCACTGGTCCAAGTGGTGGCAGCTTGGGAACCAAGAACTATGAGGAGTTCATGGAGTTTGGATGCCAGTATTTTAATGGATAAGACCCTGGTGGCAGCCGTGAAAGAGGACATCAAGTGGTACCTTGAAGAGAATAAGGTTATTGACACTCAGATGAAATTTATCTGGGATGGCCTTAAGGCAGTGTTATGGGGCAAATTCATTGGTTACGCTGCACACCGGAACAAGGCCCATAAAGCCAAATTATATGAGGTCCTAGCCTCCATTGCATCCTTGGAAATGGAGCATAAACTCACCCAAGACCCCACCACATATCAAAAATTGTAAGCAGCCAGGGAGGCATAAAATCAATTGATAGTACATCATACTCTCAATTCTCTACATTTTACTGATCAAAGATACTATGAGGGAGGGGAAAGGGCAGGTAATGTTGTTGGTCTTGCACCTTAGAAAGCAGGAATTGGATAGGTTTATTTCCAAAATCAGGAGCACAAATTGCTCTGGGGAGACACTGGTTAAACCCTTGGCCATTGCAGGGGCATTCGCAGACTTCTATTTGCATCTATATGCAAAAGAGAGGTGATTTTTTTTTGTGTTTGTACTTTTTTACCTGTGTGGCCTCATTGGTCTGCATTTCATGTCCTGGCATCCGTCCATCTCTGGCCACCATCTGGTCCCACCCTGGCCCCCAGTGAAGCCCTCACTGCCATCTACCCCTGCGGCATGTCCCCTGTGGTGGGGTGGTAGGGAGTCCCCCTTACTCCCCACTGACACAGGATCCAGTATTGTGTGGTGGTGCCACCAGGTCCAGGCAGTCCCCCTCAGGTGGCCATCAAGCCACCACAACTGAGCTCCATGCTTTCCCCTGTTCACCTTGACATGGGCTGGGGCATGCAGTGATGCCAATGGAGGGAGCGCTGATGCATCCGCACACACTCCCCACTGGCACTGCACCCCAAGCCCATCCCTACCATGCAGTGCCAGTGCACCACCCCAGCATCCATCAGAGGTTGCTAGTGTGCTGACAACTGAGAGCTCCCACCCCCAGAGAGGGAGAGCAGACCATGGATGCTCAATCCCTCTCCATCCCTGCTGACCCCTGGAGATCTGAGTCTGTTCCCAAACCTGTGTCACCAGCGTGGAGCGAAGTGTGGCGTCCAGCGCCTCAACCCTCAGCACCACCGGGCTGGCTAAAAGAGAGGTGATTTAAGCATAACCAGAATAAAGATTCCTTTCTGGAAATGCTGGAGCTTCCAACTCTCATGGTGGAGAAAGTCACTAGCCTTGAATGCCCATTTACTGAAGGGGAACTGAATTCAGTGACTGCATCCCTGAGGTCCGGGAAAGCACCTGGACCTGATGGCTTCATTGTTGAATTTTACAAAATGTTCAGGAAAGATATGATCCCAATCCTGTTAGCAGTCTGCAATGAGGCACATGTAAAGGGGGAAGCACCTGAGACCTGGAGAGATGCCATTATTTCAATGTTGCCAAAACCAGGGAAGGATCTGGTGGAGTGTGCTAGTTACCAATCAATTTCTTTGTTAAATGCTGATGCAAAGATTTTTGCAAAGTTAATTGGAGAAAGATTAAAAGGGATTATTCCAGATATAGTGCAGACAGACCAAACTGGATTTGTTCCTGGAAGGCATATACAAGATAATATCTGGCTTTTACGCAATGTAATGTCATCGAGCTCCTACACCTCCTCCCCAGGACTTCAGGCTGTGATTTCATTAGATGCCAAAAAGGCATTTGATCTCCTGGATTGGCTGTTTTTAAATAAAACCTTGGCTAAATTTGGATTTGGGAGCAAATTTTGGGACTAGATTTCCAATCTGTATAGTAATTCAGGGGCTAGGGTCAGAGTAGATGGGGTGTTGTTGGATGGGTTCAGGATAGAAAGAGGAACTAGATAGGGCTGTCCACTCTCCCCCATTGTTTGTTTTAAGCATGGAACCCTTTGCAGCCAAGATGAGGCAATCTGAAACTTATAAGAGAATTAGGGTGGAGGGGATGGAGATTTGGATTTCCCTCTATGCTGATGACAAATTACTGTATTTGGATTACCCAGTGAATTCAGTCCCACAGGTGTTATCTCTTATACAGGAATTTGGATCCATTTTGGGTTTCCGGGTAAATGAGTCTGAGACGGAAATGATTCATGTCACCAGGCTTGGGCAAAGTGGCCTCCCTCAGGTAGGCTCTTTCAGAGGGTCCAGTGAAGGTTTCTGCTACCTAGGAGTCTGGTTACCAGATAAATTAGATTAATTTTACAGCTCCAATTACCTTACACTGCTCCAAACATTCAAGAGGATTACAACAGATGGACTGAACTCCCTCTGTCACTGTCAGGATGCATAGAAACAGTGAGGATGAAAGTCTTGCCTGATTTCTCTTTTTATTTTCTGTCTTACCACTGAAACACCCTGTTGTATTTTGGAAAAGTCTGAAATCAGCCACCTCTAAATTTATTTGAAACCACAAGCCATCTAGGGTTAAATGGCAAGTTTTACAGGGGGCTAAGAGGGCTGCGGGGTTAGGACTTCCCAACTTTACCAGTTATTACTGGGCAGCCCAGCTCCAGGTGTTGAGCTCATTGTGGCCTGGAGTGGATCAACCTTTATGGATGGAGTTGAAAAAGCCTAAAGTACCAGGGGTTCAATTGGCTGACATCATCTTTGTAGACAAAGATGGTCTCTCAAAACTTTGGTTGACTAACCCCTGGGTGATGGTGCTGCAACAGCTGTGGATCTGGGTTACAAAAAAAAATGGGATTTCCTCTGAGATTGTCCTCTCAGACTCCTATTAGAGCTTATGTGGACTTTCTCCCTATTCAATTGGATATGGGGTTGTGCAGGTGGGAACAGGCAGGCCTTCAATGTATAGGCCAGCTGTATATTTCCCAACACTTTAAAAGTTTTCAACAGTTAGCTAGGCAGTTTGGGCTTTTACCCCAAGATCAGTTCAGATTTCTGCAAATCATGCATTTTATTGTGAGCAAGAATATGAATCCTACAAAGCTGTATGTCCCTAATCCCCTGGTGGAATTCCTCCTCTCAATAATCTCTGGAAGGGACATGAAAGGCCTGATTTCTCGAATTGTCACATTTTTTGTTTTGAAAGAACCGGCTCTCATGGGTAGACTAGAGGCTACATGAGCAAGGGGTCTGGGGTTCCAACTTAGAGCAGAGGACTGGCAGGAGATCTGGGCTGGGACACACTCCACCTCAGCCTCTCCCTTGTGGCAGGAGTTTAGATGGAAAGTTAATATGAAATTCTTCCATACCCTGGTTATTACTAAGCACTTTGGCTCATCCACTTCAGATTTATGTTGGAGAGAATGTGGGGAGAGGAGTTCACATGCCCATATTTTTTGGGACTATCCAAAAATACAGAGATTCTGGGATCAGATCATTCAAGAGTTGGGGAAAATATTTCAGGTGCAATTCCCAAAAGTTCCCCAGTATTGGTTGTTAGGCCTTCCTCCACCGCACATTCCAACTAAGGCTCAGAACTATTTATTTTTTATTCTATTAGCTGCAGCTCAAAAATCTATCACCAAAAAATGGTTGGACAAAACTCCCCCAACCCAGGGACTGTGGTATTCTATTTGTATTCATAGCCAAGAGAAGGAGAAAGTGACTGCTCAATTAAGGTCGCAAAAGGACACATTTATAGGGAGATGGTTACCTTTTTTCCATTATCAAGCAGAGAAAGAAAATAAAACTGTACTGGAAATAATGGCTTAGTGCACCTAAAATGGTTGGGTACCTGCTACTAGAGGCAGTAAACTCTCTCCCTCTCATCGGGAGGTGCAGACAGGGGCCCAAATTGGACTTTCCTCATTGCTAATAAAGAGCAAGAGATGTTTCCATCAGAACTACAGCCTTTTGACGGGATGCCTTGACAGGAAGTGATTCCAGAAGGTGTAATACTCTTAAGTGGGTAACAGAAATGAGGGGCCTTGGTGTGCCCTTTACATTCTCCTCAGACTTAATAACCCACTGATTTCTGTATTTATTGACCCCCTTACTTATTTATTTACTTATCTATCCAACGGTTAATTAAATCAATGATCTCAAATTCCCTACCTCTGCCAAATAGATTTTTGATTGTTGAAACCCTGGTCATACTCAACGAGCAATTTACAACCCAGAATTTTAGTTTTCTTTTGTCTGTCTGTGTCTCATGTTTCAATTTTTGGTTAAATATTAGTCATAGGTCTTGTAATAGTTTGTGTTTCAATGTTTTGTAAACTGTATTGTCTGTATTGGTGTGTACTGGAAAATCAATAAAATTGCTATTTAAAGAAAGATTCAGAAATTTGGTTACATGATAACAAAAATAAAGTGAAAATATACATACAAAAATGCATTGTAAAATTCAATTGTCTAATTTCTACCTGTCTGTGGAGAATCAAAAGTCCACAAAATAAATGAGTTTCTGCAAAATTTTTCAGCCCTTCTGTAGCCCTGGTCTTCAGTGTGAGTCAGACAGTTTGGCTTCTCTGTTGTGTCAGGAACAAGGTGTCATGAAAACGTGTGCACCAAAATGCTTTGTTGAGCATCTTATATATCCTGACTTCTGCAGTCTGTGGCCTTATCTTTTTGAGTCAGCATGGGTCTCTCTTGCTGTTTCCCAAAATTTTAATAAAACCACACACACAAAATAAAAAAACAGTCTCCCTCCTGCCACTTTCAATTGGAGATGAATATGACACTTGAAATGCATTAACAATAGACTTCCTGAGTAGATATTCCCCAAACCACTTCTTGGCTGGGCCTTTGATATCCATGTCCTTCCTGCCACATAATAAAATGTAAATATACCACGACAGTTCCTGGAACTTAAGGTATTTTTCTCTTGAAGTGTAAAGTTTATTACAGAGAGAAAGTTCCTCCCATGTCCTGTCCTACTGGACTTGTCTCCCTTGATTAGTTTATCAGGTCACAGAATACTAATTTCTCCCTGCGAAATGGAATTTTAGTTTTCTGTTAAGCAGCCTTTTCTCAGGTCACAGAGGAATTTCAGGCAGTTACAATATACATTCTCTCTGTCTCTCTGTCTCTCTGTCTATGGGACCTTTTCAGTAACACTGGGCATTCCTGTGGCATTTAAATATAAAAAAGCTACAGAAAAATATAACAAAAATATGTCTGCAATAAGACAGCAATGGGCAACTCATCACAACCCAGTACCTCTCCTAACATTACCTCACAATTAATGTCAGAAATGTAATCTGCATGTGAGCAAGGGGAAGTACATTTCATGGGAGATCTTAACCTAGGTGATATTAACTGGAAAACACATACAGCATCCTCAGTCCAAGGCAGGCAGTTCTTGTCATCATGAGATCAAGCACAAATCAGTCAATATGTTTTACAGCCAACAAGAGGAGACAATATGTTAGATGTGGTAATGGGTACATCAAATTTAAGCATAAAATGCCTCTGCACTTGATCACCTCTAGGTATGAGTGACCATAATATGACCTGCTTTAATATCAATTTACCTTTATTCAGATACATTAAAAGCCATATTTTTATCATTACAATAAGGCTGACACAAAAAAAAAAATAATTAGTGTCCTATCAAATATTAAGTGGGATGACCTACTACCTAATTGTGACATGGAGGCCATGTGTATTAAAATAAAAGCAATCATTTTAGACCTAGCTTTAGATTTATACCTAAATTCTTTGTAAAAAGCTGTGCTAATGCAATATTTAGGGTTCAGGCTGAAGCAACAAAAGTAGGGAAATTTGGCTTTAGGGTTTCCAACCCTAAAACGACAATGTCACCTCTAAAGCAAATATGGGGCAGAGTCTTCCTAGGGATTTTCCAACCAAAGGCTCACTCCCATTAGATGTGTATGTTTATAGAGTCTTTAGACTTGGGTGAGCTTTAGGGTGGACAACCCCTTGGAAGACTTCACCCCTGATTTTCTTTAGGGGTGGCGTTGTGATTTTAGGGCTAGAAACCCTAAAGCCACATTTTTGTACTTCTGCCACTTTAGCCTGATCCCTAAATATTGCATTAATGCAGTATTTTTTTTTGGCAAAGAATTTGCTTACTTTTTGAGATAGTATAATGTTATCTTTATTTTCCTGTTGGAGCATAGAACCCAGCCCATGCATCCATTCTTTTTGAGATACTGTAATCATATCCTTAGTTGTCTAATGGGGGCCCTGCACTCCCATCCCTCCATAGATGCATATATATATGTTTATGGGAAAGCACAGGTCCCTCTGGTCTCTGCACTTCCATGTGTAGGACAACAGCAACAAAACTGTCAACATAGCCTTTCTATTACTCCACCTCATCAATTCAGTAGTAAAAATTGTCAAATTCCCACAAAAACATCATTACATCCCACTGCAGCATAATTCTGTGGCAGGGGCCCAAAAAGATATTTTGGGAAAGATTTGAAAAATGACAGCTGTCACATTCATGAGGTGTTGTAAAGATGTACCTATGTTGATAATTTGAGGTTAAAATAGTAACAATTAAGAACGTTATGAGCGAGTGTAGCAAAATGTCAACAGATATGCAAAACTTTGCCATTTAAGAAATGCTTGACACCAAATTTACAACATACCCTTCTTATGATCCCACATCATGAAGAAACACAGTGAAAATTTTTAAAATGTCACCCAAAAGGTGATTTTGTCAACTACACATCTGATCAGAATGAAACTTGGCACACCCAGAGATCTACCACACAAGACCAGGCATGCGAACTTTCTTGCAATTATGTTCAATGGTTGTGAAGATATTAAATTGCAAAATGTAGAGTTTAACATAGAAACCGCAGTTCAACCCTAATTACAGTGTTACTACCGCACCACTATAATACAGAAAATGCTCTAATAACAACAATCCAAGGCCGAAGTGGATAAATAAAGCCATCTTTAGAGTAATTAGTAGAAAACACAAAATCTTTAAAGCCTTCAAAAAAATCATCCGGTTTACATCTTGGGAACATATATAAGGCATAAAGTAGCAATGTAAAGCTGCAATAAGAAAAGCAAAATGTAACATGGAGTTTAATCTAGAAAAAATGCTCCTAAAGAAAACAGTAAAGTGTTTTATAGATATATTAATTCTTTAAAAGAGTTGTGATGTAAAGTAGGTCTGTTAATAAGTAATAATTCCACCATACATAAAGTTGCAGATATGGCAGTCCTTTAATAGACATTTTTGCAACATTTATGGTACAAAAGATAAGCGATAATTACTACTGAGGGTAACATCAAATAACAGTATCATAATCTCTGAAGAAAAAAATCAAGTTAAGAATTAAAAACATGAAACTGGATTGCTCTCCTGTCCTAGACAATATTACTACCAAAATGATTGCACTAATGTCAGAGCACTTATTATACTACTCAAGTTGTTGTTTGAAAGCAGTCTAAATAGTGGTGCAGTACCAAAAGATTGGGGTATGGCTAATGTTACCCATTTATTTAAAAAGGGTGACAGGCACAATATCAATAACTACCAACCTATCAGCCTCACATCAGTAATTTGAAAACTATTAGCAGGAATTATGAAAAAAAAAGTCCATTCATAGGTGTGCAATATTGCCAGTGAATAACATGATTTTACAAGAGGCAGATCTTGCATCACTAATTTATTAGATTTTTATGAAAAGATCAGTTACTACTTGGATTGGAGGATTCCATGTGATGGAATGTTGTCTTTTTGGATTTCAGCAAGGCATTTGATCTGGTCCCTCACTAGGCTATACTAAAAAAATTAGAACTGAGAGGAGAAGGCACAACATAGATCCAATGAATATCAGGTTGACTGAGCGATAGAACTCACAGAGTGGTGATAAATGGTAATTTGTCACAGGAGGAGAATGTGACAAGCATGGTGCCTCGGGGATCAGTCCCTGGACCTTTCATTATTCAGATATTTATTTTTGATCTCACACAGAACATAAGGAGTTGGTCAACCAAATATGCTGATTATCCCAAGATTGGGCATATAAGTGCCACCTCTGAAGAGGTTGATAGAATTCAGGATGACCTAGGCAAAATCATACTGTGGGTTCTGACATGAGAGATGAAGCTTATGCATGAGAAATGTAAGGTTATGCATTCTGACTGTAATAATAAGAAGCAGAATTACTAGTTATGTAGAACAAAACTAGCAGAAACTATTAAAGAACAAGATCGGGGGTATATAGTTTGAATGACTTGGAAGCCACCAAACAAGTAAATGAGGCAACAGGTAACGCAAACAAAGCCTTTTGGGTAATTCATCAAAATATTAAATGTAGAAACTTGGCTCTCAATACACTGTAGATCTTGTGTACAACCTCACTTTGACTACTGCTCTCAGTTTTGATACCGTTACAAAAAACATGAACAAATGAAACTTGAAAAAGTGCAAGGAAGAACGATTAGGTGTGTCAGGAATTAAGGACCTAGACTATGTTATTAGATTGAGAAAACTGAATCTTATTTCCCTAGAGTTAAGAAGGAAAAGGGTCAATCTTCTTACGTGGGATATCGTCAAGGATCCCTATTCATTCAATGAAATTGGATTATCTTTTAACAAAATGTATTGGACACTAGAGGGCAGCCGTTACTATTGCAAAATATGACATTTTATAGTACTAGACAGAAATGTTTCTTCTCTCAGCAAGTAGTAAACTTCTGGAATGTCCTTACCATAAACATAATATCAAGTGGTAACAAATCTATCTTTAAGAAACATTTGGATGAATGTATTTTCAGTGGAAGGAAAATGCACTATTATGGGTTATGAGATAGAAGCTTACCATGGGCTACAATGCCTTTTGCTCCTCATCTGTCTAAGTATGAATCTCAGTATCTCACCAACCAGGTCATCCCTCAGGCATTTACTTATCTTTATAAAATCTGCCCTCCAGAAGTCCTGCACTCTAACCCATGTGTGGTTTCAAACTACTGTCTGATTGATAATTACTGGTCTTAAGCAAATGTCTCCAGTACAAACCACTGGGAAAACCCACTGGTAACTACCTAACAGTCTAATGTGTCCCATGCAACACTACTCACTGAGACGTAGTAACCAGCACACTATCCATTCCGCTATATTTTCTGTATTTCCAAATTTCTTCACCTTCTTTAGAGGAACTAGAAATATAGAAACATTGAATCTGATGGCAGATAAGAGGCACTTGGCTTACCCAGTCTGCCCAATTTTTTTCTACCTTCATTTTTGCTGCAGACCAACTTGATCTATGGTGCTGTCTCCCCAACCCCTTACCTCATGATTCCCTTGTGTCAGTCCCCTGCTTTTTGAACCCCACCACAATTTCTGCCCACACTGCTTTAGCTGGAAGGGTGTTCCAAGAATCCATCACTCTTTTTGTGAAAAAAATACTTCCTCACATCTTTCCTGAATTGACCCACCTCCAGCTTCTAGCATGTTCTGTTGTTCTAGAGCACCTTTTTTGCAAACAATACTCCCCTCCTCTACATTATTAACCCCCATGAGGTATTTAAATGTCTGTATCATATTCCCCCTCTCCCTTCTTTCCTCCAGGGTGTACATATTGAGCTCCTTTGGCTTCTCCCCATAGGGCTTTTGATGCAGACATTGCACCATTTCTATAGCCCTCTTTTCGACCACCTCCATTCTGTCTGTCTGTCCTACCTGAGATACGGTCTCCAGCACTGGAAGCAGTAGTCAAGGTGGGGCCCTACCAGGATTCTATATATGGCAATTCAACTTTCTTCTTTCTGCTGATGATACCCCTTCCTATGCACCCCAGCATCCCAGCAGCTCTCCTGACTGCCTTGTCACACTGTCTGGCCACATATAGGTCATCTGACATGCTTACCCCAGGTCTCTTTCCTGCTTGACCGTTGTCAATATCACCCCACCCATAATCTACTCTTTCCAGGGTGTTTATGGTTTAAGTACAGTATTTTCCACTTTTTGTTAAATTAAAACCCAATTGCCATACCCTTCATCACTCCTCCAGTATTTTCAGGTCTCTGCCCATCACCCCCCCCCGAGTGTCCAGACTGTTGCAGAGCTTAGTGTCATCTGCAAAGAGGCATACCTTCCCTTCCAGCTCCTCTGCCATGTTACTAATAGATACATTAAAGAGAACCCATCTCAACACTGAATCTTGATGTACCCCGATGGTCACCCTCTCTTCCTCAAAGTGAATGCTATTTACACTATCCTCTGCCTCCTATCCCCTAACCAGTTTCTTACCAAGGTTACCACCTTGTTGCCCACCCCCAAGCTACCCAGCTTGTTTACCAGTCTCCTATGTGGAATGGTGTTGAAAGCCTTGTTGAAATCCAGGTAGGTCAATCCGCCACTCCCCCCCCATTTAACTCCTTGGTCACCCAGTCAAGAAATTTATCAAATATGTCTGGCATGACCTACCCCCCCCAGTGAATCCATGTTGTCTCAGATCCTGTAACCAATAGGATTCAAAATATTCCATAATCCTTTCCTTTAGTAATGTTTCCATTAACTTACCCACCACTGATGTCAGGCTGACAGGCCTATAATTGCCCACCTCTGTCCGGCTACCACTTTTGTGAAGTGGAACTACATCTGCTAGTCCTCTGGGACCACTCTGGTCTCCAGTGATCTGTTAAACAGATATGTCAGAGGTGCAAGTAGTACCTCCCTGAGCTCCCTCTGCATCCTTGGATGCACCCCCTTCTGGCCCCATAGCTTTGTTCACCTTCAGGTTAGCACGTGCTTTCCAGACTGTCTCCAAAAAGGAACTAGTGTCCACTTCCTTCCCATCCAAGCTCCTGATGCTTTTATGCAGTCCTCCCATTCCCATTCAATTGTGAATGCTAAGCAGAAGTATTTGTTCAAAATGTCTGCCTTTTCTTGGTCCTGCTCTGTACAGTCCCCCCTTCCATCTTTAACATAACAATCCCTCCCTTTGTCTTCCTTTTCTCACTAATATACCTACAAAATGTCCTGTCCTTTTTAGATATTGCCTGAGGTAATCTTTCTTCAGTTTGTGCCTTTGTACTTCTTGTTGCTTTCCCTGCCTCCTCCCTAGCCTCCTCTCTAGATCTACTTATACCTTCTGAATATTATTCTTTTAGCCTTTACCCTTTCTGCCTCCTCTTTTGAAAACCACAGCGGTCTCTTCTTCCTTTTGCTTTTGCTTACTTGTTTAATGCAGATGTTTGTTGCTTTCACTATGCCATCCTGTAGTTTGTCCTACTTTTCCTCTGTCCCCCTAGTCATCCAGGTAACCCACAATAGGGCAAAAAGAAATTGGGCAAGGAAAAGCTGGTTGAAGGAAAGCAGCTGACAGCAAGGTGTGTAACAGGCAATTGTGTTGCACACCTGGCTAACCGCACCGCATGTTGACCCCTTCCCCCTGCACCCCCCATCAAACAAAGATAAACATCCCCCAGCCGGTGCACAATGGGGGGGTGGACCACAATTAGAGCCCCATGTTTCTGACAACCTAATTGCTGGCATGTCAAAATCACATGCGCCCAAAACACATTTTCTCTAATTGCTTTCCCCACATTGCCCTGCTCTGTTTCCTGCACCCAATTCACAGTATACCCAGTCATCTTTCCCTGCCAGGTCAATCCTGAGGAATTCACCCATTTTTATAAAATGTGCCCTTCTGAAGTCCAGGACTCTTGCCATTGTGTGGTTGGATTTTGCAGCTGTTCTTATGTTGAACTACACAGTATGATAATCTCTGGTCCCCAGAATGGCTTCCCACATTGATGTTTGCAGTACTGTTCCTGTTAGTAAGCAGCAGGTCAAGTATTGTCCCATCTTGAATGGGTTCACTGACTAGTTGCCAGAGGAATGCTCCCTGCAGGGAGTCCAGTATGTCTATGCTTATAGCTGAAGCCACAGCTGAGAGGTTCCAATCTATATCCAGCACATTGAAGTCCCTTTCTAGCAACACCTCCCCCTTTTCAACTATTTTGCCAACTGCTTTTAACATTTCCTTATCTAAATCCTCCCCCTGGTGCCAGAGGCCTGTAGATCAAGCCTGTCTGAATACTGGTTTGTAAGGAGGCACTATAGGGTAGTGGTTAAGGGCACTTAGCTGCAAACCTGGAGACCTGGGTTGGAATTCCATCAGGTCTCATTTGCATGCTGTGTGATCCTAAGCAAGTCACTTAACTTCCTTGTGCCCCTAGGTTAGGAAACAAGATCCAGCTTAGTATGCCTTTCCTGGTTAAACAGTTTCCCCTTTTCTCCCTTTCCCTTTCCATTCTTGAGGGTGACTCACAACACCTTGCCCCCCCTGAATTCCCTGTATCTCCATTGCTGTTATGTTTTCCTTCACATAAAGCACCACACCCACTCCTTTAATTCCCACCCTGTGACCTTTCTGAACAGAGTATAGCCTGGTACAGCCATGTACCAGTCATGGTTATTAGTGCACCATGACTCAGTCATGGCCACAATATCCAGGATAGCTTCTGCCATGATGGACTCTGGGTCTGGGATCTTATTTCTCAGACTTCTAGCATTAGCACACGTGGTCTTCCAGATTTTGTTAGCTTCTTTGCTTGTTACTCTCCCCTTTTCCCATTTGCTACCCTCCGCTTTCTCCTTCTCTTTTGACTTTCTCTTTTCTCCTTTGTCATTAACCTACTTCTTTGATTAACTTGTACCCTGGAGAGACTCTTTCCCCTTGGCATCTCCCTAGACACAATTTCAGCCTGTAGGGGCTGTTTCTGATTGCCCTATTTTTTCCAACACCACCACCACCCTTGTCAGGTTAAAATCTTCATTGGAGTAATGTTAACCATCCACTGAGGATGGTGGGTCCCTTCCCAGATGGATGCAGACCATCACTTCTTTATTGGCTCTTATCCTCCCAGGTTTGCCCCCAGTCCCCAATGTATCTATACCCCTCCTCTCTGCACCATGCCTTCAACCATGAATTGAAAGCCTTGGTGAAAAGATCCCGCTCCTTCCCCCTGTCATAGACAGGCAGTGCTGCTGCAAAATTTACTGAGCATGCTACCTGTCTAAGACCACTTACCATTTCCCTAAACTCCCCCTGCATTATTCTAGCCCCATCCCTAGCCATGTCATTTATCTCCAGGTGGACAATGACATCTAGCTCCCCCTTCCTTCCTGCTGACCCCGTGATCCATAGGATATGCTTCCCATCTCTCCAAACCAGGGCACCTGGCAGGCATCTGACCTCCCTCTCCGCCCCTTTCCTATTCCCAACTGTGTTTTTTAATGATTTATTAATTTTTTTTAAAACATATTTTACCAGGTGACCAAAAGGAGCAAAAGTGCTCATTTCCAGTTCTGTTAAATGCATTACTGAAATTAAAGAACATAAACTGCCTTTCATCCATTAACTTATTTTGTTGCCTTTTAAAAAAAAGGCAAATTGTCAGGATTCCCCCACAATCTACCTATATAATCAGTATTCTTTTGACAGTTGGAATTTATCCAGATGTTCAATGAATAATCTGATATTTGATCATTTCCAGTATTTTTTTAGCAACTGAGGTCAGACTTACTGATCTATTGACAGCTGTGTTACATATACTTCCATTTTTACATCTGCAGTGGGCAGAACCTGCAGATGTTTTGCATCTAAAAAAAGGGCTGACGTCATGTTTTCCATCCATTGAACTGGCCCAAGGTGTGAATAGTCTCATCCGCCTGACCATCATCCAAGTTATGCTCCCCTCCCTCAAATAAATGTGCTGCAATGTTATGCAATGGTTGCATGGTGCTATTTTGTATCATTTGCATCATAACTGGGAGGTACAAGATTTGGGAGTAGATTATTGGGAGTTTTTTTTTGCAGATGGCCCCTTCCCAAAACCCTATAGAGATTGAATTAATTGAAGTAAATATCAGTCTACTTGCCCCTCCCTGAAACTCGTCAATGATGAAATACACTAAAATTAATATCCAGCAGACCTGCATTTGCTTGAGTGAGCTCTGCTTCTTTTCCTTCAATTTTGAAAGACATCGCCTGATACGGGTCCCGCTGAGGTGCAGCCTTCCTGGTCAGATCCAGACAGTCCTGACAATAGTCATTGCCTCTTAAGAATAATCTGGAGCATGGGTGATTCAAAAGCAGAGTCACTGTTGGAGCCACCTTTAATGATTCGGGCTGAATGCCAATCAATTTAGAATGTAGTTTGCTGTTTTCCCTGAGTCAGTGCACATTGGCACCAATTAATGATCCCGACACTATTGACTGACTACACTCTTTTTTAGTTTGTGTGTATGGATCAGGTGGGGTTCAATAAGTTTTACTATTTCCAAACCGCTGTTTAGGTATTGCTAAATTGCATACCTATCAATATGTGCTATGTTTGTGTCTCATATGCAGTGCACCCTACCAAATGCCAAACTGTTCAATATGTTGCTTGCTGTTTTGCCCAATTTGAGGCACACTGTCACCAATTAAACGTTACCAATATTAGTGGCTCAGTACACTTTTGATTTTGCATGTGGAGCAGGTGGGATTCAATAAATTTTTCTATTTCCGAGCCATGGTTTCTGTAGCAGTAAATTGCATGCCAATCAATACCTGCTACATTTGTGCCCCTGATGCAATGCACCTTACTATTAATAAACTTTTGCAACATAAGTGAATGATTCCTCTCATGTTTTTGTGCTTCTTTCCAATAATTATTTTGTGTCTTCTCATAAATATTCATGATTGACAGTTGTTATAGCTGTGACTGTCATCACAATTGAATCCTTCATTTTCAGTTTATTTAGGTCACGGAGGCGGGATGCGGGAGACCGGAATATCCTTGCCAGTGTAACTTCCTTAATAATGTTATTTATTTCAAATGATTTATGAGAAGAGACATATTGATCTGGTAGCAGCTCATTTCCAGATGTGTCTTGTGGGGGAAGGGGGTGTCAGAGATCAGTAACAACACAAGTATACATGCTGACTGAAACAGAATATAGACGCAGATTAATGAATTCATTTATGACCACGAACATCTTCATCACCAATGTGGTTTCCAGTGCTGTCAGACTGTGTTGCTGCTGTTGGCTTGATGCTTTCTGGTTACGCAGCAGGGAGCGGGTGAAAAAAATTAAATCACTAGGTGTGCAACAATAAATTTACAGTATAAAACATTAAAAATGACACCCCCCCAAAAAAGAAGAAACCCATTTTACGCAGCTGCAGGAGGAATTCCACATACCAAGCCAGGCATCACCATCCTTTTTCAGTTATGTTGCTTGTCAAAAAAAATATGCTTATATTATTCTGCAGTCTGCTGCTGAAAAGGCTCAGGCCAGATTGATATTAACACCAGCTTCAAGTCTGACCAATACTCAGTCCTATTTATCTCAGTAGCCCTATATGTAACCTGATCTATCCTTGAATTCGCACTATGATATATGCACTCAGATCAACAAATAAACCGATTCTTCAAATACCTCTTACTCTTCCTGTTAGCAATAATCATTCTAGTGACAGCAAACAATATGTTTCAACTGCTCATTGGCTGAGAAGGAGTTGGAATTATATCATTTCTACTGATCGGGTGATGATAAAGCTGAGAAGACGCCAACACCACAGCACTCCAAGCAGTAATCTATAACTGAATTGGAGACATTGGCTTAATTTTGTCAATAGCATCAATAGCTACAAATTTCAACACTTGAGACATTCAACAAATATTTATCCTATCCCAGGACAAAGAATTAACACTACCACTCATAGGGCTCATCCTTGCAGCAACAGGCAAATCAGCCCAGTTCGGACTACACCCATCACTTCCATCAGCCATAGAAGGTCCAACCCCAGTTTCTGCCCTAATACACTCAAGCACAATAGTCGTCGCTGGAATCTTTCTGCTAATCCAACTACACCCCATCATGCAAAACAACCAAACCGCCCTTACTACTTGCCAGTGCCTTGGTGCATTAACAACCCTATTCACAGCTGCCTGCGCCCTAACACAAAACAATATCAAAAAAATTGTAGCATTCTCAACATCAAGCCAACTAGGACTAATAATAATTACAATTGGACTCAACCAACCACCACTGGCTTTTCTTCACATCTGCACCCATGCATTCTTTAAAGCAATACTATTCCTATGCTCTGGCTCCATTATTCACAGCCTAAATGACGAATAAAATATTCAAAAAATAGGGAGACTTCAGCTAACCCTGCCAATCTCATCATCCTGCCTAACAATTGGCAACCTGGCCCTAAGAGGTATACCATTCCTAGCAGGCTTTATTCAAAAGACGCCATCACTGAAGCCCTAAACACTTCACACCTGAACGCCTGGGCCCTCACACTGACAAAAATCACTACAACCTGAACAGCTTCTGAATTATCTTCTTCGCCCTAATGGGACAACCACGATTCTTGACCATAACCCCCCTAGTTGAACTGCCAGCCACAATCAACCCAATTAAACGTCTTGCTTGAGGAAGTATAATTGCAGGACTACTAATCTCATCAAACCTGTTCTCAACAAAAACCAAAATTATGACTATACCAGGCTAAATAAAATTAAGCATCCTCATTGTTACAATCGCAGGCCTGCTACTAGCAATTGAACTAGCAAATTTAACTAATAAACAACTAAAAATTACACCACTGTTAAACACCCACAGCTTCTCCACCATATTGGGCTACTTCCCAAGAACCATCCACTGCCTCCTACCAAAAATCAACCTAAAATGAGGCCAAGACATAGCAACGCACCTTATTGACTTATCATGATACGAAAAATCTGGACCAAAAGGAATTGCAAGCCAACAAACCCCAATAATTAAACTAACAACCAGCATACAACAAGGAATAATTAAAACATACTTAACCCTATTCATTTTTACCACCATCTTTGCCATAGCAATTATAATTTAAACCGAATGAAGACTGCAATGGCATAGCCCTCGAGTCAACTCCAACACAACAAACAAAGTTAATAACAACATTCATCCAGTCAAAAACAACATGAAACCCCAAAAGAGTAGATACTCAACACCCCCCCAACATCCCATAATAACACACCAACCCTGCCAAGCTCAAGACTGTGGAAACATAAAGAGTATTATATTGTAGTCCCATTTCTTTGACATAGCCACGTAACTGAAAAGGTGATGCCATTGTCTCTGGTTTGGTATGTGGTGTGGAATTCATACAGAATGATTGGATGGGGCTGCCACTAGAGAAAAAATAACAAACAGAGCAGACATAGTTAATAACTTTGTCATCTATGTAGTGCATGGCTTTGTTCTTTTCTTTTGCATCGCAATTAGTGCCAATATAAAAACTTTAAACAGGTTCCTTTTTTTTTTCCAGCAGTCCCTGACTGACCCTGAGGTGAGACACGGCCCACAGCTAATAAAGAAATGTCTGCGACACATGGGTCAGCTATGACTATTTATGAATGAAGGTATTTGCCATTAGCACTGTTAGAGGTGGCAAAGTCTTGTGTGTGTATATGTGGGGGGGACAGTAAGGAAGGCAGAGGGGAGAAGCTGGGCAGAGCAGGGCCAGGGAAGAGTTGGGGAAGGGAGAAGCTGGGTGAGCTTTATTTCTGTAATGTGTCCGTATCTTCCCATTTTAAATTAAGTATCTCGCCATGTCCTTGTTCTGCTGTGCTTGTCTTCACTGTTCAGCTGTCTGCAGCTCAATCCTCTGACTTCACTGTATGGAGCACAGGTGATTCAAAAGCAGAGATATTGTTGGAGCCACCTTTAATGTTTCAGGCTGAATGCCAAACAGTTCAGAATGTAGTTTGCTGTTTTTCCCTGAGTCAGCGCACATTGACACCAATTAATGATCCCGACACTATTGACTGAGTACACTCTTTTTTTAGTTTGTGTATATGGATCAGGTGGGGTTCAATAAGTTTTACTATTTCTGAGCCAGTGTTTCTGTATTGCTAAATCGCAAGCCTATCAATATGTGCTGCGTTTGTGTCCCTTATGCAATGCACCCTACTAAATGCCAAACTGTTCAATATGTTGCTTGCTGTAGACTGCGCTGCTGCAGTTGGCTTTTGTGAGATGTAAATTTTCTGATAGAAAACATGCTTCACATCTGGATCATAAGATAAATATTTTAGAAAATAAATAAGGAAGACAACAGCACAGCGATTCACATTGAAATACATTGAATTGTAGTTATCTGTTTTTTTCAGTCGTCAGTTTCAGGAGCAGGATACTGTTCAGACTGGTGGTAGTGGTAATAGGTGGAATGCCCATGGGGGAGCTGGAGGACTGCATTTGTGGTTCATTGTGGAAGTTCAGAATTCAGTTGCCTTTTGTGCTGGGAACTTAGAGCATCTCTTCATGTGTTGTTGTCCATAGATGCACCAGACTCAAACAAATAAGTAATAATAAAATGTGATGAGTTGTTGGAACGTTGCCGTCCCCCTACCTTGCTGTTTGGTCACTTAGTAACACAAAATACATATGCATTTTTATGTGTTTACCAGTAATAACAAAATGTGATGAGTTGCTGAAACTTTGCCGTCCACTGACCTCGCTGTTTGGTCACTTAGTAACACAAAATACATATGCATTTTTATTTGTTTAATGTCACTGTCACTTTGGAAAAAACATACCAATGGACCATCAACTTTTTCATATAGAACTACAGTATTTGCAAACATCATCTGCTGTAATTTTATAAAGGGATGCTGCTTTTTGTTTTCTAAGACATGGGTGGGAGCAGCTCAAGTCTTAGAGGAGACGTTGTCTTCTGTCTGGGTTTGCTGCATGGAAGTGAAAGTGATTTGTGTGTTCACTTCCTTTGTATTTAATTATGTGCTGTATTATTAAAACAAGTGAATTAATGAATGAAAGTTGCACACCCTGCTCACTTCCACACAGCAAGCCCATGGAAGACAATGCATCCTATGTAACCTGTTGAAGAGCTACATTCCCAGCTTCAGACAGGAACAAATGTAGGTCTTGGAGTCATCAGTAAGAGTGCAAAGGAAATAGGAATACGTGCTGCCCAGGCTTCACTGCCCATACATGGTCTTTATTTGAAAATGGAGACAGACTTCTGCATTGTAGGAGCAGTCAGGGCTGTCAACAAAGCTAATAAAAATGTTTTAATTCTCTTTCTGATACTTCTAATGGTTGATCCTCAACTGTATGACCAGCTGAGAACCTGGAAAAACAAACACACACACACACACACACACACACACACACACACACACACACACATACACACATATACACTCACGCTAATTTGGTAACTGCTCTTTGATAGTCTCCCTAGTCATGCAGGGAGAGTCTCCTCACCAGCATAAGAAGATAATAAAATAGTGTTTTATTCTTTGGGTTAATTGGTGACACATGGTTTGATTCTGTCACAATGGAGGTATTTTGCACAGCCAAACAATTTTTGCAGTCAGCACATCAACATTTTGCTTGATACATTGTTTTACAGTTACTGGTGTATGAGTCTTATAAAATATTTAACTGCAAATGTCAGTAGAAAAAATACTGAGGTAGCCGATAAAACATTCTAGTTTAATTCTTTTCCTGATTTTTTTTTAACAGCTGTTAGGATCAAACAAAGTACAGCTCGTACCTCTATGGGTTCCAAGAATGCATGCGACATAAGGGTGACAATTAAACCAGAGAACAAATAGGTGTTACAGTCAAACAAGTTAATGATCATGCCTCCTGGGATTTCAAGAATGCTTGCAATACACATGGTAAAAGCCTAAATGCTGGAAACAGTGGCTGTTAAATTAACGTGGTTGTAAAACACGTTTTTTAGAAACCTGGCATAAAAGAATGTATTGCCTTTCCGAAGTTGTCATTTAGCTTGTACAGCCCTGAAAAGTGAATGCTACAGGAATTAAACTGTGAAGCAGTTAGAAGTCACTTGTCTGACACTAGCAGACTCTGAGCCTCTCTCAAATCAGCAGAGAAAACCAAGCAGCTGCTCTGTTTTTGGAGCTAGAAATACAGTTTCATGTTGACATGTTTTGCTTTTCTTCTGTGACACAAACACCCCTTCAAACTGTTACTTTCACCATAGATTACTTACTAAGCTGTTGTGAAGACCGAGGGAGGTGAATGAGAGAACTACAGGAGAGCACCACGGATTGTGTATCCCCAGGAGATAATAATTGCTGCAGGGCCAGGGAAGAAACAGTCCCCTATGTAACACTGAAAAGCACACATTGCTCACTATAGACTAAACTAAAATGAATGAGAAGAAATTAAAATGCATAAAAAGCAGCTCTGGCTGCCAAAGAACATGGCATGAGTAGAACAGCATGTCCTTGAAGCAGCAACCAAAACTTTGGGGAAACCCCTGCTAAGCATCAGCAAAATGCAACCTCATAGACATAAAATTTAAGCATTGCAAATAAAAAAAGGCATATCTGGTTTTGTGGCACAAATAACTTCTGTACCCATCTGATGGGAACCTGGGGAACATTACTGCACAGCCTGTACATAAGATTGCAGCTGAAAGGCCTGCTATGTTTTGGTTTTTAAAGTCCTTTCTCAAAAGCTGATTACTTACAGTTACTTCCTCCCTTAAATCAGCCATCTCTTTTGTCATTAATGGAGAATGATGAATGAGTACTGCCATGACTCAAGATAAAATCATTTAAAGTGGTTACAATGTGCTCAATAGGCAATTGTGGGAAACAAGCAATATCTACACATATACAAGAAGAAATTATGTTTATACAGAACTACTTTTAATATCAAATATTACATTTGTCACTATACAGAGCATTTAAAATGTAAAATTAGTTATGCTGCCATATTCCATTTAAATTCATTCTAGGAATAACAGGTCACTTATGCTGTGGTTTACCTTTGTTATATACTTCCCAAACTCCATTGTGTGTATTCTTTTGATATTACAAAGACAGGACATTAACTGACACTTGCAAGAGTGAAAGCAACATCTCTACGAATAAATGAATGTCTGGTTCAAACCCTACCAGAGCCACTTACACATAATGGCTCATGAACACTTGTATTAGATCAGGGGTGCTTTGTGTTCATGGCTACTGTTACAACTTTGGATTTATGCTATAAACATATATATTCTTTTCCTTTTTTTGAATACATTTTGCTCTAATATGTGTATCAATCACATTGTAGCAGATAGGTTAAACTGATTACAAGTTAAAGAAATACATTTTGTAAATGGACAGTGTGCATTCTGCTTCTTTCTGTTATTTGTTCTGCTTAATTTTACTTTCTATTTACATAATGTGATTCATTAAAATGTTATCAGTCTAACCTCACCGGTTCATCTACATGGAGTGGGACACATATTCTGCAGCAAAATGTATTCAAATATTTAAATATATATATATATATATAGGATATACAATGGTGAGCGTCGGATAAATGATTTATCTAACAAGTGCTGTTTGACCTCGGGAACTTCACAGTGGCGAAGCAACAGAGTGAGGTGTCTGAGGTCACCAGTACAAGTGTAGATAAATCATACTATCCACAGCTCACCATTGCATATTTTCATTTACAATAGGATGTTCTTATCATTAGTGGGAACATTTGGTTTGAACTGTTTATGTTCTTTTTAAATGGTAATCTCTGGGACTTTCTGGGACTTTGGTTAACTTTCCTGGTGTATGTCCGACGAATGGGTGTTGCTATTAAATGAAACACCACTTATTTTGTAGAGAACTTCTTGCTGAACAAATGTCATGGTGACAGTATCATGCTACCTTTTTGTTTTAAAGTTATTCGCATTTGTTTGATGAAAAAGTGAAACAAAAATTTAATTTTATGCTGTTTTTTGCTAATTATAAAAAAACTAAAAGGTGTTTATTAATGAAATGCCACTCATTTTGTAGATATTTTCATGCTGAACATTTTTGTGCTCATAGTACCACTGCTATCATTTTTAGTTTTAAGTGATTTACATTTGTTTGTCGAAAAGTAAAAGAAAACTGAATTTTATGCTGTTTTTTGCAAATTTTGAAAAAAACTAAAAGGTATCTCTGAATGAAACACCACTCATTTTGTAGATACTTTTTATGCTGAACATTTTTGTGCTCATAGTACCATGTTATCATTTTCATTTTAAAGTTATTTATATTTGTTTGTCTGAAAAGTGAAAAGAAAATAGGATTTTTTGCTGTTTTTTGCTAATTATAAAAAAAACTAAAAGGTATCTATAAATGAAACACCACTCATTTTGTAGATATTTTTGTCCAGAACATTTTTCGTACTCACAGTACTATGCTATCATTTTTCGTTTTAAAGTTATTCACATTTGTTTGTCAAAAAAGTGAACAAAAAAGCTTTGATTGACAGTTTGCATTTATCCCACATATGTGGGATAAATCTAGGGTGGTTAGATTTATTCCACATATGTGGAAATAAATGGATTTATTCAATGGCTTTTGGTCTCACACCTATTGCATAAATATATATATATATACATACACAGTATATAGATATATATGGATATTTATGCAATGGGGTGGACATATATTCAGTGTGATAAATGTGTTTATCTGAGTCACTGTATGTATAAATAAATTTATACATACAGTGACCATTTATACACACAGTTACTATGTCACAAATCTCTTTAGAATTTATTTAGAATGTTCGGCCTCAGAAGCAGTTCTAACAATATTCAAATGGGAATAACTTTAAAACGAAAAAAGATAGAATGGTACTGTGAGCACGAAAATTGTTCAGCACAAAATTATCTACAAAATGAGCAGTGTTTCATGTATAGACACCTTATAGATTTTTTACAATTAGCAAAAAAGCAGAAGAAAATGTAATTTTTTATTCACTTTTTTGACAAACAAATGTGAATAACTTTAAAACAAAAAATGATAGCATGGTACTGTGAGCACAAAAAATGTTCAGCACATAAATATCTACAAAATGAGTGGTGTTTCATTTATAGATACCTTTTAGTTTTTTTTTATAATTATCAAAAAACAGCATAAAATTCAATTTTCTTTTCCCTTTTTTGACAAACAGATGTGAATAACTTTAAAATGAAAAAGGTAGCATAGTACTGTGAGCATGACATTTATTCAGCAAGAAGTTTTCTACAAAATGAGTGGTATTTCATTTAATAGCAACCTCTATGCTAGGCAGACATAGTCTAGGAAAGTTAACCAAAACTCCTGGAAATTATCATTTAAAATAAAAATAAACAGTCAAAACCAAATGTTCCTGCACTGATAGAAAGCATCCCAATTGCATAAATGAAATATACAATGGTGAGCTGTCAGATAAATGATTTAGCTACACTTGTGCTGTTTTACCTCGGACACCTCACTCGTGGCTTACGCCACTCGTGAGGTTACCCAACGTCAAACAGCACTTGTGTAGATAAATCATTTATCTGACAGCTCACCATTGTATATCCCTTATATATATGCATGCATCAATGTCATATTGCAACAGTTGCCATGAACATTATAAAAGTAGCTTTTATCTAATATAAGTACTCCTTGGCCACCATGTATAAGTGGGTCTGGTGGGGGTTGAACCAGGCATTCATTTATTTCAATTCAGGTAGCCATATTTTTGAATTCCATAAGGGCTGATCTGTCCGGTTCCCCGATGCTCCTGGTCTGAACACTTATGTTGACTTTGAATGTGCAATTGACCTGGAATTTGCATGTCACTAGTTAATGGACAATTTGTGCAAGAGAACTAAGCTACTTGGATAGAGCAGGGATGGATGCTCTCCTATATGGACCCAGGATGTCCCTGGAGAGGTAGAGAAGACACCAATGCCGCAACAACTTTTTTTTTAATTAATTGCAAAAATCCCTGAGGGATTGGAGTTTCCTTAG
The DNA here is from genome assembly GCA_016271365.2 of Neoceratodus forsteri. Classification (NCBI taxonomy): domain Eukaryota; kingdom Metazoa; phylum Chordata; order Ceratodontiformes; family Ceratodontidae; genus Neoceratodus; species Neoceratodus forsteri. Next base: position 148,915,592 of record CM028136.1, on the reverse strand, counting down.
GAAGCAGCATGGGACAAGGAAGTTGCAGATTGCCTCACAGCTCTTTGGCACAGGGAAGAAGGAAAAGTTTATAATGCAACACAGAAAGTCAAAAAACATGTGTCTCCCTTTTCTGAATACTCCAAAGCTGTCTGTTGTGTGTATGTGTGTGTGTGTGTGTGTGTGCGTGTGCGTGTGCGTGCATGTTGTGTGTGTGCCTATTTGTTTTTCACTGCAAATGAGAACTGGAAAGCGACCCCGGCCCGCACACACACTCTGCACTATCAATGTATACTGATACTGTATGTTTCCCTGGATAGATTACAACAGCAGATGAGCTCCAGTTTAAAGCAAACCTTACAGCTGCTTTGTGCAGTGCAGAAGGGAAAGTGTATAATGCCACTCAGAAAATCAATTGAAGTGTCTCCCTTCTCTGAATACTCCAGAGTTGTCTGCCATTTGAAAGATACAGATCTAAGTAAGGGGAGTTTGAATGTTAAAATTAATTGTATAATTACAAAGGTTTGAATAGTTAAAATTTGCTACACATGACTAATTATTAAAAATGCCTTCTATCTCTCATCTTGATCTAATAACCAGGGTACAATAACAGCCAATATCAATTGATTATTCAAAACACTCCTACTTTGCACCCCTAACTCAGCAGTGGAGTGCAGTGACTTATCCTGGAGAACATCACATTTAAACACATCTGACTCATGAATATTTATTTGTACATCTCAAAGCCTCATTCATATGTTGTTAAGAAAAATAAACAAAATAAAGCATGTCTAAAGTACAAAAATACCAATGAATAACACACATTCTTATTATATGGAAAATATTTGTTGTAGAGTACACTGTCAATATATTTCCTACATGTAGTTCAAAAACATATTGTCAGCAGTTTTCATTATCAATACAACAGTACTTTGTGCATTACAGAGTGTGCCTCTGAATATATTCTATAGGAATCAAAAACATAAACAAAATGAAAATCAAAAGGGAAAATCACAGAGTTCAATTACTAAGTCCATAATTTATTAAAAATAGATTGAAACAAATGGGGACTCCATGTCAATTTATATGACGCCAGCTTCTAACATAGGTTGACACATAAAGTAATAGGACAGGAAATGAGAAATTGTTTAACCAGGAATAGCACACTAGGGTGAAACTTATTTCCAGGTGTGAACTGGGAGCAAAAGTAAGTTAAGTGACTTGCTCAGGGTCTCACAGTATGGAAGCCGGGGCTGTAGGATTCAAACCCAGGTCTCCAGATTTTCACCTCAGAGCCCTAAACTTCTGCAGTGGCTCAGTAATAGTTCCAATAAAAATGTAACTTTTCAAAGTAGCCAACAATAGGGTGCACCTTTTGCGGTGAATATTAAGTTCAAAATGAAGTGGAACAATCATGGATTGCACACCAACTGAGGTGACTCGAACCACTAATGTGGGCTGGTGCATACATAACTAAGTAAATTACGTGCAGTAACTGTACTGTAGTTCCATTATAAATTTAACATAAAAAAACAGCTAAGAGTAAGGAAAATATATGACAAAAAGACCACTGCTTGTGATGTACATCATAAAAGCATGACTATCTTGACGTTAACAAACAGGTCATGGCAGTGTAAAGTTGTGATAGTAGTTTTCTAAACACAAGATGCATTTTGGAGCAGAGACTCCTCCATTATGTTAAACGGACTCAAGCAAATGCAAATGAACCTGCACATTTACATATCTGAATGATCTATTAAAAAGAACCAAAGGGACAATAGTGCGTGCAACATTTATAAACAGGGCAAGAAACTTCATAAATACGGCACCTCTCATTTAATTAATTTCACAGCTGAAGCTTAGTCGAAATGCACATAGCTTGAATCATTAACCACTGAGTCGAAGGTCTCATTCCCATTAAAAATGAGTTGCTATGACTTAAAATAAAACAGATGATGGTAGCACACCAAATGAAATGATTCTACCAACCTTTAGATAAGTCAGAATGAAGAAAATAGCTAGCTCTTAAGTTATCTCTCATTGCTTTTAAAGGGAATATAATTGCATTTCAGTAGACTGTCACCTTATAGTACACTATACCGAATGCATGATACACGGAACCTCATACCAAGTTACTTTATTTTTTGGAGGTGTGTATAGTTAGAAATTGATCAAGAGAGGGCACACCGCTGCTGGTCTACAGCCCTTCCTCTCATCTACAGAGCATGGATTGGCTGGGAATTTGTGGGTACCTTTCCACTTCCCCACTCTATGGGCATTTGTATATATTAATTTAGAAATGTTAGCCAAGAGAAGCCCACCAGAGGGCATCGCAGCCAGCAGCAGGTCTGAACACACTGTGCACACCTGCTCAGGTACATGCACTGAGAGCAGCAGCTGGAACCAGACACGGCAGCCCGTGCATCTCCTTGTAACATGTTGGCTAAAAACATACAAGTGGCTCACTGCACTGTATGTGTTCTTTCAAAAAGACCGCTCTACTGTCCCTGATTTTGCGTTACAAATTTCCTGTGTCCTTCCTAAATGTGACATTTTTGCTACAGAAAAGTAAAGATTTGAATTATGAATGTATTTGCTCCTGTATCTCTACCTATGCCTCAGTCTATGACCCCTGACCTTACTTTCACCATAGTACTGCCCATGGGATAGCTCACTAGGCTCGGTCCATTCCCTTTCTCCAAGTCTCATGATGTCTTGACTGCCGTACACCGTATAAGCTCGTTTACTTGCTGGCTGTCTGATTGTGTTTCTGTGGAGACAGCCAGAGAAGGTGCAGCAGGGAGCCTGGTCTGGGCAGCCAGTTTTGCATGTTACTGATGGGGAATTTTTTCTAGTCAGCTGGACAAGGTCTTGGTTTTGTTGTTTTGCAGGTGAGTGGAGGGGTGGTGGGAAGGTGAGGCCTGGTACTAGTCAATACTGTTTGCTTTGCCTGCCTTGCAAACACAGTGTGCCAAACAGCTCAGAGGTGCTGTTGTTTACTTTGCACATTGAAATGAACCTGATGGCACCACAGCTGCAGCTCAGAGGGCATCGCAGCCAGCAGTAGGTCTGAACACATCTAGTAGCATGGGTCTTGCACACTAAATTTATTCCTTATCAGGTCCAATACTGTAGATGTTTTGGCTCTGACCAGAGCTTATTAAACACTGGAGTCACCTTTGCACTCCTCCAGTTCCCAAGCACCTCAGTTTTCAATGGCATATCTAAAATCATTCCCAGGGCACCCACTATTGCATTTGTAGCTCATTGAGTACCTTGTGACTTATTCCCTTTCAACTTACTTAGTTGTCAGACAACAAAGGCAACAGTGATAGCTATTGTGCTTACAGTATCCTCTGCTGATCCCTTAAATGTTTCATTTAGCTGTCATAACTTTTCCAACACCATAATAGTAAATACCATGGTGAAATATTCATTTATCCTTTTTTTGTGCCAAGGGATCATCTGGATATTGCCTCTTCCTCATATTGGGGCCTATGTACAAAGCAGGGCGAGGTCACCTGCAAGTTGTATCAAAGTGCTTCACAATCCAGGATCATAAAGGAAGAAAAAATAAATGTTGTAGCCATTTCAGTGCACAGAGAGATTTAAATAGTACAAAGATAAATTATACAGAGGTAAAGCACATGGAAATTTAGTGAATTGATCATGTCATGGTCACACAGAGAGTCAATGGCAGGTGTGGAATGATATATGTAGGGCTAGGCATGTGGAATTATGTTGAAATTACATTCCCCTTACATGCAATTTCATTAACTTTCTATGAAAATGTCACAGAGGTTTGTCAATGTTTGTGTAATTTTCAGTCATTCTCATCTTAGTTAAAAACTACTTATCCAAATATTATTAAATCTTGCCTGTCCCAAATAGAGTTGAGGAAATCAAAGATGGTGGCTGCACGCTATGTTGCCTGAAGAGTAAGCACAGGAGCAGGAATTGCATAAGGCCTTCTGTATTATTTCAAAAGGTATTCCACTATTGCCTGAATTACATTGTATGCAATTCTTTGTAGAAAATCGTGTGGTGTAATTTTGGATGGTTGTACTGCCCTGTTTGTCTGTTCTGTTCCTTTAGTTTTTGCGAGTGTGGAGCCTTAGAAGTGGGGGAGCTGTCAGCTGAACTACATAGACAGAGAGGCTTGTGGAAGGTGTTTTGTGCAAGAAAAGTTACAACAAGCCACTACAATACTTTTGTTTCAGTCAGAAATTGACTGGGCTGGAAATGTACTGCATCAGAGAAGGAGAGAACAGTGTTGGAGGCAAGAAGAAAAGAATGAGGATAAAGAGAGGTCAAAAAACTAAGCAATGAAAAGGAGCTGGAGAAGTGTTTGAGAGATTGTGCTCCACGTACAAATAAAATCGTAGAAAAGATCTCCACGGGAAGTCAGAGTGATAAAATAAAAATAAAATTAAAAAGGAGCTGCTTTGAGATATTTGGGAACCACTCATAGAACATTATCTCAATAATAGGCTATAACAGGCTAGATATTAATTTAGAACTTGAGCAGATGAGCAGTGATAGACTGGACAGTGGATGGTTTACACTATGAGGGTGCGAACCACATACAGTGGCTTTTATAGAAAAGTTTACGGTACCGTGGTACTTTCCGGCAACCACAGAAAAATTACCATAGATTTACCGCTACCACGATAAACAAACTAATGTTATTCAATGGGATTTTTACAGCAGTAGTATTTCTTTTCTGCATTTGCAAAAAAATATCACGATACCAGAAAACTTTTTTATAACAACCGCTGTACTTTTATGGTGATTGTTTTTAATGGCAGCACCACTGGTGCACTGTGGTAGTGGGGAGTGATTGGACCAGGTCGCATGATCAGAGTATCCCAACTATCGAGATGTTGTGGTTTGAAGTTGAGACTCTGCACACTTATTGTGTAGACTGGGGAGTCCTTCAGTGCTCCTCATACTGTTTGTTAGGCTGTCTTTTTAAAGGCAGTTCTACAGCTGGACTAGATCTGAGTACTGTGTTTTGCATTGCTAGGCAGAAAAACAGGGAGCAGGGGTGAAAGACTTCTGCCGGCACAGCATAAAGTGCTAGCCTCAGTGAGTGTAGGGTATAGGCGATGCATGCAGAGGCAAGCATGTCTGCCAGTATCAGCCAGGAGCAGCCAGAAAACTCTAAACACTGAAATATTATCTGGGAACCATGCAAGGCAACTAGGATGGAGAACCATACTATCCAATTAGCCAACAGAAAAATAGATACAAAATGTAATCAGTGTAAAAAATTTACAATGAATTCTGAGTGACTTTCTGTGTCTACAATAAAGGTTAAATTGATAGGACTTGAACTGGAAATCACATAATTAAAAATGCAATTAAATAAAAACAATATTTCTAGGCAGACAGTGGGAGTAGTGCATACTAGTGATGGGTCTAATATGAGACAAAGGGAAATGGAAGGGGATCCCAAATGAGCATTTGATATAGAACAGAACATTGAAGAGATACACAAAAGGCCTAGGGAGACAAAGGAAGACAACTGGCAAGTGACAAACACAAACAGACAGGCCAAAAAGTGAAAGATAGCCATGGAATTCAAAATCCCAACAGTAAACACATACAGCTCCCTTATGAGTTTAATTGACAAAGTGGATGACCAGGCAGATGCTATACTTGACACATTGGAAGTTAGTAATGGAGCTAGCTGTGCAAATGAACACACTGATTTATTAATAGGAGACGAGAACATACAGAATATGACTCAAGCAACACCTTTAATTGTCACTGAGGCCCAGTTCCTATGTAAGAGGAAAACTAAGGAACTGAACCAACAGTTAACTCTAGAACTATAGCAGACAGTAATTATACCCCAAATTTTATTTATTTATTTATTTTTTGTTGACCGGGTAAGTGCACTAGGCAGATTCTACCTATTTTCAGGCATGACCCAGGGAAGGGGATACAGATGAATGCCAACTGACCTTGAACCAGATTAAGCTATTGGTGGTATGTTCAGTGAATGAGGGAAATTTGGCCAGGGCACCAGGGAAATTCCCCTACTCTGTAGATGGGTAGCACTGTGTCTACAGAGACTGTCAGGTGGAGGAAGACAGTGGTGGCAGAGGTACTTCTCAGTGAGAGCCGGTGCAGTGCAGCAGGAAGAATGGTGTGGCTGAGAGGCCCGTTTTGGGTGGCCAGCTTTTTGTACCGACTCTCCTGCCTTTGAAGGCAGTGAACGATGGAGTGGCCATTGGTATTATGGAAACTTCTGTTTCTCCACAATGCCTGAAGTTGAAAGTTCTAGTTCTGGATTGGATTGGGTACAATGCCTGCAGTGGAATTTGATGACGATGCAGGTATCATGGCTCAACAGAAACAGGATCTGTTGTTTAAAGCAGAAGCTGATTTCCGGATAGTGCAACTACAGGCTGTGGAGGAAAGGAAACGGAAGAAGCCCATTCAGGGGTCTCCGTCACCGACTTTGGCATCATCAGCAAAAGTTTTGTTGCAGCCTCCCTGCTACAGGATCCTCCCGTTCTGAATTTTTCTTCAGTAGAGCTGGAACTGGCAGTGCAGTTACTACAGGACCAACAATGGTCTCCAAAGCGAGCCCTAGAATGGGCTGGCTGGATTCAGAGTGGGGCAGGTCAGTGGGTTGCAGATCCCAAAATTCCACATCCAGGATGTGATCTTTCTGGGGATTGTCTGTGCTTGCAGGGAATGTACCCATCCATGTTGTTGAATACCAGTTACTGGGGATTTACATTCTGTACTCCCTGATGAAATGACAGCAGGGGAATCCCCCTCTATGAACCCTGTTACTGCTCCTGAATTGCCCATTACTACCTCTCCTGGTTCTGGTTCTATATCCTTTACTCCCTATTGGGGCCCTCACATCACAGGAGGCCCCTGTGGCTTCACAGGCCCAAGATCTTGCTCCAAATGGAGATAAGAATGCTGGGGTTAATCCTAAGGCAAATATGGACATGGATTCCTTGGCCCCTAACTTAACTGTTCCTACCTATGCTGGTCTTTTTCACAAGCCTGTCTCTTTGGCTTAACGTTGCGATGCTGTGTGATTGTGGTTCTTGGGGCCTGTAGACACCATGCCTGATCAGTTTTATGTGGGAAAAGTTTTGTTGAATCAAATGCTTGGGTTTTCTAACACTGAGGTATATGCCTTGATACATACTCCAGGAGACTCTACATATGACATTAGTTTTTGTTCTCCTGATACTTTAAATAATTTCTGGATGAAATATGCTGTCTTGAAAACTAACCCTGCCTGGACTCATTTTCAAGCTATACCCCTTACTAAACAATCTTTCAAAGTAATTACAGTACTCTTTCAGAATGAGAGGGTTAATGTAGTCGATATCACATATTGGCTTGAGAAACGGTGTACTATTCAGGGTAATTCTGAACCAATTCTAGATTTGGAGGGTTTCGGGAATGGGGGCTGGAGATATAAACTGACCTTGTCACAATCAGATGATGGACTTCAACACCTTTCCAGTTGTTTCTATTTGGGTCAAGACAAAGGTTTCATTTTTTTATCCTGGACAACCACTTCATTGTTATAAATGTGGTTTTGGCAAGCACTTGAGCAGGACATGTGATACTTTAAAGTGTGCGCAGTGTGGGGAGTTGGGTCATGTTATGTCAGATTGTTACCATCCTGCTAAGTGTAGCTTATGTGAAGAGAATCATCCTTTCATGGACTGTCCTTGGGTAGCTCATAATACTACAAATGGGGATTTTGCAATTCAGGACTTTTATTTGAATGCTGCTACTAAGGCAGCTTTGAAACATTACGGACCATCACCCCCCTTTAGTAGAATGCCTTCTGAGGACCTTTCTGTACCTCCTCTGGTAGTCCACACAGTTATACCACATACTTCTGGAACTGAGAAAGTCTCATCTCCTCTGGTGATTCCCATTAAAGAAGTGCGTACAGTCTCTGGTTTATCTACTGACACTGATACTAAGCCTCCTCCCCTCCATCCTGATGGGGCCTTCATGATAATGAACAACTGATGGCGGAGTTTAAGGAACAAGCCCGTGGCCTCCACTATAGAGCCTTTCCAGCTTCCCTTACACAACCCTTTTTCAACATTACAGGGTGAGGATTTAGATGCCGGAACTGAGTCTGACTCGGCTTCCGTACATTCCTGCAAAGCAGATGGGGGCTCTGACACTGAACGCTCTACAGAGAATTTGGTTACCATTCTAAAGAATAGATCTAGAATGGGTTCCCGAAAATGGGTTAAGAAAAAATCATGAGATTATTAGTACAGCTATTTGGTGTTGCTGGATTTTTCCAGTATTAGATTCTGGCTTTTCAATCTAATATGAACGGCTTGTATGAAATTAAAATGGTCTCTCTGAACACTAATAGCATACATTCAGAAAGGAAACAGCTGTTGATTTTTGCTCTGTTTGAATTTGCTTTATATGATGTGGTTTTCTTGCAAGACACTAGGCTGCACACTAGGCAGGAATTGGATAGGGCATCTTTGGGTTGGACATGGGGACTGACTCAGTCGTCTATCGATGATGACCTCTGCAGTGGAGTTGGAATTTGCCTGAACAACCCCTCAGTTCAAATTGTTCAAATGGTGGATATTTTTCCAGGTCAGGCTATTTTTATGGATGTCAATTTGTATGATTTACCTTGCTGACTCCTAAATGTTTATGCCCCACAAACAAAGTCAGCCAGAATTGAGCTTTTTCATGCTATTCAGCTGTATCTTTTTACTGCCAGATATGTCTTTTTGGGAGGTGATTTTAATTGTGGCCTGTATCTTAAAGATCGAGGACCAATGACAAAAAAGCTGTATTGTGATACGAACTGAATGCTTTGGTATCCCAGGCTGGGTTACTAGATGCTTGTGCTCACTTTGGTAGTCCTGATAAAACCTATTTTCATAGCACTTTAGCCTCCAGGATTGATTTTTGGTTTATATCTCCTTCGTTGGGCATTAAATCTACTAATACTACTCCTGTAGCTCCCTCGGACCACGCCATGGTAGAAATTTTGGTCTCTAACTTTGATGGGATGCAGCACGGCCCTGGTTATTGGCATATTAATCTAGAACTCCCTTCTCTACCTTCTGTAAGGGATGGTTTTGTTTCATTATTAGAAGCCCATAGATCAGTTACATTTTTATATGATACCTCTCAGGCATGGTGGGAAGACACAAAATGTGAAATTAAGCACTATTATTAGCACATTGGCAGACTGAATGGGAAATTCAAAAAGGATTTGTATCAGGTATATAGGACACAGTTCCAAGACCTGGTGTTTCAGGCCTCACAGGGTGATGCACAGGTACTGGTGAAACTGGTAGAAATTAGGGAAAACATGAACAATTTACAATATGATCGACTCAAATCTTCAAATCAAGAATGTAAGTTTGGGACCCAGGGAAGGCAAGATTTTATCAATCCCTTTCACTTTTGTGCTCAACAGCAGCAGCAGACATGAATGTCCTCAGTGAGAGATCCACAGGGTACCATTTTTACTACAAAAAAAGATATTTTGCACATAGTAGATGAACATGTATGTTCACTTTTTCTTGTTTAGGAGTTGCCAACTGATAGCTGTCTGTCATGGTTGGACAGCTGTCATTTGCCTCAAGCTTCACCTTCTGACAAGAAAATATTAATATCACCTCTTACTTAGTCTGAATTACTGCCTACATTGGCACAAGTGAGGACTGGTTCCGCTCCCGGGAAGGAACAGATTCCATACGAACTTTATAACATTACATTACAGTACTTACTGCCAGAATTTCTGGAATTATTTCAGAACATCTTATTGTCGGGGTACTGCCTACGTCAATGGCAGATGGTTTGGTGATTTTCATGTATAAAGCTGGGGACAAGGCTGATTTGCATAATTGAAGGCCTATTACACTTCTCAATACTGATTTTAAACTTTTTACAAAGTTGTTGAACAATAGACTTCTTCTCTGTGCGACTTCTCTTATTCATCCCTCTCAAACTTGCACTATTCCTGAAAGGAAAATTACTGATAGTTTGCTTTTATTATGGGAAATTATGCATTGAGGTAATTCAGTGTAACTGGCAGGGTTTATTCTTAGTTTAGATCAGGAAAAAGCCATTGACAGAGTTTGTCATGCATACCTTTGGGAATGTTTAAAATTGTATGGGATTCCTATTAGGTTTATCTCATGGATATAAACCTGTTATGCCACTGCTTTGGTACAAGCTTATTGCAATAGATGGCTAGGGAAGCAATATGGGGTGAAATGGGGTGTTAGACAAGGCTGTCCTCTCAGTCCATTTTTGTATCTGTTCACTTTGGATCCTTTACTACGAAACATTAATAGTAATCAGGATATTCAAGGGGTTTCTTTTTCCAGTAACACTGAGGAAATTTAGAGTATAGCTTATGCGGATGATATTTATTTTATTGTGGGGGATTTAGCCTTGGCTACTTTGGCGAGTGATACCCTTTCTGATTTAGCCACAGTGACTGGGGCTCTAGTGAATTTTTCAAAACGTAAATGCCTCCCATTTGGCTCTGTACACTTTTTTTAGGCCACGTTTCTTGGGATTCTGGTAGTTGAAGACACCTGCACTATTTTGGGGTTAATTTTCAGTCAAGGAGATTTGGCTTGGCTAAACTGGACTTCTAAACTTGATATAGCACTTGGGAAGGTTGCATTTTGGAATAAGTGGAGGCTTTCACAATTAAAATGGGTATTTTTGATTAAAACCTTTTTGCTTCCTATTTCTCTTTACCTTAGTGTGACTTTTTGTTTGCCCTCCCAATTAGAAATCAAATCATATGGTTGTTTTCTTTGTACTTGGGGCAGTAGATTGAATCCCATAAAGCGATGTTTATTGTTCATGGATAAACAGCATGGGGGGCTAAAAATTATTAACTCTATCGTATTTTTCTTCACGATGTTTGTGGCTGCCACTCTTAAACCTGTGTTGGCAGGTTTGAGTAATACTTGGATTCCATGGGTACAGTACTCTATCACTGAGATACTTCCCTTCTGGCCGATTCATTCTCATATACCTAAGCAGTGATCTTTACAGAACCTTCCTGACAATTTTAAGATGCGCTTTGGGAAGATAAAACTCTGGGGCCTTGCTAAAGAACATATAGTGACATACACTAGGAAAGAGATTTATGTGCATCTTATCAATATCTTTTTTTGTGACACAGTATATTTTGATTCTAAATCACCCTTGGAAAAGTAATTGATTGGCAAAATGCTGATATCCCCCAATATTCCAACCTATATGTGGGATGTTATGTGGCTTTCCTTACATGGGAAATTGAATGTAAAAGGAAACTTAAAACATAAAAGCATTGAGCATCATTATTGCCCTAGGGATACCTGTTCAGAAATTATTGAAACAATGGATCACTTATTTTTGTTTTGTCCATTTGTTCAGAAATTGTGAAATTTTTTGTGAAATAAATGGCCTACGTCACCCTTTTACAATTTAACTTTGGACAATTTGAACTTGGGAATTTTGCCCTTTTTATGGACCAAGCGTGATAGAGTTACACTCTGTCTTGTTTCTAGTTTGTTTCAAATTTTATATTTGGCATGTGAGATGCTGGTTAACAATACAACTAAGTTACACTGAAGAACAATTTTTCTATATGATTGTTACTACAGTCCAGAAACACAGAGATTTAGAGCAAGATCAGTGATGCCTAGGCTATTTCAGTCCTGGTGGTGCAATATAGACTGGCTCTAGTTGTTATTGGAGGACCTTTTTCTGTGGGTTTGTCTTTTTGGTTTACTTGAATATATCATTTGAAAACAGGATGGCTCCCTGGACCATTACATGGAGGGGAGTGTGATTTCCTTTTGCTTATGTGGAACTAGGATGTGGATCAGTTTTCTAGGCTTAGGATATATTCAATTTTGAAGTTATAGTACAAAAATCCACATCTCTTCTATGGGGGATGGGGTTTGGTTGCTTTCCTGCTTTTTCTTCTTATGTTAAGTATTTTATCTGGACAGTATTCTGACAGGAGTATGTTTGACATTGGTATTTATTTTTCTCATGTATGAATTATGAAAGAGGACCAGTAAGACTTAATAATTTTTTGTTCTTTTTTTGTTGTTAGTTTTTTCCTTTCTCCGCATTTTGCTACCTTTGTTTTAGATTGAATTGTATGATTGTAATATCTTTTTCTGTTTATTTCATTATTTATGTATTTTTTTATGTGAATTAACATTGTTTGTTATTTTTGTATGGATGTTGTAAATAAATAATTACCAGACTCTTTTAGTGTGTGTGTGTGTGTGGGGTGTTCAGCATTTATTATTCAGTTTTGAGACTCTAATGAAAGGGATTTTTGTGTTGAATGTATGATGAAATACTTATTTATGTTTATTATTTGTTTTGCATTATGATTGTGTGTGCAGTAGCACTATTGTGTATATGTTTTGCTTTCAAGTTTTAATAAAAAATTCCCCTGCTCTTTCAAGAAGTGCTATGGGATCTTTAACATCCACCTGAACTACCACCAGACCAGGCAGATGAGACCTCGGCTTAACATCTCATCCAAAAATGGCACCTCAGGACTGCAGCACCCCCCTCACGCTGCACTACACTGTCAGTATTGGGATATTGACCCAAGTGCCAGCTGTGGGGATAGAACCCACAGTTTTCTGGTCTCCCAGTCTCAGAGGTGAGTGTGCTACCTGTTAAGCTACTGACACTGCAACTTAATAGATATTGATGCCCCAATGTTAATGCAAGTGGGGAACACACTTTCTGCCCCCTCAGGTAGTACTGCAAACCCACTGAGAGACAAAAGGTGTTATGTTACTAGGGATTCAATCATCAGGTATACAGATCACTACACAACACAACTTAATAAAGAAATGCTTACAAACAGTTATTTTCCTGAGGCAGGCCTTTAAGACATTAAAACATCAATAGAACATCTAATAAGGGAATCTGATGAGGAAAGTCATCTAATCATACATGCAGGAACCAATGATATATGAAGAAAATCTGAAAGTGATATTTTGCTTGACTATTAGACTCAGTATAAAACATTACATGAAAAAAAATATAACGTGACAATCTCTGAAATATTACCAGGGCCATGACTAAGTCATGGAATCACAACATTATTCGAATTTTCAATAGCCTAAGGAAATGATGTCTGCTAAATGTCGTAAGATGTTTGACAAATTGAAAACATTTTAGTGTACACAGAGATCTTTTTGCTCAAAATGAATGGCACCTGAGCATAAATGGAAGCAACTCACATGAAAATCAGTTTGTGGAGGAACTAAAACAAGGAAATTGTTTAAACTGGTGGGGGGGGAGTATTAGGGAGATGGCAGCAACAAGTTCAACGACTGCATATATCGCATCTCCTAAAACACTTAAGGGACTAAATATATTATCCATAAATGCAAGAAGCCAGAATAATAAATCTGATGCCTAGAGAATACTGCTGAAACAGGAAAACATACACATATATGCAATTACTGAAACTTGGTGGAAAAAACGACAGCTGGTGTAAATACATTTCAGGGTATCAACTCTTTTATAAAGCCAGAGAAACCAAATGAGGAAGGGGAATTGCCCTAAATGTTGAGAACCAATTCAGGGCACAGGAACATAATGCCTCAGAACAAAACTCAAGCATGGTGGAACAGATTAGGATAAAAATAAATCTAAATAGGATTAAGCACATGGTACAGTAGCTGGTGTCTGCTATGGGGTACCATCTTTCTCACCAGAGCAAAAACAACAGTCTATGGACTTACAAAATGAAATGGGAACTGAACCAAGAACATTGATCTTGGGAAACTTTAGCCTGCCTAAAAATAATTGGGTGACTAGCACTGGTTACTCTACAAATGACCACACTTTATTGAACTTCATTAAAAGTAACAACATGACTCAATTGATTAAATTAAACATGCAGAAAAAAAATATCCTTGACTTCATAATCACAAATTTAGATACAGATTATATTAAATGTATCATTAGGGAACCCTTAATGAACAGCGACCATAATATGGTATGAGTAACAATCAAAGAAACCTGGTATACCATGCATAGAATAACCACGAAACATAGACATAGAAACATAGAATTTGATGGCAGATTTGGACTGCTTGGCCCACCTAGTCTACCCATTTTTCTACCTGATGGATAAGCTGCAGATCCTAGTTAACCAACAGCCAACATTTTCCTACCCCCTCCCCACTAGGACTGCCTTATGTCTGTCTCATGCATTCTTGAATTCCTCCACTGTTCTTGACTCCATGACCTCCTCAGGAAGGCTGTTCCATGCATCAACAACCGTCCCTGTGAAAAAATACTTCCTCACATTACCTCTGAGCCACCCCCCCTCTATCTTCAAATTGTGCCCCCATGTTCTTGCAGATCTCTTTTTCTGAAAGATACTACCCTCTTGGATTTGATTACCTTGAGATACTTTAAAGTTTCTATCATGTCCCCCCTCTCCCTTCTTTCCTCAAGGGTATACATATTAAGCTCCTTTAGTCTTTCTTCGTATGTCTTCTAGTGCAGACCCTGCATCATTTTGGTTGCCCTCCAATGGATAGCCTCCACTTTGTCTATGTCTTTGTGAAGATGGGGTCTCCAGAACTGCACACAGTACTCCAGATGGGGTCTCACCAACTGTCTGTACAGAGGGATAACAACTTCCTTTTTTCTACTATTGATGCCTCTCCCTATGCATCCTAGTATCCCCCAGCCTTCCTTACTGCCTTCTCACATTGCTTGCCCACCTTTAGGTCATCTCATTTAACTACCCCTAGGTCCCTTTCCATTTTTATTGTTGTCAGTATCTCACCCCCACCCAGTGTGTACTCTTTTCCTGGGTTTTTGTTTCCCAAGTGCATTACCTTGCACTTCTTTGCATTGAATCTAAGCTGCCATACATCTGACCATTCCTCCAACCTTGCCAAGTCCTTTCTCATCCCTTCCACTCCATCCGGTGTATCAACCCTGTTGCAGATCTTTGTGTCATCTTCAAAGAGACATAATTTTCCTTCCAGTTCCTCTGCAATGTCATAAAGACATTAAAAAGGACCAGTCCCAATGCTGAACCCTGCGGTACCCCACTAGTATCCCTCCTTTCTTCACTGTGGACTCCATTTACTACTATCCTTTGCATCCTGTTGTCCGGCTAATTGTTTATCCAGGCTACCACTTTGGGACCCACTCCAAGGTTGGCTAACTTGCATATTAATATTTGTGTAGAACTGTATCAAATGCTTTGCTAAAATCTAGGTAGGGCATGTCCACAGCCCCTCCCTGGTCTACTCCTTTGGTCACCCAGTCAAAGACATCTATTAGATTCATCTGACACAACCTTCCCACTGTGAATCCATGCTGTCTTGGGTCCTGTGCCCCATTGGCCTCTAGATTCTCAACAATTTTTTCCTTCAGAAGTGATTCCATCATTTTCCCTACCATTGAGGTCAAACTGACTGGTCTGTAGTTTCCTGCCTTTGCTCTGCTCCCACTTTTGTGAAGAGGAATCACATCCATCATCCTCCAGTCCTCGGGTACCACTCCATCCTCCCATGATTTGATAAAGACAGTAGTCAGTGATGTCACTAGTTCTACCCTTAGTTCTTTTAGAATTCTTGGGTGAATCCCATCAGGCCACATTGCTTTGTCCACCTTCAGTTTTACTATTTCTTTCAGAACCCTTTCTTCTGTGAATGGACTGGTATCCATCCTTGTATCCAGAGTGTTTCTCTTGTTTGGTTTGGTTTAGTTACCTCCCCCTCCTCTTCCTTGTGAATACTGAGCACAAATATGTGTTCGGTATCCCTCCGTTTTCACTGTCACCCTCTGCCCACATTCCCTCCCCTTTATTAAGCCTCAGTATCCCTCCCTTGGTCTTTCTTCACTCCCTAATGTACCTATAAAAGGTCTTATCTCCCTTCTTAACGGAGTTGGATATCCTTTCCTCAGTTTGGGCCTTTGCTATTCTGACTGCCTTCCCTGCCTCTTTCTGCTTTACTAGATAAAGTTCTCTGTCCTGCTCCTTCTGTGTTTTCTTATATTTCCTGAATGTTGTCCTTTTCTCCTTAACCTTCCCTGCCACCTCTTTAGAGAACCATAGAGTTTTTTTCCTTCATTGGGTTTTGTTGATTTGCTTCACACAAAGGCTTGTTGCCTCTGATGGCTGTTTTGATTACTTCCCATTGTTCCTCTACCCCTACTTCTTGCCTGTTTGCTAGTGCTTTCCTGAGGCACTCTCTCATTTTCCCAAAGTCAGCCCTCCTAAAGTCCAATACTCTTGCTTTTGTATGGCTTGACTGTATGGCTGAGTTTATCGTGAACCACACTGTTTGGTGGTCGCTTGTTCCCAGATGGCTACCCACTTCTAAATCTGAGATTCTTTCTCCATCCCCATTTGCGAGTACCAGGTCTAAGACTGCTCCCTCCAGAGTGGGTTCCAATACTAGCTGTCTTAGGCATGCCCCTTGTAGGGCATCAAGAATGACCTTGCTTTGGGACGTGCCTGCAGCAAAGGTGCTTCAGTTAATATCAGGCATATTCAGGTCCCCCATCAACAATATCTCCCCTTTTTCTGCCATTGTAAGGATGCCTTCTATCATTTCCTTGTCCATTCTCTCCCCCTGAGATGGGGGTCTATATACAACCCCCATGTTTATTGTGGTGCCATTTCCTGTCTCCAGGGTGACCTAGAATGCCTCCTCTGTTCCCTGTTTACTCTTTAGTTCTGTTGCTTTGATTTCTTCCCTTACATAGAGAGTTAATCCTCCTTCTCCTAAAAATTATACTAAAGCCAGATATGGAAACATGAGAGATTACCTAGCCAAATGGGGCTGGGAAACTGAGTTAAATGGCTTATCAGTAGACACAATGTGGGAAAAATGAAAGGGCATCTTGATTACTGCATTGAAGAATGTGTTCCAGTTATAAACAAATATAACAACAAAGGAAAAATCCCAATATGGTTCAACCATGGTATCAAAAAACAGATCAGAATTAAGAACAAAGCATACAAAAAATATAGAGCCAAACCAACTACAGAAGCTTGGGCTACATATCAACAGAAATTAAAATGTAAGCACCTAATTAAAAAAGCAAAACAAGAGGCAGAAATGCATCTGGTAACCAAAGTGGGCAAGAACAAAAAAGCATTTTATAATTATATAAATGGACTGTGGGCAGAACAGCAAAAAGTAGGCCCTTTGAATATTGACAATATCACAATTGAGAATAAGAGGGAGATGGCAATAGAATTTAATGTGTTTTTCTTGAGTCTCTACCAGCTGAAGCAAAAATGTGAGGTAGAAACTAACAGTTAATCTGATATCACTATAAATGAGAGTGAAGTTTGATCTAAATTGAGTGAACTCAAAATTAACAAATATTCTGGCCCAGATAACACCCACCCCCCGTCTACTCTAAGAATTATCCAAGGAATTAGATTAGCATTATTATTCAGCAAATCCATTACTAGTCGGCAAGTGATTAGAGAATGGAGAGAGGCCAGTGTGACCCCATTACAAAAAGGGTATGAGGTATGACCCTACAAACTATAGGCTGATTAGCTTAACCTCAATTGTTGGCAAACTTATAGAGGGGTTTGTAAAATACCTAACCGGAAGTACAGAGAGGGTTGATTGGCCATTGTGATATAGCCCAACATGGGTTCACACTCTCTATATCCTGTCAAAAAAATCTGTTAAATTTGTTGAGCCTGTAAGCAAGGCCTTGGATAGACAACTGCCTGTGAATGTTATCTACCTGGACTATTCCAAGGCCTTTGACACTGTCCGACACAAGGAACTGTTGGATCAACTTAAAATGATAGGATTTAGCAGTAACATCATAAAATGGGTGAACTCATGACTGAATGAGAGGAAACAGAGGACCCTAATCAGGGGGCATAGTTCAGACTGGGGGATGTCACTAGTGGGCTACCTCAGGGGTCGGTTTTGGGTCCCACTCTTTTCAACCTATATGTGTCATCAATGAAAACATCTACTAATTCTTGGATTGGAAAGTTTGCTGATGACACAAAGCTGGGTGCCATAGTAGAAACTGATATGGTGGGTAATCTACTACAGAAAGACCTTAACAAAATACTGCATTGAGCAAACAGCCATAAGCTATATTTTAATATGACAAAGTGCAAGGTAATGCACTTCGGCAACACCATTAAAATGAAGAAATACTATCTAAATGGCTGCCAACTCAAAGCAGGTAGTAACAAAAAAGATCTGGGAGTGGTCATAACTGATGATCTCACTTTCACAGAACATACTTGAGTGGTTAAGGCATGTGCAAATAAAATCTTGGGTTCCGTCTTCAGGCATATAAAGAGTAGAGAACCAGAAGTCATAATGCCTCTGTATGGGGCTTTGGTAAGGCCACACCTGGAGTAGTGTGCCCAGTTTTGGGCACCTTACAAAATGGGGGACATTGTAAGACATGAGAGAGTACAGAGGAGAACCACTAAAAAGATAAATATCATGACTCATCTGGAGTATAGTGAAAGACTAAAGGAATTTAATCTTTTTCTTCTAAAGTACAGACCCTGTAGAGGGATCGCTGTATGGTATATAGGGCCTTTAGGAATCAAAACCTTTGGGAGTGCCTTGGACTGCAAGCTAAGGAAACTATCAGCAACATAAGAAAAAGACATAATATGGAGCTCTGTGAAGAAATGTATACTAAAAGAGGAATGTGGTTCAATCGAGTAGTTAGTTTTTGAATGTATTGCCATGGAAAGTTGCCATGTGTCTTACCATGGAGTTCTTCAAGTTGACTTTATATGGCTGTTTAAGTTCTTCCAACTAATCAGTTGGTGAGCCTGTTATGGCCTAAGCTTTTGACTTGTACTCTCCTATGAATCCTATGAAATGGAAGCATTTAGCGCTTGACATTGAAACTGGATTTTGGAGTTTGTTTTGTTTAGCATATTGATGTGGAGATATCCCATACTAGCCCTTACTAAGTATAAATAGAAATTTTACATACTTTGACAGAGTAGCAGGGTTCTTGGGCTATCCACCTTCAGTTACTGAGTTGAGGAGAACAGCAGTAATAGGAGGAGTATAAATGACTACACAGATAAAAAATTAAAATAAGTAAATAATAAAATAAATAAATTAAAATAAATAGATTATTTACCTTAAACAGTAATTGTAAGCCCCACTGGTGCAGTCATGTGATGCAAAGTGTGACATCACATACCCTGAGGCAACTTAAAAGTGCACATGCTTGGTGTGCTATTTAGACAACTTACCATTTTCAAGGTGAATCCTGCAGGGACAGAGTGAAGCACAGTAGCTGCAATAAGCCTGCATAGGTCTAGAATTGTTTGGTAAATTAAAAAAAGGAACAGAGACAGCACCAGGGGAAGTAAGGTAAACTATACTGGATAAAAACATATGTTACATCTTCTGTATTTTTAAACAAGGGCAGTGAGATAAATAAAAGCCTCTTATGTTCTAGATGCTGAAAACTACAATTGAAAGAGGAGAAGTTGCATAAATTGAAAGTTAGGAGAAAGACACATGTTATATGAGGAAAGCAAACCTCAACAATTATAAACGTAAAACAAGGTAGGAGAGTGATACCTTAATTTTTGTAAAATCTTGTAACTCTTTTAAGGATTTTCTGTGTTTTAAAACATGTGCCCTCTGATAGTTAATAAGCAGCAGTAGATTGAGGCTATTGAGGACAATATCTGATATTGATGTGTATTAAATAAGAGTATGAAAGTCAAATAATCTAGTATAAAGGGAAAAACTGAATTTTTATTGAAGTCTGGTCTGCTGGTAGATTACATGAGATTCTAATAGTTAGTTGTTATTGAACCCTGTTTAGCAATCAAAGGAGAGTGGAATTTAAATTCATCAAGGTTAAAACTACTGAAAAATATTTTAAAATAGTTACTAGAATATATTCTTTTTAGCAGTGTCAAGGAATATCGAATAAATAAAGAGCGGCACTCAGACTGCACTTAAACAAAATTGTACAAGCGGCTGTGTTGCCTCCAAGAAATATTCCCTGATGTGGAAAGGATTTCCATTGAGTGTGCGATCAACTCAGATCCTAGAGGCACTACTACAGTGAAAGCACTGGAGCTGTCTTTGGAAAGAGACTTGGGAAAGAACTCTAAATATAACAAGGTTTATGATTCAAGTGCAATAAGACTTTATAAACTATAAATAACAACCGCTGCAAGAAATTTTATTGGACATTTTTATGCACAGAGGATTTGCACTGTAGTATTGTTTATTGTGATAAGGAAAGTTGCACTGTTTTCTGGTTAGGACAAACATCTTTTTATCCTTTTTATCAGGTGCCATGGGATAATATTTATAGCAAAATAAGTACAAGACAAACACATAGAAAAGTAAATACTAATATAATTAGCTTAAAAAAGGGCAAATGAGCAAAGGGAAGCATAGATGAGGAAATTTCAAGAAATGAGAAAAAGATTTCTAGTTATACGTTACCCCCAGGAAGTCAAATTAGTTTGGTAGGGAAAAAAGAGGTATTAAGGAGCAGGAGTTCTTCCCTACCTCCACTTAGCTCTTCCCCTATTAAAGTAATACTGGAAGATACACAAGACACAGTAGAACATCCATTAATAAAAAAAAACAGCAGAAGAACATCCATTAATGAAAACAATCAGATATATAGAACATAAATCCCAATTCAGAACTCAGATGAATGAAGGGAATGTGGAAACTAATGAAAATAGTGGGAAGAAGAATCAAATTGAAGTAATAGTACATAGGGAGAAAGGAATTAGAAAGAAAGAGAAAAATGGAAAGGAGGGTGGATTTAGACACCAGGCTAAGACATTTAAGGAAGGGACAGAAAAATTAAAAACTTCTAAAAAGGAAAAGCAGATAAGAAAGAAAATAGAGAAAGCAGATGCACCAGAGGAAAAAACATTAGAGAGATACATATTCCACTAGTCTCCAAGTACCTTATTCCTAGGAGAGTTTGAAGCATTTTTAACACCTTATGTTTTAAGGCCAAAACTGGATCCTCCCACACACTTTCCACCAGATGCTACATATCACATATTACAGAAATAAGCTCAGTCTTGGAACGAATGAGTAAGAATGATAAAGTAGGTAAGAATGGGACGATAACTATAGAGCCCCCTGCTGAACAGCTGACTAATGAGCTTCTTATAGAAATAAGGGATGGAATTTACATAAATAATGAATTATTAATACATTTCACATCATTACTCAGTGTCCACTTGACAAAGGGATGAGGAAATGGTCTGGTAACATTGAATAAGGAGCATTATACTGCAAATAACACACAAAGATGACAAGGAATCAAAATACAATCAAAAAAACATAACAGAAAGGATATGTTATAGAAAATTAAAGGAAACAGAAATATTGATACATGATTTATAAGGAAAAAAACTGAATTAAATAAAAAGGGAAAAACTGACACTAAAGTGAGAAAAAAGGAAGATCTGAAAAAGAGGGAAAAGAAGAAAGGAAGAGAGCGTATTGGAAAAGTGTTAGTAGAAGAAAAAGGTTTTTTTAAAAGATAGAAGACTGTGGAAGAAGTCGCAGATGGTAACAGAAATCAGGAAGAAGTAAGGCAAACAGGAAAAGTAAGAACAAGGAAAAAACATCCCTGAATAGATCAAAGAAAGACATCCAGGATAATGAAAAATTAATAGAGAAAGGGGAGATTCTACCAGATCTATGATCGGTCATTGACAAAACTTTTGTTGAAGGACCATATAGCAAAACTGGTATGTCAACCACATTTGAGGTTGGCATTTGGGTTCTAAGTTAAGGACATGTTTTCTTCAGGGGGCTTCACCCCCAAACCCTCCACACTCCCCCACTAAATATAATCATCTCAGAGTCAGAGCTGATTAGGGGAAGGGGTGCAAGACCCTCTGAATACAGTTCTGGGGTACAGCGCTAACACCACAGCAACCTGGTGCTGTAGTCACTGTAGTGTTGGTCTTTGTCAAAGTGTCACTGTTGGAGGGGTATACCAATTCTACCAACAATATTTCTTAAAGGAATTCCAAGATCTAGGAATGAAAACCACAAAACACTCAAACTAGCAGTGTATAACACATGCAAAGGAATACTAGGTAATAAATTTGCATGGAATGATATGAGTTCAACCTGAAGATATTGGGGGGGGGTAAAGAAAAAGGGTGGATTTGTTTGGTGCTGAAAAATAGAAGCATTAGACAAAAATTGCTAGAAGCAAGGGAGCAATTATTGGAGCTAGGAGCTACTGCTGATAGAACAAGTCCTTGTGTAAATAATAGTATAAATAAATCAAAGCAGAAAATAGAGTCATCAATATGTCATCAGCCTCCATGCTCTTTAAACACTTTAGTATGAACCTTAGTATTGTTGACTGTCAAAAACTAAAGTGGCTGGAAAAATTAAAAAAATAATTTCAAATTATATGAAACCTATAGAAAAAGAACTTTCATTACTGGCAGGTGAATATATGAAGAAAGATGAAAACAGGAAAGATATTAGAGGCTGATTGCAAAAAGGGTCCAGAATAAACAATAGTATAATTTTAGAAAACACAAAAATGTCTGCCAAATCAGTAGAAAAGGAACATATTGTGACTGATTAAAGTGGGTACAGTAATCAGGATAATTATCAATACTACATTTGGAGTGAATTGGAAGAAGATTTCCAATGGGATCCCACAGGGCTCTGTTCTAGGCCCCTGTCTTTTTCAGGCATTTATCTCAGACATGACAAAAAATTGTCTTTCACCTTCCATAAAATATGCCGATGATGTGAAAATTGATGGTCCTTGCATCAACCCTGACCAATCATTAACTTTTCAACAGGCCTTAGATAAAATCACCACCTGGGTAAATAAATGAGATATGAGGTTAAATATAAGTAAGTGCAAGGTCATGCATCTGGGACTTCATAATCCCAATATTACTTATACCCTAGGGGGCTCCATCTTAAATATCACCACCGATGAAAAAGATCCTGGCATAGATATCTCACATGATCTAGGACACTCAAAACAAATAAACAAAGCCATTAATAAAACATATTGAGTAATTTGGTCCATCAAATGAAATACTAAATCTAGGGATCCCAAGGTCATGATGCCACTGTTCAGAGCACATGCAAGACCATACCTGGACTATGCTTCCCAGCTTTGGTGTCTTTATAGAAAAGCAGACTGTAATCTATTAGAAAAAAAATCAAAGGAAGTTCACTAAGCATATTTAGGACTAACAAAATAAGCCATATAAAAATAGAATTCATTACCTAAACCTCTTGACTTTAGCTACATATCATCTCAAGGGAGACCTTCTACTTCTGTTCGATATAATTCAAGACCCCTATCTTATAACAGAACTCAGTCTAGAGTTCAAAAATAATACTCCAACACTAGAGGTCACCCACTCCAGTTTACAGGGAAGCGGTTTAACTACATAAGTAGGAAACTCTTTTTCACCCTTAGAATAGTAATCCCCTGGAACAGATTACCATTGAATGTAGTCATTAATAAAACAAAAACTGAATTCAAGAAATGACTTGACAATTTATTGATTTCTGGGTATGACCCCACTTAAAATAATTTGCAATACAGTAGGAGCACTTATGGGCCTCATCATCCTCCATGCTCTTTAAACACTTTAGTATGAACCTTAGTATTGTTGACTGTCAAAAAATAGGAACAGTATGTTAGAACAAAATCTGTGTTTGCTCAGCTGGAATATAGAAGGGCTTGCCAGCAAACTTAAATATAATGGATCAATAAAATGTTGGTGTGAATCACATATAATAATGTTACAAGAAACCTGGGCTAGTTCATCTGTTGAATGTTACATGGAAGAATATCAAAGTTGAGACATCCCTGCAAGAAGGACATCAAAATATGGGAGATTATCAGGTAGATTATTCACCTTTCTGAAAATGTGCCCTGATTTAAAGGCGAGATGTACAGTATGTGGAAAGATAATGTGTATTACATTCTGGTTTTTGAACTGTCTTGTAAGAATGAGGTGAAATGTTTACTAGTGAATGTCTACTTTCCCTTTGATATTGCTGATGCACCCATTACAGGATGCACAGATAAATTTTAAAAGGTAATTCAGCAACTTCAGTTGCAATATTCAGGAATAATGTTATTAATAGCAGGATACTGTAATGTAAGGGTGGGGAACACTCCAGAAGATTAGGGTGAACGGTAGAATTTAGATGATGGCCTACATATACCTATAAGAAGCTCCACTGATAAAAGAACTAATAAGCAAGGAAAGTGTTTTTTGGCCACAATCAATAATTTAAATCTATGGATCCTAAATGGGCTCTGTCGGGGGGGGGGGCAGAGATGGTAGAAATACATATGTATACAAAAATGGAATTAGTGTGTTGAACTGCATTATTAAAGATATTTTCTCATTTAAGCAGGTATTGAATATGGAGGTAATAGATAACTGGGATAGTGACCATCACCCTGTTAAAGCGAAATTAGACACCAATATAGGAGTATATACAGAGAATGTAAAGCAAAGGAAAATTGCTGACAATAATATTTTAATAGAAAAAAAATAATTAATTGGTCTAAAGTAAGCAGGGAATGGATAAGGAATATTCTAGACCTGCAAATAATCAGGGATGCCAAACAAAAGAATATTGAGATGCTTCATGCCAGCTTAGAATATGAGGAGACAATTATACAAATTCAGATAAATTATTCCACATACCAACAAATAGAAGAAAGAATGGCACAAGTACTTGAAAAACAACAAGGGAAGAGAAAAATAATAAACTCCATTTAAAAGCTAACTGGTTTGACCATGAAAGTTATAAGAAAAAGCAACTAATTCTGCAAATAGGGAAAAGAATAATAAAGTTTAATGAACCTGAAAACAACACTGCAATAAGAAGCTTAAAGACTTACTACAAAGCATTCATAAAGTAAAAAAAAAAAATTAATAACTTATGGTGCTCCTTGCAAATAGGAATTGAAAGGAAAGACACTTATCAATTTTGAAATCTAGTAGTCCATTGCACAAATGGGAATAAATATAATGTAGTAGTGGTAGTACCACCAGAAACTTGGAGAGAACACTACATAAAAATCTTTAATAAAATAAACATTGAAAGTAATGTTAAAGCGGTAAACAATGAAAATATACCATCAGTAAGAGAGTCGGATGGAAACTGGTTTCAAATAACAAGAGATGAAATAATCCAGGCAATCCTACTCCAAAAAAGAAACAAGGCTTCGGGAGTCATAAAATAGACACAGAGTTATATCAAGCAGTTCCTGAGTGGTGGGCAGAACCTTTGATACATCTGTTTAAGAATATTATAAAATATAAAACAGTACCAAAAAATTGGAACATGGTAGTAGTGGTTCCATTACATAAAAAGGGGCTGTTTACAAAGCCAGAAAATTACAGGCCATTAACACTTCAGGCCCAGATATTCAAAGCTTTGCGTGGTGCACAAACCATTTGCACGGGTTTAGCATGGGATTAGTGCAGGTCTGCTATATTCAAAAGGACAAATAGCACTCCCAAATTGCATTAGCACCAGGCAAACCATAATTATATGCAAGGGGCACACTGAACATGAATACAGGCGCTATGGGATATTCATCTGCTGGCACCGTGCTAAGGTGTTTAGCACAATTTAGCGTGACCCTTTGCGGGGTACAAATTACTGCCCAGGAAAAGCTGGTCTTCACCCTGGGCAAACAGCTTTGCACAACATTGATGCTTTGCATGGTGTTAGTGTGGCTTTTGCATGGCTTGTGCAACCCTAACATATGAATATGACACTTAGAAAATGCCAAACATGGAGGACACATGCTGCTCACTGATGGCACCACCGTGATGCTAACAGCTGCCACCAATCCCAGGCATGCCAGGTAGTAAGGAGGTAATCTGGCCCATAGGGGACATCATGGTAGTGTGGCCATACAGCACACACCTGCAGACCACATGTCTGTGGTGACCAACAGATGCCAGCATAGACATGCAGAATTGTATGCATGGTGGCCATTGAGGGGAGAGTGTACTGGTGGCCAGACTTCACCACAGCCCAGGTGTGGCCACAAGGCTGGGGCACATAACGGAGTGCACATGGGCCAGTAGTGGGAATACCCCACCACCTGTGTGCCTGTTGGATCTTATGTGCCTCCCCAGCCACATACCGCACAACTGTACAGATGCCACAGCACACACAGCCTGCCATGTATATGTCACTGTGAGCATCCCATGCCACAGGTGCAGCATTTGTGGATTACACAACAGTGTAACAGTACTGTCTACTGTCAGTAATCATCTGCAGGCTGGGCCTGTCACTGTGTACTTTGCTGTGGTCTTCACTGCCCTACATACCACAGGCAATGCCGGGTCCCTCACACTACCAGCCCCCTTGCTACCATAGTGTCTGCTGTCCACTGTAGCATGACCTACAGTGTGACGGGTGCATGCAGCACCACCAGCACTTGTGCCTATGCTTTATTGTCCATTGGGTATGATATGTTATGCTATGCTGTACTGTTTACATGTAGCCTGCAGCTATCATCATGCACTGCCTGACTAACCTACAGGTGGAGCTGCAGTTGGACCTGGCCTGCCCCTGTACTTCCAGACTGACCTACAGGTGGAGCGGTGGGGATCCTGCAGTAACGCTGGGCAAACTGCATGCAAATCAGGGCATACTAAGATGCTAATGTGGCTGTTTGCCCAGAGACTACCAAAGTAGGCTCATTTGCATGTCACTTTAGAATATGGCAAAGTTTAGCATGGGGCAAAAGTGTTTGCACTGAGCAAACAGCTTAGCTCTGCGCTAATCCTGTGCAAATGCGTTAGCTCCGCACAAATTGTTCGTGGAATATTGTACTGTTTTGCACACTGTACTGTCCCATAGGCTGATCCCTGCAGCTGTACTGGGACCACACATTTGCTGGAACACACATTGGCCACATAGGTCACCTCTACCTACCTTCACATCATTGTGCACTGTGTTGCTGTTGTGGTCTGCACTTCCTGATTGCTATATTCAGAGCTGTCATATTACAGGGCTATGTTTGTCCTGCACTCCCAGCCCAGTTTGCCTGGCCTCATTCTCATGCCCTGGGCTATTCCTTTTGAATATAGCTTGCTTTGTGCTCCAGGCTAACTTTGCTTGCTGGGCAGTGCTGATTTAGCCCTGGAGCAAAGTTTTGAATATCTGGCTCACTGAATATAAACTTAAAAATCTTTTCTAGACTAATTTTAAATAGAATGCTTTTCTGGATGGAGGACAATGCAATTCTATTAGTATTACAGGCTGAATTTTGTAAAGGATGCTCTACAATAGATCAGATATTCGTGTTGAAATATATTATGGACAAATATGTACTCATCAAAAAGAGAAAAATATATGCAGCTATTTTGGACAATAATTCAGCATTCAACTTTATTATTTGGAGCAAGTTGTGGGACATACTGGAGAATAAAGGAATGGAGGAACAATTACTTTCTATGATTAAACTGTTACATACTGATACAAAACTGGTTATTAGATATAGCAAAGATGGAGCCATGACAGAAGAAATAAGTGCAAATGTCAGGAGTAAAACAGTTACTGTATGTTTACTAGCCCGGACTTTGTTCAGTCATTATATTAATGTAATAGTAGAAAATATGGCAAATGTTGATACTTCCCCACCCAAGGTAAATGAAACTGCAGTGCATCTACTTTTGTATGGAAATGATGGGGTTTTGATTTCTCTAACACCTCTGGGATTGAAAAGATCAATTAAATCAGCAAAAGGCACTCTTAAGAAACTGGACATGATATTTAATTTAGAAAAAACAAAAATAACAGTTTTTGGGGAGAAAAAAAATTAATTACCCAACATGGAAAAAAAATGGAGAAGAGATTGTAGAAGTCAACGATTTTCAGAATTTGGGAGTTACGTTTAATAATAATTGTAAATGGAATAAGCACATAGAAAAAAAAATGATAATAAGACCTTGAATGTTATAATCCACTTTGCACATTCAATAGCAAAAAACTCTTTTATGGTGTGATACAGGTGTTTTATTGCAAAAGTAAATTCCTAACTGTTATACAAGGCTGAGATCTGGGGTATGTTATGTGACTTGAAAAATGTTGAGATAGTTAAAAAAAATCTATTGGGGGTACTGGGTGTGACCTCAAATTCTGGTGTAAGTGCAGAAACTGGAACTATTTCACTATGTGCCACAGTGGTGAAAAGATGTATTTCATACTGGAGAAACTTGAGTAAGGCACTTATGGATAGTCTGATTCACAACTGTTGGGTGGATGCAACCCTTAGGCATGAATATAATGTGACAAATTGTGTGCATAAAAGAATAATTGAATCATATTGGCCTACCATATAATTATATTATGAGAAATATTGTCTGTCCAGATCAGTTTACACCATTAGCCATACAAAGGATTGTAGATGTCGCAAAACAAAAAGATATAGCTAGTACTAAATACTCCTGTAATTGTAGCTCTTTAAAACAAATAAAGATGGATTTTAAAGTAGAAACATATCTATTTAGGTGTGATAATTTAAAACATAAAAAGGCTATGACAAGACTTAGATTTGGAATATCTACAAAGTGAAGTGCATCAGAATATGGAAGCAATAGAACACTGATTTGCACAGAATGTAATAATGCAATATTAAGCACTGTACACTTACTGCTGGATTTTGATGCTTTTACACAAAAAAGGAAGTTACTTATTCAGGCAATGTTTAAAAATCTATCATGTCTATATAAAATGAACAATTGAAAATAATAAATACGGAGATGCCTAACCAGATGCAGTATATGCACTGGCTAGTTTTGCACATAAAATTGTACAAAAATTAAAATGGAATCTGTGTGATAAGGATATATGAGTGGGATAAGTACCACGTGGTAAATAATCTGTATATACTACCTGGGACTGTTGGAATAAGTTGTTCTCTTTGTATATATGTGTAGATGGTCTGTCCAATTAAGAAGTCTGTATTGATTGAATAATATGTTTTTTAAAAAGTTTGTAAATATGTGCATGTAACAAATGTTATTTTACACATACGGAAATAAATTGAACTGGACTTGACATTAAATCTTGCAGAGTGGATTCCCAGTATAGCCTGGGGATGCATACCAAGTTCCACATTCCCAGCTTTAAAAAAATAGGAGTTATAAGCACTCAAACATCTGTTAACTTTTAGTTTTCACAAGTGCTCAAACTGACATATTTTATGCCCCTGTAACTTTAAAACTAGATAACATAAGGTCAAGAAGTTTGGCATATTCATAAACCCTAAGAAGAAGGTTGTGACTGTCTACTTCCTAAGATGTTGCCTAAGTAACAGATAAGTTAAAAACAGCCAACATGTACAAAGTAACATCAGTACTGAAAGTACACATTCAATGTGTTTTTAGAAAATTGTGGAACTGCTTGATCATTTTGTGAAAGCAATATCCATAACTTTTGTCCAGCCATATACTGTACATGATCTGACATGGATTCAGTATAAAAAAACTGGTTAGAGTGGTAAAAGGAAACATTTATGAGCCCCCTAAGGAAGACCTGCTGGTCGAAGCACAGGGGTTCTGGAGAGACTGTATTATAACCTGTTTGCAACCTGCACATATTGGAAAGAAAGTTATTTACAACTAGTACTGCATCTACAATGGAATAAAATAACTTGATGTTTGAAACTCTGCATTTGTTTGGAGTCTGTTCTGATTGGAGTACTACATTCTACTGTTTGAGTTTGTTAACATTTATAAGGGGGTCTCCACAGAAAAGCTAACAGGAATGTTGGAAGAATATTGCAAGACCACTATGCTAGGGCAAGTAAGAAAATATTTCTGCCTGCAGTTAAGGTGAAATTAGTGTGATGCATATCCAAACACTGCAGCTGGAGGGAGGACCTGACTATTGCCTGTACTGCTGGGATCCAAAAAACAAGTTTTGAGGGCATGAGGAGCTAATTTATTGAATTAGACACTGTATGTTCCAAAGGTTAAAGACAGTGGGATCTTCTCCAAAGTCTTCATTGCCTTGTGGCATGGATGGAATGACAGTGATCTATTAGGCAAGCTAACTCTTGCAAAGAGTCTTCTGAAAGATGGAGGGTCTTCTTCTCTAGCCAGCATAAGATGGACTGCAGTTATGCCAAGATGAAAAGGGACTGGCTATGGCAATGGACAGAGCAGCTGTGGATTCATACTTAAGGAAACGGGAGTCAGCTAGTGCAAGGGGCCACCTGTGTCAGGAATTAAATGCTTGGGCTCACCTAGGAAAAGAGCAGTGCTGGGTGACATATGAGCAGCTGACAATCTTTTGAAGCAAGAAAGAATAAAGGGACAACATCTCTTTGTTAAATGCAGGTCATATGACACTCGCACCAAGCAGAATACACTAGCCTGTGTTTTCAGTTCACTTGGATATCTTGAACTTAGAGACCTGGTAGGGGATGAAAATGTGTGGAGTACCAAGAAACAAATTATGGCTATTCAAAAGGAATAGGTCTTACAGAAAAAGGAGAAGCTTGCTCTCTTTTCATGGCTGCAGTAGGTGTAGCCCTGCAGTTGTCTTGGTATGACAACAGAGAAAGGGAGCTCTCCAGATACCTAATGGACTAAATAAGAGTGGAGGTTTTGAGTAATCACTCCACTAATTGAAAAAAATCTGCTGTATTCCTTCAGCAGAACAGTGTTGCACACGACAGTGGAATTTGCTATTGTTATTTGTTTAATGTTTATTTATAATGTATGTGATAATTTGTATTTTAATTATTTAATACAAGAGTAACTGGTATTGCACTTATGGACCTCACTGTAAATGAGCTTCAGCTCAGTGATGTTATCCATATTCATTTTAATATGAATAACATTTTTACCTACCTTACCTACCTACCATTTTGTGGTTACTAGCTTGAATCTTGTAACTGTTCGCTTTCAAGAAGGATGATAGCTCATAAACATGTCAGCTTAGTTACCATTTCCCAGCAACGAATCTGAAAAAAATATTTACACTGTTTTTTTAACCTTATAAGACACTATCTGATTAGCACTGTCTCAGACATAGTCTACTATAGCAGAAGACATTCTTTAACCCATAAGAAAAGTAAAGAAATATTATCTTTTGTTTCTACTTTTACTATGCGTTTTGAAAAAATAAATTATATTGGGCTGTAGCTGTCAAACATTTATGAAACTTTCAGCCCTGAAAACAGCCACCTTTTCTGGTTTTAAATCTAAATACATATTACAGCCTCCAGCACTATGTTCAGCATAGTTTACTATATCAAGAGACAGCTGTTTCTTTAACCCCTTTCACTCAAACTCGCACATATACAAATACCATCCTCTTCACCACAACATTCAAATTGAATTATTTTATTAGAAAACATTGCTAATTAGTAATTTGTGGCATTTTCACTGTACATTTTAAACTACTAAACCCCACTTTCACCAAATTGTTAGATTCCAGGATCATTTGACATTGAGTAGGCATGCTAAATTGTAGGATTATATTGTATACTGTATATTGACCACCAAGAAGGGGAATATATTTACAGTTTACTACAGGGACATCAGGGATTGTGGAGGGGAAACTGCTAGACCACCTGGGAGGGGGCATTGTTAAATTTTAATATAATGAGCCACATTGGAAATCGGGGAGGAGGGGAGCCACTAGACAACCAGGGAAGGGGACATTATTACATATTAATATAAAGGACCACATCAGGGATCAGGGGCCACTAGTCCACCAGGAAGAGGAATATGTTTACAGTTCACTATGGAGACATCGGGGATTAGGGAAGGAGACTGCTAGATCACCAGGGAAGGGGGAATAATTAAATATTAATATAACAGGCCACATCTTGGTTCAGGGAAGGGGGCCACTAGACCACCAGGAAGGAGAATATGTATACAGTTCACTACAGGGACATCATAGATCAGGGATAGGGGACTGCTAGACTGCCATGGAAGGGGGCAATACTATTTTTCATCATAGTGGGTCACAGCAGGGATAGTTGCAACTGCTAGACCACCAGAGTCTAGAGTGGGACATGGCCATCCTGCAGGTTGCAGCAAGCCCTCCCGGTGTGTCTTCAGTTAGGTACACAGCCACAGCTGACACAAGCCATGGGACTCTGCCCAACAGAGAATTGAGAGCAGGGTTCCTGGTGCACTGGGCATCATTGATGCAAGCTGCTGTTTGCTGCAACTTGCTCAGATCTATACCTGTTTTGGGAATAGAGCCTCAGATATCAAGCTACTAAAAGAAAGAATGCCTGTGTTTTCACCCAAAAATTAAATTCCATGACATTTCCTAAAATTCTGTAAAGTTTCACAAAGTTTGTGGAATGTTGTAAACTTTCTGCTGAACCTGACTTTGCTAATGTTACCCAACCCTAGTTTAAAGTAAACCTAGGTCTCTTGGTTCACAGCTCCTTGTTGAAGTGTACTTCCTATGCTGGATAACAAGAGTGTATCCAAAATTACTTTACAATACAGTTGAGAGATGGGATTGAAGGTGCTGCCATTTGCAGCATGCAGGGAAATTCAAATCTGTAATGTGAAGGTACCAGAATAAGCCTCAGTTTACATCAGACAACATCAAAACCATAAAGCATTTGAGGACCTAGCGTCCCCTGGATAAGGAGAAGAACAGCAGGAATCTGCAGAATCTTCTTAACATGTCTTTTTTCTTCCCCTAGCCATATGCCCCCTCACTTCTTGGGTGACCTTACCTATCTCTTCCTATTGAGTGGTGCCTGTGCACTTCATCAAGGAGCACTATCTGTTGTCCAGGTAGGAAAGCATGTAGGTAGAGGGAGGGGACACAGACAAACCTCTTTATTTGCTTCAGCTCTGTGCAGATTACTTATTGCAGCTTCTGGGAGCATAGCTGTCTCATCCCTCTTCTCCTGACTACTGTTTGGGACTTTGGCATGAGCTCAGGCCTCTACAATATTTAAATGCTAGAAACCACCCTGACTGATAACTGCAATTTCTTGATTTCCCTTGCTTTATAACTATTTCATAATCATATGTGTATGAGTGCTTTTCCAAACTATTTTTTTTATTTTTTGTTTAATGGCCGAAATCAAGTCAGCTTGCCCCACTCTCAAAT
Source organism: Neoceratodus forsteri (assembly GCA_016271365.2). Classification (NCBI taxonomy): domain Eukaryota; kingdom Metazoa; phylum Chordata; order Ceratodontiformes; family Ceratodontidae; genus Neoceratodus; species Neoceratodus forsteri. The sequence goes on along the minus strand of CM028136.1, from coordinate 148,882,452 downwards.
AAACCTACTGAACGTACTGTACATTATCATCTAGCTACCCCCTGTATTTGCAGAATAAGCTTCTGGCAATATTCTGAAAGGTCTAGAGGGAGAAAGGCTATAATTATGTTTCAGTATAAAGAATGCTTTTAACAATTAACAAAAACAGATATCAATGGTATGATCTTACCCTCTCACCCTTTAAGCACATGAAGGTGAGAAGACAACTCTCAATATTTTGTTTTCTAACTTTCCACTGATATTATGTATATCTGTAAGCTTGTCATGATTGCCCTACCCCACAAAAATACTGCCCAACTGTTCTTGTCTTGCTACTGGCATTTTCCTGTTTCCCTACTGTGCCAACTTTAAACACAGATTAAACAACTTGGATTACTTTAGAAGTAAAAGTAACACAAAAGGTAAATACTGTACATTAGTGAAATCTCAAATGAACTGCTGAATTTCAAACTGTAAGTCCAAGTACAGTAGTTTTTTGAGAAAACCTTGGAGATTTTTTTTTCTTTTGCTGCAGGTGAGGAATTGTTAGCTGTTTTCTGTCCACTCCCTTTCTCAAAAGCTAAATTAATGATTTATATCAGTTTTCCGGAACACTAGTACATCTCACTATGGTAAGACTTGAAAATATCAAGTACCATCCTTTGAGGATCATATAGTTACAGCATGGCAAATACTGGGGCTTTAGCAAAACTAGCCCATCAAATCCTGTCACTAATGGCCTCCCATAATACAGTAGCTGTTCAGACAAAGCTCAGAATGATCCACTATGGACCCAGAGTTTATCTGTGGTGACTGCCAAATACTGTTACCCTTGGGTCAGTGTCATCCACTCAAAGCTGTGAGCTGATTGGACAGGCAAACGTATATTTACTGGTAATGCCAGGAGAATGCCCCAATAAACATCATTCCCTTCACTGTTATGGTCACTACAGAGAACCAAGCAATATCCAAAACAGTTGAAGTTTTAGGCAATGTAAAAATTAAAGTTAAATTTATAAAAGCTATAACACTCATCCTCAGGTATTTCAAATGATGATGTCCTTTGGGAGTTTAAAGGCCTGAAGTACACTTACTGTAATTCATTTCACAGGGAATTATCCCTCTAGATGGGCCCTCAAACATAAGCCTCATTTTTTAAGTAGAAAAAAAAGTCTGTGTTTCATGACAAACTTTTCTTTAGAGAGCACATCATCAAGTAAGGAAAGGGATAAAAATAAAAGTCCTTGTAATTAATTATTTATAATTATCTTGCTCAGAATCTTTCCTCTGCCTTAGAGATGAACATCATAGTGGCAGTGAGAGAAAAAAAAACATTTTTTTTTTACTAAAATTAAAAGTCATCACACATACTCCAGTGCTGCTAGGCTTTGGCAACAACAGATGCATGTTTCAAGATAAAAAGTACTGTACATTTAAGTGGGGAGACAGTATAGCCATGCAAGGTAAGAACTCACTATTTCACTCTCTTGCAGTTATTTTTTAAGGAGATGAACAGGTATAAAAGGACTACAAAAAACAAAGGATTGAAAATATTTTTTCTTAAATTGTAATCAACAGAACAAAAGTCTGGAGTGTTACTCCATAATTTGAAAAGCAAATATCCACAGATCTTGTCTCAGTATCTCTTTACATGCTCAAGGCAACCTTTATTTCTTGAGTGACCTATGCTTGTACTGAATTAATTTACACTGCAACTGACCTGTGGATCAACCAGAGATTTCTGTTTCCAGTGCCAATTATGCCCTATTCATTACAAGCACTGAGTTTGATATTCGGATTTTAAAAGTAAACAAAAGTGGCCAGCCCTGTGGTACGGCGGGCTGAGGCAGTGGCTGCCACATGTCCTGCCTCACTAGTGATGGGTTCAAAGCAGACCAGGGTCACTCTGAGGATGGACAGAAAAGGTAGACTTGAACATCCCACAACATCTTTACTCCCTCACAGACAGGGGTGCCTGTGTTCTGCAACTTGATTGCTACCTGGTGGAGGCTAGATGGTAGTAATGGTGGAAGCAGTAGATTGGGGCAAGGCATTGACAGATGTGGTATGTACACAAGCCAGTGTGCACATTTGCACACACAACAACCTGGGGGAAAACAGAAAGAAACCTACAATAGGAAGCCACCCTCGTGGCATTGATGGCTGAGGCACTATACATGCCTTACTGCCTGCCATGCCTGCAGCCCATGTTAGGGAATGGATGCGGGTGCTGGGGGGGGGTCAGCCAGGGGAGAGATGATTGAGCATCTGGAAGACAGGTCTTCTCCCTTGGGGAGGGGGGATTTATAGTCTGCCGCTGTACTGCCACTGGAAAGAATCCAGGTGGAAGCGAGTGTGGCCATACTATGTGGGTGACCCCAATTCACAGCATCAGAGGCATCTCCATGGATGTGGAGCTCACAAAACATGCTTACTGCACACTCGTGGTCAGGGAGATAATTAGGAAGAAAAACAGGGAGGAAAGACTAAATGATGCTCTGTCCATCCATCCATCAGCCTTCTGTGCCACTCTGGGTCCAGGGCATGTCTAGATATCTATACAGGGGGGTGGGATGGCACTCCCCTCCTGGTCCTGCCATAAGGGGAACCCATACTGCCCCCAACTCTGGAGGTAGTGAAGACAGCTGCAGATGATGGGAACAGGGGGCAGATGTAGTACCTGTCCTGTCCAGGAGAAGCATAAATACCTGTAGAAAAAAAGAAACATACAGGAGGTAAAATGTCCTGACTACTTGCCCCCCCACACACAAATTACCCTACAGGGTAGGCTACCCACCTCACAAGGCTCAATGTGATGATTAACCTGTACATAGGCCTCTGAGATGATGGTGCTAGAGGATGCTGCTGGAGTCACAGATGTCAGGAGGAACAAGTATTGGTAAAAAAAAAGCAAAGAAAATAAAATTAGAACAAGGTAAATATGATTATACAATATACCTGAGTGAACAGTTTAACACTAACATGAGATGATTATGAAGACACAGTGGGAACACTAATGAGTGAGACTGAAAAAATCAGAGTTCCATAAGTAATTATCCTTTACAAAGAAAAAGACCAGTGAGCTCTGCTGTTAGCTTTCATTATTCATTTATTTTCAAACTTCCATAAGAGATGATTAAATGAGCAAGTGTGAAGTGTGTCAAAATGTGTCAAGCTACAAACTCTATACAGTACAATACAGTGAGCCTCCCAGAGCTGTGAGTGCCCTCTGTGTTATTTCACTGTAAGTGTACAAAGTGGTGGCAGTGTGATTTTCTCTCAGAAATGACTTGTTTTGCTGTTGCTGAGATTCTGTGATTTTATCTTCTGTTCCTCTTAGCTAGCAACTTAAAAAAAAAAAAAAAACACGGCCCAGATTTTAAAATAATTAATGCAGCCAAAGACAAGCAGTACTGCACTTATTGGATATACAGTGTGCTGCTCACAATCTGTAAGCACAGCTACTGAGACACTAGGTGTGATACTAAGTGTTTAGCGCATTTGCACTAAATACTCTAGTATAGTATATAGTGAGGGTTTGTTCTGCATGGATTTCCATACCAGCGGAAACCTTGTTGTACCACAGTTCAAAGGTCTGGGAATGCAGTTGCGGCCTTCTGTAGTACAATGAGATTCCAGTTGATCCGAAATCCTCCAGGCAGCTGGTGTTTTTGCAGTGCTGCCACATGCACTGCAATCAGTTTAAGTTCTAAACTGAAACTGCTGGCATGTTCGTTGCTGCTGTGTTGCACTGTGAAAAAACTTTCAATTAAAAAAAATAAATCAACCGTAAACAAAAAAACACTACACACCATAAAAAATACCTGTTGGGCAACTACATGACCAACCAGCCTGGCCTGTGTTGCCAACTCAAGCTTCTGATCATATTGCGCCTCTCAAGCTTCACTCTTGAGGTCTGATGTAATTAAAATCCCTCTGTTACAAAACAAGCTGGTTGGGTATAGCTGCCCAACCAGTATTCGCTATGTGTTCATGCAAATAAAACAAACCATTTGCATAGAGGGCACAAATGTATATGAAACAGTTTTAAATGCACCAAAAGTCTGATCAGGCAGTGCTTTTTGATGCTTCTAAAACCCTACTTAGAACAATGTGCACAGTGGTGTATTACTCTCCCCCCCCCAGCAGCATTAGTGCTGTGTTTCAAATATAACTGTAACATCCCCCCCTCACAGTACTTTACACAGTTAGCTACCCCCTGGCACCCATAACTGGGCACAGACTTCAGAAACATTTAAACAATTGCACCTGAAAATAATTATTTTATGGCTAGTGCACCTTCCCAGTTAACAAAAACTAAATAAATAAAATTGGTACCACCCCTAACTTTGGCAATGTATACCAGGTTCATTTCTCTAGAGATCAAAGGGGTGAGGGTGTATAAAAGCAAATATGACCTAAATTGGTATTTACAATAATCAGGTCCTGAGGAGAGAACTTTTTGCTAGGGCTATGTTAGACCTAACCTCTGGAGGCGTACCCAGTAGTGCCACTCAGGAAACAATAATGTAACTGTAAAAATCATAGTTCAAGTTTATTCAAGTTTATTGCAGGAAAACTCCATTGAGCAAGCTCATTCACAAGGAGGTCCTGTGACATAAACACTTAAAGTACAAACACAGATAGGTAATAACAGTATATACATGAAATGCATGTTACATGATACAGGCTGGATATACATACAGGGGTACCATATAGGGTGACCGCAGGTGGTAAACATTGATATGAGACAGGGAAGCGACTTACAGGTTGCATACTGATAAATGAAACATGATGACTGGTGTGTGCAATACATATACCGTATTTTGGCAGCTAGAACAAACAACAGTCTACAACTGATATGGGGGGAGGAGTGATTTGATAGAGTAGCAGTGGAGCGTAAGCAAAGATAAAGCCAGGAGTAGAAGGGAAGGAAAGCAGTTAATATGACAAATCAATTATACCTTACCAGTGGATAAATATGGCACACATGGGGAAGGAAGAGACTTAATGACAGTTACAGGTGTCTTTTATTTTGGCTGAACTTAGTGATTTGTAGAAGTTTGTTGAAACTGTGCTAGTTAGTTTCAGTATGGTTTGTAATTGGTTCCAAATGGAGGGAAGGGCATATGCAATAGCATGTTTACGAAAGGAAGTCCGCGTCCTTGGTATGTCAAGCTTAATAAAGTCAGATTTTCTTAACGAGTATGCACTATGTGAGATACTAATAAGGGAAGAGAGATAGCTTGGCAATTTCTGCAGGAGCAGTTTAAGAGTACATAGCCCAGCATGGAGCAGGCGTTTAGTAGTAAGGGATGTCCAACCAACAGCTGCATATAAGTCACAGTGGTGCGAACGGTAAGGGGAGTTGGTAATGAACTGTAACGCACAGTGATAAAGGATGTCCAGTTTACTCAGATTTGCAAGAGTGGTGGAGGAATAGATTACATCGCCATAGTCGAGTAGGGGGAGAAAAGTAGCCTGTACAAGCTTGTTTCGAGTTTCAAGGGGGAAAAGGGGCCTATTTCTGTAGAAGAAACCTAACCTTGCTTTTAACCTTCTAGAGACATCTTCGATGTGGTCACTGAAAGATAATTTATTGTCGATCCAGATACCTAGATATTTAAATTTGGTTACAACTTCCAGAGGCTCATTTAGCGTGGTGACAATGAAGTCTTGGGCAAGGGTATTGGGGGGGGCCTGAGACAGCACTGCAGGAGAATATCATCGCTTTAGTCTTCTTAGCATTGAGCAGAAGCTTTGCCTTTACTAGATTATGCTCAAGTTGTGTGAAGTCCGCTTGAAGCACTCCCTTGACTTCAGATAACGATGAGCCAGAAGTATACAACACAGTATCATCTGCAAAGAAGTGCAGATTGGACGTAGATATGTTAGCATCTAAGTCATTAATGTTCAGAGAAAACAAGACAGGGCCTAAGATGGATCCTTGGGGGACTCCTCTTGCAACTGGCAAGGCAGCAGAAAAAAAGCCCTCCACCTTTACTTTTGGAATCTTCCAGTTAGGTAGCTAGAGAACCACTGGGTGGTATGGTATGTGGCACCCTAACATGAGCAATTGACTAATAGTTTGTGATCAACAGTATCAAAAGCTTTGCTGAGGTCCAAAAGACTGCACCATTTACCTTCTTAGCATCTATAGCAGAGATCAATCATTGGTTACTTTTGCTAGTGCAGTGATTGTGCTATGATTAGCCGGAAGCCAGATTGAGCTGGGTTAATGAGAGAGAAGGTTTCCAAGTGAGATTTTAACTGAATATGGATCAGTTTTCGAGAACTTTAGAAAGGATAGGCAATATGGAGATAGGCCTATAGTTGTTTACATCGCATGGGTCACCAGATTTAAATAGAGGGAGGATATGTGCTGATTTCCAGCAGGACGGCACAGTAGCAGATGTAATGGAAAGATTGAAGATATGGAGAATTGGAGCAGTGAGATGGGCGTAGCCTGACCTTAGGAAAAAGGGTTCCAAGCCATTGTCCCCTGTGCTTTTTTTGGTGTCTAAGCTAAGAAGAGAATCTTCTACTTCTTTATAAGTTATCTCACGCAGTTGGAAGGTGCTGGGTGCAGGACTAGATGTGGCGGGAGAGGTATGCTGGCTCATCGCAGCACCAGCATAAGGTGACGAGTCAAAAGCTAATCCAGCTGTGGCAAAGTGGGAGTTAAATTCCTCCAGGATTAGGGACTTGTTTTCCACAATCTTGCCACTTGCAACTATCTTTGTTGGGACAGAGGGGGCCATGGGCTGTCCTTCTATAGCTTTGATAGTCTTACATATTTTATGAGGGTTACCTTTAGCTTGTTCAAGAGTAGAAATATAATAGTTAGCTATAGCAGAGTGCAGTTTTTTCAAACAGTTATTCCTGGCTGTTCTAAAGGCCTGCCAATCCGAAGATTCTTTGGAATGTCTAGCTTTAGCCCAGAGCTTATCTCGAGCTATAAGGGCTGCCTTGAGATTCGAGGTGAACCAGGGGTTGGAATTGTTCCGTCCCTTACTTTGATGAAAGGGCATGCTTATTTATTATTGTAGTGAGTTTGTCATTAGGATGCAAGCTGCCTTGTTGACATCTTTGGCTAGGTAAAGATCTTGCCATCTGATCATGCTCAGGTCAGATAGGAAGTTTACTGCACTGAATTGCGAAAGGATCTTTTGTTATAAAGATGGGTTGGATGGCCTTAATTTGAGATCTTATGCAAACAACAATTCCATGATCGCTCATGTTGTTGTGGAACACTGCCAAATGAGATATTTTGTGTGGATGGGTGGTTAGTACCACATCTAGAATGGAACTGTTGGCAGTATTTAGAGTTTTGTTCCTAGTAGGTTCACTGACTAATTGCCCAAGACCTAGCTTCGTCACAAAGGGATTTGAGGCCGTGTGATTTAGGTGACAGCCAGTCCATATTTAGATCTCCTAGAAATATTGTTTCAGTTTTGCATCTAAGAACATGGATTTCAAAAGATTAAGGACTTCATCACCACCAGACGGGGGTCTATAGCCACCTAGGATAGTGATACATTCCGAGGAGGGGAGATGAAGGCTCAGCGAAACTAACTCAAATTCCTTGGCTAGAGAATTGCAACTAATATTGGTGACCAAGTACTTAGATTTGGTGTAGATAACCACACCCCCGCCTCTAGAATCTCTATCTGCTCTAAATAAATTGTAGCCCTGCAGTGATATTTGTTGATCAGTGTTCGTCTTTTTTAACCATGACTCAGTAATTATGATAAGGTCTGGGTTGCGTGTGCAGCCCAGGCTTGCAGCTGTACCTACGAGTTTTTAGGCAGGCTTAAATGTTGATCATCATCATTTTGAGACCTGTGGCCTCAACAAAATCGATAGGCGAGGTAAGTTGTGGGGGGCCAGGGTTGAGCTCCACATTTCCTGAGCAGAGAAGAAGCAGAAGTATAACTTTCTTTAAGGAGCTTATAGAATTGAGACTGCTTTTTATTTCTTACGGCAACCCATATGTATGCTGTAAGAGGCGGCACCACTGTAATGACAGTTGATCGTGATCAATGTAAGTGCTTGGGCAGACATAGGTGAGGACAGTAGCAAGGGGTGTAGGCTAACCAGGGGAATAGGCTAAAAGGGGAGAGGAGAATGACATAGTGTCTGCATGGTAGACTGTTATAACATTAGGTATTGTTAAGGTACATTGGAGAACTGAATTGCATTGAGGTACTTCAAATTGCACTGTATTGCTGAAAACTCTGCACCTTAGGAGCAATAAAAACACAATAAGGAGAGCCATGGTCCCAGATTGAGTGGTCTCGTGATTTGTATTAGTGCAATATTTTCTAGGCAAGAAATTTGCCCACCTAGGTACTCACTTAAAACCTAGATGAGAAAATACAGCAGAAAGGGGAACAAGGACAGCAGGAGCAGCTTAGTTAGTGGCCATCCACCCTTCAGACTCAAGTCCCCTTGTAGCAGCACCAGGAAAGAAGTAGAATGATAATGCATGCCATATTGCCCACGAATGAATACAGTGATTTATGTAGAAGACCAAGAATCCCTCTAGTGGCAGGTCTGTATAACCTGCTAATGGAAAACTAGCCAAAAAGGTACTTAGACTTATCAGCACCAAGGAAGAGTGCTTGGATGGGGGCGCTGCAGGAAGAGCAGTCAGACAGAAGAGGTGTAAGCACTTTAAAACAGTAGTAGAAATTACAATCCAGCTAATACAGTTGAAAAACTCCTAATAACACAGTTGAAATGTGCTTAGTTCTATCGAAAATCTAACAAAGTGCCAGGTGTCTATGGCAGGGGAAAACTCCTGGCCAATCAAAGTGGGTTTGCTGGAAGCACCCGTGTTCCGATTGGCTGCGCTGTCCCGTACCTTCCAAGGAGCTGCAGGCGGGTGTCCTGGTCTTGGTCGGTGGCTGGCTGGGTGCCAGCCGACCGTGGGTGAGCTGGAGCAGCCCTGTTCAGGGACAAGCAGCTTCCAAGGAGCTGCAGGCGGGTGTCCTGGTCTTGGTCGGTGGCTGGCTGGGTGCCGGCCGACCGTGGGTGAGCTGGAGCAGCCCTATTCAGGGACAAGCAGCTTCTAAGGAGCTGCAGGCGGGTGTCCTGGTCTTGGTCGGTGGCTGGCTGAGTGCCGGCCGACCATGGGTGAGCTGGAGCAGCCCTGTTCAGGGACAAGCAGCTGGTTTGGTTGGTGTTCTAGAGTGTGACTTTATTCCAAAAGATGTTCTCTAAAGCAAGGGTGTACTCCCAAGGTTTACACATCATGGCACTAGGAACTTGCAAAACAACAAATAGACTGTATCTGACAGAAAACTCTTTGTATTCCCACACTGTAGGACATAAAACTTCTCGCACTCCCATATAGCATAGGACATAGGACATTTCTTCCAGTGACACTGGACACAACCGAAAATGCATTTGCTAACAGGACACTTTCACTTTGTTTCCCACTTGTCGTAGGACATTGAACATTACTTCTAGTGGCATGGGCCAAAACTGAATGTACATTTTGCTAAGAACTAGCACAACCCACTTCAGGGGGTAAAATCCTCTTCAGACATTGGCCCTATGTCTAAAGTAACCAGGTGCCTTTACTGAACCTGTTGGTCCTGAACTGGTTACTCCAGATGGGGGTCTGCCCACCCTTTACTCTCAAATCCATACTTAGTTATTCTTTTACAGTTACACCATAAACATTCAGAAATACACTTTGGAAAATGCTTATTGAATGAAACTTTGGCATCCAGCATTTGAATCACTACACTGGTAGTGGAAAAACTAAAGTCCCAAACAATGTGATATAGTCATCACACACTTCAACCAATTTTAAATGAGAACAGTCTCACACTTCTGAATTCCACAGAAAAGTTGTGCATTTCTCTTTTAGTCAGAGAATACAACAGTACAGGTACTTGCTTTCTGTAGCAAAAGTCAGATCCTACTCAATGTTAAACATTACATGCAACTTCAAAACATCCTGATCAACAAGGTGATTGCACCTAGGATTCATCCACTAGCAGTCCTTTTCATGCCTCCAGGGATGAAACTCAGGAGATCCTGCTGTAGATGACGGTTTCTACCACTTCTCTTGGTAAGCTGGAGAATTACCAGGACTAGGGTGAGGAGGCAGGCCTCTCAACTCAGAGCCATCAGCTGAGCAGTTCTCACTCCTCCCTCTTCCAACTACAGACTCACACTGACTCTTGTCTCAAGATGCTAAACTTCCTTCTCTCAGCTGGCAGAATCTTATGCTACTGTGAGAGTTCCAAATGAACTCATCACTTCTATCTCAGCTGAAGCCAAGTAAACAGAAGAGTGAGCAGGTGAAAACCCCATTTAACTAGTTAGTCACCAGCTGCCTCCCCCTGCCTAGCACTGTAACTGAGGGGATTCTAGTAACCCCAAGGGACTGGGTGGTTACATAACAAGAAATGTTCCTCCTCACTCCCCTTACCTCATTGACAAACAAATACTAAGTCAGCCAAAGGATTGCAGCAGATATCACCTTGTCAGTGTCTCCTCTCCTGTATCCTGAAGGTGGGCAGGTAGGGATCCTCACCTGAGGATAGGGGCTTAGCCCTGGCACCACCACCTCAAGGGAGGAACCACTGGGGCCAAGCAGGGAGTGTGGACCACCTGCAGTAGGCAGAGAGGGAGGGATCAAAAAGAGCTGAAAGCAGAAGCTGTCCATCATTCCCTCTCAGCTGCTATAGATTTAGATTGCCAGAGCTCCATCATTACTGCAGGACTGACAGCTTGAAGAGCTACAAAGGCCAAGATACTATTATATCTTTTGCAACAGTGGTCATGAATTTTAGCCCTGCTTCATTTCAGTGGCTGCGGCCTGCTGGTTGTGCACTTTAGCCTGCAATTATTTGTCTTCTTCTTGGGGTTCTAATATTTGGAATTATAGGTACCTGGGAATACAGCAACAATCTGGGAGTCTGAGTCTGTGTGCTCTGGTGGCCGACTGCAAAGTTAGAGCCCATGCCTGGTCCCCCTCGTTGCAGATTCTGGCTTTTAGCCATCCACATCAACTGTCCACTACCATGATGAGGAACAGAGATATGGCAATGCGTCCAGAATCCAGGAGGAGTAGGGTCTGAGTTTTCTGGGATTTTATTTATTTATGTGAACGTTTCAGAAATTACAAACCTTTGAGTCATAGACTCATTTCCAAAGGTTCCTTGTCAATAATAGTACAGACACAATACAAAGTAATACAAGCAGTATGATATATTGCATAATACAGACAACAGTAGTAAATACAATACAGTACATCAAGTGCAGTTGTCAATCTAACATTGTTTGTGCATTGAGTGTGGATATTACAGGAATGATGGCTTCAACAGTGATGTAGCTAAGATACTTGGAGTGCTTATATAGAGTTGCAGCTAACACACTTGGGATGCAGCAGTGCGATTATCACACTGGCATTGTTGTGTATAGTATCTAATGATTACATGGATGATGGCCTATATAGAGTTGTAGCTAATATATATATATATATATATATACATATATATATATATATATATATATACACACATATATATATATACGTGGACTATCCAGAGTTGTAGCTAGGACAGTTTACTGGGCTAAAAATAAAGCAAGCTGGCATTCAGTCTAAGAGAGCTGGCCAGGTCGGACATTGTCAGGGTGCTACCATGTCTAACGTGCTACAGCTAGTGTGGCATGCCAGCTGGCCATATGGTAACATCAACCAGTCGACCACGCCCATGGATAGAGCAGCCAGCGAGCTGCGTGGTTCAGCACCAGGAGCCCATAGATGCATGGGTACAAACAGTTGCTGGTGCACTGACTAAATTGAATCATTTTCCTCCCTTTTTGCTTTTATATGCTGGCATTAAGCCATGTCCAGCAACATGCTCCCGACTACAAAGGGGAAGTCAAGCCACTATTCCCATACCTGGTAAATGGCCATATGGCTTACAGACAGGATGTGCCTAGTACATTAAAAAAAAAAGTTAGATTAGAGACCTAGGAGTCTTGGTGGATGTTAACATGAATAATTCAGAGCAGTGCAGGAGGGCTGTGGTCAGGGCAAATAGGATGTTGGGATGCATCGCTAGGGGGATTATCTCAAGGAACAGGGAGGTGATTTTGCCACAGTACAACAGCCTGCTTAGACTGCATATTAAGTACTGTGGGCAGTTCTGGAGCCTGCACCTCAGGAGGGACATCCAACTCCTGGAGAGGGTTCAGAGGAGAGCAACCAGAATGATCTGGGGCCTGGTGGATATGACATATAAGGAACGACTAGGGGAACTCAACCTGTTCTTGCTGGAGGAGAGGAGGGACTGGGGGGACATGATTGAGGTCTTCAAGTACCTCAGGAGAGTAAATAAAGTAAGTCGAGATAGGATCTTTCAACTGAAGGAGGGTGGAATCACCAGAGGACACAGTTGGAAGATTGAGAGTGGTAGGATTATGGAGGAAAGGAGGAGGAGGTACTTTACCGACAGGGTGATGGAACCGTTGAATTTCGCTGCCCGGGGAGCTGGTACAGGCAGCTGTGGTGGAAGGATTCAAGAGAGGACGGGATGAGTATAGGCAAGAGGTGAAGCAGAGGTTGGTTTGCCTGGGGGGGCAGGACTGGGGGATGGAGTAACAGTGGAAGGAGACAGATAGAGGGCTATGGTACCCAATCAGGGTGCTGGAGCACGAGCAGACTTGATAGACCAACAGGCCTACTCTGCTGGTGTCTAGTATGTTAGTATGTTATTTTAGACTCAAACACAGGGATGGACTCATGCTCTTCAGTTTATTTCTGTGCCATAGCCCAGCTGAGGTATCACCCTGCCTTTGGGACCTTCATCAGGACCTCCAAGCTGCTCACTTCATGTCAGAAGTATCCCCTCTTGGCCTGATGGGGGAGCAAGGGAAGAGGTAGTGATTGCCCATCCTGGGTAGGACCATACTTAAGTGCTGAGACTTAAAGCCTTTCCAGTAATATGTATGGCTAATTTGCCCCTTTTTTCCAGATGCTGTTGATAAAATCCTTCCTGCTCCACTGACTCACACTACAGGCTTGGGTTGCTGGATCCAAGTTTGGCTCGGCAAGAACAAGTGGTGAAACAGCCAGGGCATGGGCTGCATGTTGCTTCAATAGCATGAGATGCAAATGAGGCTGACAAGGCCTGAAAACCAGTGCAGCATGTAGCCTGCTGGAAAATTGGACCAGGCAGCCATGTGGCTCAGCAAGCACCCCTCCACAAGCAGTCCGTCTACTCACGGAAGCCAGACTTAACATGCCAGTGCCCGGGGAGGGGGTCACACACCAGCAGGCAAAGAATGTTGGGGTCCAATAGATATCATAAATAAATAAATAGATAAATGCAGTCTGAATGACTGCCTATGAGACTGTCCCATGGGGGAGTTTCCTGACTATAAAACTGATTAGAGGTAGAATGATGTGTTGCATTACTACTGACTTACTGTTTTAAACAGAATTTGCTTTATTTCAATAAACAAAGCATACCATGGTACTTTTCTTCTGTTAGAGCTGAGTTTAAGCACAAGCTGCTAGGGATTGTTTACTAACTTAAATAGTTATGTCATTGAAATAAAATAAGGTGCAATAAAATCTATAATGGCAATAATGGGGGTGGTTTAACCTGTAGATACTGAGACAGTCTTAGGGACCACATAGACCATGGGCAGGTTAATAGTAAGGTATGAAAGTAACAATAAATAAATAAAAAAATTAAATAAGAATAAATAAATAAATACAATAAAGTAAGAAGAGATGGTTCCGGGGTGAACAGGGGTTGTGAGTTCTGGCTTTGCTTGGATCTTGTTATGCTTTACAAACACACCCAATTGTTGTCCATACAGCCAGTTGTAAGCCAAATTAACAAAAAAAGAAAAAAAAAACAAAGAAGGAAGTATTCAGTTGGTGTTTTACTAGGTAGAAATGGGAGAGTGCTGGTAGTGTGTCAGCTGGCCACAACAAGGCCCTTCCCCCATGCACCTGGGTTAGAAGCACATTCATTAAAAATGTCTTCCTTGTGAAGGAAGCAGCTTTTTATTTCAGCTTTGGAATCATGCCAGTAAGAGCAAGACTTCTTGTGCAAAGGCAGCAGTGAACGTGGCCTCTGAGGATCAGCTGAGGGTAATGTATGCTAAGAATGGCAGAGAGTGGCTGGAAGGTTGCCTAGAGAGGACCAATACTCTGAAGGGGAAGCAGACACAGGAGACACAAAAGAGGCCAGTGAAGGAGCCTGCAACACGTCAGCCTAAGGTACCCTGGAAACCCCAGTAAGGTAAATCCAACCAGGGGCTTCTGTATTGTCAGGTGATGAGTTTAAACAATGGGCATATGGGGTTTTGGTGGTGCCCCACAGGGGGTGCATCCTCAAACCAAGCCCAAAAAATGGACTAAGAAACCTAACCTCAAGGGTGTGGATCTGGATGTGGAAGAGGTGGGTGCTACCCCCCCACTCTGGAACTGACACTGGCAGGTCCTTATATAAGCCAAGCTGGCCCTGATAAGCCTCCTACCATGGAGGAGAAGCTGGACAGGCTGATGAAGCTCTTGACTGGTTTTACAGCCTCAGTTCAGAACTAGCATCAAGGAGAAGGAATGAGCCAGGCATCCACAAGTGCCACCAGTAGCGGTATAACATCACAAGTGATGCTTACAGCCCCCCCCCAGTTACTACGTAAGTGTGGTAAAACCAGTTGGGTTCCACATCATTGATAAGGTCTGGCAACTGATCCAGGGAAAGGAGTATGTTTTCTTTATTTATTTATTTAGCAAATCAGAATTACAACCCTTTGAGTCATAGACTCAATTCCAAAGGCTCCACATCAGAATAAAACATAGACATTCATACAGGACATACATAGAATAAATATGGGGGAGCAATCCTACAGAGTATGAATACAGTGAGCACGGGTTAATGCCTATACATTTGGTAGCTGAAACAGGGCAGAGCTATAGACATATTTACCTAAGCGGTCAAGACCTATACAATTGGTAGCTAAAGCAATGCATGATTTGAGTTGGTATTAAGCAACCTCAGGGAGGCCTTGTCTTATACATAATATGATGCATTCATAATCCAGTGCAACTATATGATAACTGAGGGACATGAGGAGCCTGTAGGTTAGAAATAGTGAGGGCTCTCCACTGGCTGGCCAAGGGAGGGTGCATGGCCTAGCAGCATGGCACAGGATCCACAGGTTACCAGTTACACTGGCATTAATGTGAGGAGAGGATATGAGCCCTTAAGGCAACTTTAAAAGGACCTAGATTGGTGATTGATGTGACAGCTGGTGGGAGGGCATTGTACCAAGATGGAGCTCTAAGGGGGAAGGATCGCTGGGCTAGGGTGGTCATGATCCGATGCATCTTCCAGATAGTTTTTGGGGCAGCCCATGTGGATGCTGAGATGGTGGCTGCCTGAAAAGAAGCCATGACACCTACTGGGGTTAAACCCAGGTGGGTTTTTTTGGTGATGAGACAGGTCTGGTATAATAGTCTTTCCTCAAGGGAGAGGGTATTAGTGTGCGTGTATAGGGTGCAGGTATGTGCATTTCTGTCGGCACCAGAGAGGAGCCAGCAGGCCTTATTGATGACTACTTGTATTTGATGAAGCACCGTAGGGTCGGAGGCAGCATAGATTGTGAGGCCATAGTCCACCAGCGACAAAACTGAGGAGGTAATGGCTAGGTGAAGTGCTTCAGGTGGCAAGCAGTCTTTATGTCTGTAAAGGAGACCAATGCGGGTATTGGTGGCAGAAGTGACCATTTTATATGTTCATGGAATGAGAGGAAACAGTCAAATGTAATACCGAGATACTTATACTTTTGGACCTGTTCCAGTGGGATGAGAGAGGTGGAGAGTATTTCAAGGGGGAAATCCTTTGATCTGTGTTGACGGTGGGTATAGAGCATCATCTTATTTTTTTTATGTTGACCACCAATCTGTGTTCAGCAAACCAGTGTTCAATCTGAGAGAAGGAGTTTTGTAAGATACACTGGAGAGAGAGAGGATCAGGATGTGCGGCATAAAGAACAGCATTGTCCACATAGAGGAGAAGGTTGCCAGGGCAAGATTTAGACAGGGCATTGAGGTAGCTGCGGAATGGCAGGGGATCCAGGCTAGATCCCTGAGGAACTTCTGAGCAGACAGACAGCATAGTAGATATGGTATTATTAATTTTAACACAATGGGTTCTAGATGAAAGATAGCTGGAGAACCATGAGAGTGGACAATGAGAGACCTCAATTTGTTGTAATGTCTTAAGGAGGGGATGAAAAACTGTGTTGAAGGCCTTTGAGAGGTCTATAAACATGGCCCTTGTGAGGTACCCCTTGTCAAGTGTGGAGTGCAGGGAGCTAGCAAATTCTGTGAGGGCGGTCGTAGTGCTATGTCTAGCTCTGAAACCATGCTGCTTCCTACAGAAGAGGCTGTGTGCAAGGAGGTAGTCAATGTGGTCATGTTCTCTCTACTGAACCACTCTGGTAAGCAAGAAGAAGGAAAGGAGAAAAAAAGAGGATCAGGATAAGAAGGTGAAGGCTGAAGGCATCTTCAATAGCTGGCTAGCTGGGTTTGTAGTTTTTGCCAGTACAGTGGTTAAGACGGATCCAGAGAATATGTAGATCTGTTCAATTACCTGACCAGGATCATGTTGGCTCAAAGGCAGAAAGGAGGAAATGCTTGTGTAACCACTAGGTGGCACTATCCTATGGGCTACTACCTCGGCCTATGTGACTAGGCACAGGTTGAGGGGCCTGAGCTCAGTGAATGAGTGCCTCCACCTGGAGAAATGGTTTCCAGGTAGCATAACTGTTGTTGGTATAGCCCTCTGGGATGCTATAACCACCCACCAACCCTTCTAGTGGCCCAAATAGTTCAGCAACAAAACATTCAAATTTACCATATGACAGTAATGATATGCTCACACTCCTTGCACTTACCACCAGGGCTGGATCTTCAGCAATTACCCTGGAGACCCCATGGAAAATAAGACCAGTGATTCAACAATACAATAACAGTACTGTATCCCCATCAATAAGGTAGAAACTAGCCTGGTTAGAAGTGAAAAACCACAATCTGATTTATTCAGGGGATGTGAAAAAGGGTGGGGCGTAAATCTAGTGGTGATTGGCAAATCTGATTAAATTCAGGTAGAGTAGCATGCACTGTAAGTCCCTCTGATCAGGTCCTGCAACCCTGGGTACCCAGTTGGTGAACAGGCTAGCCTGAAGCACTGCCTAGAGTAGTCCAGCATTGTAGGTGTTGTTGGGGCCCTTAGAAAGGAAAAACACAGTTAACATGCACTCAGTCCAACTGTTTGTAATCTGGAGTCGGATGGCTGAGTTCATTGCAATAAACCCAAAAACAAGAAAATTAGATGACACACACAAATGATTGTAGCTTTGTTGCAGGGAGTTTCCCTGTTTTGTACTCATGTTACCCAGACCAGAATGCAGGCCAGGCTAGATGAAGACTGACTGTTGTTGTACAGAATGGCCAGGGGAAGCAGGGCCTACACAATTCACTGTGGTGGTCGCTGCCTGTTTGGTGGTGCTGAGCAGAGGGCTGAATCCCCCAGCGGGTCTTTCACCGGAAATGTCTCTGAATCGGGAGTGGCAGCCTAGGCCAAGGTGGCAGGGACCAGGCAGAGAGAGCAATTCAGATGAAGTCCATGCTAAGTGCTGGAACAGCCTCCAGCTGGTGTTACAGAACTCATGGTGGGGAATCAAATCATGACCCACACTTAGAGGTGCAGCGAATTTAAATTTCATCTGTGAAGTGAATGTGAAGTGGGCACTTCACGTTGCTACTCCGCTACGAGGAGTGGGCAATGCAAAGTGCTCACTTTGCCTTGTCATTACCACTTCATGTTAACTCATTGTCTCCTAGCAGACGCCTGTAGTCATCAGTAAAAAAACACTGGTGTGTCCTAAGGACGTCTGCAGAAGTCGGCTACTGACTCCCAGTGTGCTCTTGCAACGTCTGGAGAAGTCACTTATATATTTTAATATATAGTGTAACAGAATATAATATATATTTGACTGCATAGCACTGTTGGAAAGATAATTTTATGCTGAACAACTTTGTCACTGATATTTTGTGTATATCATGTATACTTTAGGAGTTATTTGCATTTGTTTATGGTATGGTGTGTATGACTGACATGTTTTCCATCTAGATTCACCTAAGCAGCTTGAATAAAATTCACTTTTTTGGCACTTCAGCAGGTATAAAATAAAAACCGTATTGATTACAACTGGTTGCATAGCACCATTGGAAAGGCATTTTTGTGCTCATCAACTTTCATGCTGATACTTTGTATGTATCATGTATACTTTTGGAGTTATACGCATTTGTTTATGATATGGTGTGTGTGTTTGAGATTTAGCCCTCAAATCTCATCAAAGCACCTTGACTAAAATGGGGAAAAATTACATTTTATAGTAAAAAGATATTTTTTTTTAACAAACATAATATTAAAACACCATCTAATGTCTGTATGCTTAATTTGGTGTTGATATTTTTCATATTTTCCAACAAAAAATGGCTTATGTTGCCCTTTTTTGGTGAAAAAAATAGTTAGTTTGCTCTTTCGACCAGCATAGAAAAAAAACAAAATTACTTATTATTACATGCATGCCACAATTGGAAAGGCAATTTTGTGCTGAATAACTCTGCCACTCATACTTTGTGTCTAGCATGTACAGTTATCGAGCTATTAGCATTTGTTTGCGACATGCTGACTATGGCTTGATTTTGCTTAGAAAGGCCCAGAATTCACTGTTAAAAGTATATAGGAGTTCCAGGAGGCAAATGGTGTAATCTCAGAGTGAGCCTGTGGAGGCAATGAGTTAAGGCAGAATGGCAACGCGAAGTAAGGCGAAGTCATTGTGTTTAATGGACTTACATTCCTCATTAGGATTCTAAGTGATCCACTTGGTGTTTCAGATTTGGCAGACCCCCCTATACATCACATGGCTTACAGTACTGTAAGTCACATGCTCTTTAGCTAGACAGGAAGAAAGTGAGTCATACAAGCAGACACTTTTGCTTTCTCCTGTGCAGACAGAGAGAGAGAGTAGTGTGTTTTGTGACTGCTGATACTTTTGGATCAGAGCGAGGAGGAGATTTAAACTTTGATTTAGATCCAACAGCTTTTTTAAAAGCTACATTTTTTTGTCTTTTCTGTACTCTTTTTTACTTAATTTGTTTTTTCTGTAAATTTTGTTTTTTTTACCTTTATAAGTAGTTAGTTGTTTGTCCATGTCTGTGTGACTCTGTGTGTGTGTTGTGTGACAGTGTGAGTAGTGATTGCTCGGACTGAGGGAGCTCAGTAGGAGAGATGGACCAGGGTGAGGGAATGTCTGGGGCAGGGCAGCTTTGGGACAGTGTGGTAGTGATAAGCATTGTACCATGTGCATGTGTGGAGGGCATGGGCGCCCATTCCTGTTGGACCGCTCAAAACTTGTGAGTGTCCCCCTCGAAGCAGGACCAGCACTGCCTCCTGTCCTGACTCTGAGGCAGTTGAACCACCACCACCAAGTCCAGCACCAGGTCCTCTGGAGCAGGATGTGCAAGTTCCCCCTTGCCCAGGTGTGGATCCCATCCCTGTTCAGCACTGTGACCAGCAGGCTTACAATACATCCAAATAACTATTAAAAAAAATTTATGTTGTGATTCATGACGTGATCGTAAATCATGATTTGTGACTGCATTTGTGACCATGATGATGAAGAAACATGAATGCTTATGGCTGTACTTCCCCGGGCCCAATGAGCTGTAGCTTAAAACTCCCAGACTTAAAAACACGTATCAATGAGTACAATGGTGGGGTGGTGAAGCCTGGAGAGATACTACAAAACAGGCTTACAATACATCCTCCAAGTAACTAGAAAAAAAATTAATGTTGTGATTCGTAATGTGAATGATCGTGAATCATGATTTGTGACTGCATTTGTGACCGTGATGATGAATAAACTTGAATGCTTACCGCCTACGGCTGTACTTCCCTGATGAGATGTAGCTTAAAACTCTCAGACTTGAAAACACGTATCAATGAGTACAATGGTGGGGTGATGAAGCCTGGAGAGATACTACAAAACAGGCTTACAATACATCCAAGTAACTAGAAAAAAAATTTATGTGATTTGCATCGTGAATCGTGATTTGTGACTGCACTTGTGACTGTGATGATGAAGAATGTGATTTGTATCACGAGTGACTCGTGATGATGGTCCTGACTTAAACATTCATATTACTGAGTACAATGTTCATGCAGAATTAAGCACCACACCTGTCCAGTACTCTGAAAGGAAGCCAAAGAAACAACTGTGAATTAAGTTACAGATGGAGATTGGGCCCTAAAGAGATGCAAATGCCAAGACAGATTATGATTGCGCTGTGCACTGAAGAGATGCAGACACAAAGGCACAACACCTAACCAGTGCTCACCATCAGAAATTCAAATCTGGAAAAGAATACCTTTACCGGTTGGGGCGGGCGCGGGGGGCAGTGTACTGTACTGCTGCAGTAACAGTCACTAGTACTAGTACCAGTACCAGTAAAGATACCACAAAGAAGTACAAAAATCACACAGCTGTAGTGGATAGCAGCTTCACATTGCTGAAATTATTATGTGGCACAATAAAAGGTGTCTGATTTGATGACATGTGTCACACACATACTCTCTCACACACACTAAGTAATGCATAGCAAATTGAAAACTCCAGTAATATAACCACATATTTTAATCAAACTAAAATTATGCACTGCTGCACCACAACAATCAGCAAAAAAAGGCAAGAAATATTTAAAGTATTACTGTGTGTATATTAACACAGTTAAACAAGAAAAATATCACCACAACAGAAAGCACTGTCTTTTTCTCCAAGTTCAATCTACCTACACCGAAAATACACCCCTCCCCCAAAGCACACTTCCACTGTCTCTCAGTACACAGACTGAATGTTGTACATTAACATTCAAAATCCATACACAAACAATAAACGCTCGATGATATGAGCACAGGAGGGTTTCCTATAATCAATGAACTAAAGTTTCAGCAAAATAAAATTACTCAAAAAGGCTTTTTTAACAGCTTTTTCAAGGTTTGAATTGCAGAGAGCTCTCAGAGCAGATTGTCTCCTACAGCTTCCTACACACACTACCCCAAACTGAGGCTATGCTGAACAATCCAGAGCCCATGTGACCTGAAATCCCATGAAACACTGCAAAATTCGTCTTTGGAGCTTAAAAACAAGGCAAAGTAAGGTGAAGTACATTGTTTTCAATGTACTTCATATAAAATGGTAGAGTAGTGGTTTGAGAAGGCGAAAGTAATGAGAAGTCATTGTTTTCAATGGACTTTCGTTACCCATTTGATATGAAGTACTACTGCCGCATGCGAGCACCGTGAATTGGCCTTTCACTTCATGGATCACTTCGTGGAGCAAATTAGCCACTGGGCCAACCACTACCCACGCCACACATTCAGCACATTCATAACAGTTAAAGTAACTTGCTACAGTTCGGATAAAGTCTGTTTGCAAATCACAGCTTCTCTGCGCAAACCTTTCAATCTGAGGCTCACATCTGTACTGGGCAGGCAGACTGCTTCTGGAGCAAGTCTTCGGTCCACTCTCAAGTAGCAGCAACATACTTTCTCTCTTCAGACACAGGTCTCATTCAGGCAATCAAATAAATCACTTTCACACTCAAGGTAGCTCTTCACACTGGAAGATGTGACAGGTGGGCCAGTATAGCCTTCCTGCCGAAACTCTCACACTCCTACGCAGGAGCAGCTGCTCGATGACTCTAGCTGTTCTCTCTCTAAACTGCAGCTCACAACTGACACACTGCTGCAGGCAGTTCTGGGCTTTCCCAGTGATCCAAAAGGTTTGATTGACAGAGGGAACTGTCTGTCAGAGTAAGGGCTCCCCCTCTAGGTCCATTTAGACACCAAACCTTAAAAACTACAATTCCTACAACATTTCCTTTAGAGATGCAGCAAATTTAAAATCCACTGGCAAAGTGAACGCGAAGTGGCCACTTTGTGTTGTCACTGCACTACATGGAGTGTCCCATAGGAAAGGCTCACTTCGCCTTGTTATTATTACTTTGCATTGTCATTCCACCTTAAACATGAAGTAAGGCGGAGTGACAACAATATTGGCAGCATCTCACCCACACAGTCATCAGAATGAATGTGCATCCCCAAAGTTCTACTGTCTTGTGTCCAGATAACTCCCCAGTGCTGATGAAGTGAAATGAGAGTGTAACAAGAAATGCAAAGTCTCCCAGAATTAATGGCGCACTTAGTCATGTGCACAGTGGTCAGGTCACACACAGAGTAACCAGAATTAATGTGCATCCCCAAAATGCTACTGTCTTGTGTCCAGAAAATTCCCCAGTGCTGACGAAGTAAAATGAAAGCGTAACAAGAAATGCAGTCTCCCCAGAATTAATGGTGCCATGCAAATGCACAGACAGATTGAGATTGTGCTCAAGGGATGCATACGAAAAGGCACAACAACACCTAATCAATGTTTATAAGTCATAAAATCCAAATCTGGAAAGGAATACATTTTACCAGTTGGGGATTAGTGCACGGCAGTAACAATCCACTACCAGTAAAGATACCACAAAGCAGTATAAAAAATTCATGCCGGTGCGGTGGATAGCAGGTTTACACTGCTGCAATTACCCTGTATCACAATAAAAGGTGTCTGATTTAATGGCACTCATCATACACACACTCACACACACTACAAATAATGCATAGCAAATTGAAAGCCTAGAGTAATATAACCAAATCTTTTAAACAAACTGAAATTATACACTGCTGCACCATAACAAACAGCACAAAAATGTCAAGAATTACTAAAAAATATTACTGTGTACATTAACACAGTTATACAAGAAAAATATAACCAAAACAGAAAGACTGCCTTTTTCTCCCAGGTAATCTACCTACACCACAAATAAGCCCCTCCCCCAAAGCACACTTCACATTACACAGACTAGGGTTGTCAGAACTAGTTCAGGAAAGATTCGAACCCATCATGAACCCAGGTGTTCGAGTTCTAATTCAGAACTCAAACACTAGTGGGTTCGCAAATGGGTTTGAATCAATCTGTTTTTTTTTTTATGCCTTAAGAAGCCGCAGCCGCAATGCAAGCTTGCTGCCTAGCCCTATAGTGTCAGCTCTGAAGGAACGGGAGAGAGGTTGAAAAAGCAGGATGGAATTGGGAGGCAGCACAGTGCCACAGGAGGCAGAAAGGAGGTGGAATGAAGGGAAGGGTGCATGACTGCATGCACAAACTTGTTGGGGCTGAATGGTGTGGACTGCACTGGAGTCGGACTGCGCACCTGCGTGCTTCGTCCTCACAGTCTTTACCACCTGACCATCTGCTCTGTGGTCAGGTGGTGGATGGTGGACATAAACTGGTGCATGGTTGCAGCTCCATTCATTTACCTAGCCAGTGCCATAAAGGAGTTGCAGGCTGCAGCAGCTTGTGCTACTCGCTCGCTCCCTCTGTCTGGTCTGGGCTAGCTCTGCTCTCTGGCTCTGGCAATTGTTTGCTAATTAAATCGTAGTGTGTGTATTGTGCAAACTTGAAAAATAAATAAAAAAGCTAAGGGGTGGGTGGGGGTGAAAACTAAAGGTAGGGGCCGGGGGGACTCGGGGTTGGGAGTGGGAACCGAGGAAAAGAAAGGGCCCGAATTTAAGAACAGTTGGTGAGAGGCTCAGCCTCAGGATGAGACGGACAGAGCGAGGGAAGTTAAAGTTGCTGAATATTTGAGCGAAACTGAGAGAATTTTATCGTAGTCTCAAACAACAGTTCAAAAACTTAATTTCGGCGTGACGTAGTTGTTTCACACTGGCAAAAAGCAGTGATCAGATGGCTGGGGGAGGGGTGAAGAAATTAAAACAAACAGATTGTGACTCGAGGAAAATTAAGTTTAACTTTAATGTGTGAGTCTTTGAGAAGTTGAAACATTTGAATTTGATGGCATTTTTACTTACTACTTTATACCCTACTCCACAAAACAAAGTAAAATAATCAGGAGGACAGGGAGGGGAAGGGATTCTGTGGTACTGCGCTGCTGAGCGTTCTTCTATTACACCCTATAAAATTCCTGATAGAACAACACCAGGCTGTTTTATTTTTTTTTTACACAGTACTCCCTACTTGTGTGTTGTGTGTGTGACTCCACTACACTGTATCTCTCTATCCTCCTGTGGTGTTCCCATCACCCTGCTGTGGCTGCTGACTGTGTACCCTACCCATTGTGTGTTACTGTGAGAAGCCCATTGTTGGGCAGTCGTGTGGTGGTATTATCCTTAAATGCATGACAGAAGCCTAGAAATATATTTCCCTGTTGGGAGGAGAGACAGAAAAATCTCTTTCCTTGGGTTGTATATGTGTGTGTGTGGCTTCATCTCCTGTGGTCATCCCATCTGCTGTGTGCCTTTTGACTGCACTGTACCCTACCCATTGTGTGTTACTGAGAGATGCCCAGTGGCCAGTTGTCGTGTGGTGGCATTATCCTTAAATACATGACAGAAGCCCAGAAATATATTTCCCTGTTGGGAGGAGAGACAGAAAAATCTCTTTCCTTGGGTTGTATATGTGTGTGTGACTCCAGCTCCTGTGGTCAGCCCATCTGCTGTGTGCCTTTTGACTGCACTGTACCCTACCCAGTGTGTGTTACCAAGAGAGGCCCAGTGGCTAGTTGTTGTGTGGTGGCATTATCCTTAAATACATGACAGAAACCCAGAAATACATTTCCCTGTTGGGAGGAGAGACAGAAAAATCTCTTTCCTCAGTTTGTGTGTGTAACTCCATCTCTTGTGGTCAGCCCATCACCCTGCTGCTGTGCACTCCTTCACTGCTATGCATATGCCTATGCCCAGCAGCCCAATCATTCTGTAAGCCTTGAATCTGGGATCCTTTAGTTGCAAACCATCATATTCTTCAATTACTTTCAGTCCACTGCATCACAGTGTCACATAGCCAAAATAAAATTTTGGAGTTGTAGCCAGTGATCATAGGTCACATTGCTTTCTTACACAGGAATTGTGTGTGTGTATTCACTGCAGTATACTGGTTCTGTTATGGCTGACACCAACATAGATGAAGCATCTAGTGCTGGTGTTGGAGCAGGTGTTGGTGGTAGTGGTAATCCTGGTGCTAGCAGAAATAACCACACTGTTTCATGTGATAAAAATTAAACAAACAGCAAAAGAGCAACAGCGAAGTGTGGTAAAGGGGGACCATTTAAGAAAACCGATGCAGCTGCTGGGGTCACACTGAAAGGCACCATAAGGTATGACGTTCATGCTGTTAAAATCCCTGCGACTAGCAGTAATAATGCAAGTGACAGTGAGTCCCTCTCTGACTCAGACAGTAGCTCTTTGTCTCAGTCTGACACTGTTGTGTCTTGTGACATATCATTACTTCCTCAACAAAGTGAAATAAGCACATCTGCTGACAATGAATCAGGTAGTGCACTTGCAAATACATCCAGCACTGTTGGTAATGAAAAGGACATATCCATTGAATCCACCACTTCTGTGTCGGCCAGCAATGAAAATCCATCAGAGTTTTCTGTCCACTCTTCTAGCACCAAGGAGCATGTCCCGGGTTCTGTTAGGACAGGTGAAAAGACACAAACAGACTTTAGCTATCTTTCTAGCACTCGAACAAATTCTGTCACATCTGAGGTGCGGAATTATTTCTCTGTCAGTAAAACTGATCCATGCAGAGCAGTTTGTTCCCTGTGTAAACAGAGTGTAAGCCGTGGTAAAGTTGTGTCATGCCTTGGCACCACAGCTCTTAAATGCCATCTGAAAAAGTATTCAGTTTTGTTTGATCGTCCAAAACCCATGTCCTTCATCTGCCAGATCACACATGAGAAGGGTCAGGAATCTGAAATGGATACTGAATTGTCTGAACTTGATGTGGACAGAACCACTGCCAGCCCTAGGATCACTGTTACCACCAAGGCCAGCACCATTAGTACCAGTTGCACATCCAGTGATGGCACTGAATGTATAAGTCCTAGTCTACCATCTCTGCGTCCATCTGCTCATTGAAGCACGGTGTATAATAAACCAACAGGGACATGTTGTAAACAGCTAACACTGTCTCAGGCATTTGAAAGGAAGAATACCTTTACTAGAAATCATCAATGACCCTTCATCTTAATCACAGAACTGGTGAACTGTTAACCGGAACCCTTCTCCCATACTCTTTGGTAGACCATGAGGATTTTAGGGAGCTCATGACATTAGCAGAGCCTCGTTACAATGTTCTTCATTGAAGGTACTTTTCCTGTGTTGAAATACCAAACATTTATCAGGCTTTAAAAGTGACAGTGATGCTTGCACTTAAAACTGCAGAGGGTGGGGTTATTCATGTCACAACAGATATGTGGACCAGCACTCAAAACATATATTACATGTCCCTTACCACTCATTGAGTCACGTTTTCTTGTGCTTCTTCAAAAACAAAGACACCCCAAAGATGGCGCTGCTGCATATAAAGAATTTGGGCAAAGTCATACTGCTGCAAACATCTTGCAGGAACTAAATGACCTCCTTGATGAATGGGTTTATTCTCATGGTCTAAAATGTGGCTTCATGGTAAGTGACAATGGAGCCAACATCTTGAAAGCAGTACAGGATGGAGGATTTCTGCATGCTTCTTGCTTTGCACGTTGCTTACATTTAATTGTCATGGGATTTCTTAGCAATGAAACACAAGTGGATGGTATGATTGCTGTTTGCAAAAAATTGTGACTCACTTTTCACATTCAACCAAGGCTATACGGACATTGTCCGAACTGCAAAAAAAAACACAAGTCGACCCAGCAAAAGCTGATTCAAAATGTTTCCACTCGTTGGAACTCAACGCTTTATATGCTGCAGTGCCTCTTGGAGCAATAGCAAGCTGTACATGAGTATTGCTCCAGTTACATTATTGGAGATGACATTATGCTGTCTGTGCTGCAGTGGAAATTAATGGAGACAGTGTGCTGCATCCTAGCTCCTTTTGAGACAGCTACAAGGGACATGTCTTCTGAAGGCACATCTGTGAGTCAGGTTATCCCACTCATAATGCTAATTTCACATCATCTTAGTGTTCTAAATCTACAAATAGAAAAAGACAGATCTGAAGTGCAGACACATGTCACCTGTATCATAGGAATCTGGTAAAGAGAATGAGCGAGCACTTCAAAACCAATGACAAATTAGTTGCAATGACGAAATCAAAACACTTCATCCTTGCAACTCTCTTAGATCCCAGGTTCAAGGCTATACATCTTCCAAAAACAGATGATATAGAGCAGTACAAATTTCTGTTGCTAGATGAGCTGCAGCACTCACAGGAGTCAAACACAGACATGCACAGTACCCTCAGGTTGTCATCACCACAACATGCAGGTTCATTTTCACAAAGGGATACAGAACTGGAAAAGTCACCAAACATTAACAGTAGTTGTTCCACAACTGCCACTTCTTCAACCCTTAGTAGCAAGCTAAATCTGTGGCAAAATCTTTCCCAAATTGCTGCCATACCAGCTTATGCTGATTCCTCTTCTGAGCGGTCTCTGTCCATCATGGTAGACAGTTACCTGCAAGAACTGTCTATTCCTATTGATGCATGCCCTTTTGAATACTGGAGATAAAAAAAGTCGATTTGGACAGAGCTGTATGATGAAGCCTGAAAATATCTTGGTTGTCCTGCAACAAGTGTCTCTTCAGAACGCATGTTTAGTACAGCTGGCAATATTGTGACAGACACCAGGAAAAGGTTGCTGCCAGAAAATGTACACACGTTAACTTTTATTAAAGTTAATAAGTCAAGATTTTTGTATCCCTACAAGAGTATACAAACTGATCCTGAAGTGATTGATGTTGTGGATGTTGATGGTGATGACAACTCAGATGGTGGAGGCTGGTAAATACTGTGTGGGACAGAGTCTCTCTGCACCCAAAAGGAAGCTTTCATAGACTGTGATGACTTTGGTTGTCTCTCTCCTTTCTCGATCTACTACCTTGGACTATATATCCCCCAAAACTTTCACCATTTCATGGCAAACTACTTTGTAGCTAGGGTCTAAACTAAAGTCAACAAGTTTTATATACAGGGAAATTTTAACATCAGTGGGAGCAGGCCCAAATTTGGCATAAAAGGGACACTGTCACGTCGATCCTTTCTGTATTATATTATATTATTTATAGTTAAGGTGCAAACATATATTTTTGGATTTACCTTCTGTGACTTTGTGGTGCATCAGTATGGGCTGCGACTGGGGGTGGTCTATTTTTCAATTTTAAAGAGGACAGAACAATGAGTTATAATTGGTAGCTGTTTATTATTTTTTCAATTACAGAAATGTTAGCCATAAACCAAAATGGATGCTAGTACATGGGTGATGGTTGGGGAACTGAGTTTTAACACATGTGAGGGACGGAGAAGGATGACATGAATGGTAGTTCATGACTAAGTGTGGGGGTAGTTAAACATTTGGGTGAGGGAGGAGGGTAGAATACATGCTTGAGGGGGTGAGGGTTGTGGGTTGATTTTAACATGGGTGTAAGGGTGGTATGGGTGCTACTGCATAGATGAGGGTGGTGGAAGAAAAGTGGAATGGGTGATGGGGTGAAAAGTGAGTATTGTTTTAGTCCTTTCATTTACAGATTCTTGATTGGCTGGGGATGGTGAGGAAAAAGATGATGACAGACTGAACCTACTATACATATAATATACTGTATATATATATTTTTTTATTATTAAATACATTGCAAACTGCTGCTACCTAGCACAATTGTCCTGTCCCCTTTAAAATAAGAATAAAGGAATCAGAAATAAAAGAAAATCTGCATCAGTAGTTTTCACAGAATGTGACCTATCATAAAGTGTTTTTGCTTTAAAAGTAGTGATAATCTGATACATAATGGGGTTGACAGACACTGTCCATTGAACATCACATGCCAACTGCTGCAGCTACATTAAATGTTCCTTAAGTTAGTATGTGGTGAGGAAACCACTTTTTTTTATTTATGTGACTGAAATACAGATTTTATTGACGTATCAGCTGCAAAAATGCATCATCTTAGAAAGTTGTATGTATTACTTCAATTTGCCAACAAGAATGTTGGTATATGTATGCATTATCTTAGAAAATGGCATGCATTTTTTGCCAGCAACAATGACTGGCATATTTTTTTTATTCAAATGTCTTGACTGACTACGTTATGACATAATATGTTCTGCAACAGTTCCACGTGCTGCTGCTTCAGTACCTTGGCTTGACTTTGTTATAAAAGCTTTCTTTTAAACATAGCAACTTTTGATTTACTCATTTATAACAGAAAGCAGGAAATAGCTGAGATTAGGTAATATCAGTTATTTTTTCTCATAATTCATGATAATGAGTATATATAACTGAGTACATAAATGACTAATGTGCCTCTTTCTTTCACTAAGGAACTATGATGCAGCTGCAGCAGGAAAACTTTTAACATATGGGTGGGTGGGTGGCCCTGTTACGTATTAAGTTGCTGGCTTTAGCAAATGGAAGAAACCATAGATAAACCTAATTGTATTCCTATCAATGTCACACATGATAATTTCTCTCCCCCTTATATTGAACAGTTTTTCCTTTACATATATTTTATTACTATCTTCATTACTGGCAGCACAATAAAAAAAATAGGGTTCAAGTTCTAAAAAGTTCTAAAAAAGATTAGAACCCTAGAACTTTTTCAAAAGTTCTAGACTAGAACTAGAACCCAGAACTTCAGAGGGTTCTGACAACCCTAACACAGAGTGACTGTTCTAAATTAACATTCAAAATCCACACACAATAATAAACACTAGATGATACAAGCACAGAAGGGTTTCCTACAATTGATATACTAAATTTTGAGCAAAAAATATTACTCAAATAGGCATTAACAGCTTTTAAAGGTCCTGAATCGTAGAGCTCAGAGAGCAAACTGTCTCCAGCTACCACTGCACACACACTACCCAGGCCAGAACTGAGGCTGTGCAGAACAATCTAGAGTCCATATGACCTACAATCCCATGAATAACTGCAGAATTTCTTTTGGAGCTCAATTACAGGGTGAAGTGAGGCGAATTACATTGATTTCAATGTACTTCACCTTAAAATTGGTGGAGAAGTGGTTTGGGGAAGGCGGAATAACGCAAAGTCATTGGTTTCAAGGGACTTCGCGTTCCTCATTATGAAGCGATGTACTCCACTTCACATTGTGGAGTTCTTTGAGGATTCTGCATTACTCATTGAATTACTTCATGGAGCAAATTGGGGCCACTTCACCCACCACTACTTACAGTACTGTAACTCACATGCTGTATGGCTGTACTTCCATAATGAGCTGTAGCACAAAACTCCCTGACTTAGAATGCTTATTAATGAGTACAATGGTGGAGTGGTGAAGCCTGGAGAGATACTAAAAAACATGCTTATAATACATCCAAGTAACTAGTAAAAAAACTATTTTGTGATTCATGACATGATCGTGAATCATGATTTGTGACTGCATTTGTGACCGTGATGATGAAGAACATGATTCAGTGTTGACGGTGTGAGATAAGGAATATGGAACTGTATTGGGAATGCAAATGCCTATGGCTGTACTTCCCCGTTGAGCTGTAGCACAAACTCCCTGACTTAAAAATGCTCATTAATGAGTACAATGGCAGGGTGGTGAAGCCTGGAGAGGTACTACAAAACATGCTTACAATACATCCAAGTAACTAGTCAAAACATTAGTGTTGTGATTTGTGACATGATCATGAATCGTGATTCATGATTTGTGATTTATGTCTGCATTTGTGACCGTGATGATGAAGAACGTGATTTGTATCACAAGTCACTTGTGATGATGATTCTGACTTAAAAACACATATTAATGAGTAAAATGTTCATACAGAATTATGGACCACACCTGTCCAGCACTCTCAAGGGAAGTCAAAGAAACAACTGTGACTTAAGTTACAGATGGAGATTGGGCCCTGAAGAGATGCAAATGCACAGACAGTTTAAGATTGTGCTGCACACTGAAGAGATGCAGATGCAAAGGCACAACACCTAACCAGTGCTCACCATCATAAAATCAATTCTGGAAAAGAATACATTTGCTGGTTGGGGTGGGCCGTGGGGTGAGGGGGGAAGTGTACTGCACTGTTGCAGTAACAGTCACTAGTACTAGTACCAGTAAAGATACCACAAAGAACTACAAAAATTGCACAGCTGCAGTGGATAGCAGGTTCACATTGCTGAAATTACTATGTGGCACAATAAAAGATGTCTGATTTGATGACATGCGTCACACACATACACACACACACACACACACACACACACACACACTAAGTAATGCATAGCAAATTGAAAATTTCAGTAATATAACCACATATTTTAAACAAACTAAAATTATGCACTGCTGCACCATAAAAAACAACAAATAAATGGCAAGAATTATTGAAAATATTACTCTGTGAACATTAACACAGTTATACAAGAAAAATATCACCAAAACAGAAAGCACTGTCTTTTTCTCCAAGTTAATCTACCTACACCACAGATACGCCCTTCCCCCAAAGCACAATTCCACTGTCTCTCAGTACACAGACTGAATGTTGTACATTAACATTCGAAATCCACACAGAAACAATAAACACTCGATGATATGAGCTCAGAAGGGTTTCCTATAATCAATGAACTAAAGTTTCAGCCAAAAAAAGTCTCAAAAAGGCGTTTTTAGCAGCTTTTAGAAGGTTTGAATCGCAGAGAGCTCTCAGAGCAGATTGTCCCCTACAGCTTCCTACACACACTTCCCCAAACTGAGGCTGTGCAGAACAATCTAGAGCCCATGTGACCTGAAATCCCATGAATTACTATAAAATTCACCTTTGGAGCTTAAAAACAATGCGAAGTGAGGTGAAGTACATTGTTTTCAATGTACTTCGCCTAAAGAATTGGTGGTGTAATGGTTTGGGAAGGTGGAGTAACGCAAAGTTATTCTTTTCAATAGACTTCACGTTACCCATTATAACACAAAGTAATCTGCTTCACGTTGTGGAGCACTCTGCGAATTCACCTTCATTCCATGAATCACTTTGCAGAGCGAATTGGGGCCACTTTGCCTATCTCTAATTTCCTTCCCACAAGATCTCTGGGGACAGCCTCCATCTTAGGTCCCCTGAGTTCCGATTGATCAGTTCCAGAACCAGATTGGTGGCTCCAATCCAAATGTTCGTGCTTCAAATGGAAGCAGGTTAGACAAACTCCTACAGCATTATTATTATAACAGATAAACAGTAAATAATCACTTTCCTAACAGGGCTCCCTCTGCACAAATAGCGACTGCAGAATGGAGCATAAATACAGACTGTCTTGCTATTCATGAGCCTTAAATACTCAGACCCAGACCAGACTAATTTTCTCACATAGCATAATGGTTCTCTTAAAGGGACAGCATGGAAGCTTAGCAGAGCACTCGCATGCAGACACATAAAGCTACTGTAGACACAGGACACCATCCTGACAATGGGCATTAGGCATCCCGGGAAAACATTTATAGGAACCCATATTTGTAGGGGGTTACACTTGGCTTGAAGGTAATGAAGAATTCAGGAAGCATATGCAGTACAAATGAACACTGGACTAGGGACTTGTAGACATGCAACTCCTGACTGAGGTTAGGGATGGGGAGAGAACCTCCACATGGACAGAAGTCTGCCCATCAGGGCACCCAAGCAGCAAATAGCCAAAGTGATGGGGTTCCTTCTTCTGCTTTAGCTTCCATAAGGGGAGTTGTTCCAAAAACAACTATAAGTACCAACATGACTACATTGCCTATGGACAAAGACACTCACTGTGTCACTTGTGGATAAAGACACCAACTTGTGCATTGCAATACCTAAAAAAGCCCAAAGGGAGGCAATAAGTCCTTTGGAAGAAGTTCAAGCCCAACAGCAGCAAGTCCAATCACCCCAATAAGGGTGGGTCAGCTATACCTTGGCTGGAATATTAACCAAACCTTGACATGACCCACCTTTCAAAGGAAGGCTTCTTGGGCGTGGTTCAGAATTCCATACACCAGCCCATGAGGGGGTATGTGGCATATAATCTGAATGTTGTGAGACATATGCCATGTGTGGTTTGGGAGAAATTAGAGAACGAGATCCAGCTGGGGAGAATGAGTGCTCCCTACCCTTACTCACCCCTGCCAAACTCAAAGTATCACTGATCTGACTAGTTCCAAAGAAAGCCCTGGGGAAAATTCCATAGAAACATATACACATAGAAACATAGAAATTGATGTCAGAAAAGGACTGCTCGGCCTGCCTAGTCTGCTCATTTTTCCCTACCTACTGTATCACCACAAACCCTACCTGATCTCCTGCTTATCCTGCTTTGTCTTATTACTAAGCTTTCTTGAACCCTGTGATAGTTTTTGCCCCCACCACCTCTGCTGGGAGGCTGTTCCAGGCATCCACCAACCTTTCTGTGAAGAAGTACTTCCTCACATCTCCGCTGAATCTACCCCCTCCAGATTCATTGTATGAAGCCTTGTCCTTGAGCATCTTTTTTTCTAAAAGTTGCTTCCCTCTTGAACTTTATTTATACCTGTGAGGTGTTTGAAAGTTTTGATCATATCCCCCCTTCTCCCTCCGTTCCTGCAGTGTATACATATTAAGGTCCTTTGGTATTTCCTCACATGGCTTTTGATGCAGACCCTGCATTATTTTGGTTGCCTTCTCTGGATTACTTCCACTCTTCCTATGTCCTGCAAGAGATGAGGTCTCCAGAACTGGACACAGTACTCCAGGTGGGGTATCACCAGTGATCTATACAGAAGTAACACTGCCTCCTACTGAATTCTGGTGATGCCCCTCCCTAAGCTCCCAAGCATCCCGCTAGCTCTTCTGACTGCCTTGTCACACTGCCTAGCCACCTTTAGGTCATCAGATATGATAACTCCCAGGACTCTTTCCAGTTGTGAGGTCATCAATACTGCTCCTCCTATTTTGTACTTCTCCCCTGGGTTTCTGTGCCCCAAGTGCATAATTTTTCACTTTTTTCATTGTAGCTAAGTTGCCATACCCATGACCACTCCTCTAAACTTTTCAGATCCCCTCTCATTTTTTTCTACCCCCCCCTCCAGAGTGTCTACCCTGTTGCAGATTTTAGCGTCATCAGCAAACAGGCAGACCTTTCCCTCCAGCCCCTCTGCAATGTCACTAACAGAAATATTAAAGAGGTCCGGTCCCAGTACAGATCTCTGCGGTGCCCCACTGGTCATCTTCCCTTCGTCAGATTGAACTCCATTTACAGCCACCCTCTGCCTCCTATACCGTAGCCAATTTCCTATCCAGTTTACCACCTATGGTCCCACTCCTAGGCTAAATAGTTTGCTTACTAATCTCCTATGTTAGACAATGTTGAAGGCCTTGCTGAAATCCAGGTAGGCCACATCCACTGCTCCTCCCTGATCCAATTCCCTGTCACCCAGTCAAAAAAAATCTGTTTGATTCATTTGACAAGACCCTCCTATCCCCTGTGAATCCATGCTGTCTAGTGGCCTGTAAGCCACTGGATTCAAGATTTTCCACTATCTTTTTCTTCAGTAGTGATTCCAATAATTTTCCCACCACCGGAGTCAGGCTGACTAGCCTGTAGTTACCAGCCCCCTCCCAACTACCACTTTTGTGAAGTGGGACTACATCTGCCTTCCTTCAATCCACCTGAACCTCTCCTATCTCCAGTGAGAGGTTGAACAGGATTGTCAGAGTTGCAGCCAGCACTTCCCTGAGTTCCCTTAGTATCCTTAGATGGACCACATCTGTCCCATTGCCTTATCCACTTTCGGATATGCAGGTTCCTTCAGAACTCTCTCTCCTTTGCAAATGGACTAATGTCTACCTCTCTTCCTTCAATGCTCCTATCACTTTTCTGTGGCCCCTCTTCTTCTCCTTCTTCTGTGAACACTGAACAAAAGTATTTGTTCAAGATGTCTGCTTTTTCCTGGTCCCCCTCCTCACAATCTGCCACTTCCCTTTTTAGTTTTGCAATCCCTCCCCTGATCTTTCTCTTCTCAGTTGCATACATAAAAAATGTCCCATCCCCTTTCTTTACTTCCTGGGCTATTTTCTCCTCTGCTCCACATTATTAATCATCTGTCACACCCAGATGGTGACTTGGTCAATTACCATGCTGACCCCCCACTTCATGATTGGGCAATCAGCATCCTTTCAACAGAACAGTTTAGGCAGTGTGGTAGGCCAAGCCATGGGCATTGATGGCCTAAACAAACAGAGTCAGCTTTCTGACTCATACCAGTATGCCCAAATGACAAGGAGATTCTGGGGATGACATCTGAGGGCCAATATTACATTGACAATTGCATGCCCATGGGGTATTGTTTCAGCCTGCGCATGTTCAAATGTTTTAATGCCTTATTACACTGGGCAACTGCCCAAGAGTCCAACAATCAGTCTATAGTCTGATACTTACATGGCCTCCTGTTCATTGGGTTGGGGTATTCCTTAGGCACCTTTGTAGGGTTTTGCTAACTCTTTGGTGTACCCTTGGCCCCTGGGAAAGTCAAGGCTCCTAAATTGATGATAATGTTCCTGGGTGTGGAGATCGACGTGGTGAAGCAAGAGTGCCACTTGCCACTGTGATGGTCATTAGTGAGACCCAGTGCCATAGCAGTGAAAAATATGACTTTATTGGAACTGCAATAGGTCACGGAGCACCTCACCTTCACCTGTCAGAACATCCCCATGGTGAGGGCCTCTTTGTGATAGATGTCAAGGTTGGGGTCCGGAGCTTGGAAACCATACCATTAGAGCCAGGTGACCAGCAGTTTCCAGGATGATCTGCAGGTGTGGTTGACATTCATAGCACATTTTAATGGGGTGTCAATGTGTCAAGAGACTACAGTCAAGAGCTGCAACTGTTCACACATGCATCTGGGGGACTAGATTTCAGGGCATACTTCAAAGGCAAATGAGGTGCCTTGAAATGGACCTCCTCATGGGCTGCAGCTGGGCTCATGAGACAGATCACACTGTTAGAATTCTTCCTAATTGTGGTAGCCCTATGCATATGGGGTCAGGTCACTGGTTGTGGAACAAGAAGGCCATATTCAAGTCTGATAATATGGGAGTGGATCACACCATAAATGGCTGGTTAGGAGTAAAAGGCCCCATGGTTGACTTAATGAGAATATTCATTTTAAAATGCATGCTACTGAATCTTCATTTTAAAATGGTTTATGTTACTGGCAACAAGAATGGTATTGCTGATGCTTTGTCTCTTTCACAGTGGCAGAAATTCAGGCAGTTGGCACAAACATCCATGACTGACTCCACACTTTCTGTGGAAAGTGGTGACAGTGGCACCTGTGAATGCATAAGTAATGCCATTGCTCCCCAGGAGCACAGCAGCTTACCAGCATGGAGTAGAACATAACCATGCCGTCCTTGTGGAAATGTTGTGGCCAAACAACTGGCCCATCCCTGTGTACCAGATCTGTAGTTATCTCATTGAAGCCAAATGATGGTGCTTGACTCCATGGGCTGCTTGGCAGCACTTGGTGGTCCTGTTGTGGTTTTCCAGCATGCTGGGTTTCACAGACAACTTCCTCTTTTGAGGTCTGGAAGGGTGGAGTATGGGACAACCTAAATGGCCAAATCCAAAGTGCCCAATCATGCTGGCCATTTTGGAGCAATTATGAAGCCCTCCCAGCAGTCTGTTGGTCAGCTTATGAGGCTTCAGTCTTCAGGACAGCTGATACCTTGGCATTCCGCAGAGTGTTCCTGGGTGTCAGAACTGCTGCAAATGACACAAGCTGGCATCACATGAGTCTTTGGGGAGACAGACATTATGGTGATCCTGTTACGGATCTTTGTGCAATTTCAGCGGAACAAGACTAACCAAGCAGGCATTGGCTGCAGGTATGTGGTGAAAGCCCCAGTAGGGACATCATAGAACATAACATCAATAGTGACCGATTATGTGGCACTTTGCCCGGCCTGGTTGAGGTTTTCTTACAGCATGCAGTTGGCAAGCCGATAATGGCTTATCAGTTCCAACATGTGTTGATTTTGGCAGTGCACTGGGTAGGCTGTACTCGTAAAAAGTGTAACACCTATTCTTTCAGAACTTGGGCAGCAACAACTGCCAGGACCCAAGGGCTCTCTGATAGAGAGATCAAAGCCGTGAGGCGATGGATGTCCCAAACATTTCTATGCTATGTCCACCCTCACTTGCTGTAACTTTGTTTTGCTGTTTTCAGGGTTGCCTCAATGTTTCCAACAAAGTGTGGATCTACAAGCACTACTTTATCTATTGGGAAGCAGATCATGTGGGACATCAGCTCGGAGGGAAGACCCTATTGATCCCAAGGTGGAAGGTGCACATTCACTGGATGGGCAAGAGAGGCGTATGCTGGGAAGAATGTCTTTACCGGATCATGGTGGAGGCCCAATATGGACATTCACCAAACATCTTGCTGATCCATTTGGGTGGGAATGACCTAGGACTCTGGAAATTCATGGACCTGCTCTTGAGGATGAAGGAGAATTTGTGATCTATTCAAGATTGGTGGCCCAACACCAAACTTATTTAGTTCCACATTATCCAATGGCTCCACTAGCAACAAGTAAATGACTCTGAAGACATGGAAAAAGCATGCATATGCATTAATCAAAAGATGTGGCCATAACATGTTGGCAGAACTGTAGTCAGGCACCAAGCGTCAATATCTCCCACCAGAAACTTTATGCCAGAGACAGTGTGCACTTGCAGAACATAGTCTAGGACATGTTGTTAGACTATTTTTATAAGGTCTTGGAACACAGCTTAGAGTAAGCTGCTTTATGGGTAAAATGGTGTCTGTCATGAGGTGCTTGGAAGTCTCTTGGATTAATGGTACAAAGGAAAAAAGTGGAATGAACTGAATTCTTCTGAAGAACTCATCTCCTCTGGTCAACATCAGGTCTGTGGGACTGCAAAGCTAGACCCCATTTGGGGGGGGTCATAGGCAAGAACTGTTGTCCTCTTTCCTGCTGTACTGTGCAGGGGTCACTGCATCTTCTGACTGGGAGAGAGGGCACTGAGGAGCCAGCTGTGCACTCACTAGCATAATGAAACTGTGACAGATGCAGGAGTTGGCACACATCATGGCACTTGGTACATGGTGCTATGCCATGGCCTGTGCCTTAGGCACAAGGCACCACTACCAAAGTTGTCCCCACCTTCCACAACAGATCAGTGAACAGCAGTAATCAAAATGACTACAGACAGAGGCAATAAGAAAATTATGTTTAAGACTGAGTTTAAAAGTTTAAAAAATGTGCTTATTTTGCTGCGTGTTCTTATAATTTTGGTACAGTATGTGTTGTACTTTCTGTATTCCAATAAGAGCATACTCAGGTTCAGGTCATTTTGGTATGTGTCATATTCACAACACTGTAATTTTGTATTGAATTACAGTACTGCCTATAGATATCCCAATATGGATTTTATATAATGACTAATATAGTATACCAACTAACACACACACACCCACAAATGCAAAGCTTCATGGGAAGTATATGTAAATCACCACACATAGACTTTCCATAATGCTTAGTATCAGTGAGGTGTGTAAAATCTGTTTCTTTGCACTTGGCTTTGATGCCAATGCACTTTCAGGGAACATGTTGCTTCAATGCTTTTGCACAGAAGTTGTCAGTTAAATAAAAGGAGGGATTTTATTTTTTGCATGGGCGAACAGGACAGCTTACATTTATGAAAATTGTCTGTCCAAATATTAATAATCACACATAGGCTATGTGACCCCTGACATACTGGACTGTGACAGCCACAGAAATCTGTGCATGACACAAGGAGGCTACTGCTGAAGCTGTTCCCTCAACTCACCCTTTACCTTGATGGCCATGTCAATATATATATATATATATATATATATATATATATATATATATTATGGTAGCATGGTAGTGCTACCATAGTTAGGGTTCAGGAGCCATTTCCATGTTAAACCCAGAATTTTGCATCTTAATAACTTTGCAACTGTTTGATGGATTTGCCTGAAATTTGGAATGTATGATTAAGACCCACAGGCCTTGGGATCTGCCAAGTTTTGTACTGATTGGATATACGGTTGAGGAGTTATTAAGCACGATCTGTGCACACATTTACGCTTTTCTGGAATTCTACGGTCACGCCTACAGGTCGTACAGTTTGCATGACCGGCCCAAAATATTCAGGGAACATGCGGCTGGGGTCCCCGATGTGCCTTTTGAAGATTTGGTGAAAAAATATTTAACGGTTCAAAAGTTATTCAAAAAACAGTTTCCCATTATAAGTCAATGGGAAAAAGTTAACAAAAAGTTCGACACTTTCGCAAATGCATTTTTACTTTCGCAAATGGGCCTGTTACTTTTGCAAATCGGCCATTTTGTTTTCAGTTGGTGATCAGAAAAATGGTTGGCATTTAAATTTAGAGCCTCTAGCAACCTAATTTTTTTGTATTCACCTAGTCGGGCCCTGAGGATGCTTGCCATGTCTTTTTGTGTAAAAGACCCCAGAAATATGTTTTTCAAATTTCTGAAAAGTATTAAAAATTACTGTGTTTTTCAGTGTCGCAAATTTTTACGAAAGCTTTTGCAAATTTTGACAGTAATTATCTAGTCTGTGGGAAAATGACAGCAATTCTTTGGCACTGCACTGGAAAATAACCGTTGGGAGTTTTGGGCTGAAATTTGAAGGGATCGCAGCCGACATCTCACAGATGTGCCTTTCAGTGTTGTATTGAAAAAATATTACACAGCGGCAAAGTTATGGCACTCCAAAGTTGACAGTTTTTCCCATAGGATAACATTACGGCGCCCGACACTTAACAGAAATCATTTGGAGCCCTGCTGTAAAATAACGGTTTGGTCTTTTTTCCTGAAATTTGGAGGGAAGACAGCCAACAGCCCACAGATGTGCCTTTCAGTAGTTTGATGGAAAAACATTACAGGGAGGCAAAGTTATGGTGCTCTGAACATTTCTATTTTTCCCATAGGATAACATTACGGCATTTGCTGCGCCTTTCAGGCCCCGTATCTCGGAAACGGTGCGCGTTACGGACTTTTCGTCGGAAAACTTCTTAGCCCCCAAATGGGGCTAAGATTCAAATTAGCCAGGACAGTTGTAAATAATATGACTTTTAAATTTTTTTTCTATACGGTTCCTGAGATATAATGTATTTAGTATTCCAAGATCTCATTTTCTGTGCCGATAGTCATTATTTTGCATACATTATTTGTACTCACTGTGTTTCTCAATGCAGGTTTTGGGGTAAACCAGCCTGTGCGCTTACATTACTGTTACTGTTGCCCTTTCCACTTGCGGATCCGTACCCGTTTCACTTACCAATGACGTCTGCGCCACCATGTGCGTTATCCTTTACGTTTTCATTTGCGCTTGCGTTTCTGTCATTTTTTGCCATTTCTGTCTACAGTACTGTTTCTTTTTCTGTTTCACTTTGCATCACCATGCCCACTGACATTTCCGTTTGCAGGCACCATGTTACTATGTGACAACACATCACGTGGCAGACCATTCCCGTCTACGCCACCATGTGCGTTACCCTTTTGTGTTCTCATTAGATGCTTGTGTTACCATGTGCGCCACTGTTAGCATTTCTGTTTGTGTTGCTGTCCCTGTTAGTATGCCACAACACATCATGATGACAGGAGCGCGGGGCCCAAAGGGCCCCGCGGCTCCCCGCAACGATTATGTAGCGGGGGCCCAAAGGGCCCTCGCCCCGCCAACGATTACATCTCACTATTTCTCATTCTCATTCTCAGAAAGAAGGAAATTAGAGGCAAAAACTCCATTTAGTGCATTAGTTAGGGTTGTTCCACAGCAACAAAAGTGAGGAAATTTGCTGTTAGGGTTGAAAACCCCCCTTGGACCCCCCCCACCCCCCAACCGGCATTGGGGTGTGCATTGGAGTCGTGGGTCCTAACTCTCACCCCTTTCTCCTATTCTTCTGCTGCTTTACACATGTCATGGGGTGAGAGTTAGGTCTGATTTTCATTTGCGCTTGTGTTTCTGTTATTTTTTGCCATTTCTGTCTACAGTGCTGTTTATCTTACTGTTTCACTTTACATCACCATGCCCATTGACATTTCTGTTTGCAGGCACCATGTTACTATGTGACAACACATCACGTGGCAGACCATTCCTGTCTATGCCACCATGTGCGTTACCCTTTCTGTTCACATTCGTCCTTGTGTTACCATGTGCGCCACTGTTAGCATTTTTGCTTGCGTTGCTGTCCCTGTTAGTATGCCACAACACATCATGTGGTGGGGGCCAGCAGGCCAAAAGACCCCAACGCTCCACTAATACATCCCATTCACTATTTCTCGTTATCATTCTCAAGAAGAAGGGAAATTAGAGGCAAAAAACTCCATTTAATGCATTAGTTAGGGTTGTTCCACAGCGACAAAAGTGAGGAAATTCGCTGTTAGGGTTGAAACCCCCCCTTGAACCCCCCAACCACCCCCGAACCGGCATTGGGGTGTGCATTGGGATCGTGGGTCCTAACTCTCACCCCATTCTTCTATACTTCTGCTGCTTTACACATGTCATGGGGTGAGACTTAGGGCTGACGATCCTGTCTATGCCACCATGTGTGTTACCCTTTGTGTTGCTGTGTTACTGACTGCATGTCATAGGTACCAAACAAATAGATGGAGGTTTACTTGTAGCAGTATTAGTAAACATTTATTTGTATGCTTAAGTCATAGACACTTATTTTTATGTCATGATGGTATTTAAAGTAAGGAGACGACACAGGTGGTTATGGTTTTAAAAAATTTATTGCCAATTTGCCAAATGGAGAAAAGGTCCAATCAAGAGTGAAATTAAGTTAACAGAAGCAGTCTCACAATACAATGTTTGTATGTGTGCAATCATTGCTTGTGAAATTTGTAAATGTAAGAATAATAAGTGTATCATGTGGATTGGACTAAGTGTGTGATATTATATGAAACTAATCAGATGTGTGTTTTAGTTGTGCTTCACTACTCGCTTCTGTTTATATGTGTGGAAGTATTTTCTGGCATTTGAATTTTATTTTAATAGTCAGGCTGAAGCTATTGCTATTGAATGTGAATGTGGTTTGTAAAAATGTAACTTTTTTAAATGGTTGTATGTTGTAACTATGTGTAGTGCATTAGTTGTCTGCTATGTTAATAAGGTAATGTCAGTTGGTAGTGAAGTGTGATTAGACACAAGATAGACAAGTGTTTGTTGTAATTGTGTGACTGCTAATGTGCATGTTCCTGGGTGGGCGAAAAACCATATGCTGATTGTCTAAGTAGTACGAGTTTACACAATTGTAAGTTTAGTATATTTGATTGTTATTATTAAATTATATGTCACTGACTAGGTGCAAATGGAAAATTCTACCCTCAATTTCTCAATTGAGGCGATCTATAAATATTGTCAGGAAATAGTATGCAGTTTGTTGTGATCAGCAACAGTGCCTGATTTACAATTGTCAATATTTTGTACATACGGTACAGTTAGTTATGTGACAAGTACAAAACAAAAATACAGGTTTTATATGAACAAAAAATGTTATCAATTTTACATTGGCTTCTATGTAAATTCTTAACTTGTAAATACTAAAACTGTGATGGAATGCATTTTTCACAAACTTATGCTTAGTTA
This sequence comes from Neoceratodus forsteri, assembly GCA_016271365.2. Classification (NCBI taxonomy): domain Eukaryota; kingdom Metazoa; phylum Chordata; order Ceratodontiformes; family Ceratodontidae; genus Neoceratodus; species Neoceratodus forsteri. Next base: position 148,839,680 of record CM028136.1, on the reverse strand, counting down.
CATGTTGTTAGTATACTGCAGAGTAATATGTAAGACATTCACTTGTACTGTAGTGCGTACACTGCTATTTTTAGTTCAATTATTAAATAAGTTATTAATAATGTACACTTGAAAACAAATGTTTCTATTATGTACAAGTAATTTAAAACAGTTGTAAGAGTCACTGAATTACATTCAGTAATTGGTTATTATTAACAGTTGTGTAAGTCAGCTTCTTGCATTATCGATAACGGTAGTTGTTTTTTACATATGTACAATACTAGTACTACATCTGAAAGCGTGATAGTTCTACACTGTTGCATGGTGATCTAATGATGTTCTATATGTGAAGAGTCACTAGAAGTGTTAAAAGACTACTTCACACAGTGGAATGTTTGTTGAGTGTTATAAGGGTAGAATCTTTCACAGACATGTAATCATGGTTTCTCTAGTGACTGTAAATATTGTTGGCGCCTTACGAAGCCACTACAACAATTTCCATGTAGTCACTGATCTACACAAGATGTAACATGTCACAGTCTATGTAATGTCTGTATTTGAATTCCATTTTTGTTGAAATTGTATTGTTTATTTACAGTTGTTAATTGTAGAACATTGTAACGAGTTATGACATTTTTGGGGACAAAGTACTCATGTAAAAATGGTACGTTTTGTCCTATTCTTCTGAAATATGAAGGTTGTCATAATTCTTCAATATTAGAAGACATGCATTTTTCAGGTGACGTGGCAGTCTCTGTTTAAAAGTTGTTGTAGAGTCGTCACACTCTAACCATCCAGCTGTGCACCTTAGTAATGAGGTGTAATGTCCAGAATGCATGGATTGACCATGGTGATAGATAATGCTGTGCATGTCAAACAGTGATTGGTTGAACACTATTCTACTAGCTGTGTAGTCTGTGATAGGAGTATCAACTCTGAGCCCATTGGTGTCAAATCTGTGCAACATAAGCAACAGATATTGAGATGAAGTCCTCAGGCGTATGGACTGAGTGCATATGCCTCCGCACCTTCCACAGGCATGACTACATTCAGCATTAGTGAACAGCTGTCGAAATTTGACACTTTTGGCTTTAGAAACAAAGAGAGTTATCCACAACATGTCTTGTGTGGTTTCTACGCTGAATTGCCACATGAAACATATACATATTTTGTAACGTATGTTACTGTGAAGTACTGGCGGATTGGGTGCGCTTTCATCAAGGTTGTTTATCATAGCCATCATAAACTCAGTACTGTCTTGCTGTATGTCTGCAGCAAATGTACTACATCCAATATATGTAGATAACACCTGTCATAGTGGTGTTAGTGAGTGTACATTGTTAGAGTGGTCAGAGTCATGTTAATAATCTGCTTCAAAGCATTTGATAGGGATTGTCTTGTGAAGCAGATATTGCTTGCACAAACTGTGGCATGTGTAGGAAAACTTGCATAGCTGAGTTAGCATAGCAGTTTACTCTACTGCTGTTGTCAAACAGTGGTATAGCAGCTACACCAACTGATTTCTGATGAATTGTTGGTTGTGAATGTTTACTTGAGGTTGTGGCCTTGTTGAACTCTTTTTTTTGAATCACTTTGTGAAGCTTGCTGCTGTTTGTTGCTTCGTCTAGCTGTGACTGAATTGTGTGGAGACAGACAGATATGTAGGTATAGTGGTATTAAAGACATTTGTGGCTGATGTAGAGTACGTAATCTGTTGTATTTCAAGAATACATCGCTTGTCAGCCTCGTATTTTCTGAGGTGCTATACTAATGATGTGCAATCCAGAAAGGCTTGACACGTGAAAGTGCAATGTAGCTCATGCCATCTTTGAATATGTCTGTACCTATGTCTATCATTGCTGAATCCAAACTTAATCCCTGAGATTTGTGAATGGAGACAGCGATGCAAATACATAATGGGAACTGTTTCCTGTTTACGAGATATCCTTAAAACCTGGAATTTAATGCAGGTTCTATCTATGTGTACAGAGTGTTGCATGTTGTCAAACCGCACCACAAGTGTCTGAATAAATGTCTTCGTACATTATAGATAAAGTCAGTGATGTTTGCCATGGCACCATTTACCTATGCCTTGTTCGGATAATCTAGATTACGCCGTAGCATGATAGCGTGCATTCTTACAAAGTGTGAGAAGAGCTTTAGGCCAGCTGTTCGTGAAACATCTGACTTCAGTTCACTTAGTCATTCAGTCATCTTTGCTACTAGCTTCTCGACTAAGAATAACGCCATCAACTGTATCAATTGCATGGAGAGTGACAATCTCTTGGTTCTCTTTGTAGCATTAGATTGTTGAATTCTAGTGCATTTCTTTAGTCGTGGCACAAGACACACTATGTGTCTGGTAGTAGAGTATATGTCACTGAAGACATTACATGCTGTTTCTATGCATGTACTATCTACTGTGATTTTTCGATCATTTAACATACAAACATGTTCTGATGATAGAGAACCTGCAAGCTTCATCTAAAAGTGATTTGTAAGCTAGATCACCACTTGCGTTACATGTTCTCAGACAACTCAACATAGGTAAATAATTCCCATATGTTATAGCCTGCAATGCAACTGAGGATATTCTTAGCTTGCTTGGCAGTCAGAGTTGTGAATACATGCTCTGCATTGACTGGTGCAAGTTGTAAAGGTCTCCCAAAACAAGTATACTTTTACCACCAAATGGCACTGCATCATCAGTACCTAAGATCTGCTGTAGACGAGATGAATACAGGCTAGCATGACATTGGAGACCATTGATTTCTGGTCAACAATGAGTAGCTGCATCTTTGTGAACATGGGACGGAGCTGAGATGCAACCTCGAATGACAGTTTACGATACTCTCCAGTTCTCCCATGTTCGACTGGCAACATAAAGAGATGGTGTAATGTTACTCCACCAATGTTGTGTGCTGCTAGTCCTGTGGGAGCAGTCACAGCAACAGACATTGAAGAGCCTGTCACAGTCCATATTTCTGAAGTGATAGCTTCAATCAGGAAACTTTCCTGTGCCAGCTGAACCGCTGACAAACATTAGTAGTGGTTTGTGCTGAGTGCAGTCACATTTTTTTGTTTCATGTAGTATACCATGTTGGACAGCTTCAACCACTTTGGAGTGTATTGTATGCTGCAGCTGATTTAGTCTTTGTCTTACATCAGCTGGGTTGACTATAGAGTGTGTGTGCCATGTTGCATGGCTGTCTCCATTTCTGAGATTAACAGTTCTGGGGCATTTAACGCAGAGGGTCACTTGAACACCTTGTCCTTCTGGATCAAGGTTGTCTTGTGAACTCACTGGAGTGTCTTCCTGAAGTTGCTTCTCTGCCTGCTCGAGCTGTTCTTTTCTCAGCTTTAGTCTTTGTATGTATGTTTGTGAGTAGTCAGTTTGGAAATTCTCATAAGTGAGATTGAACTGTTCTTCGAATGTGTCAGAGCCACCTTAATTCAGACTCACTCCTCCAGGGTCTAACTAGGAATAGGAGAGCAAAGTAGTAATGTTCTGTGCCTCTGATGTGCCTAGATGCAGTTTGCAGTGATCTATAAGCCATGGCTTGTTCCTCTTCACAAGACACATCTGGTCCATTGACCTTGTAAATGTGCCGTGTTGAGTCATGTGCTACACCTGTCTTGAGTCATACCACTTAGCCACCTCAAACAGACACATATCAGTCATCTTGTTGTAGGCTCACGGGTAGTATGTGTCTATCAGGTTATTCTTCGCGATATGTTTTGTAAGAAGGTGCGCTGACAGCAAGCTCCTCAATTTCGGTATGAGGAATCAGGTACACGCTCCGCTTCTTGTAGTTTGCTAATTGAGGAAACGTACAGCGCCGACTTCCCGTACAGATGTGTACCCATTAAGCGGTCACTGGCTCTGTAAGCTCCACATTCTCTGTGTGAAAGAGTCTTCAAACCCAATGACCACAGCTGAGATGTCCGCTTTTTGCTTGAATCCGCAATATCTTCCCAAAGATCTTGCAAGCTAGTCTGTTCATGTTTGGTTATATACTGGAAGTCACATAGTGAACCAGGGCTAGTGAGTTGTCAGTCACAAACTGAACATCTATGTTTGCTTGCCACATTAGGAGAAGAGTTGGGTTGTAGTCATTGATATACACCTATTTTCATCTCTGGGTAACTCAGATACCCTCTTGGTTGATTTTGCCTTCAAGTGGTGCGTGATTGTTGAGAAAATGTCATTCATGGCACCATTCTGACAAACTCTTCTAGGAAACCAGCGACATCGTGCTGTACCAATTAGATTTGTTCCTTACGCTCACCGGCAATATTTTGTGCAAATATGTCACTGGAACTTTGAACCAACTTCCATAGTGTAGGACTGTCATACCTGTCTGGAATGTGACAAGTGATATATTTTTTATGAATGACAGCACTTCTGCTGCATCACAGTTCACCGATTCTGGTGCATCCTTGATCCATAATAACATATGGATATGAGGGGCACCTCGTGCTTGATATTCTGTCCCTCCAAAAGTAGTACTTACAATGCTTCAGAGGAGGATTGTCCCTTGATAAGATGAAATTGGTGAATGTCATGGAAGCGCTTTTGTGAAAGTGTCTTGTGACAGACACAGGATCAAGTGGTACATATTCTGATAGTTGTCTGATGAGATGCCTTTGACATCGGAATTTGCCCACTTCAACAGTTCAATGAGTTCGTCCCAGGCATATTCTGCACAACTAAGTGTGACAAACCATGTGGCTGTGCCATACTTCGTAGCATTGTCATCATCTTCCAAGTGTCTCAGTACCAATATTCTTTTGGTGCCACTTAGGCTTGAAAGTATGGAAGACAGATTCACTTGCACATTTTCATCTTTCTGTTTCAATTCTCCAGAAATTGAGCAGCTGTAATTCCATCTAGTGGAGTTGTTAGTCTAATTGTAGGTGCTATAGATGCAGACAGAATGTTGTTTTCACTTTCCCAGAGCAGATGGAAGAGGTACTGTCTGTTACATCTGAATTTGCCATCTTTGCTCAGGATACGGCTGGTGGTACTCAGCACCCTGTACCCGACTTCTCTTTTCATCTAGGCATCCGCCTGACCCTTTTGAAATAGGTCTGGGAAGCAGCATGCTTCTAGTGTTGCCTCCCAAATGCTGACAGGCTCACCTTCCACCTGCTTCCATTTGGATAGAGATCAATGTTGTCTCTCAATGGATCTCTACTATGTAGTGGGTGAATTGTGTATTGTCTATACACATTGTCACTTGTCTGTAGTAGTGACTTTCTCAATGATTGGCTTACTTTTTCTAATAGATCATGTTGCACAGAGAGGCTGGCCATTTGATCTATGTCAAGGTCTATATAAAAGGAATTGTTCTTCTTTAAATAAGCCAGAGCAAGCTTTACCTTTTGCAGGTTGACAACATCTTGCCAGATGACCTTGGCCTTTGTATGCACACCATTTACTAGAATGACCAAGCTATTTTCTGTTGAGATAGCTTGAACATTTTCCTGTAGAGGAAGTGGTAGATACATCACAGAGCCCTTTAGAGATCTAACTAGCTCTTTCTGTGGAATCTTGCATGTCTTTGTGTTCAGACGTAGAATCGTTTGGAATGGTTTCATTGTCTGAATTAGAATACGTTCAAACATATTCAATGTTGAAATCTCAGTTGGTGTGACATCTGTTTCCATGTTGTTTAGCACTGACCTTGCTGGCAAAGTGTTGTACTTCAGTTTTGAAAAACAGTGTTTGCATAGCACAATGGTTTGTTGTGGATGAAGGTCAGATTTCAGAAGCAAGAATGCTGTGAGGCGCAACCACATGTCATTGTATGATGACCAGGTTTCTAGGTTTACTGTGACAGTTTGTTTTGTGTAGCACAAACGGTAGCATGACACACATACAGAATCAAACTTCTAATACTTTGCTATCTCAAACTTAGCAATTTCCTTTCCATGCTGTTTCAGAATGTCATTTTCTAACACTGAAACAGATTTTTCTGTCGAAGTGTGACACTGGAAATTCCTGTTTCTGGCTCAGAAGGAATGTGTTTTGGTTTTTCATGAAAGTCATGGCACCGTGATGTCACCCAACTGCAGTAAGTCATTTAAACAAGGTACTGGATGCACAAGTCATGTACTTCATATACTTGTAGACAAAGTTCCGAAAGATGCCTGTGTGATGCACTCAAGCAATCCGCGATGTTGTGAAAAAAAACTATCACAAACACCACTATCGAGACATGCAAGCGAGTGACCCATGAGTCCAGTATATGGACGTATTTCACAATGATTGATTTCAGTAAATAGCTTATGTCTCTTTTCGATCTGTTATTATGAATAGGTTAACAAACTGTTCTATTTTTGAAATGATGATTGCCTACGGTTGCAGGTAGCATTACATGACCATGTAAGGCAGTGTCTGCTTATTCAAGACTATGGTTGACTCACAGTCATCATCAGTATTCAATTGATTGTCATCAGAGATACTGAGGACATTTGTAAGTTTGCCAGACTCATCGATATTGAATGTCTGTTGTTTCGTAAAGTCATGATAAGTCTCTTCCCAGAAATATGCTTCTGAGTGCTGTGTGTGCATCCACTGTCCTGTGAAGACATGGAAGAAGTTGTCAACAGTCAAACAAGGATACTGTTGAAGCCTTTTTTTTATGCTATATACAAGTTTCCTGAATTGTTCAATGACATGAGACATCTTACCTACAATCTTTGTAGTACAAACAGCTCTGTTGACAAATGTTTGTACTTTCAGATGGAAATTCATCAGAGAAAGGCGACTTTTGATTGTTTGGCTGCATGTGCCATACCACAGCAGTAATAAGTCTTTCGATCTTAGCTTTACTTGCTAGTGATCTAAAAATACTTTCTTTTCTAAGTTGTAAGTCACAATTTTTGTTTTACGTTGTTGATTTGAGCTGCCTCTTGATGGTTACACTCAAGATAGTTGTGTTTCGGTTCACAGATCTCCACAACATTTGTGCTGTTATACATTTCTGTTTCTTTTTTATGGATTTTTGTTTCTTTGTGCAGTGACTTGATGTAGGAGTCACTGTTGCAGCAATGCTCTGTCGATTCTCATTTTTTGGGGTAACTTTACTTTTTAGTTTGTTGCCCTTATACAACAGTGTGTAGTACTATTATGCCGCTTGCTTTTGAGACACTCCCACGCCTGTATTTAGTTGGCATTTTCAGGTACTCTAGTTGACAGTCACAGTAACCAATCTTACAGAAGTATTAGGCACCTGTAAGAGAAAGAAAAAAAGTTTTAGAATATGCTTCAGTACATTTCTTATAGTAATGTGTATTACTAAAATATCATGTTAATAATGTTGACAATTTGTGAAAAGAGAAGCAAATGATAGTTGTTATGAATGTGCATTGCACAGCTGTTATGTAACATCAGAAATTTTAACATTCCTCAATATTTCTGTGGAGATTTGTATGTTTTTTCTTCACGTGTTCTTATTGATGATGGATGGTATTTTTATCTGTGTGCTAATATGTGTTTAATGCTGTTGTGGGCGTAAGTTATGTGATAGGTTGATGATAAAGCATATGGTGGAGCAAGAAATTGAGAGTGACAGTGTGCATTATTAAATGTATCACAATTAGTATATTTACAATAATGTGGAGGATATGCCTCTATTGCTGTTTGTGTGACTGTGTGTGTGTGCAGAATTGGTAGATATGGTTGCATGTTAGTCGATCTTTTTATGTTGATGCTGCATTGTAGTAACATAGTGTTCTTTGTGCTGGTGTGTATTGTTATTCGAGCTGTGATTTTCACACCATGCCAAAATAATGTTTTTCTACTATGTGTTGTGTAATGATGAAGTTTTCTTTGCAGAAATAACTGTGTGGAAGACAGTGTGAGAATTAGTGTGCATGCGTTTCTGAACACATAAATTGAATATCTTCCAAATGTGTGAGAATTCTAAATATTTCTGATTTACAAGCTTGTGCATTACAGTTCACAGGTACACTACTAACTTTGTGTTGTGTCATACTTTTCAGTTCAGAGTTTACTTATATAGTTTTGAAAATGGGTCTGAAAATCCCAGCCTCTGATTGGCTAGTGATACCAATCTCAGTGGTTCAGTATTTATGAATAGATACCCCCAAAAAGTTAGTATTCGGCTGCTGCATTACTTGTGTATTTGTAGCAACCCGAGTCTTAAGCTTTTCACCCGCCATCTTTTGTACCACTTGCTAACAAATGAGTTAACAAGACCATGATGTCCCCCCACACACACACACAGACACAGACAGAAAACCCAACAGAAGCACAGTACTCATTCAAAAACCTCTAAAGACTGACATCTACCAGCAAATAGGTAAGAAAACGCGGTATCATAGTCTGTCAAAGACTGGGCAATCCATTATATGGTGAAAGTTATGGATGTGTCATTCATGGCCACTGTGGGTTATGAAACTGCTGTGAATGTTGCCTGGATCTATTCAGAAAATCTATAAAGAAATGCCACAAGTCCTCTATTGTATTTACTAATCTCGCATGTGTCCCAAAACTACTGGCAGGTTACAGAGTATCTTCCAAACAAAAAATCTTCAATGAATGGTTACCCAGTAACCCAGATTCAGAGCCCTCCCGTGGTAGCTTTAGTCACAAAGTGCATGCCAACAAAGTGCCCTGTCACATAATGGAGTCCCCAATAGTTTATATATCAAAACAGCCAGAGGGATTACTTATTCATTAAAGTTGTATGAAGCTCATTTTGTATTTTTATATATATTTTAAAAATTTCTTTTTTGCTCCATTTTTCTTGCTTTACAGTGCACATTTTCTAAGTGCAATAATACGCTCCAGGGTGGCTGATATAGGGAAATACTGTAGCTTCCAGATCTTATAAGCCCTTCCTCCTGTGTTGTTGGTCTCATTACGCCTCTGGTTGGTTTGGTTTTTGCCTACACTATCCAGTCTGAGGGTGTTATTATACCTTGGTGACAACACTGTTCTGAAAAGTGTAGATTTCTATTTGTCGCTTTGATGATGCTGTGTTTTTGTTTATGTGCTGCTGCTTTTACGTGAGTCTAGACAAATGACTATTCTGTAGAAATTTAATATATAAGAGTGTAATGTTATGGAGTAGAGGTTGTGCAATGGATATATGAGAGGCTTTGAGTGTAAAAATACAACAAAGTGTTTTGTGAGTGTACTCTGTACAGTTAATGGTTACGATTACATTGTAATCTTAAATCTCTGCATCGCGCTTGAGTTTGAGGCAACATGTAGCAGATTATGTGTTTTACAATTGATAATTAAGTCATTTTTCCATAAATGTGAACCCGTCATTATATAGAAAGTTCTTGAAAAGTACTGTGGAGCACGAAAAGTGTCACTAATAAATTGCTTTCGCATCTCGAAAGTGTCGGAATTGTACTGCAAGTATTCGAGACTCGGCAAAAGTACCGTCGGTTCGACACCGCAAATTTACTTTCGTATATCGAAAGCGTCGCAAATGTACTTTTGTGCATTCGCAAGTAAAGTAAATGTAATACTTGAGAGTGGCAGAAATATTCATTATCAAATCATTCAATAGTCTGTTTGAGTGAGAGATAGCTCTACCAATGAAATTTAAGATTTGTCAGGCCACTTGAGAACCAATCAGTGACGGACAACACCTGAAGAAGAAGAAAAACAAGATCCATTTTGGAAATAGTAGAGAGAGAAGCAGTTTAAACTGTAAGCACAGTCTATGTTCACATGATTTTTCTAGTATTTAAAAAATTATTAGAACATGTACATATCATTAATCAAAACATTTTGGGTGTTTAATCTGATGATGTCAATTGTTATATCGTGGCATGCTATTTTCTGAAGAGAAAATACTTTTAAAGTAAGAAAGAAGTTCAGTACTCATCTTGTACAGATACAGCTGCAAATGGAGGGAGATAGGAAGGTGCACGTGGAGTTGTATGATGAAACGCAACCAATCAGACTTCTTTTGATGTTGTAATTGTTTTAAACTGCCTATGAAAAGCATGCATTTTGTTTAGTTCTCAGTGGTTTTAGATTTTAGCAGAAACATAGTCTAATAATATTGAATGCATGGCTACATTGGTTCATGAAGCCAGACCAGGAGGGAATGTTTTTTTTTTAAATGTGTGTGTTTTGACTGAATGCAGTGAAGCTTAGGTTGAATTAAGGAGGGAAAATATCAGTTTGATTTTCAGTGCTGTCTGGTCACTGTAGGGTGAACAGTCCCTTTTAGTAGCTTTCTGTGCAGTTCTGGGTGAAAACTTAGAATGGCAGAAAATAGAAAAGGATTTTGTGGATTATTGGAAGTAGTTATATAAGATGTAGTAGCTGAGTTTGCACTCATAGTGATTTTGCAGGACCCGCAGCTCCTGAATTGCTATGTAAAATGGTTTGGTCGTGGTGGATGAGATGGAACATCTTATGCCAACCATGCACAGACTTTTGAGAACTCACCTCCTCCTGACATACTGCTAATCCATCTTGGAGGCAATGATTTGGGCTCAAACGCTGGTAGATTTTAGTAACAGAGGCAAAATTGACCCTTGCTTCTATTATGTCTATGTTGCCTGCCTGTATTATCATATTTTCAGATATTACAGAGTGCAGAGTCTGGTGCGAGAGCATCATATGTATCTGATTGACAGAGCTCGCAGAAAAGTAAATGTACAGATTAGTTGTTTTTACGCATGCATGGAATGCATATTATACTGGCCCCCGAAATTAAATTCTGTAATGATTTGGCTATTCCTACCAGATGGTGTGTATTTCGTGATGCTGGCAATTGTCATTTTCTGGGAGCCCTTCAAGATGGAATCCTGAAAGTCCTTTAAGATTGTGAGACTGTTTGAGGAAATATGATAGTATACACAAAGGTTCTTTTTTCAGAACCATATTTATGTGGTCAAAAAATAGATTTAAAAACATGCAGTAGCCTAGGTTGCCATGGTGAACTGAGTGTCTGGTAATTTATCTGAATTGTTTGCTGCACTAATGCTTTAGTGTTTTCGTTTGTCAGGTTGTAGGATATTATTTCCTTTCCTGGTTAACTGTTGAAGGATGTTTGCCAGTGATAACTGTTTGACAATACCTGTAACGCAGTCATTGTATGATTTCTTTCACGGAATGTTAAAGCATATATCTGAATAAATGTAGTTTTTCATTCTGAGAAAACAATCATGATGTGGCAGGCTACAGGTAAGGTATTGTACCAAATGAACTGTGGTAAACATCCTTGAACAGTAGAGTATGAAGGATATATTTGAATCACACCCTGTAGCATTTGTGTTAGCTAATCCTACTCATGAAGTTTCATCTGTAGGACTTTTGGCTTCCTAGGACCATGTAAAATATTTCATACCCTTCTCGGTACTGTTTTATGGATTGACTCACCCACATTACATTTTGCTACTGTGGTTCACTTTATTTACTACGTGAGGACAGACATGACGAGCTACTAGGAGTGCCTCTTAAGTTGCTGCTTTTGTGCTGCAGGTGGCAACAACAAAACTGAAGTGGTATTTTTAGTTGTCAGTGCCCACTTTTTCACTCCTGTGGTGCATTGTCATATCATGAGGTCCTGACATCACTTTTTCTATATAGAGTGCTGTGTTTGGGCCCAGCAGCCTTAATATGTGGCAAACTCATAAATCAGAACTGCTGTCTAGGGACAGGCTACAGGTGTAAACGCCTCCCAATGAAAAGCAGGTGTCTGAGCTATGTGAGTATGTTATTTCAAGGCCTGTGTACCAGTAATGTATATGTTTGCGACTCAATAAAACACAGTTCTGTGGATGTGTGTTTCATCTGTGTTTAATATCACATTACAATGTTATGCAAATATTTCACCGTGGTAGAGATGGATATGTTATGTATCCCAAATGTGATGTTTGATACAGTTACTCCAACGATGAGACTACAGCATAGCATGTTAGTGTACTGCAGTTGCTTTTCTGTCAAGTGCTGGGTCAGTATCCTGTTTTTTTTTCTATTATGGTACTGATGTGTATTTGTGCCATCTGAAGGACAAGTGGTGTTTGATGTAATTTAATCACTATTGTATAGAATTTGTTTAAGAAATGATGAATATTGTTACATGAAACTAATGCATGTTTTGGGGTTTTGTATTGCAGAACCACAACACTCAGAAACCGAGATGAGGCAGTGAACCTATAGAGGTGTGTGCACTGCTTCAGGCAGTCCAGGCCCGTAATGCTAGACTTTGATGCAGTACCAACCGAAGCTGGATGTAATGTGGAGGTGTATAATAGTTACTTTTATATCGCCTAAGGTAAAAAATGTCAATTGTTCAATTGAAAAGAAGTATGCTGTTGTGCCAGTGCTTCTACATGCTAAAGGAACGGAGGTGATACTGACAACGACACGTATGGTACTACCTCGCCATGAATTGTGGGAGGCTGCTGGGGCCAAGTGGGGAGCTTTTCTGTTGTAGAATCAGCACAAATTTGAACTATAGTTGTGAATGTTTCAGACTTAGTGAAAACGTCTTATAGTGTAGACCACATATTGAAAAGGGTTCCTCGATGTGCAACAGGGTTGTGTTTGTGCAAGTTCAACTTTTTACATTTCCAGCGACATGTGCAAGAGAGGTCAGTTATGTGATTCATAAACAGATTGTGCAAAGATTTATGGAAATGAATGCATGGTTAAGAGGAGGGGAGGAACGATGGATAAGCTGCCCAACACAATATTCATGTGGTAATAGATAGTTGTGCATGCTGACTGGCCAACATATGGCTGTACAACTTTGCGCCGCAAACATGAAGTTGATGGCCCAACTACAGGTGAGTTGCTGTATTGCAGGGACATAACACAGCAGCTGCCACTACTGGCTGGACCTGTAGTTGTGTTCTGCCCCTCCACCAGCCCCATTGTGTGCATATATGTAACGTATCGCCACCTGCACATCTCTTGATGCCCGCCTGCAGGAATAAAGTTCATGCCCGCCTCTACAGATCTCCATAGTGTGAGTCGAGACAATAAAGTAACATGACCTCCCCTTCTCACACATCTCTAGCCCAATCATGGCCGGCAACATGTATCACCTACCCAGTGCGTGATCATGGGCAGAATCTGGAGCCCTTCTCAACCAAAATATGTCCTTGTGGTCCAGTGGCTTGTAATCTCTGATTGTGGGCATGTCGTGTTACTACCACCTCAAAAAGTCAGCCTGGTGCCTAGTGCCCCTATAGTCCTATGTGAAGCCCTTACCCGCTCCTCCATTTGTAGGCGGTGGTGGCATCCCACCTGCATGATGCCGGCTGGCTGCCGAATAACTGCCTGGTCTGACTGCATGACCATTGATGCGTAACTATAAGCTAATGGACGTGCAGCCCATAATGTACATGACAGTCCATATTTATGAATGATGTTACTGTATTGCCCATGATGGGGCTGCCGTGGTGTGTGGGTGGGGCATGTTACTTATTGCCTGTGATTGTGCTTAAGGATCTGTCTGGGGGCCGGTAATGCTTCCAGAGAGATAGGTGTGTTATTGGGCTGCAGGGTTCATTGTTCCAACAGCTGCTGCTTAGTAGGTTTGTGATGGTTAAATGCTTGTGCATCATGGACCTACATGCTAATGGCATGCAAATGGGGCCATAAATAGATGTTAATTATCCCATTGCCGCCTTGTATAAACTATTCTCATTTGCATACAGCTTTTGAATTTCTGGAATGTGGTGTCAGGCGAGTGGTACTTCTGCCACTGCAAATTTTATGTCAACTCTGGCAACTTGTGGTGGGCTGAGTTGCAGTGCGACATGTCCAGTGGCTGTCGCTAGTGAGTAGTGAAAGAAGTTGTACCAGCACAATTTTATTGAATATTACCCTGGATACATCTCACTAAAAATTATTTTGAGCAGCGCGGGACCTGGTGATTCAGAGATGGAGCTGTTATCAGATGTGTGCATGCATTAAATAACCAATGAGACATCAGTAGTGATTATTCAATGTTGTGTAAATGAGTGCTTACTGGTGCATGTGGTATGAGGCACAGCTGAGTACTCGCATCAGTTACATGGTGATAAAGTGACCATTGATATATACAGTCAGAGTGCCTTATTTGTATTATCACACCAATATTTTGAAAATAGTATTGAACATTGTTTTGGTTGCCTTTAGTCTCTACATATATATCAATAAAGCAATAGTGCTCAACAGGGTGTGTGTCATGCTGCGATAACGTCGTGCCTCAGGTGGTTGGGCACAAGGCTGCAGTCCGAGTGTGTCCAACAAGTGAGGCATGACTTTATCCCAAACAACACACACCCTGGAGGGCATTATTGCTATAATGCAATGTTTCATTGTTATACAGAAACAAAGACATTGATTTTAAAGATTTTTTTTTGTGTGGAAAAATATTTTTTTTAAGAGCAGATGAAATGAGTAGCTAAATTGATCAGCATGGTCATGCTGCTGATCAGCAGGTTCACAGTAAGGCTGAGACTACACCTGTGATCTTGTACTGATTAACATCACCTGTTATCTTGTACTGATTAACACTACGGTCCAGCCCAAGACTGACCAATCAGAGCTCAGTATTTTTATTGCATTGTATAATCAAGATTGAATACAGTAATATCTCTTCGTGATAGAATTAGAAAGTAGTATTTAACAACTGTTGCTGTTAGTGTTAAAAAATGTTGTCTGCTTTACACGTAACATTAACATTTATTTTTTTATTTATTGTAGAACATCGGAGGCGCTCTCAGCCACTGACGAGGTAGTGCCAGCAGCGAGAGAACCTGTGGAGGGTGGCCTGTCAGACACTAGAGGTGTCATTGTCATTGAGTCTGGACGGTAGACTTTATAATTACAAAGTTCCTTAGGTTGTTTTCAAATAAGAAATGAGGGTTTCTCGTGACACAAGTGTGTGGTATTGAAATTGTGGCATTGATACACGGAAGGTATTGTGTTGTGCAAATTTGCTGGACAGCTGTATGTATGGTCAATATTTGAAATGTGACATGAAATGGTAGTTATCATGATTGCAAGATGCAGTGTGGGCATATTGTGTGTTGTCATGCTGCAGTTGGCATTTTGCTGTCTTGAGCTGAAGGGATACATTTAGTAGTTTTCCGTAGCATTATACAATGGCAAGAAAAATCCTTGACTGTGATTGGCTCAGTATTAGGTTGGACTCGTGATGTTAATCAGTACAGTATCACAGGTCTAGTCTCCAGCCTTACTTGGAACCTGCTGATCCAGCATAGAGCATGCTGATCATCTGCTTGATGATCATACTGATTATTTGGTTGATTGTTTACGTCTGCTGTTAAAAAACAAAATATTTTTTGCACACAAAAACATCTTTACAATTGTCTTTCTTATGCATAACAATGATCCATTGTAGTAATTAGCAATAATGCCCTCCAGGGTGTGTTGTTTAGGATAACGTCCGTCTCAGCTGTTGAACGACCGGATCTGCGGACTTGTGCCCAACCACCTGAGGTGTGGCGTTATCCCAGTATAACTACACACCCTGTCGGGAATTATTGCTTAATTATGGATGAGATCGGGCATTTTGTTGGAGGAGTTTAATGTACTATTCAGCAACAATGCTCGACAGGGGTGTGGTGTTGTCTTGGGATAACGTCACGCTCGGGTGGTTTATGCACGAGTACGTTAGCTGAGTGTGTCAACAACTGAGGCGTGGCGTTATCTATGTATTGACACACCCTGTTGGGCATTATTTTAAGCAATAATGCGCGACCACGGTGTGGTATATCATTGATATCATCACGCCTGGTGGTTGTTGTGCACGAGGTCGCGAGGATGAGTGCGCCAGCGACCTGAGTAGTTCGATATCCCAGGATATACCACACCCTGGAGTGCATTATTGATATTATGAACAGGAATACAAGTTTTAGCAGATAAAAAAATAAGAATCTTTTAAATCGTTCTGAAATTGTTTTTGTTAGGTGTTGGAGGAGTACCTTTTAATAAAATAGTTCCTGGAGTCTCTGGCGGCTGAGGTGGTATGATGTACTTGAAGTTGTTTGGTTGAGGGTGCAGCTGTGAACATTGTACCTCACCCAAAAAAAAATAGTTGTGGTCAGGACCATCCTATTTATGTGGGTGACTTTTTGGGAAAAATATATGAAGTTTCTAGTGCTACCACATGTGAAAGTATCATTGAGCCATGAGAGGACTGAAGTAACAGTTTGAAATGGAGCAGACTGACTAGCGGGGCACTTCAAGAGTTTCAATATATCGCTAGTAGGCAGGAAGATGTTACAAATGTAAGCATTAGTACATGAAGCAAGCGAGGAGGCAAGCGCACTTTTGAAAGAGAGCGAGGAAGTAGGGTGACGGTACAGCTGCTTAGCAGTAGCACTGCTGCCTTTAAAAAAAAGTACAGCTTTGTCTGTGTTAATAAATGTCAGCAGTTTTACTGAGAGTGCCAACAACGACATGGTTTTAATTATCTTGCTGTGCTCGCCCGTTTGTGACACTCAGTGCTGCTGCTAGGCTGTGATTTCGCCGGGCCCGAGTGAAGACTGGTCGAAGTGTGACTGTCCATTGCCGTTGGAATGATTTGCTATGGGTAAGGAGGCTGGTGGCCAGAGACTTTTGAAGGCGTGATGATGTAGCTAGATTTCATCACGGCTTCAAACACTTCTCAGCCAATCAGACTCGTCCATTTATGATCACTGGTTCATAATGAATATTATAACAAGGGTCTGAGAAATACAGCTTTCTGATTGGTTATACACATTGTATCAGCCCTATGTTCATCTTTGATTTACATACATGTACAGCGTAATAATATGCTGAACAAGGTAAAACACTATTTAGAAAGCATTGTTATTATAATAACAATAAGGCACTCCTAGGGGTTATGTTAATGGTCAGTTAATCACCCTCTAGGGGCATGTAGCACTCAGCTATGCCAGTTGCTACATTACCCCTAAGTAATTAATAGACCATTAACATAACCTCTGGTCATGCCCTACTGCTTAAATAGATAACAAATTCTAATGTTGTTGTACTGTTGTAGGTGTGTCGGTGGAATTCAATGGTGTGCTGCTAAATTATCTGGTGCGAATAATGATATGTCTTTAGATTGTATTTAGTTAATATTTATATATGTAATGGCAATGTTTCATTTTTATTATTGTAATAGTTATTAATGTGCATAATAGAAAATATACATGTTTGTTAATGTGTTTTATACCCTGTAGGGTCATATGTTTAATAACACATCCATGGCTGCTACATTCAGCTAGAGGGTCATTGGTGAGCAGTGACATTATCGTCGTGTTTGTGTTGTTTTTATTATAACTGACATTTTAAACTATTAAAGGGACAGTGGTCATATTATTAGGTATGCATGTATGTTAATATACATACATGTAATGTTTTTAGGATGTTCATGTGTCTCAACCATGCATTATGACAATGTTATAAGTATTGTGATCCATGGTCGGGCACTACTTGTTCTGCACTGAATAAAATATATTTGTGAGTAATGTTTTTGAAAATCGTTGTTGAAGAAATTGATGTTTTAACAAAACAGTTTGACCTTGATATTTCATCTATTCATGTGATCTTTTTTTCTTGTTTCCTTTAATAGAGCCAGGGGAAGCTGCTGTTGTGGAGCGTGTGGAGGTGAAGCAAGGAAGCGGAAGCCAGCCCTCCACATAAGTGAAAATCTGTTGCTGATATTATCTGCATCCTTGAGAAGTACCATAGGGTTGTAAACGTTCTGTGGTGATCAATGCTCCTGTTGAGGTACACATTGCAGTCCTACTGTATGATATAGAGTGCACTGTCCATTGGATACTCACTGCTAATGTTAAATACTTTGGGGTGTGACAAGAGAGCTTCATTGCTAGTGTAGACCACTTTATTTTTGTTTGTTGTGGGTGGGCGAATCACTGTTTACAGTTACTTAGTTTCGTGTGATGTGACCTTATGTGAGGTGGGAATGCATTGATCACTGCAGATATCCAACAACCCCAAAACATAAACATGGTGGTAGGATATTATAGTTACTAAATGTTGTGCACTGCATAAGAGTGTACAATAATGTTTAATTGTTTTTCTCAATGAACAAGTTTAAAAGTGTGGCCTTATAGTGTGCATGAGCCGTTTTCCCAGTAAAAGTGAATAGCTGTGCAGTGTTTATGTCTTCAGCCTTGCCAGCCTAATGCTTACCTGTACAATGTAGTGCGATGCTGTTCAGTCATTGCATATGTGTGTATTTTTTAAAGGTGATCATGTACTGAGGAATGTTGATAAAAGTAATAATCCAGGTAATGTTGGGACTGTTTCGTTCACTCTATGAATCTCGTACATTTCTAAATAACACTATGGAAGTTGTCTCACTATACTTAGAAAATGGGGTTTGTTTCCTGCATCTGATTGGCTGAGTGCCCTTCCCAGGGTGTACATTAACTTTCAATACATGCCCAGCAAATAAAAGTATCAGCCCAGTACCCTCTCACCCACTCAAGTATCCCTCTGCCCATGCAGGTTACTCATTGAGGTAAAACATCTAAATTAATTTAAAGTCACTGCCATTTTTTCTTGTCACTTAGTCAAAGATATTGGCTCATTTATGACAAGCTGTCTCAAAAGACACTGCACCACACACACACACACACACACTGTCACTGTTCCTCAACAAGTTTTGTCAGGCAAATTCATTCGGTGCAGAACTGTAAATATATGAATTTTATAAATTGAGGACTTTATGAACTGAAATGAAACATTTTTACAGTGCTGTGGGCTTGTAGTTGTAAAATTAGATTAAGTGTTCCACGGTTTTCCTATTCTTTCAACATTTGAGAAGCAATGTAACACATTTGGGGAACAAACACTTAAGGCGTATGAGAAAAGGTGTTGACGGCACTCACAGGTGGCAGCTCCTGTGTTGAGTCCTGCAATGCAGCAGATCACTTGTGGTTGGTCCTGAAATTGATCCTTTTCTTTTCTCAAAGTTCTGCAGGCAGAGCTTTGGGGTTGCGCCTGCACAACTCTGCTGAGCTTGACTCGATGTCTGGCATGGTTTGCATCGAATGTTATATTAGTGACTTATTTATTTAAAGTACTGATCTGTGCTGAGATCTTGAAACAGGGTCAAAAGCTGTCCGGTTTAAAGTATCCATTAAACTTATCATGATAGTGTATGAATGAAAACAATTTTATTATACTGCTACTGTCAAAGGTACTTTCATTTCACTGAATAGATGACTACACATTATAGGCAGACATTTTGAAGTAAACATTCTCACACTTGATGAGGATGTATTTCCACTCTATGGCATAATAGTGTAAACAATGCTAAGTATGATATACAGAATAGTTCTAGAGTAGAAAATCTAAGGGTATCACTATAAGCCACAGCTAACTATACATTTTTTATGTTGTGAGCTTTTTAGATAATATAGATAGTCAAGTATGACAGAGAGCAAATTAGATATTTAAGCAACTTATCCCTCCAGGAGTGGGTACACTGGAGGAGTTTAACTTCAGCTGGTGTGATTAGGTCACGAGTGCGGCGGTGAACTGAGTCCACCAGTGGTGTTAAATCCTCAGTGTTGACTACCTTCGGAGGATAAATTTTATAATACAATGCAGAATGTTGTATTTTTATGTTTTTAAACTGCGTTATAACTCACTGAGGTCCCTACAGTTCGAAAGAGGAGGTCATTTAGCTAAAAAATTTCTGTGGTGTTTTAGCGAACTGGCAACGGGACAAACTGCAGCAGTTTTGTTTGAAGTGAATGTGACCGGATTAGTATGGTATAAGGTTGGATGGCACTTCTTCCACTGGGTACACTGGAGGATTTATCATGGTGGTCATTGTGCCAGCCAACCACTCAGGATGCAGGATTCTGCATATCAGATTTACCACATTGTATAATGAATAGTGTAGCATCATAGTTTAAAGTATTATCATAACTTTAAAATGAATGCATTTCTGATATTTTATTAGATTAGAAATATTTGAAGTGAAATATTTTAGAGTTGTAATTGTTCAATTTGTGTTATATATTCACTATTACTGTTTTTTCTTTATCTTTGTAGGGCGCCGGCGACTGCGTAGATGCACAGGCCATTGCCGCTGCTACAGCCGGCTCACTCGCGAGGTTCGCAGTCTGCGGAAGGAGAACGCTGGCATCCTTGAGAGGCTGGACAAAATCCAGTCTCTCTTGGATGCACAGCAGCAGACTGTGAACCTCTTCCTTGAGCGGTCGTAGCAGTGGGTGATGGTGCTGTGCACATAGCAGTGCTTCACCTCCTCAGCTACCAACTGTTCCTGCAGCTTCCCTGGGTGAGACTGGCCATCCTTCATAGAGGTCCGTTGTCATCTCCGATGGCGCAACAGCTTCTACTTCTTTTGGCCTCTACATTGCATCCAGCTTACAGCCTGGATTGCCTGATGCAGTCACACACACCTCTGTAAGTCTTGGACTGTATAAAAACAAACAGATGATATTTTTATATGTTTTTATTAATATTTAAAAGTTTTTTATTTTTTTCATGAAATGTGTATGAGTAATACACACCTTTTTTGTGTATGTATATATTGTTTTATAAAAATCTATTTTTATGTATAAAAAAATATATTTTGTTTGTGATTTTATATTTAACATATTTTTATACTAAAGAACTTAAACTATACTCTCTTGTGTTTGGTGTCTTATTCAAGAGACAAGTGTGACATTCAAGCCGCAACATTTTTAGACAATTGTCATAACCATATCATCTTAACATTGGGTATATGTGGCAGTATTGTTATCCGTAATATAAAGATAGTTAATAGAAAGGTTCATAGAAATTTTCAAGAGTGGAGGAGGCCAGACAGTAAAGAATAGGCTATAGCTGTTCCCAGCCAATATCTCTTATGTAGTCATGTTAGCTTCCTTCATAACAATTTCTATACAGCTGAGTTTTTAAAAGCATCTTTGACTTAGGACAAATAAGTGACAAGGGACCTCATTCTAAGGGCCCACCAGTCTCTGTGTGACAAATGCCTTCCTTCTATTAGTATTATACTTTAATGGGCAAGATATTCAAAGGTTGCAACATGTGAAAAGGGTAGTGCCTGTGCAAGTGAAGACTTGCTGCATTCTGCGATATTCAGCAGGAGGCAGTTCCACCACAGAAAACATGCTGAGTAACAGTGCAATGCAAATCAATGCATAATGAACTGCAGGGTATGAACCATGCATTAACTGCACAGCCTGACATTCAGCAAGGCTCAGGAGTTGTGAAGCCGCAACCTGGAACCTGCGCCTGCACAACTTTCAGGCCAAAAAATGCTCAAGTCAACAATCATGCACAGGTAAACTGTTGAATTGCATGGGCCGACACAGCACGTGACAGCTGCTGCTCGCCTAAGCCTCCATGTCCCATTGTGCAGCCTAATTGTGGTCAAAAGAGTGACAATTCCCAACAACACCCACCACTGGGCCTGTTGTGGGGAAAAGCAAAATGTTCCTCCCCAGAAGCCTGACCATGGGCTGCTCTAGTTTAGAAACAGACCTCCTGTGAATACATCCCTGGTGGTCCAGTGTACTGAGAAGCTGATTTCAGGGTGTATCAGTGTGAAACACAACCCGGCCTCCTGCCGAACATAGCCCCTGGTGGTGTAGTGTACTGAAAGTCCCATTCACGGGATGTAAACAGTAAAGCTGACCCTCGAACATAAGCCTGGTGGTCTAGTGGAGCAAAACTCCTGTTCCTGGGATGTAAGCAGTAAACCCTGTCTGAACATACCCTGGTGGTGCAGTGCACTGAAACTCCCGTTCTTGGGATGTAAGCAGTAACCCCCCAAAACATTGCCCTGGTGGTCCAGTATATGTATTCAGTACAACAAACCTCTTCCACTGCTGTTCACATGATTGATGGTACGACCTCAGTTGGTAGTGGAAGCACTCTTTGAAATCTCAAGTTACAATAGTAGCATATCCATTTGTTTAGTACATGAACTAATAGTGTCCATGTCATGTCATATATGTCTTTTAGTTATGCACATTTTAAAGTTACATATGTGATCAGAAACAAAGCGATTAAGACACTTTAACATTAAAACTACTACATGGAGCGAGAATGACAAATGGCAATTAATAAAGTAATTAAGAGAATGACAGTAAGTGCAACCACAACAGTAGAAATATTTCTGATACTGGAACATTGTTTTATATGTATGTGCACTATTCTTAGGACTATAAATCATGTAGTATGCTGAGTGATACTTCTGAAAAAGACAGGATATTCATGGCAAAAAACTCCGTTTAATGCATCAGTTAGGGTTGTTCCACAGCGACAAAAGTGAGGAAATTCGCTGTTAGGGTTGAAAACCCTAACTCCGAATTCACCCCCCCCAGCACCACACAGACACAGACACACACACATTCAAGTATGGGGGAGGACCAAGTCAACACAAACAATGACAGACATCCAGCAGCAGGTGACAGAAATAACAAACAATTGTCTAAATGTACTACTAAACATCCCCACCCACCTGACCAGGTACTGCATGCTCAGTGGAGATCAACAGCAAACTGAGGCCATGTACACAACGTACACATCCCTGATTGCAGCTGCACACAACGTACCACACTTAGTAGTTGCATGGCCTTACCTACCGATGCCCCACACCACACCACACCACTTGTGGTGGGCCACCTGAGCAGTAGAGTTAAGCAAAACCAAGGAGTTGTACAGGTATAATATCTCTGATTATAACAAGGGTTTGAGCAACGCAGCTTTCTAATTGACTGTAAACATTGTTACAGCCTTATGTTTAGTTTTTAGTAACATACATGTAGAGCCTAACCATATGATGAACATGGTTTAATGTTGTTTAAAAAACAGTTTTATTATGATAGCAATAAGCCACTCTCAGGTATTATGTTAATGGTCAGTTTATCGCTGTCTAGTGACATGTGGCACTCGGATATGCCTCATTCAATATGAAACCCTACGGGGTGATTAACAGACCATTTAACAAAACTGTTGCTCATGCCTTATTGCTTAATTGTCTTAATGAGTAGATACTCCTCCTCTGCTAGGCACTGCAGCAGCTTTGCAACACATGTACCACCCAGTTACACTATACACTGTCTAGTTGCTGGAAAATGGCTGTGAATATGAACTCATGAAGATGAACAGTGTAACTTGATAATTACAGTCATCGAAACTCTAGTGTGATCATAACTGACAGACTCAGTGATAGAGGATAACCCCTGCTGTCCTACTACACTTACCCCATTATGGTTAAATCAATACTAAAAGACATTCTGTTTATATCTACACCATACCTACCTGATTCCTGTTGTAGCAGAATTAACATAGTTATCACTTTGATAGCATCAGTGACAGAAGTGTGGCAAACCCAAACACTAGGCATACAGCCTGAGTATGAAACAACTGTTAAAAAAATCACACTGTGTCCATAGTGGCATAGATCACTCAGTTGAACAATAGCAAATCTAGTACTATTTGAATAAGTTAGTTATCACAGATGCAATGAGATTGTCTTTATCAGGTACAACATACTCAGTAAGTGCCTACAGGAAAATATATCCTATATAAATGTCCGATACAGGTACATCATTGTTGGCTCAGTAGTGCTATGACATTTAGAAGTTGCTTGGCCTGATCCATGCAATTACAATCTTTTACAAAGAATACTTACTGCATGTTTAATATTGAGACACACTGAAGGTCTATGTATGTACATCAGCAGTACACCTTCATCAGTAAGAATGCATGTGATACTGGCAGTGCCAATTTCACAGCGTTGAACAGGCAATGCTTTTCTATACGTTTACATCAGCCTCTCTATGTTGAGTAAACCATTACAGTAAATGTACTACTATGTAAATCACCTACTAAATGTATCACTACTTTTATCTTGAGCATGCTAGTGTCTTGTAGTTAACTTATGTCCTTCTCTTAATTAATGTATACTCAGTAGTGTTAAAACCTTTCTACAACTGTCATCATGCACCTTCAGCATTTATATTGAATAACGGCACAGTACCAGTTGTGGTGTGGTGTGGTGTGGGGCATCGGTAGGTAAGGCCATGCAACTACTAAGTGTGGTACATTGTGTGCAGCTGCAATCAGGGATGTGTCGTTTGGTGTACATGGCCTCAGTTTTGCTGTTGATCTCCACTGAGCATGCAGTACCTGGTCAGGTGGTTGGGGATGTCTCGTAGTACATTTAGACAATTGTTTGTTATTTCTGTCACCTGCTGCTGGATGTCTGTCATTGTTTGTGTTGACTTGGTCCTCCCCATACTTGAATGTGTGTGTCTGTGTCTGTGTGGTGCTGGGGGGTCGGGTCGGTGGTTTTCAACCTAACAGTGAATTTCCTCACTTTTGTCGCTGTGGAACAACCCTAACTGATGCATTAAACGGAGTTTTTGCCATGATATATATATATATATATATATATATATATATATATATATATATATATATATATATATATATATATATATATATATATATATATATACATATATATATATATATATATATATATATATATATATATATATATATATATATATATATATATATATATATATATATATATATATATATATATATATATATATATATATATATATATTTATATATATTATGGTAGCATGGTAGTGCTACCATAGTTAGGGTTGAGGAGCCATTTACATGTTAAACCCAAAATTTTGCACCTTAATAACTTTGCAACTATTTGATGGATTTGCCTGAAATTTGGACTACTTGATCAAAACCCATACACCTTGGGATTTGCCAAGTTTTGTATTGGTTGGATACACAGCTGCAGAGTTATTAAGCATGATCTGCACGTGCATTTACACTTTTTCTGGAATTCTACGTTTGCGCCTACAGGTCGCACAGTTTGCGCGACCAGCCCGAAATCTTCAGGGAATGTGTGGCCAGGGTCCCTGATGTGCCTTTCAAAGATTTTGTGAAAAAATATTAAACTGTTCAAAAGTTATGGCAGTCCGAACTTCTGTTTTTTTCCCATAGGATAACATTACGGCGTTCGCCGCGTCTTTGAGGGCCCGTATCTCGAAAATGGTGTGAGATATGAAGTTTTTGTCAAAAATTATAGCCCCCTCAAGGGGGCTACATATAAAACTAGCCAGGAAAGTGATAATACATATGACTTTTAAATTTTTTTTCTATGTCGTACGGTTACTGAGATATAAGCAATTTACTATTACAACTACTGATTTTTGTGTTCCGAGAGTCATTATTTTGCATACATTCTTTCTACTCACTGTCTATCTCTATACAGCTTTTGGGGAAAACCAGCCTGTGCACTTACATTACTCTTACCATTGCCGTTTCTGCTTGCGGTCCCATACCTGTTTCACTTACCGTTCACGTTTACGCCACCATGTGCGTTACCCTTTGCGTTTTCATTTGCGGTTGCGTTTCCGTTGTTTTTAACATTTCTGTCTACAGTACTGTTCCTCTTTCTGTTTTGCTTTGCGTCACCATGAGCATTACGATTTGCATTTGTGGGCACAATGTTACAATGCGACAAGACATCACCTCTGTGCTCTCGCCGCTGCATTACACTCACTGTTTCTCATTATCATTCTCAAAAAGAAGGGAAATTAGAGGAAAAAAAATCCCTTTAATGCATCAGTTAGGGTTGTTCCACAGTTACAAAAGCAAGGAAATTTGATGTTAGGGTTGAAACCCCTTTTGCACCCCTCCAGCCCACCGGCCAACTGGAATCAGGGTGTGCATTGGGGTCATCGGTCCTAACTGTCACTCCATTCTCCTATTCCTCAGCTTCTTTCCACATGTGATGGGGTGACACTTAGGACCTATGTTCCCCAATGCGCACTCCCGATTCCAGTTGGGGGTGGGCTGGAGGGTGCAAAGGGGTTTCAACCCTAACATCGAATTTCCTCGCTTTTGTCGCTGTGGAACAACCCTAACTGATGCATTAAACAGAGTTTTTTGACTCTAATATTTATATATATAAATATATATATATATATATATATACTGTATATATATATATATATATATATATATATATACACAGTATACTGTACTGTACATAATTCCTGTCCCATCTTCTCTGATTTCAGTGACTCCAGAATCATGTGAAGTTGTCGTTATCCCTGGTAGCCATTCAACATCCTCCCTAGAGCTTTTCCCTTACTTTATTGTAGTTGGTTGTTCTTTGCACTGCCTACCCTTTCCCCTGCCAGAACAAACATTCCAGATAGCAAGAATGCAACCACCTAACATGGCAGGAGTCACTGTGTCCTGACATTGCAGGAGTGACTTGAGGCGTGAGAATGCTAGAGAAAGCCAGAGAGCTGCTGTGCATAGCACAGTATCTGCTCTGTGCACAACATAGTCTTATTATGTCAAAGTAACCCCCACTCTTCATCTTATGCTCACACAATGGCATGAGCAAAGGTAATGTAGAGCACAAAAGGGCACAGTGGCAAAAATGTACTGAAAAAGTGGTCACAAAATTACCCTTTCATCCTCCACCAAACCCTGCCTGCTCAATGATCCTAAAGAGACTGCATGAAAGGACTTAGCCTACATACTGTACCAAATTACACATAACCACTACTGCAATGTATCATCCGAAATATATAAAGACCTAGGATTAAAGCCCTTTACTTTTAAATTGCATTTCTCTTCAGGCTCACCATGACCACCCCAGTGTTTACCAAGTTGTTAAAGATGTCTGTTAGCAATCTGGGAAACACCTTTGCCATTTCTCCTAGTATTCCTAGATGTATCTCACCCAGAACCATTGGTTTGTCCATTTTAGAAACATAGAAATTGTCAGCAGAGAAGGACCGCAAGGCTCATATAATCTGCCCGCTAGCCCTATATTTGACACTATCTGGTCAGTGGCTTCCCCTCCCTCTGCCCTACCTCCAACATTTCCCTATGCCTGTCCCAGGCATGTTTAAATCCCTCCACCGTGCTTTCTCCCACTACCTTCTGTGGCAGACCATTCCATGTGTCACTCATCCTCTCCTTAATGAACTTCCTCATATTCCCTCTCAATCTGCCACCTTCCAATTTCATATCATGACCCCTCATTCTTGTACTCCTCCTGTACTGGAAGGTGTCTCCTTCCTGCTCCTTGTTTATGCCCCTTAGGTACTTGAATGTTTCTATTATGTCCCCCCCTTCCTCCTCTCCTCCTGTGAGTACATATTGATGTCCTTCAATCTCTCCTCATAAGTTTCATGGTGCAAGCCCTGTATCATCCTAGTCTCCCTTCTCTGGACCATCTCTACCCTGTCAATGTCCTTCCAAAGGTGGGGCATCCAGAACTGAACAGAGTACTCCAGGTGAGGCCTGACTAGTGTTTTATACAAAGGCATCATTACCTCACGCCTTCTGTTAGTGATACCCCAGCATGTCGCTTGCCCTCCCTGCAGCCTTGGCCCACTGCTTTGATCACCTTCAGGTCATCAGAAATAATAACCCCGGGTCCCTTTCTTAATTGGTGATAGTCAGCAACTCCCCCCCATCCTGTAACTCACCCATAATTTTGCACTTCTTAGCATTAAACCTGGGCCACCACACCTCAGACCATTGTTCCAGCTTCTTCAGGTCCATCCTCATTTTCTCCACTCCATCAGGAGTATCCAACTTATTGCAGATATTGGTGTCATCTGCAAACTGGAAGATCTTTCCCTCCATTTCTTCTGCAAAATCACCATTGAAGATATTGAACAGAACTGGCCCCATGACTGATCCCTGAGGTACCCTGCTGGACACCCCCTCTCTCCAGATTGAATCTCATTAACCACCACCCTCTGCCTCCTGTCTGTTAGCCAGTTCCTAACTCAGTTTACCACCATGTACCCCATGCCCAGACTACCCATCTTGTTATCCACCCTCTCATGTGTAAAAGTGTTGAAGATCTTACTAAAACCAAGGTAGGTGACATCCACTGCCCCCCTAATTTACTTCCTTCATCACCCAGTTAAATAAATCTATCAGATTCATCTGACATGACCTCTCTGCTGTGAATTCATGTTGCCTTGTGTCCTGGGCCCAGTTGGATTCCATATGACCCACTATTCATTTTTTTAAGCAGTGTCTCCATGATCTTCCCCACCACTGAGGCGAGACTGACCTGCCTATAGTTCCTCATCTCTTCCCTACTGCCAGATTTGTGTAGAGTGACTACCTGTGCTTTCTTCCAGTCCTCTGGAACCACTCCTGTGTTAAGTGACTTTGTGAACAAGGTTGCCAGAGGCACTGCTAGCTTTTTTCACAGTTCCCTTAATATCCTTAGGAGTATGCTGTCTGGCCCCATTGCTTTGTCCATCTTTAGTTTTATGAGTTCCTCCAGGACTCTGTACACTGTGATTGGTCTAGTGTCCTCCTTTCCCCCTCCCCTCACATCAGTTGCCCTGCTGTGGTCTCTGACCTCCCTCCTCTTCAGTGAATACTGAATAGCAGTATTTGTTCAGTATTTCTGCCTTTTCCAGGTCTCCCTCCATACACTCCCCTTCATCCCCTTTGAGTCTTACAATACCCTCCCTGTTTTTCCTTCTTTCACTGATGTACCTATAGAATGTCTTGTCCCCCGTTTTTGCCATCTGTGCTAATCCTTTCTCACTTTGCACCTTATCCCTCCTAACAGCATTTCTCACTTCACTTAAACACTCTAGCTATACCTCCCTGTCCTCCACCCTTTGGGTCTCCCTATATTTACTGAAGCTTGCCCTTTTAGCCCTTACTGTGTCTGCTACCTCTATCAAGAACCATAGTGGCTTCCTCCTTTTCTTGCATTTGGATGCCAATCTGATGCATTGATTTGTCACTTCCACAATGGCTCCTTTTAAGTGCCCCCATTGCTCTTCCACCCCCCTCCTTCCTCACTCTTTTCCAGGGCATTCTGATGCATCTCCCCATTTCAGGGAAGTCTACCTTCTTGAAATCCAAAACTTTCACCCTGTTGTAACTTGCCTGGGTCCCTGTTCCCATGCTAAACGACACTATGTGGTGGTTGCTGGAACCCAGTTGCCCCTCCACTAGGACATCTGTGATTCTGTCCCTGTTGGTCAGTATCAGGTTGAGAATCACCTTTTCCCTGGTAGGATCAAGCACAAGCTGTCCGAGACCTGTCCCCTGTAGGGACTCCAGGATTCTTCTGCTTCTGGCTGAAGCAGCTGCCTGGGTGGGCCAATCGAAGTCTGGCATATTGAAATCTCCCAGTAGCAGAACTTCTCTTTGGCTGCCATCTCATGTATTTCATCTACAAGTTTCCTGTCCACTTCCTCACCCTTTGCTGGAGGCCTGTAGATCACCCCTGTGTGCACTGCTGCTCCATTGTCAGGTTCAAGAGTGACCCACAGCACCTCAGCCTCCCCCTGCCTACCCTGTACCTCTGTCACTTTTATCCCCTCTCTAACATACAGAGCCACCTCCTCCCTGCTTTTTTAACCCACTATCCCTCCTGAACAATGCAGAACCTGGTTAATTATGTCCCACTCATGATTGACTGTGTACCATGTCTCAGTTATTGCTACTATGTCCAGGTCTGCCTCCACTATCAATGCCTCCAGGTCTGGGATTTTATTTCCCAGGCTGTAGGCATTACTTACCATGACCTTCCATGTTTTGCATCCTATTCCCCCCTACCCCTGCTGCTGCTCTCCTGCTTCTTTCCCACCTCCTCCTCTGCTTCCCCCCTCCCCAGTTGTCTTTTGTGTGGGCCCAAATTCACTGCGCCCCCCTCTCCATCTGCTCTCAATGTCCAGGACTTCAATTCACTTTCCTGCATGTGCCCCATGGGGGGTTACTACTAAGCCACCTGACCTTCCTGACATCCCCCTTGGTCATTTTAAATGCCTGATACCGAAGCATTCAAACTTCTCACTGAGGACCATGGTCCGCTTCCTAGATGGATGCAGGCTGTCTTCTTTATACAGGCTCACATCAGTCCAGGTGGGACCCCAGTACCCCTTGAAGCTAAAACCCTCCCTTCCACATCATTCCTTCAACCACAAGTTGAATTTCTGGATACAGAGTATCCTAGCCTCTCCCTTGCCATGGACAGGCAACACCTCTGAGAAGGAGACAGAGTGTGCTACTTGCTTCAGGCCCCCCAACTTCCTGAAATCCTTCTGGATTCTAGTCACCTCCACCTTGTCCCCACCAGGTCATTCATCCCCAGGTGGGCAATGATATCCAGTTTCTCACTCCTTGCTGTTGCCCATGCGATCTTATTGATCCGCTTCCCATCCCTCCATGCAATGCTTCCTGGAAGGCACTTCATCTCCCTGTCCTTCCTGCTAGATGCCCCTAACTTCACTCCCTGCACAACTGAGTCTTTCACCAGAAAAAGCTTCCACCTCCTCTGGGACTCTTGTTCCCCTTTCTTGGGACTTCATCCTGGCAGACCTGACCATCATCCCTGGTCTTAGCTGCAGGTGCTCTTGTGGGGCTATCCTACTTCTAGGAGTTGCTTAACTGAACTGGCTGGGGGATGTGCTTCAGACCCCCCTCGCCCTCAATGAGCCCACCATGATCCAACCACTTCTCCTCCTGGGCATCCTTTGAGGTTCAGGTTGTGGACCCAGTGGCCTCTGGGTGGAGATGAATATTCCCTGTAGCCTAGCCAACCCAACTCGGAGACAGGTGATCTCCTCCATCAACCCAGAGAGGTGCCTGCTGACATGGTAGTATCACAGCCTCCAGAACATCTCCCTGAAGACTGCTGCACCACAGACACACATCACTCCCAGCATGTTTCATGTTTGTTGTGCCCTACCCCATATAGTGTTTGTGCTACAAGCTGGTTAATTTTTTCCCTCCCTCTACCCCTTACTCCTCCCCTTCCTAACTTTGATACTTCCTATTTAATGGCAGGAAGGCATAATACCTATGGGTCCACTCCCTATAAAGGTGGACAAGCCCAGGGATGGGTGGATTGAGGGGTGGGAGGGTGGCTTACACCGGTGCCCTGCTCATGAGACAATCAGCCCAGTCTCACCCTCAAGCTGCTCACCACCTCCAAAGCAGACTGAGGAAAAGAACCTCAGCAACTAAAGGCAGGTGACAGAGCACACAGTAATTTAAACGCAATTACCTGAAATCTGTTACAAAACACAGAAATTACCTAAAACTGTTGCAAAACTCAGAATCTTCCTGAAGTCTGGCAGCAAAAGAAACCCCCAAAGCAGACTGAGGAAAAGAACCTCAGCAACTAAAGGCAGGTGAAAGAGCACACAGAAATTTAAACTCAATTACCTGAAATCTGTTACAAAACACAGAAATTACCTGAAACTAAATACTCTCTGCCCCCCTAGCACCCTCCCTTTGTTTATGGGAGCATCACTGGACACTGCTCCTCTCTTATCTAACATGACTGCATAGTCCAGCAGTGAACATTCCTCCTTCCCCGTAAATACTAACAAATATATTGGTTCCGTATTTTGGCCTTACCCATAGCCATTTCCTCCCATCTGTCTTCAAGCTTCAGCTTCAAAATTCCATCTTGGTTTTGCACTTCTCCCATATGTAAAGGAAGAATGCTTTATTTCTCTGGTTCACTATTTCCATAATTCTTAGTTCTACCCTAGGCTTTGATGTCTTCAGAATGCTACTAGTTTCCCTTGTTATCTTTAGGAACATTGCTCTCTCCTCTTCCTTTGGGTCCCCTTATACCTCACAATTGCCTTTCTTTTCTCCCTCACCTCCTCTCCTACTTCATACATGAACTACACATATTGCTGTGCTTTTATGTATTTGCTTACCTCCCAAATGCAAAGTCCACTCCTTGAAAGCTTCCCATTTAGTGTGTGCTCCCTCTATCTCTTCTGTTCTCCCCATACTGTCCTCTTACATTTCCCCACAAAATTGACTATCTTGAAGTCCCACACCTTCATTTGGCTAGGTGTCCTACTCATTTCTAATTATATCTTCATCCACACTGCCCCATGATCACTTGTACCAAGCAGCTCATGGACTGTGACATTTTGGCTCCTTTCCCCATTGGCAGGGATCAGGTTCAGGATGGCTCACTTTCCTGTAGGGACCTGAACTAGTTGTACAAGGAATGATTCCTGGCTTACTTCCTCCAGAAGCTGATTTATTGCATTTGCCACCCCAGGACAGTCCAGTCCATGTCTGGCTTATCAAAATCCCCTATCAGCAACAGCTTCCCAAGTTCTGCTGTGCATATGATGATCTTCCCCAATTCCTTATCCACCTACAAGTTCTGGGATGGTGGCCTATATATCACTTATACATTGATTTTTTTTATTCCCATGGTGGCCAGCACCCAAAAGATTCCTAATCTCTTGGTCACCAATATGTTTTTAATTTCCATGACCTTTATTCCTTCTTTTATTTAAGCATCACTGTGCCCTCCTCTGTCCCCAGATAATGTATGGCCTGAAATGACCATATCCAAGTCATGGTTCAGCATAGACAATATTTCTATGACAGCCACCATAGCTGTCTGTCCTTCAGTCACAAATGTCTACAACTCTGTTTGTTCCCATACCTTTGGCATTTGTGTACATTACTCCCAATACCCGTAGACCCCCATTGCCAATTCCTTCTTCTATTCAGTATCCATTTAAATTTCTGCTTTCTGTTGGGGATGTCAGTAGGGTCCACCAAGTTGTGTTTGTGTTACTGATACCAACTGTGCTACCTCATCCTTTCATATTTTAAACTCTCTTGGATGAGCTGTGCAAATTTCCTCCATAGCACCTACACGCCCTCCTCATTATAATGTATACCATCCCCATCTCTTCCAATTTGGGCCTCAGTCCCTCAGAAACCAAAATCCCTTCCTTTTGCACCACTTTTTTAGTCACCCATTAGCAGGTACAGTTGAAATTGTCCCCTCTCATTCATGTGTGGCCATGGTAATACCTCTAAGAAGGTTACCACCCCATACCGTGTTGTTTTGACTACATGACTGTAACAGGGTTGGATAAGACTCCGGCCCATTTGCTATGCAGACAGAGTCAAAAGCAAGGATCTACTTTGTTCTCTCCTATTCTGCCACTTGTCTATCTCTTGTCTGTCTGATTGTACAATGTTTCTTGTGGCACCTAGGAATTGTCCATTCCAATGGTCCCACAATTTCCTCCTGTTATTTCCCTTTCTTCACTTGCTGTTTCTATTCTTTCTTTCTTCCCTTGCTTCTCTGCAGTTACAAAAATATGTGTGAATCTTTATGTGAAACCTGGATCCCTTGGTTTGCAAATGTATGTAATTATATTGTTGAAATGATTGCAGAAAGCTATTTGTGTTTATTTAAAAAGATAACAATCTGAAACACGGGGGAGTGACCTTGAGATGCATTTGGACCTCCACAAGCTTGTTTAAAGAACTGTCAACAGGAAACCAACTCTGAGACAAAATGCATTATTTTGTTGCACCTGTTGAAACTAGATGTGCCCATCAGGCTGGGACTTAGCAGAGGGTCTAAATGGAAAGGTTTGTCTGTTTGCAGATGACACGAAGATCTTTAACAGAGTGGGCACTCAGGGGGGGAGAAAATGGGACAGGAGATAGTCGAGCTGGAGGTGTGGGCAGAAAGGTGGGAACTTCAATTCACCACAAAAAAGTATAAAATAATGCACAAAGGATATAATACCCCAGGGCAACATACTGACTTGGGGGTAGGCACTGCAGGTCACAGAGCAAGAAAAGGACCTGGGAATTTGGATTTCTGATACCTTAAAGTTTAGGAATCAGTGAGCTCAAGCAGCAGGCAAAGCAACAAGAATGTTGTCGTGCATAGGGAGGGGCTTCATAAGTAGGAAGAGGGAGGTGATCATGCTACTCTACAAAACACTGGTCAGACCACAACTGGAGTATGGAGTGCAATTCTGGAGGCCACACTTGCAGGATGACAAGACTGGAGATGGTCCAGAGAAGGGCAACCAAGATGATCCAGGGGATGCAAGGGAGGCCATACAGGGAGAGGCTGGAGGAGCTTGGTCTGTATACACTGGAGGTGAGAAGGGAAAGAGGAGCTATGCTGGAAACCTTCAAATACATGAATGGAATAATAAAGTAAGGGGAGGCAGCCACTTAAGGAGGAGTGAAAACAAAACCACCAGAGGCCATGCATTCAAGCTGGAAGGGGTAGATTTTGCGAGTACATGGGGGAGCATTACTGCTCACAGAGGACTGTAGAACTAGAACCATGGAACAGGTTGCTGGAATGGGTTGTGGGGGTGGATACAGTGGATAAATTCAAAAGAGCATGGGACTACTACATAGGGCTAAACAGGAGGGGAGAGGGAGGGCTGAGGGATAGGAGGTAAGGGGGAGTGAGTGAGCTATTTTTTCAGGCAGACTAGATGGGCCAGGTAGTCTTTTTCTGTCAGCAAGATTCTATGATGATTCTATGAAACTGACAAGGTTCTGATACATTTTGGGAAAAATAGGAGATGTAACTTACAACAACAGGATGCATAGTTTGGATTGCCAGGTGAAAACATCTTACAGAATCAGAGCATTTTTTTCCAGAGTGAGACTCAGATAATAGAATTTTTTTTGCTTAGCCTGCCTTTATGAAGAGCTATCTTGTACAATTTTATTATTTCTATTTTATTGATAATACAAATTTTATAACTTCTCCTGATCTGTTTATGCTTCCTGACTTATGCCACTATCACAATGACATAGAGTATTCTTATTTATTTAACAAATCAGAAAGACTTTTGAGCCAATGGCTGTTTGACAGAGGTTCCACATCAAGTCACAAGAATAACAAATTACAATG
Organism: Neoceratodus forsteri; assembly: GCA_016271365.2. Taxonomy (NCBI): domain Eukaryota; kingdom Metazoa; phylum Chordata; order Ceratodontiformes; family Ceratodontidae; genus Neoceratodus; species Neoceratodus forsteri. The sequence goes on along the minus strand of CM028136.1, from coordinate 148,804,950 downwards.
GTTTCAGTAAGTAGTACAACATGAGGAAAGTAATTACATAAACAAAAGAATAATATGGCAAGATAAATATTGTATAAAGTGCAGCCAGTGGCCTTGTCTGAAGAGGGGTGGAAGGGATTTAGAGGACAGAAGGATAGGGGCAAATTGGGGAGGGGTGGAAGGAGCAAAATAAGAGCAAGAAGGGAGCTGCCAAAATGTAGCTTATGTAGGAAAAGACCCATGGAGGGGGTAGAGAGAGAGAACAAGGTGAGGAAACAGAGTAGAGGGAGGAATAGGGGAGTGGGAGTAGAGGGGTAGAGGAAGGGGGGATGAGGTAGGATGAAAAGAGGGCAGGGATGGGGACAGGAAAAGGATGAAGGAAGGAAGTGCTATATGAGGAATAGCACAGTAACAGGGTAGGGCTATACAGGGGCGAATGGCAAAAGAGGGAGGTCTCAGTGCATTTAGCTGTCTGCAAAGATTAGGTATAGCAGTCACAAGATGCTCTGGAAACTAGGAATTGATGCAGCTTCCTCTTAAATGGTCCCAAGTTTGCAGTTGTCACAATCTCAGGAGGAAAGGAATTAAATAAATTAGCTACTCTAACTGTAATGGATCCCTGTCAGAGCGAGGTTCGACAGCGAGGGACAGTAAAACTTTGACTCACAGAACTTCAGGTGTTACGAGTTCCCCAAGAAGGGACTGAAAAGCTAAATGCAACCTAATGGTAGGAAACCAAGAGTTTCCTTCTTAGCCAGAAGGCAGGCTTGATATTCAATGTGAGCCTGGAGTTGAAGCCAGTTTGCTTGACCGTAAAGGTTGCAAGTGTGAGTACGATACGGTGCACCAGTTAGTAGATGGCATGCCTTTAGTTTAGTTTAGTTTAGTTTATTGGTCTAGGAATTAATACCTTTGAGCCAGGGCTCTTTTACAAAGGTTCTACGTCACATAGAACAGCAAACAAACAAAAAACATTACATGTATTAACAGAAAAATGTTACATAAGAAATTTGTTCAGCAGTTTCCAAGGCAGTAATAATTCAAAACAAACTAATTTTCCAGGAAAGAGAGATACTTGGAGGCATTCAGGGAAGAGTAGAGTAGGGAAAGTAGGAGGCAGTAGAGGGAGAGAAGAGAAGAAAGAGGGAAAGTAGAAGAGAGATTACAGTAGCAGACAGGAGCAGTTAGTGATAATAACGGGTTCTTTAGCCTTATTCAGAGCTGTAGCAAGCTGCCATAAGGTTGTGTTCATGGTGGTACCATAAAGGACAAAACCATAGTCAATAATAGACAAAACTGAATTTTGGATAGCCAGTCTGAGGGCTTCAGTAGTAAGGCAATGTTTGTGTCTGTGTAGAAGGCCTAGGCAAATATTAACTGCGTTGGCAACATTCTCAACATAGAAATATAGAAACATAGAATTTAATGGCAGATAAGGAATGCTTGGCCCACCCAGTCTACCCATTTCCCTACCTAATGGATAAGCTGCAGATCCTAGTTAACCAACAGCCTACTTCTTCCTACCCCCACCCCCCAAAATTGCCATAAGACTGTCCATGCAATCTTGAATTCCACCACTGTTTTTGACTCCACAACCTCCTCAAGAAGGCTGTCCCATGCATCCACAATCCTCTTCATGAAAAAATACTTCCTCAAATTACCTCTGAGCCATCCCCCTGGTGGAAGTAGGAGAGTGTACTATCCAGAGTAACTCCTAGGTATCTAAAAGATTGAGTCTGATCAAGGACTACAACTGCACTGTTTTTAATCACCAATTGTTTGACTTTATGCTTGCTGTGGGTACCATGGAAGAGCATGACCTTTGTTTTTTTGCAATTAAGCACCAACTTATGAGAGGTGAACCAGGACTCAACTTCAGTATTGAAGCTTGCCTATACCTCCTCTATTTCATCTACTCAGATTATTTGTACCTGCATACATGATCAGATCTAGTTTCCCCTTTTTTCCCCATTCGTTCCAATACCTTGAAGTTGAGTTTGTCCATTGTAGTCCCAGGGTAACAATGCACCACCTCTTGCCTATCTGACCAGCCTTCTTTCTCGTTCTCTTCCCTACACAGAAACATAGAAACTGATGGCAGACAAAGACTGCCTGACCCACCCAGTCTGCCCACAGTCTACACCCACTGCAGCACAGTAGACCCCACTCAATCCCCGGCATAGCCTTCCCTTCCTTAACCACTAAGGTTCTCCAGCACCCACCCCATGCATTCCCAAATCCCATTTCAGTTTTTTTCCCCCACCACCTCTGCTGGGAGGCTACTCCAAACACCCACCACTCCCCCCATGAAGAAGCACCTCCCCACATTTCCCTTGAGTCCACCACCCCAAGCTCCACAACATGCCCCATTCCCGAGATTCTCCCCTCATGAAAAATGCTTCCCTCCTGTATCCCATCAATACCTGTGAGGTTTGCAGAAGCCACCATCACATCCCCTTCCTCCTTCCCTCCCTATCTCCAGGGTGTACGCACCAAGGTTCCCCAGCCCCCCACAGGGCCTCTGGCTCAGACCCTGCACCACCCCAGCTGCTCTCCCCTGAACTGCCCCCACCACACTCACATCCCCACCCTGGAGATGAGGCCTCCAGAACTGGACACAGTACTGCAGATGAGATCCCACCAATAACCTACACAGCAGCACCATCACCTCCCCAGCAGCACTGCCATCTCCCCACCACCACAGGAGATACATCCCCATGCTCCCCAGCATCCCACCAGCCCTTCCCAGTGCCCTGTCACACTGCCTTGCCATCCTCAGGTTACCAGACATGACCTCCCCTGGGTCTCCCTCCCAAATGGTGACCATTCCCACCATCATGACTATGAAATCCATATGAAATTCCATTTCAATAGTGCCTTTCTCCTACCCCATTTAAGGTTGTCCTTAGCATGACATCATCCAACAATGCCTGTTGAGGGGTGTTCTAGTTCCTTCCCACTTTTTGTTGGCCTTCTAGGACCCCTCAGTCAACCATAGCAAGTACCTGTAGACTTTGCATAGCCCTGGTTCTCTAGATGTTTCCCTCCCTGCTTCTTCCTCTTACTGTCACCAGCATTGTCCTAGATGGGACTTTGCAGTGCCTGTGGCAGTAGCATCTTAGATGGCCTAGTGGCTGTGTCCCTTAAGTGGCATATTTCAGTCCTTGCTGCCTCCAGTTCTGTTCTCATGGCATGGAACCTCCTACAGTTCAGGCAATGGCCAATTTTCCAGAGCACCCTCTAGGTCACCAGTGACCTTCACTATTACATTCCTCACACATACCTCTTCAGTGTTCCACCTGCCTGTTTGTGTACTAATCTACAAGCTACAGTTTCGGTGTGGGTCATTACACTTGTTTGCCACACTATTCCAGCTACCTTTGTATTACTATTTTGTAGTGGTACCCTATATATGTTTTCCTCACTAACTACTTTTGAGCCTTTTGTGTTGCCACAGGCAGTCTAGTAAATCTTTCCTTTATCTTATTCACTCCTGGGTTACACTTCACATAGTTCTGTTTATACAATATTTCTGGTATACATGGCTTTATCTACCTGCTTCCTCTGCTCCTCTCTGTTCTCTGACAGAGTTACCTGCAGACAATGCACTGAAGTACGTATGGATACCTCTGCAGATGTCACACACCTACTCCACAGCACTCACACTCCAGGATGTCCATGCATAAGGACACTTGCTAGTGAATGTCTTTCACACCCTTGGTGGACTGTTTCCTGGTTTACCTGTGAGTTTCAATTGGTCATGTGGTCTTCTGACACTTGCAAGATGGCCCCCTGTCCCATCAAGTGTCAACACATCCTCTTTTGTTTTAATTACAAGCCCATTAAATGCAACACTTTTTAGAAAATATAAACTGACACCCTTGAATTAGCAGGCTTTACCCATCTCCCTTGAGCCTCTCACTAGAGACTCTCAAAAATAAATGGCACAAACTCTTAGGAGCCACTAGTTTTGAGGTCTACTTCTTCAGTTACTTGTGCACTACATTTGGTTGCTGATAAGTCACTTGGACTCCCAAACCTCACATAATGGCCTTGGGCCATCTGGTGTCCTCACCACCTAATTTCATATTTTAATTACAAGCTCACTAAATGTACAGGTTGCACTTTTCAGCAAAACCCAAGCCCAGTCACTTAATTTTGCAAGATTCGACCCCCTTCCCTGACAATCTCACCAGAAACTCTTAAAAACAAATTCTGGTCAGAGCCGATATAGCTGTGGAATGCTTTTAGGAGTGGCTAGAGTGCTAAAAAAGAATATGTGGTGCTCTCGCTGCACTGGCGTCAGCCTGCCACCTACTGAAGGATGTAGCATAGATGAAGCAGATACAGCAAGAGAAGGTGGGGATGTGACTGATGTCTGTATAAGACACTCATGAGATCACACCTGGAATACTGCATCCAGTTCTGAAGGTCCCATCTGAGTAAAAAACATAGACAAGGTAGAGGTGGTACAGTGGAGGGTAACTACAATGGCACAGGGCATATGGGATAAGATCTATGAGGAAATATTAACCAAGTTGATATTTAAAATATTTATTTCATTTGGTTAAAGCATTTAAACCATTTTAAATATTTAATTTTTACAAGATATGCCACTTGAGATTCAATGTATGCTATATTGAATTTCAATTGGCATATCCTGTAAAATGTCACTTACAGTGTGGTCATGCTTTCACCCATTATTTCTAATGAATTTGCACAATGCAGATCTGCTGAGAGGCAGTTGCAATGCAGTCTTCCTTTTACACAGTTTTACAATGTGTTTTCCTAGAATATGGCTGCTGATTGGTATATATTGTATTTAGCCTGGATAGTTCACAGAAGACATGACATCTTATTTTCAGTGGGGCTCTGTCTACATCTATACAATATTATGCTGCATTGCATAAAATCAGAACATGTTGAAAACAATATTTCACCTCTGGGCTAGGCTAACATGAATAAATGCATTATAAATATGGTAAGATCATAATCATACTAAAAACAAGATATTGGCTCTAATCTGGGACATCCTAGTAAATACAATGCAAAAATGTGTAAAATGAGGATTTCTATGAGAATGAGCTGCAGCATTTCGCCCTGTGCCATCCAGGATACAAAATATAGGATAAAAAACATTTAATGGAAATCTACTGTAAACTGAACTTTACTGTGTTCCACATAACCAAGACTGATATGAGCAAACAGTTTCTTTATTGTTTTATAACCTATTAGATTGCAGTATTTATTCTGAATGCTGTGGCCATGAAGATGGTGTGTACAGTGTGTGTGTGTATGGTGTGTGTATGCGTGTGTTTCAGTGTGTGTGTGTTTGCTGTACATAAAAAACTGTCTGAGACAAATGCTTATCAAATAATGTCTTAAGAGGTTAAACAAGCATTGATTTCAACTGGCAAATCATGTAAAATATCACTTACAGTGTGGTCATGCTTTACGCATTATTTCTAATGAATTTGCACAATGCAGATCTGCTGAGAGGCAGTTTCAGGGCAGTCTTCCTTTTATATAATTTTACAATGTGTTCTCCTAGAATATGCTTGCTGATTGCTATTTACTGTATGTAGCCTGGATAGCACACAGAAGATGTGGCATCTTAGTTTCAGTGGGGCTCTACATCTACACAATATTATGATGCATTTTGTAAAATCAGAACATGCTGAAAATAATATTTTACATCTGTACTAGGCTACCCTGAATAAATACATTATAAAAATGGTAAAAGCATGACCCCACTGAAAACAATATATTGCATTTAATCTGGGACATCCTGAGTAAATACAAAGCAAAAATGTGTAATATGAAGATCCCTATGAGAATGAGATGTAGCATCTCCCCTGCACTATGCATTATAAGATAGTGCCGTAAGAGGTTGAAAAAGCATTGAATCTCAACTTGCATATCCTGCAAAATGTCACTTACAGTGTAGTCATGCTTTACTCTTTATGTCTAATGAATTTGCACAATGCAGATCTGCTGAGAGGCAGTTGCAATGCGGTCTTCCTTTTATACACTTTTACACTGTATTTTCTTAGAATATGCCTGCTGATTGGTATATATTATATTTAGTCTGGATAGTTTACAGAAGAGGTGACATCTTATTTTCAGTGAGGCTCTACATCTACACAATATTATGCTGCATTGCATAAAATCAGAATATACTGAAAACAAGATTTCATCTCTGAACTAGGCTAACCTGAATAAATGCATTATAAATATGGTAAGATCATGGATCATACTAAAAACAAGATACTGGATCTAATCTGGATATCCTAGTAAATACAATGCAAAAATGTGTAAAATGAGGATTCCTATGAGAATGAGATGTAGCATCTCCCATATGCTATCCAGGATACAAAATATAGGATAAGAAATATTTAATGAAAATCTACTGCAAACTGAACTTTATTGTGTTCCACATAACCAAGACTGATATGAACAAACAGTTTCTTTATGGATTTATAACGTATTAGATTGCTGTATTTATTTTGAATGTTGTGGCCATGAGGATGGTGTGTACAGTGTGTGTGTGCGTGCGTGTGTGTGTGTGTGTGTGTGTGTGTGTGTGTGCATATGTGTGTGTGTGTGTGCGGCGTGTGTGTGTGTGTGTGTGTGTGTGTGTATGGGTATGGTGTGTGCATGCATGTGTGCGAGTGAGTGTGTGTGTTTGCTGTACATAATAAACTGTCTGAGACAATGTTTATCAAATAATGCCTTAAGAGGTTAAACAAGCATTGATTTCAACTGGCAAATCCTGTAAAATGTCACTTACAGTGTGGTCATACTTTACGCATTATTTCTAATGAATTTGCACAATGCAGATCTGCTGAGAGGCAGTTTCAGTGCAGTCTTTCTTTTATACATTTTTACAAAGTGTTTTCCTAGAATATGTTTGCTGATTGCTATATACTGTATCTAGCCTGGATAGCACACAGAAGACGTGGCATCTTAGTTTCAGTGGGGCTCTACATCTACACAATATTATGATGCATTGCGTAAAATCAGAACATGCTGAACAGAATATTTTACATCTGGACTAGGCTACCTTGAATAAATACATTATAACAAGCATTTGTCAATGCCGAACGTTCGCTTGCAGGTATTTGCAGTGGTGTGTGGCACCTATTCATTCGAGACAAGTTAAGAATTCTATGCTTGCTTTTTCTATCTCACTCTCAGTCACACTCACACTGTTACTAATACTTGCAGCTGCAGCAGCAAACCCACCAATTGGCATTGTGCACAGTTAAAAAGAAAACCATAGTACATACCTGGTTCAGTCTCAATTTCTTGGCCCTTTACTCTTGTACCCGGATGTCAAGTGATTGACCGTCTGCGACTCCCCACTCCTGGGACACTCCTAACACTAGCATGGTGGTGAATACTATCTAGGACTAGGAAGGCTCCCCGATTATAAACCTAAGCAAGCCAGAGACATGAAACAGCCATCAGTATATATAATCTTAGATGGTCAGGATAAGACTCACCCTGTGTCCGGGGGGGGTCCTATCCTGACCATCTAAGATTATATTACTATGCTGACCCCACCTCACAAGTCACACACTGCACAGCAGCAGCTGCCAACAAGTCACATTACCAGATGTACAGGATAAGGTCCAGGAAAGGGCTTGGCTTCACACACACACACACACACTGTCAGATTCAGCTTAGCTTCAGTCATCATGAGCAGTCAGCAGCAAGCAGCAAAACAAACAGCTCACCTCAAGGCTCCGAGCAGACAGTCACTGTGGAAAATTTGTGAAAGGCTGGAAGGCAGGTCTGGGAATTTAATACCTACTCAATGCAGAGTAGACTCACTCAAGGAAACTCTGTCTCAGCAGGCATATAAGCAGCAGGCCTCTGAAGATTTCTTTGGATTGGCAGCTGTGGCATTGGCAGAATGGTAGTGGACAACAAACTTGGCTGGCGGCAGGCACAAGAAAAAAAAAATATGTACCAGTAGTGACACTACTAGACTAGTGACAATGATATACAGCATTTTTGTGAGGAAATTCTTATGCCTGCCTGCCATGCTATTGCTAGCCACCACCACCAAAACCAGTACTTGCTGGCTGCATGATGCAACTGCCAATCCGCCAATGTTTTAAAATGAATCCCTCCATTCCATTGCCTCACCTCAGTGTAAGACACGTTCTTTCCCTCCACAGCTCCACTCCAAGAGTTGCACATTTCCAATCCCTGGCTGACCCTGCCTGCTGTGATGACTCAGAGTGTTGCCTGGTCTGTTGTCGAGTGCTGTTGCCCTGCCCAGACTAGTGACTGCCCTCCTCCAGCTGCTCAGAGCCTCTGAAACCATCAGTGGCCACGTAGCTCAGCTCAGAGCATCAGCCAGGCCAAAATCAGCTTAGCTAGTGTGTGTGCGCTGCCTGACCCCATTCCCCACTTCCTTCCTGTGTCCAAGTTGGAGCTTGGGGTTGGCACTCGAAGACTAGGGCTAGGGCGGCAGCCGCGGCTAGGCTTCACTAGTCTCGTTCAAGACCTGACCATCCAAGTCTGTCTCCACACACAGTCAGAGGGCCCATCCTGTTTAAATCACAGCATGTGGGGCTGCAGTGGCGACTGTACTTCAGCACAGTCAGCCAGAGCCTAACACGAACGTGCTGCTCCCTCCCTTGCAGCTTACAGCTTAGCACCAGCTCAGTCCTCAGTCTGCCAGCCTGCCTCAGCCACCCAGCCAGTGCTGTGGAGTGGAGGAGCCCCGGCCCTCTCCTGTCTGAACCTGTCCGGCAGCTGCTGCTGCACTGTCCCCCGACTGACCCACCCGGTCACCCGCTACCAGCCTCACCTCATTCGCTCCGGCTCCAGCTTCACTTATTGACCTCGAAGCGGTGTTAATCTTCTCTCCGAATGGAACAAACCTCTCTCTGACTGCAAAAACTAAGTGGCAGAGCAGAACCCCAACCAACGAACTGGAACAAGAAGAAATTACACCGATACAGTGCAGTGCACCCGCCGTCACCAGCAATGCCCCCCATACTGACGTTGGCAGGCTTGGCAGCCAATCAGGTCCTTCACTGCCTCCTGCAGACCTGGTTGAAAGCTATGCAGCGGCTTGCAGCCCACCCCCCCACCACACGTCAAACGCACTCACTCAGCAGCAGGGCCCCCTTCCGACCCCGCTAAACAAAGGCAGCGGTGCCGGCAGCTTGGGTTTTTCAAAAGCCCATGAAAAAGTATATAATTATGTACGCAGGTAGGACTCAGGAAGCAGAGCTGCTTGCTACCCCCCATATTTTGGAGCATATGCCTTGGCTTACATGGTGTATCGGTAGCTACGCCCTTGGTGGTGATAGTCTAAAGTGTCTACAGAAGGTAAGAAGTGGAGGAAAGAACAAGGGCTTGATGAGAGCTGTAATTATTTTTTTTTTGTTCTGAATGTGAGGGCTTGTTTAATTTAACTGTCTACATGTGAGTCTCCTAAGCAATGCTCCAGGAAGTTCGATGGCAGCTCCGGTGGATCCGATGTTGATACCTCGTATCTGGAGCAGCTGAGTGAGAATTGCAAGGCTTAATCTAGGCTGAAATACAAGAGCATTTGAAATGTTTTCCACTGCGAGTTCAGTAGGTGAGACGGGGAATGAGGGAGCGGGGAGGACAGCAGAGGGAGGAAGCGGGAGGGATCGTAATGTCAATATGCTATGTACACATAGGCAAAGCCCCGATTTTTCTGTGGCACTTTGGCGCAAAGTTCTGCGGCAGGGTTCCCATTTGCCACAGAACTTCAGTGGCGGTGGATGGTTATTTCTGCGGCAATTCTGCAGCACACATCTGTCACACTGTTCCCCTTATTTTTATACTCTGTTGTTGTTTTTCTTCATATTTGACATTCGGTACATAAAGACATTAGCCCAAAGGACTTGTGCTTTTAAAAAAGACAAAGCAAACCTCTGCATACATTTGTATGGTTATTATGGAATGTTTCATCCCAAAACTGTGTGCTGTAAAAAGTTTTAATTTGTGTTGTTGTTTTTGCGGTGTCTTGTGACATTCTTATTATATTATATTTTTTCCTCTTGAACTACCTTTCATACTCCTCACCTAGAGGACACAGGTGGAAATAATCTGTTTCAGATCAGTATTCCTGATACTAGTTTTGAAAGTTTTTTGACAGACAGGCAGAATTGTTTGTGTATGTATATGTTCATATCTGTGGATGTACATATTATGTCACTTTCATTAAGACAATGTTTTCATATGCTAATAAATCTTTTTTAAACCAATGTGTGTGCTTTGTTTTATTTGTACTGTGAAATAAAGATGTCAGATTCACTGTACAGCACCTTCACACATCTTCATGAGTCATGATGTTTCATGCATGCCACATAAAACATAAGATTAATACTGTATTGCTTAAAACACCAGACAAGCCTTACACACAGAAAGAGCATGTTTTGTTTTTGCTAGAATTTGACACGCACACACACACACACACACACACACACACACTAATCAAAAAAAGTCATGGTCCCCTCCTAGCTGGCACCATCCCACCTGGGGACATGCTTGTAAATCTTTTATAAACTGATGTGTGTGCTTTGTTTTATTCGTACTGTGAAATAAAGATGTCAGATTCACTATACAGCACCTTCACACATCTTCATGAGCCATGATGTTTCATGCATGCCACATAAAACATAAGATTAATACTGTATTGCTTAAAACACCAGACAAGCCTTACACACAGCAAGAGCATGTTTTGTTTTTGCTAGAATTTGAACACACACACACACACACACACACACACACAATAATCAAAAAAAGTCATGGTCCCCTCCTAGCTGGCACCATCCCACCTGGGGACATGCTTGTAAATATAATTATTTAAGCAATAAAGCACGACAGGGTGTATGTTATCGTGTAACAATGTCACTCCTGGGGTGGCTTGAAGCACGATGTGAAGCTGAGTGCTTCCACCACCCCAGGAGTGACGTTATTACACGATAACACACATCCCTGGAGTGCCTTATTGCTATTATACAATGGCTCATTGTCATACAAAATTAAAAAAAACTAAAAATAAAAATATGATTTTAAGGAATCCAAATGGTCATCATTCATAGCCAAAAGTGCACCATTCATAGCATCCAACAGCAATACAGTGATGTTATTGTGTAATAACATCACTGTCTGGGGCACACATTGACCAATCAGAGTCCAGGAAATTTTCTTGCCATTGTATAATTAAGCAATAAGGCACGACAGGGTGTGTAGTATATCGTGGGATATCGTCATGCCTCGGGTGGTTGGGCATAGGTACGCAGGCAGTCGTCAAAAACCCAGTGATATCCACGATCTCCTGCAATGCTAATATAAGACGGTCAATTGATATTTTAGGCATTTAATGTAAAAAAAATTTTGAAATATTTTAATGCTGTTTTTATAGGTGTGTAGGTACACACTTAAAAAAAAAGTTTGTGTAGGTCACGTTTTGGGCACTAGGTGGTGCTGTTGCATGTGGATTTTATTAGAAAGTCTTCATTCCCATAGTATTGGTGCCCCTTTCCCAAAGTTTAGTAACGTTGTCTGTTATGGAGTAACTGAAGCTAGTTTTTGGCTTTTTTCATTTGTTTGAGGAGTTGAACAATCGGGATGTCAACCAAAAAAAAAAATGTGGGTGGACAATAAACTGCCTACGAATGTGCACCGCAGCTTTGCAAGATGACAGAAGTTGTTTTTTATGTCTGGATTCAGTGTTTTTTACCTGCACTGCTTTTGAGGAAAGCGAGATGGTAAGGCATTACAGTTTATATTTAGCCAATTGTGTTCTGAATGAGCGGGTTGTACATTCTGGCGGTTTGGTAGCGAGCAGCATGACAGCGGGGGCGAGGCAGTTTTCTGTAATACAAACAGCTGGTGCTGTCAGCGAAAGGAGGAGATTTATTTATCTTTGCAGGCGTGTGCTGTGGGCGACAGTTGTGATGATGTTATTTTTTTTTTTTTTAATAATGACCGACAAACTCTGACTGGCTTCGGACTGCGAGACACGAAGAACACTGCGCTGGGAGTGAGCAGGCTGGTGGCCGGAGGTTTTCTGAAGCCGTGATGATGTAGCCCGATATCATCACGGCTTCAAAACCTCGGCCAATCAGGTTGCTCGAATTACGATCGCCGGTTCATAATTAATAATAATGCTCTCCCACATTGAAATATTTTAAGCAATTCTAATACTCTCCTGGCGAGAGACCCCTGTATTTTGTAGTATTTATTATATTTAATGCTTTGCAGCTGGGATGGAAGATCCTGCACATAAAATATGAAATATGTCTGTAGGGGACCTGGACAAGAGGGCATTACTATTTGAAGAATAATTCAGCCCAGAGGGCAGTATTATAGTTAAGTAAATTTGTAATCAGTGTCACCAGCAGTGATGGTACTATACCAGCTAGGAGGGGATGTGTTTTATTTTTTACCATATAAGCATGTTAGTCTACATATGTAAATGCAAGATAAAGATTCAGTGATGATCTCATCTGTCCTACATTTTTTAATATGAAACTAATAAGGAAAAGAATATGAAAGTGTATACCACCTTAGGCATCACATTTCAATAATTAATTGATCATTATTTTGTTGTAACAACAATTCACAACACATGATTAAAACTGAACTAAATTCCTATATTTTTTCTCAGAGATTCACATGATTTCCTCAAACTAGATAAATAAGTGGATAAAAAATGAGAACACCGACATACAGGTAGTTTGCTCAGACTGTGCTGGAAATAGTTTTGCAAAAAAAAAAATATCAGTTATATGGATGTCCCAACTATTTTTGCACAGAATGCACAATTAATCAGCTCTGTGTAAATAAATACTGGACACATCTGGATACACAGGGGGAAAAAAAGACACTGGTTCTTTGACATAATGACAGGAAAAACTATCAGTAATGTGCTGTTAATCTATGTATAGACAGTAAAATCATTGCTAGACTACTAATATACATACTGTAGGAATACCCAAAGAACTCCAGAAGTTAATCAAGGAAAAAATAACTACATAGATCAATGAACCACAAATACTTTACACTAAACGGGTCTAATTTATTGCAGTGTCCCGGTCAACTTTCTCATTAAAGTTTTAAAACTTTCTTATGAAGTTCTGCTGCATTCTGTGCAAACCTATTCAGTACTTTTGCATAATTGATATTAATCTTTTTCAAAACCATGCCCAAGACAGCTATCTGTATGTTGTATTTTTTATTTCTTTATTTACTTAATTTATTTTATCTGAGGTAATTATGTGATCATCTGTGTATATAATATAGAAATTTGGTGAGTTCTGATGGTGTGTGTGTGTGTGTGTGTGTGTGTATATGTGGTGAACGAATGTGTCAGGAAAACATTGGAAATTTTAAGGGGGTTATTATAATATAATAGCATTAATAGCATGAATAGCCAGGGATGCAGACAATTTCTCGAGTGATCTTCCATGTCAGTTTGATTAGCTACTCACATCACAGGCACAATTAAATAAAGTGATCCAGCTAAGACAGAAGCAGATACAGTATCACCAGATTGCAGATGCAAACGCTGACAGACTTCAAATTTTAAACTAGCCATTGACAAACATTTATTCAATGGCTGCTTTTTTTTATTTTGTAAACTGACTGCAAATTAGAAGGAAGTCTGTTATTCGACAGGAACACAAGTATTGCATCAAGAGAATCGGGTCAGCACCAACAACGGAACAAAAACGGGCCAACGAAGTCCCCAGTAGTTTTCTTTAAGTGCAGATAATATTTTATTTAAAGCATATCCAGGGGCATATTTGGCTGACATTAAAAAAAAAAAATTAAACCTGTAGCCTTAATGCCCAATGGTCATGCCACAACAAGTGAATTGCAATCGGCTTATATATCGAAGACTAGCTCATTCTCGGAGCATCTGCCAAAAAGTGGTCTATTTGGATGCACTGTAAATAAAATATTGTAAATTAGACCATTAAATCGATAGCATTTTCTGCCCAGCTGAGCCCCGACACATCCTGTATCCCTCTGTGCTAGTGTGAACTCACATCAGAATAACTTTTTCTGCCTTTCTGGTGCTGTGATAAGGAGAATAAGGAAGAAGACCACATCGCTCCGAGAGACACTGCCAAGAGTAAGAATTAAAGCAAGAATTAAAGATAGTTGATATCATGCAGTCCCATTACTAACTCCCTGTTGACCAACATAACTATTATTTCTGTTTGGTGCTTTAGAGCTTTAGCAAAAGAGTTTATTTTAGCATTTAGAGAACTCGCAGAACAGAGTCGTCCTCCTGAAGGAGTGTGTACTGCTGCAGAGCAGGAATCCACAGAACACCCACTGAGCCCCGAGACATCTCGAGCACCTCTTAGCCACTCTGTGCTTGTGAACTAATGTCAGAATATTAAATGTAGTTCATAACGTGCAGTCCGATGACTTACTCCCTGGTTCAGTCAGATGCTTGAAGCTTTAGTAAAAAGGTTTTTGCAGCATTTAGAGAACTTGTGGGCCATACTCCTGAAGGGCTGCGGACCTTTACTAGTTTTAATTCATTTTATTTTAAACTACTTTTTAAGGGACAGAGCATGGGATTCACTCTGGTGGGCAGCCATCCAGTTGGATACCCGATCTGCAGTACACCCCCTGAGCCCAGACACATCCCAAGCCTCTCTGTGCTTGTGAACTCACATTGTAAAAAATCAATAATCTGAAATAATAGACTGCCTTACAGTGGATGGGGGGATGCCAACTGGAATAAAGCAGGGACAGTGTTGAAGCACCAAAATGCCAGTGGAGATGGACTTGGGGGGGGGAGACCACATGAGACCGACAGGTGCTGCATACAAAGTAGGGACCCGTTTCATCCGCTGGTAAGCTGTGTTAATTTCTTCTGCTACATTACAAAAACCTCCACCACTCAAAGCATTGCTCTGTCTGCTATCTGCGATCCAGATCCTGATTGTTGCGTGTTGATGTGGGAGACACTAAGTGACTGGCTTATTCTTAAGGTATTTTTTAATTTTGCCAGCAAAAACAAAACAGTCATTTATTTGGTAGCCATACAGTTTCTGTTACTGAAACTTCACTAGGGCTGCCAGTTAGTTTCCAGGGTCGGGCACAATTTCTGCAGTTTCCGCGGTTGGGTGCAATTTCTGCGGTCGGGCACAAGTTCCGCGATCAGTTGTGAATTCCACAGATTTTTCCGTGGTTGACCGTGGCCGCGGAATTGCAGAAAACCCGGGGCTATGCACATAGGTTACAGCGGTGGTTTTCTTTGAACTGAAGACCACTGCAGCCAACTGCTGTCATAGACAGCTCGTCCATCCATTGGTGGGTTATGGTCGTGCCTGCTACATGGAGCAGTGTATTGGACAGGAGGGTCACACACCTCCAGAAAGTCGTATTATCCCAAAACGTTCCTTGCGCATGCGCGCAAGCGAACGTAAAAATGGTAAAATTATGACCCCACTGAAAACAAGATATTGCATCTAATCTGAGACATCCTGAGTAAATACAATGCAAAAATGTGTAAAATGAAGATCCCTATGAGAATGAGATGTAGCATCTCCCCTGTGCTATGCATTATAAGATAGTGTTGTAAGAGGTTAAAAAAGCATTGAATGTCAACTGGCATACCCTGTAAAATGTTACTTACAGTGTGGTCATGCTTTACTCATTTGCCTGGATATTCAAACTGCGTCAGGCTGTGGCACAAGCCTGGGCGCAGCTCAACTTTGTTGCGCAGGGGTTGGCCTGGGTGATATTCAACGGAGCTGCGGTATGGCGCAGCAGCTTTGAATATCGCACCCTGGCCACCCCCACTGTGCATGGTGCAGTGGCACTGCACCAGTGCAAGTGGCCAGAGTGGAGCATGGAGATGTGCTAGCACATGTGCCATTGTGCCATGCACAGCACCTGCGATATTCAAAAGAGGACATGCAAATGGGGCCATAATTTATGCAAGGCGCACAGGGGGCCATTTGCATCTCATTATGGCCCATTTGCATGCCATTAGCATGCAAGTGAGCCAATCCCCGACGAATTGTGCCTGGTACTCTGCCAGGCAGCAGCCATCAGGGACTGATGCCCCCTGCAGCCTGATCGTGGGCATTCGTGTAAAATAAAAAAAAAACGTCCAATATCCCTGGTGGTCCAGTGGACCGATCGCTGCCCGATCGCGGGCATCTGTAACACATAACAGGCCCCTACCACCCTGGTGGCTTAGTGTACCCCCCTTCCCACCTGCCCACTAAGCTCCAATGCCCCGCTTCCCCCCCGTCAGCCGGCAGGCGGCAGCACCCACCCGCCTTCCACCCGCCTGCCGCCGACTGACAGCTCAGTAAGCTGCACGCCCATTGGTTCACAACATGAGCCAATGGGTGTCAGCCCTAATACTACTCAGTCCAGATATGTGAATGAATCATTCACATATCTGGACTGAGTATTAGGTATGGGCTGCACGCCCATTGGTTCACGCTGTGAACCAGTGGGCATGCAGCCCTACCAGCGCTGTCAGTCAGCGGCGGCGGGCGCAGGCAGGTGGTGGTGCTGCCTGCCGGCTGATGGGGGGGAAGTGGGGCGGTGGGGCTTAGTGGGTGGGTGGGGGAGGTACACTAGACCACCAGGGTGGTAGGGGTTTGTTATGTGTTACAGATGCCTGTGATCATGCGGCGATCAGGCCACTGGACCACCAGGGATATTGGACGGGGGACTATACTGATGCCCGCGATCAGGCACATAGAGGTCCACTGGACCACCAGGGATATTGGACATGGGGGGGGACTATACCGATGCCTGTGATCGGGCACATACAGGTCCACTGGACCACCAGAGATATAGGATGAGGGGATTTCACTCCAGGGATGCCCGCGATGGGGCATGGGGGTGCCGCTAGGTGCAGCAGGAACTCGTCTGGCCACCCACAGGTGGCAGCTGCCGTGTTGCACCCTGCAATGCAGCAGCTCACCTGTGGGTGGCCATCACTTGTTCCTTTTTTTTTTGGCTTAACTTTTTGCAGGCGCAGGTAGGGGTTGCACATGCATGACTCTGCACATCCCGGGCTGAAAATCGGATGTGCAGGTTATGCATGGGCACGCCTCTCACCTGTGCTCAGACATTACTGATGCACTCCAGCGTGATCAGAATTTGTGCAGCGCACTTTTCCCTTTTAAATATCGTGCCGGGGTGCATCAGTGGGTTGCGCATGGTGCAACACTGTTGTGCCATGTGCAACCCTTTTGAATATCTGGGCCATTATGTCTAATGAATTTGCACAATGCAGATCTGCTGAGAGGCAGTTGCAATGCGGTCTTCCTTTTACACAGTTTTACAATGTGTTTTCTTAGAAGATGCCTGCTGATTGGTATATATTGTATTTAGCCTGGATAGTTCACAGAAGACATGACATCTTATTTTCAGTGGGGCTCTACATCTACATCTACACAATATTATGCTGCATTGCATAAAATCAGAATATACTGAAAACAATATTTCATCTCTGGACTAGGCTAACCTGAATAAATGCATTATAAATATGGTAAGATCATGATCACACTAAAAACAAGATACTGGATCTAATCTGGATATCCTAGTAAATACAATGCAAAAATGTGTAAAATGAGGATTTCTATGAGAATGAGATGTAGCATCTCCCATATGCTATCCAGGATACAAAATATAGGATAAGAAATATTTAATGAAAATCTATTGTAAACTGAACTTTATTGTGTTCCACATAACCAAGACTGATATGAACAGTTTCTTTATGGTTTTATAACCTATTAGATTGCAGTATTTATTTTGTATGTTGTGGCCATGAGGATGGTGGGTACAGTGTGTGTGTGTGTGTGTGTATGTGTGTGGTGTGTGTGTGTGCATATGTGTGTGTGTGTGTGTGCATGTGCATGTGTGGTGTGTGCATATGTGTGTGTATATGGTGTGTGCATGCACGTGTGTGAGTGTGTGTGTGTTCGCTGTACATAATAAACTATCTGAGACAATGCTTATCAAATAATGTCTTAAGAGGTTAAGAAAGCATCTATCTCAACTGGCAAATCCTGTAAAATGTCACTTACAGTGTGGTCATGCTTTAAGCATTATTTCTAATGAATCTGCACAATGCAGATCTGCTGAGAGGCAGTTTAATAGCAGTCTTCCTTTTATGCATTTTTACAATGTGTTTTCCTAGAATATGTTTGCTGATTGCTATATACTGTATGTAGCCTGGATAGTACACAGAAGACATGGCATCTTTTTTTCAGTGGGGCTCTACATCTACACAATATTGTGATGCATTCCATAAAATCGGAACATGCTGAAAATAATATTTTACGTCTGGACTAGACTACCCTGAATAAATATGTTATAAAAATGGTAAAATTATAACCTCACTGACAACAAGATATTGCATCTAATCTGGGGCATCCTGAGTAAATACAATGCAAAAATATGTAAAATGAAGATCCCTATGAGAATGAGATGTAGCATCTCCCCTGTGCTATCCAGGATACAAAGTTTAGGATAAGAAATACAGTATTTAAATGAAATCTACTGAAAACTGAATTTCACTGTGTTCCACATAACCAAACTTGACATCAACAGTTTCTTTATTGTTTTATGACATATTAGATTACAGTATTTATTTTGAATGTTGTGTGCCTGGCCATGAGGATGGCACGTGCATGTGTGTATGTGTGTTTGTGTGTGTGTGTGTGTTTGCAGTATATAATAAACTCTGTCTGAGACAGTGCTTATCAAATAGTGTCTTAGGAGGTTAAAACACAGTGTAAATCTTGAACATTCCTTGCTGATAATGGATGATGTTTATGAGGTATAAATCTTTCTTGAAAGAGAAACCTGTACAATTTAAGCAAGTAGCAAGAAAATGCTTAAATGCTAAATATTGAAACGTGCAAGCTGTTGCATTTCTAAGTGGGTAAAGAAATCTCCAGTTTAATAGGCAAACAATATTTAAGAAGCAGTTTCAGTTTCCTAATGGCCATCTGATAAGCAGCTGCAAGTTTTGTCTACAACATTGGAAACAGAAAGAAGGGATTATTTAACTGTCATGGTGATTTACAGTTATGGAAGAATACACTGAAAACTCCTAAAAGATATATTTCATGGAAACACCTTTTTTCAAGGGAAAGCAGGATGGCTGTAGTCTTTGCCAACAGCTGAAATGAATGAAACAAACTCCCAGAAGCAACTGATTTTAAGGCTTTCTTCCTGGATTACTTGTACTTTCTGATTGGCTGCCAATTAGTCACATTGTCTCCCAATCCTCACAAAATTGCTCCCCAAACCATTTGGTGCCGTCAGTACCTCACTTTCAGGTTTTTAACTACAAGCTCGATAAATGCAGCACTTTTAAATAAAATACCTGTCCAGTTTCTTGATTTATTAGGGTTCATTCCCTATCCTGAACCTCTTACCAGTGACTCCCAAAAACAAAGATGGCCAAGGGATAATTTCATTCTGTCATCTACAGTATGCATTGTATTTCATGTATTGTTTGCATTTTATGAAACTAAATGTGATGTTTTTAAATATGTACCTACTTTTTGTGATGGATCACGATAGCCTAAGTTGACTGAAAAATAGAGGTACCTACCTATGCACTACCTCTCCAATGCTGAAATTAATAATATTACAATAAGGATTCACCATAAATGTGGTATGCTATATCAAGTCAGGAACCATCTGACTCCTAAAACCATGATCAATATTGCACAGCAGATTCTGCATCCTGTAATGAATTATTGTTCCCTAGTCTGTGATCTAGTCCCAGTGTCTGAGCTCCACAGGAAAGTAGTGCTCCCCAACTGTATTGTGTGGTTTGTACTGACTGCAGACCAAGGAATGTGCCATTGTATAATGTACTCAAGACTCAATTGGCTATCAGTTCACAATAGAGTCACTCTCAGCATCTTTTGTCTTGCTTACATAGCAATGTCATATAGGTACCCTGTCCACTTAGCCTCTCAATTGACACACCCTGCTGGAACCTTGAACCTGAACTCTTAATTTTATGGATACTAAGCTGCTTAATGTCCCATAGGTTAATATGGCCATAGGGCAAAAAGCTTTTGATTTCAGGGTCTCAGAAATTGGCAACTCCTTACTGCTTCTTATTCAGACTACAACATCCCATGGTACTGTACATTCAAATAAAGGCTTAAGGAGCAACCCTCTGTGAACATTAGCTGTCACTGTCTGTGATACTCTGTGTACCTCATATGCCCTGTACTTTTTTATCCAACTGTACGTTCCTTAATTATGTTACTTTATATTACTCACTGTTGTAAAAGGTACTCTGTTACAGTTACAGTGAAAGAAAGAAAGAAAGAAAGAAAGAAAGAAAGAAAGAAAGAAAGAAAGAAAGAAAGAAAGAAAGAAAGAAAGAAAGAAAGAAAGAAAGATGCTCTGGGTACATGGCACTACTGTCAAAGTCTTTCTCCTCGCCCTGTACCTTGATGGTTGTGCCATTATGTATATACCATCCCTTACTATGTATACTGGTTAGCTATTTCCCTGACATCCAGCAGATCCCAACATCTGTATCAATTTCCTTTTGGTCACTTACTGTATGTGATGCCTAACCATTTCTCCTGGAATCAACATTCTGGCTCACATTGTATACTTTACTATAAAAAGTAAATGCAGCTGTTGTTAACTGCACCCAGCTCTTGCTTTAAATTCACTTCATCCTGCCCTGGAGCCATGAGTGAAACTCAGTAAATCTGGGGAGAAAAACAAGAATGCATAGCAAGCAGGGCTGCAATGACATACACTTTGCCGATGCTGATTACGGCACAGGCAAAATGCCCCCTGGCATTACAGTGCCAGACATTTCATCTCCCGACAGTTACAGCAACAAAGTACCCTCCTGAGAAATAGTTGCTTTTGTGGGGGACATCACACCCCAAAAAAACTAAATATAACCTTCTCTGGGGTGGGTATGCACCAGAGGAGGAAGAAACTGTGTGGGCACAAAGGATGACATGAGATAGGGGAGATCTAAAATCGAAATTGACCCTTTTACTGTGGCCCTTGCTGTGGCACCATAATTGCCGCAACCAAAATGAGTCAGAAACTTGATGGACTACATGAACCAAGGACAGTGGGTGGGTAATGGTGGTCCATGTGAAGGCAGAAGTGCAAATAGCAAATGACGTGTGAAAATGCAGGGGAATAGGGTGTCACAAATGCACTCTGCAGGTCAGGCCCTCTGCTCCTACAGTGCCAACCTCACAGTGCAATAGTGTGAACAGGTACCAGACAGGATAACCCTCGTATCTGCTTTGGGTCCAAATCATCTGTTATCCTTGAGTTCTGGAGGGATTCAAACTGTGAATCATATGCTAGCATACCCAATTAACAGACTCAGATATGTATCCTCTTTGGGGGATGCAGTGCAGTCCTTCACCCAGGGGCACCCAGCCAGGTTTTCCAAAATGTACCCTTAGAACTCTATATGAGACCTAGGTATTTCTTACCTTTTAAGCAACCTCAGTAACACAGTCAAGCCCATTTCAGTTGTCAGCCTTAAATACAGGTTCAGCAATCACATGTAAAATAACAAAAGAACACAGTCAGCTTTTTAAAGAAAATGTTGTTTACTAAAAAGATTTAAAACAGGTAAAATAAAATACAGAACAAATTATATCACAAATCTCACAGTCATCTACAAATAAAAAAGGAAAGTTACAGAATACAAACTCCTACCACAAACACTTAATTCTTCTCTGTTACCTTTCTAAGTGCTTTCCAAGTCAGAGAACTATCTCTCTCAGAGTCTAGAATCATATACCACACATTTCCCAGATACAATGTTTCATTTGAACTCTATCTTTCCCCACCCCCTTTTGGTGAGTCAGCTAGCTCCTCCCTTAGAGTTAATTCTAACAATTTTCTACAGTGAGGTATTTTAATTAATGTGAACATCAGAAAAAAGCCATTTCCTACATATGATAGTCTTTAATCAACCATTTCTCTTTGAGATTTTACAACCCCACAATTTGTCGCTAAGGAGGGAGAAAGCCAAGGGAAATCAGCCAAATTACATCCTTTCCTGGTGTCATAAAATTCGTATTCAGGAACCAACATCAAAGCAGCAGGAGTTGATAAGGGGCCATAAATTATCCCTCTGGAAGGAAAGCATTAATGAAGTTTTTCACTGGTCAGTTCAATGACATCTTCACTGACACCTTGAAGATTAAAAGCCAAACTGCTAACTTGTGTGAGACAGTTTCATACACAGACCATTGATTTATAATACAAATATTATACAATAACCATAAGCAGATGGCAGAGCATCACAATCCTCCCCACCTAGACAGAACTTGGGGGCTCTGTCCCCTGCATGGGATGAGCTCCCCAAGTCTGTTCATTTCTCATACTGATGCAACAAGCCATCGGCATTTTCATTTGCTGCCCCTGCCTGTGGGAGACTGTCATGTCATACCCTTGCAAGGCAAGACTTTATCTTAGTAGTCTTCCATTTGTTTTAAACATTTGTGCCAGTCAAACCAGGGGGATGTGTTCAGTTTGTGCCTCAAAATACTGTCCATATAAGTATGGCTCTAACTTCTTTAGGGCCCACACCATGGCAAGACACTCTTTTTCCACAGTAGAATAAGCCTGCTCCTTGGGAAGTAACTTTTTACTTAGGTACACTATGGGGTGATATTTCCCTTGGTTTGATGACAGACTCAGCACTGCCCCAATACCCACAACAGAGGTGTTAATCTGGACTATAAAGGGTCTGCTATAGTTTGGACTTGTCAATACAGGAGCACTGCACAGTGCCTCCTTCAGTCTGGTAAAGGTTTTTTCACAGGCTGGTTCCCAGGTAACATTCTTAAGCATTCTTTTCTTTACCAGGTCAGATAGGGGAGTGGCCAGGGCACTGTAATTGGGTACAAATTTCTTATAGTACTCTGCTGTCCCCAGAAAACTCCTGACCTGCTTCTGCATTTCTGGTCTGGGCCATGCCTTGATCGCCTCTATTTTTACTTGGTTAGGATGGAGCTGTCCCCGGCTTACAACATGTCCGAGCTATGCACTTCAGCAATTGCCAACTGGCACTTCTCGTCTTTGACAGTGAGCCTGGCCCTCTGTATCCTGCTGAGCACTTCCCTAAGGTAAGACAGATGTTCCTCCCAGCTAGCAGTAAAGATGGTAATGTCATCCAGGTACGCAATGGCATACTCTCAGCACTATTTAACACCTGGATCACCAACCTTTGGAAAGTGGCTGAGATGTTCTTCATTCCAAAAGCATTGCTTTAAATTCAAATAACCCTATCGGAGTGGTGAAGGCCGACCTCTCTCTAGCTCTGACAGTTAACATTATCTGCCAATACCCCTTTGTCAGGTTAATAGTTGTAAGGTATGTTGCCGCTCCCAACTTGTCCAGGAGTTCATCTGTCCATGGCATTGGGTGCGCATCTGACTTCGTGACTGCATTCAGTCCAAAATAGTCCAAACAAAACTGAGTAAAGCCATCTGGCTTGGGAACAAGGACTACGGATGAGGCCCAAGGGCTGTGGGATTGCTGGGTTACCCCTAAATCCAGTATTTCTTCCACCTCCGTCCTAATGTCCTCTTGGAGAGCCTCTGACACACGATATGATGTCCGCTGTATGGTAACCTACATCCCTGTCACCACATCATGTGTGGCTAAGGGGGTTAGTCCAGGCTTGGTGCTAAACAGTGGGACAAAGTCCACTAAATCCTCCCTTACTTCTTGGATCTGGTCCGAGGTCAATGGGGGTGAAAATTTAATCGCCTCCACAGAGGACTCCTGCTTGCCTTCTCCCAGCAAGTCCAGAAGGGGGTCTCCTTCATCTGTTTCCTCCCCAGGACTACAAACTGCTAACACCATGTCAGCTCTAGTAGCATATGGCTCCATAATGTTGACATGGTACATTCTCTATGTATATCTTCTGTCAGGTAACTGTATAATCTATAAGGCAAAAACCACAAGTCTGCACCTGGGAACCGTGCTCAGGCCGAACAAATAAAAGTATACACAAAATCAAAAAGCCGGCACCGGTAAATACAGACCACTCCAGATGAGGTTCGAATCAGACACAGGGAAGCTCAAACTCTGGGTGCTAAAAGTGCTTCATTTTATTCAAAAAACACCCTGCTTCCACATCCAGCTAAAAGACCACCATCTTCCCAACGCGTTTCACGCCCCCTGGCGCTTAATCATGAGAATACCATCACCATACAATACTGTGCTTATATTTAACCATCTTAAAGTGACAATGACCAAATAAATAAATTCTAAATTATACAGATGAAATACCATAAAAACATGATCTACACACTTAAAAAATGTGCTTTACAACAACAAATGTCACACATTGCATTTGCCACTATGTTTTAAAGTCCATCTTAGTTTCTCAGGGATCCATTTTTCATGCAAGTGGTAACCATAAATCTACACATTTAAAAAATTTGCTTTACATATTTCTTATTGAATTCTGCCACTATATTTATGTGCCTTACAGCAACAAATGTCACACATTGCATTTTGCCACTATATTTTAAAGTCCATCTTAATTTCTCAGGGATCCATTTTTCATGCAAGTGGCAACCATAAATCTACACACTTAAAAATTTTTTTTGCTTTACAACAACAAGTATTTATTATTGAATTCTGCCACTATATTTTAATGTCCACCTCATTTTCTCAAGGATCCATTTTCCATTCAAGTGGCAAAAGTTGAAATCTTAAAGATAAATTGAATGGATGCAAATTACTTATTAACAGAGGAACTTTTGTATAACTAATACAATATCATACTACTTTTTAAGGAAGAGTTTTATATCAATTCTTTCATTCAGTCCTGGCATTTCTGACCCCCCCATGGCAAAAATCCAATACTGCTCTCTTTTTAACAAAATATCATTATAATCTCTGCCTCTAGGGCTTCTCAAGGGTTTTTCAACCCCAACAAATGACCATATGTGTTCACTAACATTATCAACTTTACCCATATGAATTGCTAATGCATTTTTACTGTCACCATTCTTGATCGCCCTTAAATGCTCACCTACCCTCTCCTTGAACTTTCTCTTAGTTTTACCAACATAAAAACAACCACAGGTGCAAGAGGCCAAATAAATGACCCCCTCTGTTGCACAGGTAATAAAACCTCTAACCTTGAATGATCTTTTAGTCTTAGGATTAATGACAGATTTGGTTTGTACAATACACTGACAGAATTTACAATTACCACACTTAAAACATCCATCATGACATGCTGGCAACCACATCTTTTTCTTTTCGCATCTAGGTTGTACTGAATGTACCAAAATATCCCTCAAACTTTTACCTCTTTTAGGAACAAATTTAGGTTTAACACCTCTAAGATCTTTTAAACCATGATCTAAACTCACTAAATGCCAGTGTCTATTAATAATTCCCCCAATCTCCTTTGCCTGTGCACTAAATGTGCTCACAAAATTAATTCTAGAATCACAATTTTGTTGCTTTTCCAATTTCTGCATGACCTTTGACCTTTCCAACTTATCTACTTCTTCTCTAGCTTTAGTTACAATAGCAACTGGATATTTCCTTTCATATAAACGCTTTTCTAGTTCATCAGCTCTCTTCTTGTACATTAATTCAGTACTACAGTTCCTTTTAACCCTAAGAAACTGCCCCTTAGGTATGCCAGCTATGGTGTGGAAAGGGTGACTACTGTCAGCCTGTAACAAAGTATTTCTATCCATCTTTTTTCTAAATAAATCTGTAACAATCCCACCTTCACCATCCTTTTTAATAATCAAATCAAGGAAATTAATATATGTAATACTAAAAGATAGAGAAAAACGCAAGTTTTCATTACTGCGTTCTAGATATTTAACAAACTCAAACAATTCATCCTCACTACCAGTCCAAATCATTATTATATCATCTATAAAACGTCTATACAGATCTATTTTATCCCTAAATGGGTTTACTTCTCTATCTCTAATACATTCTTCTTCCCATTTTCCAAGATACAAATTAGCAAAATTAGGAGCAAAAGTTGCTCCCATTGCTGTTCCCTTGATTTGTACATACTGATCTTCCATAAAAAAGAAAGTGTTGGATTTCAAAACAAATTCTGCCATTTTTACTAGCATTTCTGTAGCTGGTACCTTATTCTCCCTTCTTTCTAAATAAAATTCTAAAGCCTCCAGACCCCCCTCATGGGGTATGTTAGAATATAAGGATTCTACATCCAAGGTTACAAAAAATCTTCTTTCATCAATTTCAATGTCACCTAAAATCTCAAGTATATCACCTGAATCCTTAATATAGGAAGGAATACTCTGTGCTATTGGTTTAATAAAAAAGTCAACATACTGAGATAAAGGTTCAGTCAAAGAACCATTTCCTGAAACTATAGAAGCGTCCAGGGGTTTACAAACATTTATGTACTTTAGGCAGTATATATAAACATGCTTTCATAGGGTTCTGTACTCTTAAAAAAGAACAAGCTTCATCAGTTAGCCACCCCTTTTCCTTTACTTTTATTAAATAACTATCTATACATTTTTTGTATCCAGGGGTAGGGTCTGAAAGTACTTTTTTATAAAAGGATGTATTACTTAACTGCCTATGTACCTCTGCAATATACTTTTCTGTATCCATAATGACAATTGAGCCACCTTTATCAGCCTTTTTAATAGTTATACTTCTGTCCTTCCTAATACATCAATAGCAATTTTTTCAGCTTTACTTAGGTTATTCTTAAATCTGTAACCTCACCCTGAATCTTTCTATCCAAATCCACCAGGTCTCTCTCACAACTCTTAACAAAAGCTTGTACACTTGATGTCAATGGTGGACAGAAAACAGAGATTGGCTTAAATCTATAATGTGGCATATCATTATTTAAAGGAACATTTGATTCACTTACCCCTTGATTTATACAAATACCTTCTTCCTTTCTATTAAAAAAAGATCGCTAGGAGAGATTTCTAGATAATTTATGACAATCCACTATAGTTTCAAACAAATTAAACCTTTGTTGGGGAACAAAAGAAAGTCCTTTATTCAATAAATCCATTTCTGAAATAGTTAATGTCCTCGAAGAGATGTTAACAACATTATTTATTGATAGCCTCTCCTCATCTTCCGTCTCGTATTCCAACCATTTCTTCCTCTGATGAAAACGCCATCTTCTCTGTTTCCTGCCTCCCCTCCGAATTCGTTTTTTTGACTCTGGTTATAATTCAGACGTTGGCTCCGTCTCGGGCCTTCAGGGGATTTTCTTATATCTGATGTTATAATTTGTTCTTCTTCCCCTAAATATCCATCTTCTAAGCTACTCAGTTCATCCCTCTCACTTCCATCATGCTTATTTAAAATGGATTTTATTGGTGTTTTAACAAAAGTGCCAGGACTTGAACGAATGTCAAACTTCACTCTTTTACCCCATTCAAAAACTTGATTAGTTTCATAGTCATTAGCATCACGTTCAAACTTCGTCCTCTTAATTTCTTGAATTTTTTCATCATATTTAAATAAATTTTGTTTAAAACTCTGGCAATAATCTTCATAGAAAGGATGGTCTTTATGTTTATACAGAGCTTCTTCCTTAAATTTAATTTCATTTTCTGTTTCCAGTTGTATAGCTGCATTTTCTTTTAAAATGAGCTCCATATATTGTTTACTGGCTTCATGACTGATTTTATACCATTTTTCTAAAAATTCTTCTCTCTGCAAACCAAACGAAGGTTTTTTAACAATTCTCAAACCTCAAGGTTCACGGTCCACCTCCAAATAAGCCCTTAATGAAACTCTTTCCCAATAAAGTCTTTTGGCTCTAAATACTGCCCTTTCAAACTGCTGAAAAGCTTGTTTAATATTTTTAGGGCTTACCTCAGACTTCCCAGTCTTTTTCAAAAGCTGTGCAAAAGTGTTTGTTTCATTAATTCCCCTTGTTGAAAATTAAATCTTTAAAAGTCATGTTTTCTTCTAAATCACAATTAAGGGCGTCTTCAGTCCTCACAGCTGCACCCTTTCCATTGTTACATGCCATGACTTCCACAGGAACACAGAAGCTTGTTTCAAAATGATCCAAATTGCTTTTTCCAAAAACTTCTTTAAAACACTTCACGGACTTGAAACACGCATCCACATCAATCTTGGAGGTTCTTTATAATGATTTTTAAAAAGATTTTTAAAACGAACCCGTGCAGACAAAAGACCTTAGTCACAAGTAAACTTTAAGGCAAAAACCACAAGTCTGCACCTGGGAACCGTGCTCAGGCTGAACAAATAAAAGTATACACAGAATCAAAAAGCCGGCACCGGTAAATACAGACCGCTCCAGATGAGGTTCGAATCAGACACAGGGAAGCTCAAACTCTGGGTGCTAAAAGTGCTTCATTTTATTCAAAAAACACCCTGCTTCCACATCCAGCTAAAAGACCACCATCTTCCCAACGCGTTTCACGCCCCCCTGGTGCTTAATCATGAGAATACCATCACCATACAATACTGTGCTTATATTTAACCATCTTAAAGTGACAATGACCAAATAAATAAATTCTAAATTATACAGATGAAATACCATAAAAACATGATCTACACACTTAAAAAATGTGCTTTACAACAACAAATGTCACACATTGCATTTTGCCACTATGTTTTAAAGTCCATCTTAGTTTCTCAGGGATCCATTTTTCATGCAAGTGGCAACCATAAATTTACACACTTAAAAAATTTGCTTTACATATTTCTTATTGTATTCTGCCACTTTATTTATGTGCCTTACAGCAACAAATGTCACACATTGCATTTTGCCACTATGTTTTAAAGTCCATCTTAGTTTCTCAGGGATCCATTTTTCATGCAAGTGGCAATCATTAATCTACACACTTAAAAAATTTGCTTTACATATTTCTTATTGAATTCTGCCACTATATTTATGTGCCTTACAGCAACAAATGTCACACATAGCATTTTGCCACTATATTTTAAAGTCCATCTTAATTTCTCAAGGATCCATTTTTCATGCAAGTGGCAACCATAAATCTACACACTTAAAAAAATGTTTTGCTTTACAACACCAAGTATTTATTATTGAATTCTGCCACTGTATTTTAATGTCCACCACAATTTCTCAAGGATCCATTTTCCATGCAAGTGGCAAAAGTTGAAATCTAAAAGATAAATTGAATGGATGCAAATTACTTATTAACAGAGGAACTTTTGTATAACGAATACAATATCATACTACTTTTTAAGAAAGGGTTTTATATCAATTCTTTCGTTCAGTCCTGGCATTTCTGACCCCCCCATGGCAAAAATCCAATACTGCTGTCTTTTTAACAAAATATCATTATAATCTCCGCCTCTAGGGCTTCTCAAGGGTTTTTCAACCCCAACAAATGATCATATGTGTTCACTAACATTATCAACTTTATCCATATGAATTGCTAATGCATTTTTACTGTCACCTTTCTTGATCGCCCTTAAATGCTCACCTACCCTCTCCTTGAACTTCCTCTTAGTTTTACCAACATAAAAACAACCACAGGAGCAAGAGGCCAAATAAATGACCTCCTCTGTTGCACAGGTAATAAAACCTCTAACGTTGAATGATATTTTAGTCTTAGGATTAATGACAGATTTGGTTTGTACAATACAGTGACAGAATTTACAATTACCACACTTAAAACATCCATCATGACATGCTGGCAACCACATCTTTTTCTTTTCATATCTAGGTTGTACTGAATGTACCAAAATATCCCTCAAACTTTTACCTCTTTTAGGAACAAATCTAGGTTTAACACCTCTAAGATCTTTTAAACCATGATCTAAACTCACTAAATGCCAGTGTCTATTAATAATTCCCCCAATCTCCTTTGCCTGTGCACTAAATGTGCTCACAAAATTAATTCTAGAATCACAATTTTGTTGCTTTTCAAATTTCTGCATGACCTTTGACCTTTCCAACTTATCTACTTCTTCTCTAGCTTTAGTAACAATAGCAACTGGATATTTCCTTTCATATAAACGCTTTTCTAGTTCATCAGCTCTCTTCTTGTACATTAATTCAGTACTACAGTTCCTTTTAACCCTAAGAAACTGCCCCTCAGGTATACCAGCTATGGTGTGGAAAGGGTGACTACTGTCAGCCTGTAACAAAGTATTTCTATCCGTCTTTTTTCTAATTAAATCTGTAACAATCCCACCTTCACCATCCTTTTTAATAATCAAATCAAGGAGATTAATATATGTAATACTAAAAGGCAGAGAAAAATGCAAGTTTTCATTACTGTGTTCTAGATATTTAACAAACTCAAACAATTCATCCTCACTACCAGTCCAAATCATTATTATATCATCTATAAAACGTCTATACAGATCTATTTTATCCCTAAATGGGTTTACTTCTCTATCTCTAATACATTCTTCTTCCCATTTTCCAAGATACAAATTAGCAAAATTAGGAGCAAAAGTTGCTCCCATTGCTGTTCCCTTGATTTGTACATACTGATCTTCCATAAAAAAGAAAGTGTTGGATTTCAAAACAAATTTTGCCATTTTTACTAGCATTTCTGTAGCTGGTACCTTATTCTCCCTTCTTTCTAAATAAAATTCTAAAGCCTCCAGTGTATACTTTTATTTGTTCAGCCTGAGCACGGTTCCCAGGTGCAGACTTGTGGTTTTTGCCTTAAAGTTTACTTGTGACTAAGGTCTTTTGTCTGCAAGGGTTTGTTTTAAAAATCTTTTTAAAAATCATTATAAAGAACCTCCAAGATTGATGTGGATGCTTGTTTCAAGTCCATGAAGTGTTTTAAAGAAGTTTTTTGGAAAATGCAATTTGGATCATTTTGAAACAAGCTGCTGTGTTCCTGTGGAAGTCATGGCATGTAACAATGGAAAGGGTGCAGCTGTGAGGACTGAAGACGCCCTTAATTGTGATTTAGAAGAAAACATGACTTTTAAAGATTTAATTTTCAACAAGGGAATTAATGAAACGAACACTTTTGCAGAGCTTTTGAAAAAGACTGGGAAGTCTGAGGTAAGCCCTAAAAATATTAAACAAGCTTTTCAGCAGTTTGAAAGGGCAGCATTTAGAGCCAAAAGACTTTATTGGGAAAGAGTTTCATTAAGGGCTTATTTGGAGGTGGACCGCGTACCTCGAGGTTTGAGAATTGTTAAAAAACCTTCATTTGGTTTGCAGAGAGAAGGATTTTTTAGAAAAATGGTATAAAATCAGTCATGAAGCCAGTAAACAATATATGGAGCTCATTTTAAAAGAAAATGCAGCTATACAGCTGGAAACAGAAAATGAAATTAAATTTAAGGAAGAAGCTCTGTATAAACATAAAGACCATCCTTTCTATGAAGATTATTGCCAGAGTTTTAAACAAAATTTATTTAAATATGATGAAAAAATTCAAGAAATTAAGAGGATGAAGTTTGAACATGATGCTAATGACTATGAAACTAATCAAGTTTTTGAATGGGGTAAAAGAGTGAAGTTTGACATTCATTCAAGTCCTGGCACTTTTGTTAAAACACCAATAAAATCCATTTTAAATAAGCAAGATGGAAGTGAGAGGGATGAACTGAGTAGCTTAGAAGATGGATATTTAGGGGAAGAAGAACAAATTATAACATCAGATATAAGAAAATCCCCTGAAGGCCCAAGGCAGAGCCAACGTCTGAATTATAACCAGAGTCAAAAACGAATTCGAAGGCAGGAAACAGAGGAGATGGTGTTTTCATCAGAGGAAGAAATGGTTGGAACACGAGATGGAAGATGAGGAGAGGCTATGAATAAATAATGTTAATAATATCTCTTCAAGGACATTAACTATTTCAGAAATGGATTTATTGAATAAAGGACTTTCTTTTGTTCCCCAACAAAGGTTTAATTTGTTTGAAACTATAGTGGATTGTCATAAATTATCTAGAAATCTCTCCTTGTGATCTTTTTAATAGAAAGGAAGAAGGTATTTGTATAAATCAAGGGTAAGTGAATCAAATGTTCCTTTAAATAATGATATGCCACATTATAGATTTAAAGCCAACTTCTGTTTTCTGTCCACCATTGACATCAAGTGTACAAGCTTTTGTTAAGAGTTGTGAGAGAGACCTGGTGGATTTAGATAGCAAGATTCAGGGTGAGGGTTACAGATTTAAGAATAACCTAAGTAAAGCTGAAAAAATTGCTATTGATGTATTAAGGAAGGACAGAAGTATAACTATTAAAAAGGCTGATAAAGGTGGTGGCTCAATTGTCATTATGGATACAGAAAATATATTGCAGAGGTACATAGGCAGTTAAGTAATACATCCTTTTATAAAAAAGTACTTTCAGACCCTACCCCTGGATACAAAAAATGTATAGATAGTTATTTAATAAAAGTAAAGGAAAGGGTGGCTAACTGATGAAGCTTGTTCTTTTTAGAGTACAGAACCCTAATGAAAGCATGTTTATATATACTGCCTAAAGTACATAAATGTTTGTAAACCCCTGGACGCCCTATAGTTTCAGGAAATGGTTCTTTGACTGAACCTTATCTCAGTATGTTGACTTTTATTAAGAAGAATCGCAGTAGTATTACTTCCTATATTAAGGATTCAGGTGATATACTTGAGATTTTGGTGACATTGAAATTGATGAAAGAAGTTTTTTTGTAACCTTGGATGTAGAATCCTTGTATTCTAACATACCCCATGAGGGGGGTCTGGAGGCTTTAGAATTTTATTTAGAAAGAAGGGAGAATAAGGTACCAGCTACAGACATGCTAGTAAAAATGGCAGAATTTGTTTTGAAATCCAACACTTTCTTTTTTATGGAAGATCAGTATGTACAAATCAAGGGAACAGCAATGGGAGCAACTTTTGCTCCTAATTTTGCTAATTTGTATCTTGGAAAATGGGAAGAAGAATGTATTAGAGATAGAGAAGTAAACCCATTTAGGGATAAAATAGATCTGTATAGACGTTTATAGATGATATAATAATGATTTGGACTGGTAGTGAGGATGAATTGTTTGAGTTTGTTAAATATCTAGAGCGTAGTAGAAAACTTCATTTTCTCTGCCTTTTAGTATTACATATATTAATCTCCTTGATTTGATTATTAAAAGGATGGTGAAGTGGGATTGTTACAGATTTATTTAGAAAAAGGCGGATAGAAATACTTTGTTACAGGCTGACAGTAGTCACCCTTTCCACACCATAGCTGGTATACCTAAGGGCAGTTTCTTAGGGTTAAAAGGAACTGTAGTACTGAATTAATGTACAAGAAGAGAGCTGATGAACTAGAAAAGCGTTTATATGAAAGGAAATATTCAGTTGCTATTGTTACTAAAGCCAGAGAAGAAGTAGATAAGTTGGAAAGGTCAAAGGTCATGCAGAATTTGAAAAGCAACAAATTGTGATTCTAGAATTAATTTTTGAGAGCACATTTAGTGCACAGGCAAAGGAGATTGGGGAATTATTAATAGACACTGGCATTTAGTGAGTTTAGATCATGGCTTAAAGATCTTAGAGGTGTTAAACCTAAATTTGTTCCTAAAGAGGTA
Organism: Neoceratodus forsteri; assembly: GCA_016271365.2. NCBI lineage: Eukaryota > Metazoa > Chordata > Ceratodontiformes > Ceratodontidae > Neoceratodus > Neoceratodus forsteri. Next base: position 148,771,402 of record CM028136.1, on the reverse strand, counting down.
AAAGTTTGAGGATATTTTGGTACATTCAGTACAACCTAGATACGAAAAGAAAAAGATGTGGTTGCCAGCATGTCATGATGGATGTTTTAAGTGTGGTAATTGTAAAATTCTGTCAGTGTATTGTACAAACCAAATCTGTCAATTAATCCTAAGACTAAAAGATCATTCAAGGTTAGAGGTTTTATTACCTGTGCAACAGAGGGGTCATTTATTTGGCCTCTTGCACCTGTGGTTGTTTTATGTTGGTAAAACTAAGAGAAAGTTCAAGGAGAGGTAGGTGAGCATTTAAGGGCGATCAAGAATGGTGACAGTAAAAATGCATTAGCAATTCATATGGGTAAAGTTGATAATGTTAGTGAACACATATGGTCATTTGTTGGGGTTGAAAACCCTTGAGAAGCCATAGAGGGAGATTATAATATATTTGTTAAAAAGAGAGCAGTATTGGATTTTTGCCATGGGGGCCAGAAATGCAGGACTGAACGAAGAATTGATATAAAACCCTTTCTTAAAAGTTGTATGATATTCTATTAGTTATATAAAAGTTCCTCTGTTAATAAGTAATTTGAATCCATTCAATTTATCTTTTAGATTTCAACTTTTGCCACTTGCATGGAAAATGGATCCTTGAGAAATTGAGGTGGACATTAAAATATAGTGGCAGAATTCAATAATAAATACTTGTTGTTGTAAAGCAAAAACATTTTTTTAATTGTGTAGATTTATGGTTGCCACTTGCATGAAAAATGGATCCTTGAGAAATTAAGATGGACTTTAAAATATAGTGGCAAAATGCAATGTGTGACATTTGTTGCTGTAAAGCACATAAATATAGTGGCAGAATTCAATAAGAAATATGTAAAGCAAATTTTTAAGTGTGTAGATTTATGGTTGCCACTTGCATGAAAATGGATCCCTGAGAAACTAAGATGGACTTTAAAACATAGTGGCAAAATGCAATGTGTGACATTTGTTGTTGTAAAGCACATTTTTAAGTGTGTAGATCATGTTTTATGGTATTTCATCTGTATAATTTAGAATTTATTTATTTGGTCATTGTCACTTTAAGATGGTTAAATATAAGCACAGTATTGTATGGTGATGGTATTCTCATGATTAAGCGCCAGGGGGCGTGAAACGCATTGGGAAGATGGTGGTCTTTTAGCTGGATGTGGAAGCAGGGTGTTTTTTGAATAAAATGAAGCACTTTTAGCACCCAGAGTTTGAGCTTCCCTGTGTCTGATTCGAACCTCATCTGGAGCAGTCTGTATTTACCAGTGCCGGCTTTTTGATTTTGTGTAAACTGTATAATCTAGTTCATGTTGTTTACCATTCTGACTACTTTGCACAGTTCTGTCCACTCGGCCTGCAGCTTGTCTTTCCGGACTGGAATTAGGACCATGACTTTCTGACCCACTGTGTACAAGCAAGCTCTGGCTCTGCCATTGTACCACACCTTCGGTTTTTATTGGGCCGCTACCAGGTTGCTCTGGGCTGTCCCCATAAGCTCCTTCAGCTTTTCCCTAAACCTAAGGACATATTCTACTATGGGAGTTCCCTGGGTGGCATGCTTGCTTTCCCAGTCTTCCTGCATCAAGTCTAGGGGCCCATGTACCCGGCGTCCATATAAGAGCTCAAAGGGGGAAAATCTTGTTGACTCTTGGGGCACCTCCCTGTATGCAAACAACAGGTGGGGAAGGTATTTCTCCCAGTCCCTCCCATGCTGTTCAGCAAACGCTTGGAGAATTGACTTAAGGGTCCATTAAATCTTTCCACAAGCCCATTGGCTTGAGGGTTATAAGGTGTTGTGCATCTCTGCACCACCCCACAATTCTTCCACAAACATTTCATCAGGTCCGACATAAAGGATCCTCCTTGATCGGTGATAACCTCCTGCGGAAACCCAACACAGGACAAAATCCCAAGTAAGACATCTATCACTTTGTCTGTCCTCAGTGAGGATAGAGTGACTGCCTCTGGATACCAGGTGGTGTATTCCACCACAGTTAAGATGAACCTCTTCCTGGAGGAGTTGGGGTATTTAAAGGTCCCACAATATCCATTCCCACCCTCTGGAATGGCTCCTCTACTATGGGCAACGGAATTAGGTTGCTTGGGTTTTCTTACCTGCCTACCCTATTTCTTGGCACCAGTAACTAGACCTGCAATACTCCTTCACCTGCTGGGTGAAGTTGGGCCAATAGAAATCCTGGGCCAACTGCTGCATAGTGCATGCAATTCCCAGATGATCAGACAATAGAATAGCATGTGCAATCTTGAGCAACTGCACACGGTACCCCTGAGGAATGACAAGCTGCCTGCCTATCACCCCTACCTCTGTCTTAGCATCCTGTGTATACATCAGTCTGTTTTCCCAATAAACCTTATGTTTCCCATCACCTTACTGTGCTCTGTCAGGGTTTGCCAAGCCCTCAGCTTCTCAAGACTAGGGTCACTTTTCTGAGCAGCTGTATACTCCTTACACATTCCAAAGGTATGGGACAGGTCCCCTTCAGTGTCTAAACTAGGGTCCCTAGCTCTAGAATCAGGGCACTCAGGATCACTGCCATCTCTAACCCTCTGACAATAGGTCACCCCTCCTTCCTTGGAGTAACCCTCCATAGCTGTTTAGTTAACTGCTACTGGGGAAATTTCTAACCCCTTTACATTAGTCTCTATATCAGGAGACCCAGGCTGGGGAACCAGCCTCCCAGTGGCTTCCACAGTGGCTTCTATGGGGTCCAGGGAACTACAATTTTCCTTTGCTGCTTGGCTGAAGGTAACTGCACACACCACCCCATGTTTGAGATTGTTGCCGATAATTACATCAACAGCTAAGGTTTTGGCTACGGCAACCTTTTATACAGTCCCACCTGTCTCACCCCAGTCTAGGAGAACACTATCAAGGGGCAAAGCTTTTTCCCCAGTAAATCCTTGTACAGTCACAAACTGATAGGGTATAAGCTGACCAGACTCTACCAGATCCCCTTTACCAAAGTCAGGGATGCCCCTGTGGCTCTTAACCTTGTGTCTGTACACCATTCACAGTGACTGGGTGCATGTGTTCCCTCATGTTTATTGGCATACTTTCAGGGACACACAAACAACCCACTTCTTTTCAAGGACTACTTTGTGAACTATCTGTCCTTTTGGGACACTGCCTGGCAATATGCCCAGTTTCTTTGCAAACCCAACATTAATTTCTTCTCTCAGGTAATTCTTCTCTTTGAAATCTTGGGCTACCTGGTTTTGGTGGAGGCAGTGAGGGTTTTAGCTGCCCTGAAGGTGCACTTTCCCTTTCTGCACTGCCATGCCAGCCACATTTGCTCTCAGAGCAGGTCTGCTGCTGACATAGTGGTCCGAGAGCTCAGCAGCCTCTTGCACTGTTTTTGGATCTTGGTGCTCCAGCCAGGCTTTCAGTTCTGCTGGGCATGCCCTGAAAAACTGCTCTAACAATATAGCATTTTCAATTTTATCTACAGTTTCCTTCAGTTCCTTCCCACCAACGTTTTAAAAACTGATGTTTTGTGGCTAGTTACTCGTAACTCATGCCAGGGCTTCTCCTGAGCTTACGGAATTTCATTGTCTATGCTTCTGCAAGTTAAATCATACTTTTTTTAAAAGTGCAGTTTTCAGTTTACTGTAGTCATTACTGTCCTCATTGTCCATTTGCCCAAATGCATCCTGAGCTTTCCCGGTAAGTGGCAGGCATAGCTGGAAACTCCAGGACTCTCTAGGAATACTTGCTTGAATACAAACATTTTCAAAGGAATTTAAAAAGGCATCCATGTCCTCTACCTCTTTAAATTCAGGTATCAATTTGGAATTTAATTTGTAACCAAGTCCTGTAGTTCCAGTTAAACCCAGGCCACTTACCTGCTCTGGTGCTGGTCTTGGGAGTTGTAGCTTCTCCAGTTCAAATCTCCACTGGTGCTCTCTCTTCTCTTCTTTGGCCTCTTGCTAATGCTGTCACTTTCCTCACTCGGCCTCCTGCTGTTCTTGCTCAGCTTCTCCCTGTGCTTGCTTCACCTCTCACTGAAGCTGTCTCTCTCTCTCTCTTTCCTCTTTTTCCATCTGCAGTTAGAACTTTTTCTGTTCAAACTCCAGCTCCATCCTCCACAACTCCATCTGCAGCATGATTGCTTCTGGCTCCAGAATGCTGGTGACCTTCCCCTGCTGCTGTGGCCCTTGGCTTGCACTGGCCCTGCTGTCCTCCTCACTGGATCTGGACACTGCACTGGACTCTGGTCCCTCCATGACCAAGGTTAGGTCCTTTTCAGTCACAGACTGTGACTTGAGGCTCTGGGCATCAGCGGCCACCAGAACATCCACAAGGTTCTGCTTGTTAGCTATCCCCTTGTGCTGGACTCCTCAGTCCTGGTACAACTGCCTCAGGTAGTCTGCAATGTACCTGCTATAGTTGGAAGCCATCTTCTTCCCTAACTATGGCTACTCTAACTTGCACTTTAGAAAAAAATAAAACAGGTAGGAACTTTGACTGTAAGCAAAATGATACAGTTCTGTTTACTTTTTTTAAAATAAATCACTGCCTTATTTTGCATGTGAGCTGTACAGTATTAAGATGACACACTGAACTGTTAAAACTTGTGTTACCAAATGCTTTAATCACACTGCTACCAACCAAATCTGTCACAAACACTCTCCGCAGGTCAGACCCTCTGCTCCCACAGTGCCAAACTCAGAGTGAATAGTGTGAACAGGTAACAGACAGGGTAATCCTCCTGTCTGCTTTGGGTCCAAATCACCTCTTAGCCTCAAGTTCTGGAGGGATTCAGACTGTGAACCTTATACTAGCATACCCAATTAACAGACTTGGATATGCACCCTCTTCGGGGGATGCCATACATTCCTTTGCCCAGGGGCACCCAGCCAGGTTTTCCAAAATGTATACTTAGAACTCTATATGAGACCTAGGTATTTCTTAAATTTTAAGCAACCTCAGTAACACAATCAATCCCGTTTCAGCTGTCAGCCTTAAATACAGGTTCAGCAATCACATGTAGAATAACAGAAGAGCACAGGCAGTATCTTAAAGAAAATGTTGTTTACTAAAAAGTTTTAAAACAGGTAAAATAAAATACAGAACAAATTATATCACAAATCTCTCAGTCGTCTACAAATAAAAAAGGAAAGTTACAGAATACAAACTCCTACCACAAACACTTAATTCTTCTCTGTTACCTTTCTAAGTGCTTTCCAAGTCAGAGAACTCTCTCAGAGTTTACAATCATATACCACACATTTCCAAGATACAATGATCCATTTTAATTCTATCTTTCCCCACCCCATTTTGGTGAGTCAGCTAGCTCCTCCCTTAAGAGTTTATTCTAACAATTTTCTACCAGGAGGTATTTTAATTAATTTGAACATCAGAAAAAAAGCTATTTCATACATATGACAGTCTTCAATCAAACATTTCTCTTTGAGGTTTTACAACCCCACAAGCTGTCTCTAAAGTGTGAGAAAGTCAAGGGAAATCAGCCAAATTACGTGCTTTCCTAGTGTCATAAAATTTGTATTCAGGAACCAACAACAAAGCAGCAGCAGTTGATAAGGGGGATAAATTATCCCTCTGGAAGGAAAGCATTAATGAAGTTTTTCACTGGTCAGTTCAATGAGATCCTTACTGACACCTTGAAGGTTAAAAGCCAAACTGCTAACTTGTGTGAGACAGTTTCATACACAGACCATTGTTCTATAGTACAAATATTATACAATAACCATAAGCAGATGGCAGAGCGTCACAATCCTCCCCACCTAGACTGAATTTAGAGGCTCCATCCCCTGCATGGGATGAGGTCCCCAAGTCTGTTCATTTCTCATATCGATGCAACAAGCCATCTGCATTTTCATTAGCTGCCCCTACCCTGTTGGAGATCGTCATGTCATATCCTTGCAAGGCAAGACTCCATCTTAGTAGTCTACCATTCATTTTAAACATTTGTGCCAGTCAAAGCAGGGGGTTGTGCTCAGTTTGTGCCTCAAAATGCTGTCCGTATAAGTATGGCTCTAACTTCTTTAGGACCCATACCATGGCAAGATACTCTTTTTTTCAACAGTAGAGTAAGCCTGCTCCCTGGGAAGTAACTTTTCACTTAGATACACTATGAAGAGCGATCTTTCCCTTAGTTGGATGACTGACTCAGCACTGCCCCAATACCCACATCAGAGGTGTCAATCTGGACTATAAAGGGTCTGCTATAGTCTGTACTTGTCAACACAGAAGCACTGCACAGTGCCTCCTTTAGTCTGGTAAAGGTTTTTTCACAGGCTGGTTCCCAGGTAACTTTCTTAAGCATGCTTTTCTTTACCAGATCAGATAGGGGAGTGGACAGGGCACTGTAATTGGGTACAAATTTCCTATAGTACTCTGCTGTCCCCAGAAAACTCCTGACCCGCTTCTGCATTTCTGGTCTAGGTCATGCCTTGATCACTTTTAATTTTACTTAGGATGGAGCTGTCCCTGGCCTACAACACACCCGAGGTATGCACTTCAGCCATGGCCAACTGGCACTTCTCCACTTTGACAGTGAGCCCGGCCCTCTGTATCCTGCTGAGCACTTCCCTAAGGTGGGACAGGTGTTCCTCCAGCTGCTACTAAACATGGCAATGTCATCCAGGTACACCATGGCATACTCTCAGCACCATTTAACACCTGGTTCACCAACCTTTGGAAAGTGTCTGGGGTGTTCTTCATTCTGAAAGGCATTACTTTAAATTCAAGTAACCCTATTGGAGTGATGAATGCCGACCTCTCCCAGCTCTGGCAGTTAATACTACCTGCCAGTACCAATGTGTCAGGTCAGTAGTTGTAAGGTATGTCACCCCTCCCAACTTGTCTTGGAGTTCATCCGTCCATGGCATTGGGTGGGTGTCTGACTTCATGACTGCATTCAGTCCACAGTAGTCCACACAAAACCGAGTAAAGCCATCTGGCTTGGGAACAAGGACCACGGATGAGGCTCAGGGGCTGTGGGATTTCTGGATTACCCCTAAATCCAGCATTTCCTCCACCTCCCTCCTAATGTCCTTTTGGAGAGCCTCTGACACACGATATGCTATCTGCCGTATGGTCGACTGCATCCCTGTCTCCACATTGTGTGTCGCTAAGGGGGTTAGTCTTGGCTTGGCACTAAACAGTGGGGCAAAGTCCGCTAAATGCTCCCTTACTTCTTGAATCTGGATCTGGTCCAGGGCCAACTGGCGTGACAATTTAATTGCCTCCACAGAGGACTCCCACTTGTCTTCTTCCAGCAAGTCCAGAAGGGGTCTCCTTCATCCGTCCCTTCCCCGGGACTACACACTGCAAACACCATGTCAGCCCTATTAGCATATGGCTTCATCATGTTGACATGTTACATTCTCTGTGTATGTCTTCTGTCAGGTAACTCTATAATATAGTTCATGTCATTTACCTTTCTGACTACTTTGTACGGTCCTTCCCACTTGGTCTGCAGCTTCTCTTTCCAGAATGGAATTAGGACCATGACTTCCTGACCTACCATGTACAAGCAAGCTCTGGCTCTGCCATTGTATCACATCTTCTGTTTTTGATGGGCCACTGCCAGGTTGCTCTGGGTTGTCCCCTACGCTCCTTTAGCTTTTTCCTAAAATTAAGGCCATAATCCACTATGAAAGTTCCCTTGGTGGCATGTTTTCCTTCCCAGTCCTCCTGAATCAAGTCTAGGGGCCCATGTACCTGGCATCCATATAAGAGCTCAAAGGGGGAAAACCCTGTTGACTCTTGGGGCACCTCCCTGTATGCAAACAACAGGTGGGGAAGGTATTTCTCCCAGTCCCTCCCATGCTGTTCCTCAAATGCTTGGAGCATTGACTTAAGAGTACCGTTAAATCTTTCCACAAGCCCATTGGCTTGCGGGTGTAAAGGTGTTGTGCATCTCTGCACAACTCCACACTTCTCCCACAAACATTTCATCATGTCTGACATGAAGAAGCCCCCCCTGATCAGTGATAACCTCCTGTGGAAACCCAACATGGGAGAAAATCCCAAGTAAGACATCTGCCAATTTGTCTGTCCTCAGTGAGGATATGGCAACTGCCTCTGAATACCTGGTGGTTTAATCCACCACAGTCAGGATGAATCTCTTCCTGGAGGAGCTGGGGGTATTTAAAGGCCCCACAATATCCATTCCCACCCTCTGGAATGACTCCTCCACTATGTGCAATGGCATTAGATGACTTGGGTTTTCTTACCTGCCTTCCCTATTTCTTGGCACCGGTGACAAGGCCTGCAATACTCCTTCACCTGCTGGGTGAAGTTGGGCCAATAGAAATTCTGGGTCAACCACTGCATAGTCCACATGATTCCCAGATGACCAGACATTAGAATATCATGTGCAATCTTGAGCAACTGCTCACAGTACCCCTTGGGAATGACAAGCTGCCTGCCTATCACCCCTCCCTCTGTTTTAGCATCCTGTGTGTACATCAGTCTGTTTTCCCAATAAACCTTATGTTTCCCATCACCTCCCTGTGCTCCATCAGAGTCTGCCCAAGTCCTCAGCTTCTCTAGACTAGGGTCACTTTTCTGAGCAGCTGCAAACTCCTTCCACATTCCAAAGGCAAAGGACAGGTCCCCTTCAGTATCTAAACTAGGGTCCCTAGCTTTAGTGTCAGGGCACTCAGGATCACTGCCATCTCTAACCCTCTGACAATGGGTCACCCCTCCTTCCTTGGAGTAACCCTCCATAGCTGTTTAGTTAACTGCTACCGGGGAAATTTCTACCCCCTTTACATTACTCTCCATATCAGGAGACCCAGGCTGGGGAACCAGCCTCCCAGTGGTTTCCACAGTGGCTTCCATGGGGTCCAGGGAACCACAACTTTCCTTTGCCACTTGGCTGTGGGTAACTGCACACACCATCACCTGTTTGAGATTGTTGCTGATGATTACATCAGCAGCTAAAGTTTCAGCTACAGCAACCTTTTGTACAGTCCCCTCTGTCTCACCCCAGTCTCAGAGAACACTATCGAGTGGCAAAGTTTTCTGCTTCCCAGTGAATCCTTGTACAGTCACAAGCTGATTGGGTGTAAGCTGACCAGGCTCAACCATATCCCCTTTTACCAAAGTCAGGGATGCCCCGGTGTCTCTTTACTATTGTGTCTGTACACCATTCACAGTGACTGGGTGCATGTGTTCCCTCAAGTATATTGGCATGCTTTCAGGTACACACTAACAACCCACTTCTTTTTAAGGACTATTTTGTGCACTATTTGTCCTTTTGGGACACTGCCTGGCAATATGCCCAGTTTCTTTGCAAACCCAACATTCATTTCTTCTCTCAGGTAACTCATTTCTTTGAAACCTGGAGCTACCTGGTTTTGGTGGAGGCAGTGAGGGTTTTAGCTGCGCTAAGATGTGCTTTTCCCTTTCTGCACTGCCATGCCAGCCTCATTCACTCTTAGAGCAGGTCTGCTGCTGGCAAAGCGGTCCGAGAGTTCAGCAGCCTCTTGCACTGTTTTTGGATCTCGGTGCTCCAGCCAGGATTTCAATCAATCAATCAATCAAGAAACCAAGCAATCAGTCAATCAATCAGGATTTCCGCTCTGCTGGACATGCCCCAAAAAACTGCTCTAACAATACAGCATTTTCAATTTTATCTACAGAGTTTGCTTCAATTCCTTCCCACCAACGTTTTAAAAACTGACATTGCTTCATGGCTAGTTCCTCGTAGCTCATGTCAGGGCTTCTCCTGAGCTTATGGAATTTCACTCTGTATGGTTCTGCAGTTAAATCATACTTTTTTAAAAGTGCAGTTTTCAGTTTACTGTAATCATTACTGTCCTCATTGTCCAGTTGACCAAATGCATCCTGAGCTTTCCCGGTAAGTAGCAGGGATCACTGGAAGCTCCAGGACTCTCTAGGAATATTTGCCTGAATACAAACTTTTTAAAAGGAATTTAAAACATCATCCATATCCTCTACCTCTTTAAATTCAGCTATCAATTTGGAATTTAATTTGTAACCCAGTCCTGTAGTTCCAGTTAAACCCAGGCCACTTACCTGCTCTGGTGCTGGTCTTGGGAGTTGTAGCTTCTCCAGTTCAAATCTCCACTAGCACTCTCTCTTCTCTTCTTTGGCCTCTTTCTAATGCTGTCACTTTCCTCACTTGGCCTCCCGCTGTTCTCGTTCAGCTTCTCCCTGTGCTTGCTCCACCTCTCACTGAAGCTGTCTCTCTCTCTCTTTCCTCTTTTTCCATCTGCAATTGGAACTTTTTCTGTTCAAACTCCAGCTCCATCCTCCACAACTCCATCTGCAGCATGATTGCTTCTGGCTCCAGAATGCTGGTGACCTTCCCCTGCTGCTGTGGCCCATGGCTTGCACTGGCCCTGCTGTCCTCTTCACTGGATCTGGTCACTGCACTGGAATCTGGCCCCTCCATGACCAAGGTTAGGTCCTTTTCAGTCACAGACTGTGACTTGAAGCTCTGGGAATCAGCACCCACCAGAACATCCACAAGGTTCTGCTTGTTAGCTATCCCCTCGTGCTGGACTCCTCTGTCCTGGCACAACTGCCTCAGGTAGTCTGCGGTGTACACACTGTAGTTGGAAGCCATCTTCTTCCCTAACTATGGCTACTCTAACTTGCACTTTAGAAAAAAATAAAACAGGTAGGAACTTTGACTGTAAGCAAAATGATATAGTTCTGTTTACTTTTTTAAAAATAAATCACTGCCTTATTTTGTACGTGAGCTGTACAGTATTAAGATGACACACTGAACTGTTAAAGCTTGTGTTACCAAATACTTTAATCGCACCACTGCCAACCAAATCTGTCACAAATGCACTCTGCAGGTCAGGCCCTCTGCTCCCACAGTGCCAAACTCAGAGTGCAATAGTGTGAACAGGTAACAGACAGGGTAACCCTGCTGTCTGCTTTGGGTCCAAATCACCTCTTAGCCTCATGTTCTGGAGGGATTCAAACTGTGAACCTTATACTAGCACACCAAATTAACAGACTCGTATACATACCTTCTTCGGGGAATGCAGTACATTCCTTCGCCCAGGGGCACCCAGCCAGGTTTTCCAAAATGTACCCTTAGAACTCTATATGAGACCTAGGTATTTCTTAAATTTTAAGCAACCTCAGTAACACAATCAATCCTGTTTCAGCTGTCAGCCTTAAATACAGGTTCAGCAATCACATGCAAAATATCAGAAGAGCATAGACAGTATTTTAAAGAAAATGTTGTTTAATAAAAAGTTTTAAAACAGGTAAAATGAAATACAGAATAAATTATATCACAAATCTCACAGTCATCTACAAATAAAAAAAGAAAGTTACAGAATACAAACTCCTACCACAAACACTTAATTCTTCTCTGTTACCTTTCTAAGTGCTTTCCAAGTCAGAGAACTGTCTCTCTCAGAGTCTAAAATCAAATACCACACATTTCCCAGATACAATATTTCATTTGAACTCTATCTTTCCCCACTCCATTTTGGTTAGTCAGCTAGCTCCTCCCTTATAGTTAATTATAACAATTTTCTACCAGGAGGTATTTTAATTAATGTGAACAACAGAAAAAAGCAATTTCCTACATATGACAGTCTTTAATCAAACATTTCTCTTTAATGTTTTACAACCCCACACGCTGTCTCTAAGGTGTGAGAAAGCTAAGGGAAATCAACAAAATTATGTCCTTTCCTAGTGTCATAAAATTCATATTCAGGAACCAATATCAAAGCAGCAACAGTTGATAAGGGGCCATAAACTATCCCTCTGGAAGGAAAGCATTAATTACATTTTTTCCTGGTCAATGACATCCTCACTGACACCTTGAAGGTTAAAAGCCAAACTGTTAACTTGCATGAGACAATTTCATACACAGAACATTGATTTATAATACAAATAATATACAATAACCATAAGTAGATGACTGAGCATCACATAGGGTCCACACTGTTATTTGTTAAAGGGTACCTAAACAAACAGTTTTCTTAAAACTGCAATCTCCAAAATCTGGCTTCATAACAAGGTAAAGTAGAGGCTGCTGTTTACATTTATGATAAAACTGCATTTATGTAAATAATATAAATGCAGTTTCATAGTTTTTAAAGAATGTAAACTTCAGCCTTTCACTTTCAAAAAAACAGCCTTGGTTTCTTTCCTAAAATGGCTGTCAAGTCTGTAAAATGATGAGTCATGATGACATCATCTGAGCCAAAGACAGAGACTCACATATATTTCTATAGTGCTTACTAGTTCTTCTTTCCCTCTTTGCTTTGAATTGTTGTACCAGAATGATCAATACCATGTATTAACTTGTGGATTATTTTGATCAGTACACATGTTAGGCTATGATTTTGTTCATTTAGTTTACTTTAACTTGTGGAAAATGTTTTGTAATCCAGCTGACTTTTTCCTTGGCAAACTGCATTACAGTACAACACTTCAATTACCTGATGATCTAGTGGTTATGTGATGCACTGAGTTTTGTTTTTTGTTAGCCAGGAGAGACACACTAAGCTGAAAGCTTGTTTACAGGTGTGGCCTAGGAGCACAAGGAAGTGTAATGACTTGCTCAGGGTCACAAAGCAAAGTACTGGTCTGGTTCAGTTCCAAAGCCCATGCTCTTTTGTTAATCCACAAATAAGGCTTTCTTTCTTTTTCCATGTGAACTCCCTGCACCTAGCCTGCCTTCTGTTGAACACCCCACCATCCATACCCTATCCTTAGTACTGCCTGGTGCTGCATATGTGCTTACGGTCTCATGAAGAGAATTATCATACCTCAGATTGTAATCTTGTACCTCAGAGAGTTGTGCACACCTATGCCAATATGCATCATGAGCTGGCACTGTTAAAAAATGCCTCCCAAATCACTCTCCAGTCCACATTCTCAGTGTTTGACTTCTGCTCCCACAGTAAACATTGAGTGGATCACCACCCTTCTGCACAGTGATGGTAGTATGTACAGTTCCCCTGTTGTGTTTTTTCCCACCTCATTAACCAACAACTAGGTCTTCCTGGCGGGTCAAGCAATAAGCATCAAGACACACCAGAAAAACTGCTGTTCATGCCCTCATAAGGGCTGCACTTAGAATGGGTAACAATATTATTAGCAGGAGAGGCAGACTAATACCTTGAGCAAATCCACCCGACTTCCACTGTCAGTCTACTCCTTTATCTGCGATCTGCAGAACCCCGAAGGACAGTTCCCAGCAATTCTTCTCCAGTACTTTTCTGTGCTGTACTCCACAGTTCGAGTTGGCTGGCTACCACCCTTCCAAATCTTGAATGAGCTATACACAACTCCCTCAATTCTGTCCTAATAAACGACAACACCCCCCCAACCTGAGGATAATCTCCCTACTCTGAATTCAAGTAACAGTTTAGGTGCAGCCCTGTCACTCTGAGTATTTGTCATCACTGGCTACTCTGATCCACAATCAGGTAGTGATCACAATGTTGGCAGCCCCACATTTCATATCTCACAGTGATCTGCTCAACGTCCTCCTTCATGTCTTCAACTAACCTGAATATAGCTATACCCTGTTGAAATGGCCTCTTCAGTCCCTCTCTGGCATTTATTCTTCTCACCTGCACCCCACACCAAAAACTGGTGAGTTCACTTCCCTTCTGCATCATGAATGTGGTTAGTACAGTCTCCCATGTTATTTTTACATATTAATAATAAACATGATCTTGTGGTAAGCCAGGCTGATGGCTGCATTGCACAAGTGGAAAAACCCATGTAAGATCTAAGCCACCTATGATTAGGCACTATTAAATGACGTGCATAATGATGTGCACACCCATCATTTAGCAGTGCCTAATCAAAGGTAGCCTAGATCTTTTAAGGATACGAAACCCCATCATTCCCCTTGTTCCCTGTTGCTATCATCCTGACTTACTGGAAAAATATGTTTATACTTGATATGTCAAAATAAATCGGGGACTATACTACTCACATTCATGATGCAGAAGGGTGATGAGCTCACCAGTTTTCCGGTGTGAGGAGGAATAGTGATGAATGAATACCAGAGGGGGACTGAGAAGGCCACTCTTGCAAGGTACTGCTATATTCAGGGAAGATGGAAGACAGAGGAGAGAAATATGAGCAGATTACTGTGAGAAATAAGATCTGGGTTGCCAGCACCTTGATCACTACCTGACCCCGTTGTCCTGGCCAACAGTCCCCTTCCCATAAATCCAGTTCATGCAATTGTCCAAAGCTGTGTGTGGATATTAATGTATGAAATGGCTGCCACTACGTTCAGTCACTTCACTACCAGTCTAGTATTGCTTGTAAAGCACTTTGGGATACAATGTGTATGAAAACCACTATATAAATGCTGATTCTTCTTACTATTATTATGTCCCATGGAAAAAGAAGACAAGACAAGCATATATTTAAGTTTTGAGAAAGTATGAACTCTAACATCGGACTGAACAAGAACTTTGCTACAAAAAAGTGGTGGCTCTAGGGGGAGGTGAAGGGTGTGGCTGCACCCTTCCCCCACACACATAGTAATGCACTTGCACGCTGCTGCTGCATTTCACTTTGTTGAAGATGTCTGATTTATTGATTATACAAATGTTTACATTCAAACTATGGATTACATTTTTAAGTTTTGTCAAAAAAGTACTAGAAAAGAATAGCAGAAAATATAAAGGTTTAATAAAATGTTAAAAAAGTACATATTAAGCATGCACACCACCTCAGTACCCCCACTGTAGCATCTTGGATCCACCATAACCACTAGACCACCAGGTTATTCAAGATTTGTACTGCACTGTGGTTTGCCACAGAGAAAGTCGGTTGGATTAAAATACAATTTCAGCATGTTAAAATAAACAAAATGTACAGAACCATAGCCTATCATGTGTATTATACAAAATAATGCACATGGTTTTGACCTTTCAGGTGAAACAATTCTATACAAAGGGAAAAAATAACTAGTTAGCACTATAGAGAGCCATATATCTTTTTGACTTTGGCTCAAATGATGTCATCACATAACACATTTGGCGGCCATTTTAGGAAGCAGGTAAGACAGTTTTTTTTGAAATTAGAAGGCTGATTTTACAATATTCAAATGCTGTGGAACCACATTTAGGTAAATTATATGTATGGGCCCAGATATTCAAAAGGGTTGCGCATGGCACAACAGTGTTGCACCATGCACAACCCACTGATGTGACCTGGCGCGATATTCAAAAGGGAAAAGTGCGCGGCACAAATCCCGATGCGCCAGAGTGCATCAGTAATGTATCTGCAGGCACAGGTAGGGGGGGCATGCCCATGCATAACCTGCACAGCCCGATATTCAGCCCAGGATGTGCAGAGCCATGCATGCACAGCCCCTACCTGCACCATCACAAAGTTAAGCCAAAAAAAAAAGGAACAAGTGATGGCCACCCACAGGTGAGCTGCTGCATTGCAGGGCGCAACACGGCAGCTGCCACCTGTGGGTGGCCACCCAAGTTCCAGCTGCACCTGGCGGCGCTCTCCCATGCCCAATCATGGGCATTTGTAAAATAAGACTTCGTCCTATATCCCTGCTGGTCCAGTGGACTTCACTCTGCCCGATCGCGGGCATCTGTATTAATAAACCCACCCCATACAATATCCCTGGTGGTCCAGTGGACCGTACTCTGCCCGATCATGGGCATCTGTATTAATAACTCCCCCCGTCCAATATCCCTGGTGGTCCAGTGGACCACACTCTGCTTGATCGCTGGCATCTGTAAAAAAGAAAATGTCCTATTACCCTGGTGGTCTAGGGTACCCCTCCCACCCACCCACTGAGCCCCACTGCCCGCTCCCCATTGGTCAGCGGTGGGCAGCAGCACCCCAACCACCTGCCACCTCGCCGCCCGCCGACTGACACCTCAGTAGGGCTGCACGCCCATTGGTTCACAGCATGAGCTAATAGGCGTGCAGCCCCTACCATACTACAGATTCCAGATATGTTGGGGTGGTGGGGCTCAGTGTGCAGGTGGGGAGGGGTACTCTAGACCACCAGGGTAATAGGACGTTTTCTTTTTTACAGATGCCCGCAGTCGGGCAGAGTGCCGTCCACTGGACCACCAGGGATATTGGACGGGAAGGGGTTTATTAATACAGATGCCCACGATCAGGCAGAGTGCGGTCCACTGGACCACCAGGGATATTGGACTTTTTTTTTATTTTTACAGATGCCCACGATCGGGCTGCAGGGGGCGTCAGTCCCTGATGGCTGCTGCCTGGCAGGGCGCCAGGCCAAGTCGTGGGGGATCGCCGCACCTGCATGCAAATGGGGCCATAATGACATGCAAATGGTCCCATGTGTGCCTTGCATAAATTATGGCCCCATTTGCATGTCAACTTTTGAATATCGCAGGTGCTGTGCATGGTGTAATGGAACTTGCGCTAGCACATCTCCATACTCCACTCTGGCCACTTGTGCTGGTGCAGTGCCACTGCACCAAGCACACTGGGGGTGGCCAGGGTGCGATATTCAAAGCTGCTGAGCCATGGTGCAACTCCTTTGAATATCTCTTAGTCCACACCCCTCCGCAACCAAATTGAGCTGCGCCCAAGCTTGCGCCACAGCCGGGCGCAGTTTGAATATCTGGGCCATGTAGTTTTAGACTTAATGAATACAGCAGGCTTTCCTTTAGTCACCTACAGAGTCAGAGTTTTGAATAGTTTGTTGTCAAAATGTTGTTTAGGTATCCTCTAAGTGTTTGGCAAATTCCTACTTATGACAGCACCTTCCCCAGTTTTGATATCAAGCAAAACCATTTAATCGCTTTACACACCCCATTTGTTTTCAATTCATTTTTTGTCTTGCCCTGCAAATACAGATGAAACTCAGTCTCATGACAGTTCTTGCTTAAGCATCCAGCCTGGACCACTTGTGGTTCCTTCAGATCTCAGATGTCAATGTAGGGCTGGATAGAATTAGCAAATTACACTTCCGTGAGAGTTCCACCATCTTCTTGGCACTTTGTAATATTTTGTTTGTTTGTGATTTTTCTGCGGCTCTAACTTAGTACACTTTTAGCTAGAGACTTGAAAATGTGCATACTTACTTGTGATAAGGGTTGTAAGGGTCTATAAAACATCATGACCTTCGCTTTAGTAGTTTCAAACTGCATGAGCTCAAAGTCAGGGATTTTATTTTATTGTGCAAACATTCTACTGCTTGCTACTCAGCTAACTTCAGAGGCAGATAACCTGAAAATTGCCATGCACAACCTTTAAAGAAGTGCTTTAATAATTCAAATGCTGCAAGATTTGATCAGGTAACTTTTAAGTTACAGAGGAACATAAAGTATTATTTTAATAATTTGTTGAATTGTGTAAAAATATTCCAAAATGTGGATGTTTATAACACTGCTGCCATTTCAGGTATAGATTTGACATTTGGCATGTATACCCAATGTCAATGGGTTCTGGAACATAAAACTTGGAAATGTGGTTTTGTGGTTTAAATTTACAATAGAAATGCCACAGATTACTATGTGGAAATATTTTCTTGAAGCTATTCTTGAAGCTTTGTGGAAGCAAAATAGGTAATGCACCATGATTACACCAGCAGAATTTTAATTTCACAGAGCACTTATCACCACTGTATCCAGTTTGGCTGCTCTTCTTATTTTCCCTAGCGAAGCTGTTTGACGTCCTGTAGTTCACCCCTGGCTGACTATTTTGACCCCCCCGCACATATTTTTGGTAAGCTTGAGCATGACCAGATGCAGTTAGAACTGTTTGTCCCTGTGATCTTCTTCTTGTTCTTGTCAGTGACACCATCGATTAGAAAAAGAGCCACCTACTCCATTTCCTGTCAGACATAAAACTAAAGAAAAGCCAAAATTCCTCCTTTTTGGCATCCCAATTACTTTCCCTACCAGGTTTCTCTGACTGCCTCTAAGTCTTGTCCTTGCATCAGGCTCTTGGCCTAGTCAAATTAGCTAGTGTATGTGATTCTCATATGACCAGCATTCAAGTGAGAACTGTTGCCCCTCTATGTTTCCATGCTTCAACTAGAGGTCTGCTGTTCTTGTGCTACCCAGCCCTGCTGTCCTTACCTTGGTGAACCCATGCATCTAACTCTTGCACTGGTGAACCACTGCACTTACCGTCTCCCGGTCCTTTAGTTAAAATCACCATTTGACTGTCCTGTCCCTTCTACTTTGCTACGGTCAAAGCTATATTTTACATCTAGCAAAATGGTTTTATGAAAATGATGTGGGGTTTTCATGAATTCATGCGTTAAAATATGCAGACATTGGTAAGTGAATTTTATTTTTGCATTGGTAGAAAAAATGCAAACATCATGACAAATGTTGTGTCTTTGTTTCATTTTTTTCATTCACACTCATGTTGACACCTAAAACAATGTTATAACTATTAAAAATAATCTGACACCTTACTAACTGTTTACAGCAAGAGGCATGGAGTCCCACCATGTAACTCAAAATCAAGCATGGCAAACATGGTTTATTCTGTAGACATTTTTTCCATGATTTGTTTATCCTTCTTCAGGGATACCTGGGCAACTGCTTCAGCTCTTGCCCTGCCCTCACATCATCGACGTCAGTCTCCAACAGTGCTTACCTTTTGGCTGTGGTCCTCACAGATTACCCCTCCATGGCAAGGTGGAGAGGGAAAGGCCATCTTCCCCCACAGGCCTGCTTCCCACTTTGGCCAAGGCATCCCAGAGAGATGTTGCGGTCCTGTAGGAAGTGAGCAGGCCTTCATGTAGCCCAGGCTCCATTTTTCCTCCTGCAGTTCCTCCCTAAGTCCTGCACACCACCCAAGATGGCCACACAGTCTGTTGACTTTAACATCAGCAGCACACTCTGGGCATGCTCCCCAGCTCACTGTGAGGTGTCACTGTTGCACCAGAGCCAGACTGTCTCCCTCCTTGGCTGCCCAATCCAAGCAGATCCAGACTTGCTTCCATACCCAGGTCACTGACATGGAAGCATGAAGAGCTTCCTACCATCAGGAAGTCCCCTATTGTTCTGGATTTTAAATGTTTTGCTAACCATCATGTACTGTGAAAAAAATTAAACATTTAACATGGGGCACAGAAACACCAGGAAACATCTTTACTAGTGCCAAACAGTTTTAAAAATAGCAATTAAAAAGTGAGCTTAATGGATCACCCATTGGCTCAGTGGGTAGCTTGTGCTGCTGCCATGCTGCTGATCAGGGTTCAGGAGTAGACTCAGGTAATGGTATGGATGGCCAGTGGGGTTGTGGTGGCACTGCTACATGGTATCCTAACCTATCTCTCCTTTTTTCCTCAGGTCAGACTAGATCCTGTATACCTATCAGATGAGTAACTAGTAATTTTGCTATTTTTGTCTGTCTAATTCCTTTTACTAGGACTGCCAGTGCCTGGTGTCTCCTCAGCCTTTTCTAAATGTACTTTTCAGGTCCCTCCCCGATTCCCCATGTCTTCAGAATTAACTGACTCCATCACAGCAGGGTCAGTCCTTATTTTAATTAATTTCTGGTACATCACTTGCTAAGAAAAAAATTTCACCATTAAAATTTGTAAGAAAACATACTGTAACTGAAATTGGCCAATGCCAACTACTATAGTGTACTATATCTGCTCTCTCTTCCTCCTTACTGTTGTTTTTGCTTGTTCCTGGGCAATCTGCAATGTCATTTCCACTGTTCCATAGTGTTGCATTACTTTGCACACAGGGTAGATAACACATGAAATAGCCTACATAGTGAGGTTGTAAAAGGTAGCACTGGTAAGGCTTTCAGAGCAGGATTACACTGGTTCCTTAGGAAGACCAGCATTGGGGGTTACACAGCATGAGATGGGGTAACATTTGGACTGCCTATTTGGACTGCACTTTCTGCCCCAAACTGCCTCATGTGAATGGATGGACTTATAAAATGTGCATTAACCCCTGCAAGAAGTATTTACCCAACCTGTATCTGGAACATTTGACACTAGTGCAGTGTCATAAAAGCTAAGACTTGTGTTATTGGTTGCTATGGTATTTGTTTTTACTGTTACTTTGTTGAAGATGTGTTATGCTCTCAAACTATACAGGTGCAGCTAGTAATTAATAGCACTATACATCTAGGTATTGTATGCATTCTATCACAGTGAATCCCTTTGAAGTGAATGGGGATTGCAGTGACATCTAGACACTGTATTTAGGGTATATACAATAGGCTGACTCAAAATATGCAGCTTATCTTCATGTGTTAGGGTTCAGGACCATAATTCATGAATCATGAGTGACAGTGCCATGAATGAGATAAAAAAAAAAGCCCTGGCCCTTTAAAAGTGAAGATGAACTACATATTTTGAGACAGACCATTGCATATTCAATTTATACAAAATCATTTTACTAGCTATTGCTTTTAAATGTTCTGTTATTTTATAGAGAATACTGGATGGGCAACCTTGCAGAACCAGTGTGTTCTGCCACAGAGGGGTATGATTCCCTGTAGACTTGAGAGAAAAGCTTGAGAGGTCCTTGGGAATCATACCCTGAAGTGGCAGAACACACTGGTTCTGCATGGGGTTGCCCATCCTGTATTTTATATAGTGTATGGTATCCCCCTTAATATTTTTACTACTATTTTCTGCTGTCTAAATATACTTTTTCATGTATGAAGAAATTGTCCTCTCCCATGTAGTATTTCGGATGAAACGGTTTGCTCCTATGGTGAGTTGTGTGGTTGCTAGGGACTGAGCGTCCCTACATTGGCAGCACATGCTCCCATTGGTTGTTGATCTTGTGTGGGAGGGATTTATGAAAAAAAAAAAACGGCGACCGGACACCTTTCTTAGCGAGCAAACTAACTAACTAATCAGTGGCATGAACTACTTAGTAAGTACTTTGCTTCTGATTATACTGTATCTGGTTGATCCTGCATTTTTAAAAGAACTGTGTGCATGTGAAAAAAAACTCTGCAGTCACAGTTAGTGGTATTTCAGCTAATATTACCGTGCAGCAGTTTTCTGTTTCAGATTTCAAAGCACAACTGGCTCTTTTCATTCTAAATGAATGGAATGCTGTTCTGCACGCATGGTCAGTACAGCATTCCATTCATTGTTTACAGAGTGGCTGAACAACATTTTGGTATGAAGGAATTTCAAGTTAGAATAGCGTTACACCACACACTATAAAATGTTAAAGTTTTTCTTTGATTTCAACTGCTTGCTTCCGTGATTCAGATGTGCAATTGTGATGTCATCACCACTGAGAAAGCTGCTCTCTGATTTGCTCTGTATACATTGTGACACACCCAACTTTATCTTGCCATGTAAAGTCATGATATAGACAATACTGGTTGGACAACTATGCACAACCAGTGTGTTCTGCCACAAAGGGGTTCTGATTCCCTCTGACTTTGAGAGCGAAGTTTAAGAGGTCCATGGGAATCAAAAACCTGAGGTGGCAGAACACACTGTTTATGCATGAAGTTGCTCATCCTGTGTTTTGTATAGTTTATAGTATTATGCGAAGTGTGTACATTGTGTTTTTTTCTCTTTCACAATGAAACTGGCTTGTGCAGTCTCTAGAGGTTCTAGAATGCTGTTCTAACACAGAAGGGTACAATCACATTCCATGACCTTTTAACTGCAGTACAACAGCATTTTGAAAAGTATGGATTTCTATATAGAAGAATGCTCTACTATAAACTATAATAATAAATCAAGATAGAATACAACTTGTAACTGGCTGCCACTGTACACACTGTTAAAAGACAAGCCAAACAAACTGAAAACAGAGGCAGTCTGTTGTCAAACTACTGCATACATGATATACAGGTAAAGTTATACCTGAAATAATGTTATAGTGTATAGTGAGGGTTTGATCTGCATGGATTTCCATGCCAGCTGAAACCTTGTTGTGCCACAGTTCAAAGGTCATGGAACGTGGTTGTACCCTTCTGTGGCTGATTGAAAATCCTCAAGGCAGCTGGTGTTTTTCACAATCCTGCCACGCATGCAGCAATCAGTTCAAGTTCTGAACTGAAACTGCCTGCACATTTGCTGCTACCGTGGAGTGATGGGAAAACACTTTCTTTCTTTTCAAAATAAAAATGAAACAAAAAAACTATACACTACTGAAAACACTAGTTGGGAACCCACATGCCCAACCAGCCTGTGCTACCACCTCAGGCTTCTAATTACATCAGGACCCAGATTCACAAAAAATTGTAAAGTGCAGCACAAATGTTTGCGCTGTGCCTTGCGATTGCACAGGTTCCAAAAGTTGCTATTCACTATCGGTGCCACGTTATCAGACTGTGAATAGGGCCATGATGGGGCAGCTGTAACCAAGGAAAGCCACCACTAACCCAAGCACTGCCCCAACATCCATCTAGAAGAATGGCCCTCTGATGAATAGTGCAGGTACACTATTTCCAGTTCACAAAAGCAGCCATGTAAATGAGCCCATTGGGCATTCAAGACACTATTTGGTCATTTGCATGCACATTATGGGCCTGTTTGCATGGACTGTGGGTGGCTTAGTGAGGTCCCCCCCCCAGCCCTTGCCTGGCACAGCCAAAGTCCCTGGCGGACTAGTGCCCCTGCCACCATTCACTGATTGCTGACCCCAGAATGTAAATATAGTGACCCTGGAGGTGTGGTGGCCCTTTTCATCCCAGGATCACCATTCATCATCCCTGTAGTTGAAAAAAAGGCACAGTAGTAGTGGTTCCCTTCCCCCCTTCCTCAATCTCCAATCGCTGTCCTGGTACAATAATAATAAATTTCCCTTGAAGTCCTGTGGTCCTTCCCCCCTTCCAGGTTATCTAATTGCTGTCCCATATTATTAAATAGAATACTTCCCTGGCAGTCCAGTGGTCCCTCCCCCTTTCCCGTTTACTGATCGCCGTCCTGTACTATTCAATAGAAACTTTCCCTGGTAGTCCATTGGACCCCCTCTCCCTGATTGCTGATCACTGTCATTATATAAAACAATAGGGGCTCAATTCAAAAAAGGCATGGTGCAACTCACATGCATATGTGAGTTGCACCATGCAGAGTTACACTGGGGACCCTGCACCATATTCCAGGACAAGCAGGGTTCCTGGCACCTATGCCCATGACTTGCAGCAGCCACAGGCTAGCAACAAAGGAATGGCACACCAACCTCGGTGCTGCAACTCACGGCATGCAATTTACTACCTCCCCTGAGCCCCCACCCCAAAACACAATGGCAAACACATGGTGGCATTGGAGAGGACAGGTCAGTTGGCACATGTGCTTGGGGGGCAGCACCAAAAATGGGGTCGCATTGGGATCGTGGGTCCTAACTCTCACCCCATTCTCCTATACTTCTGCTGCTTTACACATGTCATGGGGTGAGAGTTAGGGCTGATGATCCCAATGCGCACCCCCAATGCCGGTTGGGGGGTGGGCACGGGGTCCAAGGGGGGTTTTCAACCCTAACAGCGAATTTCCTCACTTTTGTCGCTGTGGAACAACCCTAACTAATGCATTAAACGGAGTTTTTTGCCTCTAATATATATATATATATATATATATATATATATACATATATAATAATTTCATTGGTGTCCAATGTACCCCCATCCTGATCTCTTATAAAATAAAGTTCCCCATTTCTCAGGTGGTATAGTGAACCCCCCCAGCAGGTAGTGATCCACCTCCCCACTCACCCCCATTCTGACCCTAGCCAGTGACCAGCATAGCCCTCCTCTCACCACTATGGCTGGCCACCAACTGAGCTCTAAATGAGTGCATACTGTAGACACTATGTGCTCATTGACATTGATTGACAGCTCAATGTGACTTGCCATTCAATGAGCAAATATAGTTCTGTATGTTTATATTTACCTCTTGGGCCAGCGATCATCGATGGGGAGGGGACACCACCAGGGTTCGACAAATCCAATAGCCCAATGTCCCGGGCTATCACTGTGCAGTCAGGGACAAGCATTTTGCACGGAGCTAATTGGCCACGGACAAGTACTGTAGTGCATTAAAAAAAAACACCTTTCCTTGCATTTCTTGGATCCTTAATAGGGTGCTTGCTTCTGACACCCTAGTCTGTCCATCCAGGTGGCCATGTGACTGCCTGGAGTGCCAGGAACCTGAGTCACATGAGGAATCTGGGCCCAGGAATGAGACAGGTGCATTGCTGTGGTGTGGACAGCGAGTGTGGAATAGAGGGCGAGAAAGCAGATGGGTACTGAGGAGGAGCCAGAGAGTCATCAGAGTGGCAGGGGGGAGCAGAACTGTCAGAAGCTAAGGTAAGAAAACCTACTGGCTGTGGCAGTGATTTTGGGGTTTAAAAGTAAGATCGAAGGCACATTCACATTCTGACTTGAGGGGAAAAGAAGTAGCTCAGTCCTAACAGACCACGGGGAATGGTGCAACACTGTGTGTCTGGTTGTTTGTGGGGAGATTTCTGCAAGTGTCACTGACCACAACAACATATTGAAATTTAAAAGAAAAGATGAGAGAACTGAAAGGGAATGTGACTGTCTGATGGTGGGGAGCTTGGGGGGTGGGGGATGCAGTGGGCGAGATCGGATCTGCATGCCTTCCGACTTCCAGTGTGATTGAAATCTGACCCAAAAAATGGAACAAAAAGGAAAGTATAAAAGAACTGTAAATAAAAGAAAAGTGTGTTGGGCTGCAGGGTCAGGTACTAGACAGTGGAGGAGCAAAAGGTAGTGTGTTACTGCTTGGCTACGTGGATTTATGTGCTAGCTGCAAAATGACTGCATGTAGCATAGTGGCAATTGAGCAAAATAAAATTCAGTCTGGAAATACATTTTTAAAAATTAAGGATTGGATACTTGAGAGCAGAGGGGCGAAAGGCAACCTGTTACTATTGGGCCATCATGATTTATGTGATAACTAAAAAGGCTCCAAAGGAGGAAGAGTGCGGGTTGGGCTTTGTGTTGCCCTGGGAAAACCAGAATTGATGTTAAGGCAAAAGCTGCCTAAGGACAATAAAAATGTGTATGTTGTGGTCTGTGGAGTGGTAGGAAGGGAACTGTCTGTCAAGCATGTTGGGTGAGAGATTGGCTGGCATGGGACAAACTGCAGTGTAAAAATAAAAAGTAAGCATCAAAGACACATGGTCTTGTAAATCTTTCTAGACATTGCTATATCTTCCAAAATCCCATCCCAATCATATGCCACTGCCTTTCTGTCACTCCCTGACTGCCTACCTTGCTTAGTCTAAGCAACGTGCATCTGCAAATTAAGCATTATTTTTTATAATGTCTGTGTGACCCCTTCCACTGCAGTTTACCACCAGTAAAAGACACCGCACAGTGTGTGTAACAAAATAAGATTTATTAGCATCACAAAAAAGAAACACACATCTGTGCTCGATGAGCAGGTGGAAGAGAGAAGAAAAGAAATATGACTCTGACTTTAACGTGTATTAATAATTTAACAGAAAATAATTTTTCCTGTTTTCCAATAGCCTATATCTACAAAGTATTAATAATACAACCCCACCAGACCACATACTTTGTTGCTATGTAATTATTTTAAAATGTTCCTTAAAATATAGCCTTCTGACCATAGGACTGCCACTCGCAACACTGTGACTACCATTTTTGGCTAGGCCAGTTGTCCTGGACTAGCACGTAAATTTGAAATTTGTCAATCCCTGGACACCACTAGTACCAGGGATTATTTTGGCTCCTAGCACAGGGTGGTTGGGATGATGATTGGTGAGGGAGGGACCACTGGACCACCAACGTGACTGTTCTTGATTGCTAGGACTGGCATATGGTGAACAAGGGAGGGGGGAGAACCAGTGGACTGCCAGGGAAATATTCTATTTAATAATACAGGACAGCAATCAGAGAATGGGTGAGATGGGAGGGACCACTGGACTGCAAGGAAAATATTCTATTTAATAATACTGGACTGCAATAGGAGAATGGGTGAGGTGGTAGGGACCATTGGACTGCCAGGGAAATATTTTATTTAATAATATGAGACAGTGATCAGAGAACAGGGGAGAGGGGGACCACTAGACTACCAGGACATTAATTTCATTATTTAGGGAAGGTGATCAGAGAATGGCTGAGTGAGGAGGGACCGGTAGAATGAATTTTACCTTTGGCACCTTTGGCATCCAGCCACTCATTTCTGAAAGCTGACAGAGTGCAGCCTCCTTGGAAGCCCCCCCCCCCCCGAGGAGGAACCTGGATTGGGTTTGAAGCATTGGGGTATTGTGACCTGCATATTTGTGTCTTTACTTTTGACCCACATGAAATTTCTATGCATTTTGCAGCCTTTGTTGCTGTTTGTTATTTGGCGGCGAGAGCTCTCTCCTATTGTTCCTGTTCATGATTGATGTTTTGAGTGAGCTGCTCCTCGATGGTTTTTCTGTAGCACTGGAATTTGTTTTCATGTGGCTACTTGATTTTTGCCCATCTGCAAAGGTCATTTCACAGCTGTTTGAGTGAAATGCTGTGTTCTATGCCACCCACTGAAGACAGCTAAAGAGGAGATATCAGGATTCATTTGGATGTCTTTTAGGAGACAGAGCACATTTGGCAAGCATTGACTGCGAGTATAAGAATTCCCCTTTCTTCAAGCTATGTTTTGCATTTCAAATGTTTGTAAGTATTAATATTCATTTCATGAATAGTGGGTCATTTGATTTGGTGGTTTGTTGATATCTGACTGAAAGAAGTTTTGCAGACTTCTAGCACTAGAGAGGGACCAGAGCTGTAGGGAAGAAAACAGTTCTCCCTTACTTGCGGTCTGTTCTGCTAGGACTGGGGATGGTGCTGTGGTTGAGGATCTCCTCCACTCTAACACTGGGACATCCACGATGCTGATTCATGATCTGCTAGGGCTGATGATGGTGCTTTGTGAGTGGCTCCCCTTCCCTCCAGCACTGGGACATTGGAGATACTTCTGACTTGGGGCATATGGAGGAGAACACTACAGATTTAATTTTCCATCCTGAAAGGCATAGACTTCAGGAGCTGAATGCAAAATGTGTTGGAGGCTCTTGCGTCAGCTGAAAAGAATACCATTGCTCCTTCTAGGTCACTGCAGCTCCCAGTAGAAGGTAAGGGGAATGTAAGTGGCAAGGGGGGTAGCAATTTAAATTCAGCCAGTCATAGTAAAAGGCAAAGGGAAAAACACAATAGTAAGCAGCATGCATTGTGACTGATTGTTATTTTTAAAAGTACTTATCTTTTTCCTTTTTATCAGCAGGGTAGGCTCTGGGTGGTAATTCTCCAGATCGAGGACACATAGATTGCTCTGACAGTGACGTCAGTCCTGCACAGCCAATAGGTGTGCTGGGAAAAGGGCATGAAAGACAAACAAAAGGACTATTGTCCTTAAATACTGGACACTTGGTAATCAGTGCGGCAGAATTCCAGCGCTAGACAGGGACCGGAGTTGTATGGAAGAAAACAGTTCTCCTTCCCTTGCAGTCAGCTATAGCTGGGGACAGTGCTCTGGTTGAGGTTCTCCTCTGCTCCAACTCTGGAATATCCGCGATGCTGATTCATGGTCTTCAAGGGCTAGGGATTGCGCTTTGTAAGAGGCTCCCCTCCACTCCAGCACAGGGACATCAGAAATGCTTTTGACTCAGGAAAGGAGTTAGGGCTTAAGGAGGAGCACACTACAGAATTAATTTTCTGTCATGAAAGGCAGGGACTCCAGGAGCTGAACGCAAAAGGTGTTGGATGCTCTGGGATTGGCTGAAAAGAATACTGCCACTCATTCTAGGTCACTGCAGCTCCCAGTAGACGGTAAGGGGACTGTATGTGGAAAGGGGGACAGCAATTTAAATTCAGCCAGTCATAGTAAAAGGCAAAGAGGAAAACATAATAGTAAGCAGCATACATTACGACTGATTATTTTTAAAAGAACTTACCTTTTTTCTTTTTAGCAGCAGAAGAAGATCCCAACCCTCAATCCCCCATCTCCACCCATCCCGTGGCCATCGCCTAATGTATGCCAGTGCCCTAGCACTTGTTTCCTACCTAGGGAAAGGAATGAGAGGGATCTATTGTACAGCAACAACACTTGGGAAATATCTAAAAAAAAATTATTTCTTTAGCTTCAATCTACTGGTTCCTTTTTTTCCATGCAGGCTCAGTACAGGAGATTAACTTCTTATTTGTTTGTTGTACACTCTCTTATTGTGTCCACCTGCAACAAACATGGATATCATTGGCTGCCAGCACTGTGAAACACTCTTCTATGGAAATGTTGCCTGGAGGCAGGGCCGCTGTTCCATATCCATAAAGCTTGGGATGAGATCAACCTCCTATGTAACCACCTACAGGAAAATGTTTCTTACCAGAATGCACCTCCACATTACCAGCACCAAACAGCATGCCTCTCCCCGAAAGAACAAAGGCTGGGGGTGGAAGCTGGTTAAGGGAAAAGGAGGCAGCACCCAGGCTAATCTCCCTAACAGACAAAACACTCTAAATATGGAAAACAGGTACATGCCTCTTGCATCTGTACCATCAGAAAGGAGGAAGGAGGCCTTGGGGTAGCACAGAGCTAGAATGCAACAGGAAAACAAAATGCCATTATAAACAGAATTTTAAGAACAACAGGAAAAAGCTCATAATCATTTTGGACTCCATGATTCATGGTGTAGATCCCCCCAGAGCCAAAATGAACATGCAAATGTGCAGGTCAGATGTCTCCCAGGAGCATTCACTTGGAGGGACACTGACCGAATAGTCATCATAATTCAAAGAGAAGGTGTGAGTTCCAACATCCTGGTCTACCTAGGGACCAATGACCTTGCTAGCTGGCCAGTAGAGGAGATCAAGGAGCATATTGCCAAGCTCAGGAAGAAATTGAAATTCCCTTTCATCCAGCATTGCTTTCTCAGAGGTTCTGCCTGTTTGGGAAAAGGGAAAAAACAGGCAGAAATTCAAAGAGAAAGAGATAAGTGAGCTCAATGCATGGCTCAAGGACTAGTTCCAAACCAAAGGGCATCACTTCACCAGAAACTGGGATAACTTCTGGGAACAGGAGTTCATAAAATTCGATGGCCTCCACCTGACTAAGGAGGGGGTTAGGGCACTGGGCCAAAAATCTGATGTCCATGCAGGACATTTAAAGTAGCAGATGGGGAGAGGATGGCAGATCTAGGAGTAGCACATGTACAGCCTGCTATCTCCCCTCCAGCTAACACCAAACCTACAGGACACTCCAGAATAACAACTGCAGAAGACAGGAAGCATGCAACCCTGTCAGAAACTGATAATGGCCAAAAAAAGGTAAAGGGAGAAAAATAACATAACGGGAGGTATCACTAACAAGGATGCACATCAGGAATGGATAGCTTTATCTCTCCATGCGTGCAGTCTGGCTAACAAGATACCAGACCTCACTGCCACAATAGCTGAGGCAGGACTGAACTGGGTTGCTATGATCGAAGCATGGTTCATGAACAATCATGAGTGGGAGACAACTATCCCAGGATATAACTTGTTCAGGAGAGATAGGACTGGAAAAAAGGTAGGGGGAGCTATGTATGTTAAAGATACCATCAATGGAACTGAAATTCAGCATGCACAGTGTGAAACCAAGGACCTATGGATTACAATCGGGGCTGGGAGCTGGACACCCATCCTAGTAGGAGTAATCTACAGACCCCAAATCAGGAGGAAGCCAGGGTCAAGGAAATCCTAGAAACCATCCTTCAGTTGTCAGATAAATGGGACATGGTGCAAGTAGGGGACTTCAATCTATTAGACATTGATAGTAGTTCCTGCACAGCAGCACTGGAAAAAAGCAGTGAATTCCTAGCTATACTACAGGGAGCAGGACTAAGTCAACTAGTGAAGACATCCACTAGAGGAAACGTGATCTTTGACCTGGTATTCAAAAATAGCAAAAGGGTTCTGGGTGTCAAAGTGGTGGAACCACCTGGGAACTAGTGTCCATCACACAGTATGGTTCAAGGTAAACAGGACTGAGAACTCCACACATTCTAAGCTAAAAGTCTTTGACTTCAGGAGGGCAGATGTCAAACAAATGAAGGCCTGTCTGAGGTACAACCTTAGTAACACAACAAAGGGGAGAATCTAGGAGTGTTGGACAAGGTTGAAAGATGCAATACCCATGGTCACTTCACAGTGTGCCCGTCGGGTCAGTAAGAATAAAAAGAGGAAAAACCCACTACGGTTTTTCAAAGAGGTGGCATCCATGGTGAGGGAAACATGCAAAGCCTTCAGAAAACACAAGGAATCAGGGAATGAGGCTGACAAAACAGAATAAAAAGAAAAACTAAAAGAGACAGGGAAACTGATAAGAAATGCAAAGGCACAGACAGAGGCAAGGATAGCTCAGGGAGTACAAATGGGTGAGAAAACATTCTACAGGTACATACATGAAAAAAGGAAGACTAAAGGAGGCATTGTTAGAATCACAAAAAAGGATGGGCAGCCCATGGAGCAAGATGGAGAGAAGGCAGAGGCACTCATGAGTACTTCTGCTCAGTCTTCACACAGAAAGCAGACAGAAGCAGACCAACAATAGGCAAAAAGAACATTCCACTTGGAGGAATAGACGCAAGTCCCTTCACAGACAAAAGGGTAAAGAGGAAATAAACAAGTTTAAGGTGGATAAAGCTCTGGGGCCTGATGGGATACACCCAAGAATACTTAAGGAACTTGGAGGGAACTGGCAGCCCCCTTAGCAGTGCTCTTCAACAAATTGTTGGAGAGTGGGGATGTTCCAGAGGACTGGAAGAGGGCAACAGTAGTGCCACTCCACAAGAACAGAAGCAAGCAAGAGCCAGGAAACTACCATCCAGTTAGTCTAACTTCAGTAGTGCGAAGACTGATGAAGTCCCTACTGAAGGAAAGAACTGTTGCTTTTTTGGAGCAAAGTGGTCAGCTTTACACAAAGCAACATGGTTTCATGGCAGGGAGGTCCTGTTAGACAAACCTGGTAGAGTTCTTCAATTGGGTCCCCAGAACAGTGGATCAGGGTGGGGCAGTGGATGTGGTTTACCTGGATTTCATTGAGACTCAGTTCCACACATGAGACTAGTCAATAAACTGGAGCACATGGGAGTCAGGCTTAAGGTAACAGGCTAGGTCAGGAACTGGTTAAATGGGAGAACACAGAGGGTATAAGTAAATGGCACCCTGTCAGAGGCGGGTAGGCTGACTAGCTCGGTTCCATTCTAGGGCTGATCCTCTTCAATATATTCATCAGCGACATTACTGATAGACTGAAGGGAAAGGTGTACCTTTTTGCTGATGATATCAAAATCAGTAACAGGGTTGACACACCAGATGGGCAACAAGGCATGGAATCTGATCTCTGAAAGCTGGAGGAGTGGTCAAGGATCTGGCAATTGAAATTCAATGCCAAAAAATTTAAAGTTATGCAGCTGGGAAAGTGTAACCTAGGGAAACTGTACTCAATGGGAGAGGAGCAGCTGGTTGATACAAGGCTAGAGTGAGACCTGGGGATGATCATATCAGATGATCTCAAGGTCAGCAAACAAGTGTGAAGGCAGCACTAAAGGTTAGTGGCATCCTAGGATGCATAGGAAGGGACATTACAAGCAGGAGGCATGAAGTGATCATGCCTCTGTATCAGTCCCTGTTACTGCCCCACCTGGAATACTGCATCCAGTTCTGGAGGCCATACCTCAGGAGGGACAATGATAGGCTGGAGATGGTACAGAGAAGAGCAACAAAGATGATTCAGGGTTTGCATCAAAAACCATATGAGGCCAGACTCGATTAATTCTAACTATATCTCCTAGAGCAGTGTAGGAATCGTGGGAACATGACAAAGACATTAAAGTACCTTAAAAGTAACAACAAGGTACAGGTGCAGAACCTCTTTCGGGTAAAAGACTATAATAGGACAAGAGGGCATGATCTTTACCTTAAGGGAGATAGGTTCAGGAGCAATATTAGGAAATTCTTATCCACAGAGTGCATTGTTCAACCGTAGAATAGCCTGCTGGAAGGGGTGGTGGGAGCAAAGAAGGTGTGGGAATTCAAATGTGCATGGGACAGGCATTGCTGGATACTCAAGCAGGCAGCTAAGTGGAGAGGGGGGTAGGAAACCAATGGCAGAATTGATGGATCATACAGTTCCCATCTGCTTACAACTTCTATGTTTCTATGTTTAAGTGAACATTCTGCATTGATCAAGTAAAACTTTTCTGTAAAGTTTTGGGGCTGCAACTTTCTAATTATTCAGAATGGATCTATGTTTTGAATCAGAGACCGAGACAATAGAGCAACTGATGACTCAAGCAGCTGAACCAACTCCACGTGGAAATCAAACTGCCAAATTAAAATGAACTGTAGTCTATGAGAAGACACCAGTAAGCTGGAGACATTTTAGCTTCTGAATTCAGTTTTTTACCTGAAGTGGACAACAATGTCACAGAGCTCCTACATGGGTATGAGAATTTGAAAATAACAGAAGTAACTTGTATTATGATGAAATCAGTCTGACAAAATATCTTGAGTCTAATATGATTCCCAGAAGGCTTAGAATAGCTGCAGGATCATCAGGAGGTTTTCTTAATGACTTATATCATGAAAAATGAAAAACAACACTTAATGATTGTTCCAACGCATTGATTCAGATACTTATAGACCAAGATGCAAAAAAACATGTTAATGTAGTTAAAGAAATTGAGACTCTAGAAGAGAAATTGGTGAAACATGAGAAAGAGACAGTATACTATATGTGGAATTACATGACAAAATCAAAAACAAGATATACCAACTTGAAAAACAAATGATAGCTAGGAAACAAACCAGTTCCTTAGAAATACCAGTGAATACAAAGACAAAAAGGTATGTAATCGGGCTCAGTTTTCCATCCAACAACATGGAAGGTCACTAGGGAGGTCAAGGAACAGACACTCAAGTTCACAAAATAGACAATACTGTTTCAGAAGTGAATAGATGCAAAATAACCCCAATTCTAACACAAATAATTCCAATCAATCAAATAAAACAGTTACTTTTGCCCCCCAAAAAAGAAAAACAGCAAGCACACCAAGTGGAACTTCAACAAACATACCAATGCAAGAACCAGATCAACAAGCAAAAGATGTAAAGGGTAAAGGTCCAAAAAACAAAACAGGAAAACAAGGAGGGGCTGTAGGGCAAGCCAGAGATGTAGAAAAAGATACAGCACCTGCACAACAAATGATTTGTCCAACTTGAGAAACAAAAACAAGCAGTCAATTTATCTAAAATCACCATGTCTGATGCACAAATTAGTATTTTTTCCAGTGGACTATCATTTGTCCCTAACCCCTCAATTAATAAGTTCATTATACATATGGACCTAAGGAAGTCCTTTAGAAAGATTGAACAGGCAGTATAGTGCAGTGGTTTAAGGCTCTGAACTGCAAATCTGGAAACCTGGGTTTGAATCCCACAGCCCCACTGGCATATTGTATGACCCTGATTAAGTCACTTAAATTCCTTGTGCTCCCAGGTCACACCTGTAAACAAACACTCAGCTTAGTGCGCCACTCCTGGTTAAACAATTGAGAAGAAAAAAAAAGATTAGACTCAAAAAACATTTTGCTTCCAAAATACAGTTTGCTCAACAAGGAAGTGACATTTTGAGTATTGGTTCAAACGAACATGACTTTTACACATTAAGTGCTTATCAGTTAAATCTTCCTGCTGGTTGGGACCCTGAATGGGCCCTGGATAACTTTGATTAACTTTCTCATTCCATGGTGGATGCTCTTATGAGCCTTTCAGAACTAGAAATGCAGGCTGAATTTGTTAAGTACAGGAAAAATCTCAAACCAAAATTAACTTTCTGTCCAACTACAAGCTTTTCTGCACATATCAATACATTTGAAAAATTGGTCATTACTGAAGTTGATAAAATATTAAATTCCTCAAAAATATAAGCTATTTGCTAATATAACAATGGAAGAGAAACAGACATTGTTGGAGCTTTAAGATATGAAAAACATTGTCATCAAACAAACTGATGAAGGAGATCACATTGTAATGCTGGAGTCAGAGTTTTATTTGAAGGAGGTATTATGTCAGCTATCTAACACTAATAACTATCAAACATGAAACTGCGATCCCACTGGACATTTCAAGAAATGTCTCAACAGATTTTTGAAAGGGATTTTGACAGAAGACATTATCACAGAACAAAAGAATTCCAGTTTGTCAGACAAGACTATCCAGTTGTATCCACTTTTTACTGGTTACTGAAGCTCCATAAGAACCTTAGCTATCCACCCGAGAAGCCTATAGTTTCAAGTGTGGGCTCCCTTATGGAAAAGCTAGCAGTTTTTGTTGATATGTTCTTGCAAACATTGGTAGTGAGATTACCTTCCCACTTTAAGGATACAATGGCAGTTCTTGAAGTAATGGAGCAATATAAATCGGATGCTGGTAGTGTTTGACTGACAATTAATGTCAAGTCACTTTGTACCAGCATCAAACACCTTCTTGGTCTTAATGCTGTGAGACACTTTATGGATTATTTTCAGACTTTTGATTTGTTTGCAACATACTTTGTTTACAGGATCTGGATCTGTTCCAATCAGTAACTATTCTGTTTTCAATTCTCAGTTCAAATTACAGACTTGTAGAGTTGCCATGGGCTTATCTGTGGCCCACTATTTTGCCAACCTTATTTTGGGTTGGTGGGAGGAGGGAGCCATATACGACCCCAGGAGCAACCCTTCTCTGGACAGGATCAGATACTGATGCCACTTTATTGATGTTATCCTATGCATTTGGGGAGGTACTGTACAGGAAACAGCAGACTTTGTGGATCTGTTAAACAAAAACAATTTGAATTTGCATTTCACCATTAACATTGACCCAGTATGCATTTCTTTTATTGATTTACCTCTTAGATTTGGTCAATAGGGCAATATTGTGACAGAAACTTGTAGGAAACCTATCTCTGGAAATACTTTTTTAAAATATGATAGTGCACATCCAAAACATCTGTTTAAGGGTATACCCACTGGAAAATTTTTGAGAATTAGATGCAATTGTTCTAATTTAGACTCTTTTATGTTACATTCTGAAGATCTGGATGATAGATTTGTAGAAAGGGGAGATGAAAAATCAGTTTTGGATACTGCAGAACCAAGAGCTTTAAATACTGAAAGAAGTGAATTGCTAAAACCAAAGAGTAAAACAGAACACGTGGAACACATGGAACAAAAAACACATTATCTATATCACAGAATTCAACTCATTTACATCTAAGGTAGCAGACGTACTGAAGAGACATTGGCATATTTTAGATGCAGATCTAGTTTTGAAAGGAAAAATAGAAGATAGTCCCAATGTGGTATATAGGAAGGGGAAATGTATAAAGGATTTACTAGTAGATAGCCATTTTGGAGATAAATATACTGTAGTAGTAGCAGTAATATGGGTACTTTGCTGAAATTGCCAAATGGATCCCTCAAATGTGGTGCTTGCAATGTTTGTGGCTTTATGCAATAATGTAAAGATTTTAGTAGCCCAATGAATGGCAGGAAATTTGAAATTAGATATATTATAAATCGTAGGACTCTTTCTGTAATTTACACTGTTTGGTGCAAGTGTCCCTCCCTTTAGGGCAGTGGGGAAGGCATATGGGATGCTGGCAAGTATTGGCAGGGGAATCACCAGCAGGAGGAGAGAAGTCCTGGTGCCCCATATCGTGCTGTGGTGAGACCGCACCTAGAGTATGGAGTTCAGTTCTGGAGTCCTTATTTGTGCAAGGACATAGATCTGATTGAAAGGGTTCAGTGAAGAGTAGCCAAGATGGTATAGGGGATGAAGGGCAAACCATATGAACAGAGATGCAAAGAGCTGGGGCTGTACACACTAGAGACCAGAAGGGAGAGAGGGGACATGATAGAGACCTTCAAATATGTCAATGGGATAAATAGAGTAGGCATGGGGAGTTTATTCCAAATGAAAAAGGACATCATGACAAGGGGGCATGGTGAGAGATTGCAGGGGGGAACACTTCAGAGGAAATGTGAGGTGGTGATTCTTTACAGAGAGGGTAGTGGATGCCTGGAACCGGCTTCTGGCTGAAGTTGTGGGGGTGGAGACAGTGTTATGTTTCAAGAGGGCTTGGGATAGGCATAGAGGGTTACTGGGGAGTGGGGTGGGTTCCCAAGGAGGGAAGCAGACAGTTTAGCAAGGGAGGAAGGTGCAGACTGGATGGACAATGGGGTTCTTTTCTGCCATCAAGTTCTATGATTCTATGATTATATGATTTACATAGGACGCACCACTAGGCCAGCAAAAGAGTGCATGCAGGAGCATGACAGAGCAGCAAAGAATCAACATTTAGATACCCCAGTGATATACACACCACCAGTCTAATATTAACACTCACCATTTTTCCTGTATTGATCATGTTGATAGGTCTCCTAGAAGTGGAAACAGAGAACAGAAATTGTTACAGTTAGACAGTAAACTGATTCTTGAAATGGGTGCTCTTAATCCAGATGGTTTAAATGATGATTGGGATGTGAAACCATATTTGTAAATTTTAAATTAACTAAGTGGACACAATATTAACAGTATTAATCTTTCACTAAATTTCTAATTCTATGTATGGCAATTTATTCAGAGTTATTGTTAGATATTTAACATTTAAGTAACATTGATGAATTTTTCTTTCCTTCCCCATCCCCCTCCCCCATTCCCTCATACCCCTCTTTATTTGGCTTTTTTGTTCTGTGTCTCCTCCATTTTGCTACAAAGTGTTTTTAAATAAGTAATGTTCACCACTGCACTTTACATATTATTGAGTGTACACTTAGGTGACTTTTTCAATGAGTTAGTGTGTGCTAAACAGACAGTACTATATAATATGTACAGTATGTGAAGTTTACTACTGTCCTTTTAAGGTCCGTACTTTAAAAGGAGAAGTTGTACCTGCCTTTAGCCACACCTCCCTGAGGAAGAACCCAGATTGGGTTCAAAGCCCTGGAGTATTGTGACCTGTATCTTTGTGTCTTTACTTTTGACCAACATAACATTTCTATGTATTTTGCAACCTTTGCTACTGTTTGATTTTTGGTGGTGAGCACTCTTTGTTATTGTTCCTGTTTGTGATTGATGTTTTGAGTGAGCTGCTCCTTAATGGTTATTCTGGAGCACTGGAATTTGTTTTCACTGTGGCTCCTTGTGCGTTTTAACACCAGCTTTGTTGTGGCTTGCACCTACTGTCTGCTCTGAGTTCATGGCCCCTATGTTTATTCCATGGAGCAATCAGTGAAACTAAAAATTGAAGGAAGCAAAAAATGTCAGAAAGTGATGGACAGGTAAGGGGTGTCTTTCCTTTAATTAAGCAATAGTACAAGACAGATAGAGATGGGCAAAGTGGCCCTGATTGGCTCCATGAAGTGATTCGAGGAGTAAAGGCAAATTCGCGGAGTGCTCCGCAACATGAAGAGGAGTACTTTGCGTTATAATGGGTAACTCAAAGTCCATTGAAAACAATGACTTCACATTACTCCACCTTCCCAAACCACTACTCCACCAATTCTTAAGGCAAAGTACATTAAAAACAATGTACTTCGCCTTGCTTCACCTTGTTTTTAAGCTCCAAAAGTGAATTTTGCAGTGATTCATGGGATTTCAGGTCACATGGGCTCTAGATTGTTCAGCACAGCCTCAGTTTGGGGTAGCGTGTGTAGGAAGCTGTAGGAGACAATCTGCTCTGAGAGCTTTCTGTGATTCAAACCTTCTAAAAGCTGTTAAAGAAGCATTTTTGAGTCATTTTTATGTTTCCGTGCTTGCGCAGCCAACATCTTGCAGTAGCGGAGATTTGGAGGCGTGGCTGCTGTTGGGCAAATGCATGGCACGCACAAGTAAGTGCGTCCCTCATTCCCCAATCAGCCTGCATGCTGGCGGCACACCATGCATACTAATGTGGTTAGCACATCTAAGGAAAGGTCCACTGCAATCCGAGCAAAGCTCGTCCGATGCAGCGGACCTCCTGACATGCTCGTCCACATTGTATGCATGGCGGGCGGCCGTCCAATTGCCGACTTCCGGGTGCCCAATCCCCCTGCCGGCTTGCTGTGGCCCCAGTGTATGTGCCGACAGGGGAGCCCACCCTGTTGGCATAAAGCCTCCCCTGAGCAGTGTTATATGCTGAGGGGGGTGCCTAGTCCCCCTCGGTTCTCCCCCACAACTTTCCTTGTGTGACAACAGGGTGCCCAATCCCCATCAGCATAAATTAACCCCCCCTTGTGTTGTGTG
Organism: Neoceratodus forsteri; assembly: GCA_016271365.2. NCBI lineage: Eukaryota > Metazoa > Chordata > Ceratodontiformes > Ceratodontidae > Neoceratodus > Neoceratodus forsteri. Next base: position 148,733,181 of record CM028136.1, on the reverse strand, counting down.
CTGATGAGGGTGCCCAAACCCTCATCAGCTGCAGCAACCCACCCCAAACAGTTAGGTGGCATGCTGGGAGCCCACCCCGGCATGCCAAATCCCCTGAGGGAAAAAAAAACTGTCCCGTGATGTGTTTTTTTTTCTTTCACCTTGTAACACAAAAATGGTCCCTCATAGTCTCCCTACCCACCACCCACACCCACCCACTGTGCACCCTGCCTCCCCACACCCCCCAACCCATACTCACCTCTGGAGTCTGATGCGATGATCTTCGGTGGACCGGGAACACATCTGCACTCTTCAAAGCCGCCCGCAAACTGAGGAAATGCCGGTAAGCTGTATAATGTAATAAATAGGGTTTTTTCAACTTTGATGCATACCTCGGGCATTTTTTGGAATTTTTGCACCAAATTTTCAACATGGGGTTTTTGAGACCCCTCCTCATGAATTCTGTCACTATTATGACATTAATCAGGCCCGAAAGGTGATTCTGTGCAGTGACTCTGAAATCACCTTTTGGGACTGATTAACACAAGGACAGTGGCAGTATTCATGAAGTGGGCTCTCAAAAAGCCTATGTTGCAAATCTGGTGGAAGAAATAAAAAAATGGCTGTTTTACGAGCGTGCATTGCACAGTTGCTACGCACGCTCGTAACTGCTGTGAATTCACAATATTTTCATGCCAGATTTTCAACATTATCATTTTTCTACACCTCCTTGTGAACAGTACAGCTGTCATTTTTCACATCCTGGCCAAAATGTGTTTCCACACTTCCGGCGCACAATAGCGCGGTTACATAGAAACATACAAACATAGACTTTGATGGCAGATAAGGACCACTTGGCCCACCCAGTCTGCCCATTTCCCTACCTACCTACTGGATAAGCTGCAGATTCTAGTTAACCAACAGCCTACTTCCTGCCACCCCCCACTACAATTGCCTGTGTCAGTCCCATGCATGTTTGAATTCTCCCACTGTTTTAGCCCCAACAACCTCCCCAGGAAGGCAGTTCCATGCATCCACCACTCTCTCTGTGAAAAATGATTTCCTCACATTATCCCTGAGCTGTCCCCCCATCTTTAAATTGTGTCCCCTTGTTCTTATACATCTCTTTTTCTGAAAGATGCTACCCTCCTGGACTTTATTGATTCCCTTGAGGTACTTGAACATTTCTATCATGTCCCCCCTGTCCCTCCTTTCATCAAGGGTATACATATTAAGCTCTCTCAGTCTCTCTTCATATGATTTCTGATGCAGACCTTGCACCATTTCAGTTGCCCTCCTCTGGACTGCTTCCATCTTGTCTATGTTCTTGCATAGATGAGGTCTCCAAAACTGCACACAGTACTCCAGATGGGGTCTCACCAACTGTCTGTACAGAGAGATAACCACTTCCCTTTTTCTACTTGTGATGCCCCTTCCTATGCATCCCAGTATCCCCTGGCTCTCCTTACTGACTTCTCACATTGCTTACCCACCTTTAGATCATCTGATATGACTACCCCAAGTCCCGCTCCATTTTGTTGTTGTTAGCACCTCCCTGCTATTGTGTACTCTTCTCCTGGGTTTTGTTTCCCAGGTGCATTACTTTACTTCTTTGCATTGAATCTAAGTTGCCATATGTCTGACCATTCCTCCAACCTTGCCAAGTCCCTTCTCATCCTTTCTACCCCCTTGTGTATCAACTCTGTTACAGATCTTTGTATCATCTGCAAAGAGGCATACCTTTCCCTCCAGACCCTCTGCAATGTCACCTATAAAGATGTTAAAGAGGACTGGACCCAGTACTGAGCCCTGAGGTGCTCCACTAGTGACCCCCCTTTCTTCAGAATGTGTTCTACTCACTATTACCTTCTGTGTCCTGTTGTGCAGCCAGTTTGCAACCCAGGCTACCACCCTGGGATCCACTCCCAAGCTGGCTAACTTGATTATTAATCTTTTGTGTGGGACTGTGTCAAATGCCTTGCTAAAGTCTAGGTTGACCATATCCACAGCCCCTCCCTGGTCTATTACTTTGGTCACCCAGTCAAAGAAATCAATTAGATTCATCTGACATGACATTCCTGCTATAAATCCATGCTGCTTTGGGTCCTATGCCCCGCTGGCCTCTAGGTACTCAACAATTCTTTCTTTCAGAAGTGATTTCATCATTTTCCCTACCACTGAGGTCAAACTTACAGGTCTGTAGTTTCCTGCTTCTGCCTTGCTCCCACTTTTGTGAAGGGGAATCACATCTGCCCTCCTCCAGTCCTCAGGTATCACCCCACCCTCCCATGATTTGTTAAAAAGTGTGGTCAGTGGTGTCACTAGGTCCTCCCTTAGTTCTTTTAGGATTCTGGGGTGAATCCTGTCAGGCCCCATTGCTTTGTCCACGTTGAGTTTTAGGAGTTCTTTCAGGACTCTTTCTTCTGTAAATGGACTGGTGTCAACCCCCCTACCCAGAGTGCTTCTATTGTCTGGTTTAGGTAACTCCTCCTCATCTTCTTTTGTGAATAGTGAGCAAAAGTATTCATTTAGTATCTCTGCCTTTTCACTGTCTCCCTCTGCCCACCTCCCCTCTCCCTTATTAATCTTCACTATTCCTCCCTTAACCTTTCTATGCTCCCTAATGTACCTATAAAAGGTTTTATCCCCTTCTTAACTGACTTGGCTATTTTTTCCTCAGTTTGGGCTTTGCTATTCTGACTGCCTTCCCACTTCTTTTCTGCTTTAATTGATACAGTTCCTGTTGTGCTCCTTCTGTGATGCCTTATACTTTTTGAATGCAGCCTTTTCTCCTTAACCTTCCTGCCACCTCTTTTGAGAACTATAGTGTTTTTTTTACCCGCTTTGTTTTCTTTATCTGTTTCACACAAAACTTGTTTCTATGATGGCAGTTTTGATTTTTCACATTGTTCTTCCACCCCCTCCTTTTGGCCATTTGCTAGTGTATTCCTCAGGTATTCACCCATTTTGCCAAAGTCAGCCCTTCTAAAGTCCAGTATGCTTGTTTTTGTATGGCTTGTCTCCATGGTTGTGCTTATTGTGAAGCACACTGTGCAGTGGTCGCTTGTTCCCAGATGTCTACTGACTTCTAAATTTGTGATCCTCTCTCCATTTGAGAGTACCAGGTCTAGTATTGCTTCCTCCCGAGTGGGTTCCAACACTAGCTGTCTAAGGCCTGCCCCCTGCAGAGCATCGAGAATGACCCTGCTCTTGGATGTGGCTGTAGTACATGTCATCCAGTTAACATCTGGCATATTCAGGTCCCCAATTAACAGTACCTCCTTTTTTCATCCATTTTGAGAATGTCCTCTATCATTTTCTTGTCCATTTCTTCCCCTTGAGATGGGGGTCTGTTTACAACCCCTGTGCGGATTGTGATGCCATTCTCTGTCTCCAAGGTGACCCAGAGTGCCTCTTGTCCTCCCCCTTTACTTTTTAGTTCTGTAGCTTTGATCCCTTCCCTTATGTATAAAGCTACTCCACCTCCTCTTTTCCCCTCCCTGTCCTTTCTGTAGACTGTGTACCCCGGTATGTTGACATCCCAGTCATGGTTCCTCGTGTACCATGTTTCTGTGACTGCCACCATATCCAAGTGTTCATCTTCCATCAAGGCTACTAGCTCAGGAAGCTTGTTTCCCAGACTACAGGCATTGATACTCATTGCCCTCCATTTAATGTTGGCTTTATCCTTTTTTCCCCCATGCCTGCTCTTTTTGCCCTTGTCTATTTTTCCATTTACCCGTGTCCTGCCCTCTGTTGAGCACTGTAACTCAGTATTTACCTTACTACCCATCATGTTTTGTGGGGGGAGGCTTGAAATTTCCTGCCTCTTATTAGCACCTCCCCCCATGGCTAGTTTAAAAGCTTGCCAAGGAAGCATTTAAACCTGTCACTTAGGATCTTGGTTCCCTTCATGGACAGATGCAGACCATTGTGCCAGTATAAACCTTCATCTCTCAGGTGTACCCCCAGTCCCCAATGAAGCCAAAGCCCTGTGCTCTGCACCAGTTTTGCAACCATTCATTAAACTGCATGGTGTGATGCTAGCCTCACCTGCCATGGACTGGCCGCTTTACCTATGAGAAGGTAACTGTGCTTGCTACCTTCTGAGCCCATCCCCAACTCCACAATTTCATCTTGCACTGCACTGATCCATGCCTAGCTAGGTCATTTGTCCCAAGGTGGACAATTATATCTAGTTCCCTCTCCTGTGATGCTGCTTCTGCAATCCTGAGGATTCGCTTCTTGTCCCTCCAAGCCATGGCACCAGGCAGACACCTTACTTCTCTCTCCTCTCCCTTTCCCAGGTCTACCCCTCTAACAATTGAGTCCCCTATCAGAAACTGTTTCCTTTCCCTGTGGTGTCCCTTGCCACCCTTCTGTGGGTCTCCCTTGTGGGTGTCCTCAGCATTCTTCTTGGTCTCCACTGAGGGTGCCATCATAGAGGAATCTTGCTCTGCCAGACTGGCATATGGTTTGTGTAGAGGTACAACTAGGGGGCTTCACCTCTGTTCCACCACCCGTACCCTCTCAGAACCCACTGTGGTCCAACTGCTCTTCATACGTGGCAGCCTCTGTGGCAGTGGTGCACTTTGGGTGGGGAGGCCTCCTTAGTCCTTGCCAGTTCAGCCTGGAGGTGGGCTACGTCCTCCCTCAGAGCTGACAGCTGCCTTCAGATAGGACAGCAATGCAGTTTCCAGAATGTATCCCGGAAAACTGCTGCCCCACAGCCAGTGCATTGCACCACTCCCCACATGTCCCTCTCCCTTATAATATACAATATGTAATATATACTGTATATATACATTTTTTTCTTCCTTTGTGTGGTGTGTTCTTACCCTTTATGCACTGTGGGTTATTAAGAATATGACAGTTCTGCCCAAGATCTGTTGAGGAAGTCATGTCAGAACCTTGGCTATAAAGGAAATGTCACGCCTGGGGGTGTGGGGATGGTGGGTGGGTAGTCCACAACCACTGGTGACTGTTAGAAACAATCAATACACCACTGCTCCACCACCTGGTGAGTACTGCCCTTTATAGTAATTCAGCTAACCTCCAGTAACTGATTTGTCAACTATTTAAAAGTAATTTGATGCAAACTGTTACAGAATACTAGTAGACAGTCCAGTTAGCCACAAAGGAAAATCAAATATGCAGTTATTTCAACCCTTCTGAAGTTGCTCACAAGATAAGTAGTTTTGAAAACCCCCTTCCTGATTTAAAAACTAAAATAATTAAACACAAAGCAATACCAATGTAAGACTGTAAAGTAAGGAAAACTTCCCTTAGATGTAAGTAAGAGAGATGAGTTGCAGATTTCTAGTCCAATATAGTATATCCCATGTAGCTGCTGTGGGAAATCAGTGTTTGGGGCAGATTATGAAAATGACAGTGACACTGTTCGTGAGCAGAAGTTGTAAAATGCCTATGTTGAAGATTTGGTGACGATACTTCATAAAATGATTGCATTACGAGCGTGCGTTGCGCAGTTTGCACACATGCTTGTAACACGCATTTGTAATATTTTCACACTGGATTTTCACCATTGGCATTTTTCCACACCTCTTGATGAACAGTACAGCTGTCATTTTACATATCCTGCCTGAAATGTGTTTTCGCACGTCCAGTGCAGAATAGCGCGGTCGCTGTGTGAAATCACTTTTTGGGACAGTTTGAGGAAATGACAGTCACACTGTACATGAGCAGGGGTGCTAAAATGCCTATGTTGAAAATTTGGTTCCAAAAGCCCATAAAATGACTGTATTACAAGTGTGCATTGTGCATTTCCCATGCACCCTTGCAACTTCGCAAATTTGCAATATTTAAATGCCACATTTTCAACACTGCCATTTTTTTACACCTCCTTATGAACAGTACAGCTGTCATTTTTCACATCCTGCCCAAAATGTGTTTCTGTACTGCACTACCAAAGCCAATGCCAGCATGACAACATTCGGCATTGACACATTCTTGCTTTGCTGAAACTTTAGTTTATTGATTATAGGAAACCCTCCTGTGCTCATATCATTGAGCATTTGTTGTTTGTGTGTGGATTTTGAATGTTAATGTACAACATTCAGTCTGTGTACTGAGAGACAGTGGAAGTGTGCTTTGGGGGGCGTATCTGTGGTGTGTAGGTAGATTAACTTGAAGAAAAAGGCAGTGCTTTCTGTTTTGGTGATATTTTTCTTGTATAACTGTTTTAACGTACACACAGTAATATTTTCAATAATTCTTGACTTTTTTTGCTGATTGTTATGGTGCAGCAGTGTATAATTTTAGTTTGTTTAAAATATGTGGTTATATTACTGAAGTTTTCAATTTGCTACACATTACTTAGTGTGTGTGTGTGAGTATGTGTGTGACGCGTGTCATCAAATCAGACACCTTTTATTGAGCCACATAATAATTTCAGCAATGTGAACCTGCTATACACTGCAGCTGTGTGATTTTCATACTTCTTTGTGGTATCTTTACTGGTACTAGTACTAGTGAGTGTTACTGCAGCAGTGCAGTACACTGCCCCCCCCCCGCAGCCTGCCTCAACCAGCAAAGGTATTCTTTTCCAGATTTGAATTTATGAGGGTGAGGACCGGTTAGGTGTTGTGCCTTTACATCTGCATCTCTTCAGTGTGCAGCACAATCTTAATCTGTCTGTGCATTTGCATCTGTTTAGGGCCCAATCTCCATCTGTAACTTAAGTCACAGTTGTTGCTTTGGCTTCCCTTCAGAGTACTGGACTGGTGTGGTGCATAATTCTGCATGAACGTTGTACTCATTAATATGCATTTTTAAGTCAGGGCCGTCATCATCATGAGTCACTCGTGATACAAATCACATTCTTCATCATCACGGTCACAAATGCAGTCACAAATCATGATTCACGATCACGTCACAAATCACAACACTAATTTTTGACTAGCTACTTGAATGCGTTGTAAGCATGTTTTGTAGTATCTCTCCAGGCTTCACCACCCCACCATTGTACTCATTAATGAGCATTTTTAAGTCAGGGAGTTTGTATTACAGCTCATCAGAGAAGTACAGCCGTAGGCATTTGCATTCCCAATACAGGTCCATATTGTTTATCTCACACCGTCGATGCCGAATCATGTTCTTCATCATCACGGTCACTAATGCAGTCACAAATCATTGTTCACGATCACGTCACGAGTCACAACACTAATTTTTTGACAGTTACTTGGATGTAATGTAAGCATGTTTTGTAGTATCTCTCCAGGCTTCACCACCCCACTATTGTACTCATTAATGAGCGTTTTTAAGTTGGGGAGTTTGTGCTACAGCTCATCGGGGAAGTACAGCTGTAGGCATTTGCATTCCAAATACAGTTCCATATTGGTTATCTCACACTGTTGACACCAAATCATGTTCTTCATCATCATGGTCACAAATGCAGTCACAAATTATGATTCATGATCACGCCACGAATCACAACATTAATTTTTTTACTAGTTACTTGGATGTATTGTAAGCATGTTTTGTGGTATCTCTCCAGGCTTCACCACTCCACCATTGTACTCATTAATAAGCGTCTTTAAGTCGGGGAGTTTTGTGCTACAGCTTATCGGGGATGTACAGCCATAGGCATTCGTGTTCCTTCCCGTACAGCATGTGAGTTATAGTACTGTAAGTAGTGGTGGGCAAAGTGGCCCCAATTTGCTCCTTGAAGTGATTCACTGGGTAATGGAATCCATGAAGAACTCCACAATGTGAAGTGGAGTACTTCCCTTCATAATGAGGAACGCAAAGTCCATTTAAACCAATGACTTGGGGAGGGGCGTATTTGTGGTGTAGGTAGATTAACTGGGAGAAAAAGGCAGTCTTTCTGTTTTGGTTATATTTTTCTTGTATAACTGTGTTAATGTACACACAGTTATATTTTCAGTAATTCTTGACATTTTTTACTGATTGTTGTGGTGCAGCAGTGTACAATTTGTCTGTTTAAAACATTTGGTTATATTGCTAAAGGTTTACAATTTGCTACGCATTATTTGAGTGTGCATGTGAGTGTGTGTGCGATGAGTGCCATTCAATCAGACACCTTTTATTGTGTTACAGAGTAATTCCAGCAGTGTGAACCTGCTATCCACCACACCTGCATGAATTTTTTATATTGCTTTGCGGTATCTTTACTGGTAGTGGATTGTTACTGCCATGCACTAATCCTTCAACTGGCAAAATGTATTCCTTTCCAGATTTAGATTTGTGACTTTTGAGCACTGGTTAGGTGTTGTGCCTTTTCGTATGCATCCCTTGAGTGTGCAGCGCAATCTTAATCTGTCTGTGCATTTGCATGGCACCATTAATTCAGGGAGACTGCGTTACTTGTTATACTCTCATTTCACTTTGTCAGCACTGGGGAATTTTCTGGACACAAGCCAGTAACATTTTGGGGATGCACATTAATTCTGGTGACTCTATGTGTGACCAGACCACTGCGCGCATGACTGCACCATTAATTCTGGGAGACTTTGTAGTTCTTGTTACACTCTCATTTCATTTAATCAGCACTGTGGAGCTTCCTGGAAACAAGACAGTAGCACTTTGGAGATGTACATTCATTCTGGTGACTGTGTGGGTTGGATGTTGCCAGAATTGTTGTCACTCTGCCTTACTTCGCATTTAAGGTGGAATGACAACGTGAAGTAATAATAACAAGGCAAAGTGAGCCTTTCCTATGGGGCACTCCACGTAGCTAAGTGCCAACATGAAGTGGCCACTTCGTGTTCACTTTGCCAGCGGATTTTAAATTTGCTGCATCTCTAATGACAGGGTGTGTTTTATTGCTATATAATGGTACTACTCAGGTGCGTTGTGAGGCATCAGGCCACTGGTTGAATACCTTCAACTTCCCAAGGTGTGCCATTTTAAACAGCAATAAAGCACACCGTGGGGTGTCTTACTGTGATTATAAAATGGAGAAGACAATCTTAGTACTAAAAATATTGTAAAATAACACACAGAATCTTCATTTATTCAATTTTATTGATGAATATCTTCCACACAAAAAATAGTCCCTTATAAACAATGATGAAATAACCTTAGGTATGTTATAGGGCACAAGGCATCACCGAGTGCCTTGAGTAAGCCGAGAAGTCATGTTATCTCACCAAAAAGCCCACCCCGGAGAGTCTTACTACAATTAATAAAATGGGTCCAAGATTTTTTTGTTGGAGTTGTGGTAAAAAATGCACAAAAATAAAATATTGTAGCTTAGAAAATGTTAACTTGAGTTTTATTTTCACTATGTTTGTGATTTTAAAAAGCATGTGAACATTTTGGAAAGCTAATATTATTGCCATTAATACCCGATTATAAAAACAGTAGCACATAGTGAACATTGTCAACCATGAACAAGTGTCGGCAGCTGGTCCAGTGAACTTTAAGGGAAGCAAACATATTCTGGACTATAGTAATATAAAGCTAGCCTGGTAGCACAGTGGTAGCACTACTGTTTGTGGTGCTGATGACCCAGATTTGGGAAGAAGCCTAGTGCATCGGACGGTCAGCTTGGGGTAGATGGACAGAGTATCCGATGGACTGCTCTCCTCTGATGGGGTGGGTGGGTGATCACTGTCAGCAAAATTCTGGCTTCTGGCAGTGGTTGGGTGTCTTTAAAGCATAGAAACATAGAATTTGTTGGCAAAAAAAAGACGACTCAGCCTGCCCAGTATACCCAGATAATCCCTGCCTAGTCTGTCTCCAGAGACCCTAACTGGCCTCCAGTGACCCTCCCTCCTTCCCTCCTCCCTATATATTTACTAATATTCTGTTATGCCTACCCCATGCATACTATTTTCACCTCCATTGGCAGTCTGTTCCAGGTGTCTACAGCTCTTTCAATTAAGTAATCCTCACATCCCTCTTAACCCCCCCCCCCAAACACACGCATACACACCTTCCTTGCATGCCCTCTGGTCCTGGTGCTCTTTCTCATTTGAAAAAGACTCTCTTCTTGCACCCTGTTTACCCCTGTGTGGTACTTGTAGGTCTCTATCATGTGCCCTCTTGCTCTCCTCTCTTCGATGGTGTACATGTTGAGATCCCTGATAAAAATATATTTTTTCTAAAATCCAAGTAGACATAATAACTAAAACTCTGTTGTTTCTTTTAATCTCATTGATGAAAACTTTTCCATGGAGGTAACAACTATTTTTTATGGGTCTTTTTTGAGTAATATATATTGATATTACTTGTAATAAACATAGAAGAATGTATTTTCAAGAATAATTGATTACATTTGACATTATGACTTTTTGGTATTTTTCTCTTTTATGTTGCCCCCCAATAAAGCATTACAATTAAATATTCATCATATGGTCATTAGTATTTTAGAGGACCATAAGCTAAACTGAAATGCATATTCAATACTTAGCTGAATTTATGTTAATTGTTCTATGCATTTAGGGGTATAAAAGATCATCCCCCACATAAACACATCACCTCTGACAAAGTGATACTGAAATCAAAAAGCACTAGGTGATTGCCTACTGCCTCTGCACTTTGGAATCAGAATCTTAAGCAGCAGTGAGCTTTGATTTAGTAAAATCGGCTCCAGCTTTCTGATCTTACACTGCTCCTTGATGATCTTGTTTGAAGTTTGAAGATGAAGTTTCCATCGTAAATAGCCACAGCTGCAGCTATAGCTACAGCTATAGCTATTATTCTTCCTGAACATGTAAGTGCCTTTGCAACAATGCCTGCTACATGTTCTCTTTGAGCTGATATGGCATGCCAGAAGCTAACTCTATAAATGCAATCTTTTCTAACGAAAAAGGAAGCTTAATAATACCCCAGTGTAGTTGTATGTGCTCCCATGGTTTGGTTTTGAACTGGGCATGGTATATCTTGAAAGCACCCCTTGTTTTGAGTGCTGTTTAATTAAACCTACCATTTGGAAGGAGAATGTGTGTACATGTTGAAATCCCTCAGTCTCTCCTTCTAGGACTTTTGGTGCAACCTGTGCATAATTTTAGTTTCCCTCCCCTTGACTGCCTTCACCCTGGCTATGTCCTTTCTCAGGAGCGGCCTCCAGAACTGGATGCAATACTCCACATGGGGTCTTACTAGTGAATGATATAGTTGCAACATCACCTCCCTTCTCCTGCTGGAGATGCCTTTCCCAATGCATAGCAGCATCCTATTGGCCCTACTCACTGCCTTGTCACACTGTCCTGCCACTTTAAGGTAATAAGATATGATACTCTCAAGGTCCCTTTCCTGCTTAGTAACTGTCAGTACCCCCCATCCTATACTCAGGTCCTGGGTTCCTATGTCCTAGGTGCAGATTTTGTACTTTTTGGCAGAGAAACTCAACTGCCATGCTCTTGACCACACCTTGAGTTTCACAAGATCCCTGTGCATTTTCTCCATTCTCTCCTGAGTGTCCAATTTATTACAGATGTTGATGTCATCTGCAAAAAAGCATAACTTCACTTCCAGTTCTTCTGCAATGTTGCTTATGAAGACATTAAAGAAGATCTGTCCCAGTACTGAAACCTGTGTCACCCCTCTGGTCACTCTTCCATCATTTAAGTGAGTGCTGTTAACCACCACCCTCTGTCACCACTCTGTTAACTAGTTTCTAACCCAGTTCACCACTTTGAATCCCACCCCTAGGCTGATCAATTTTTTCATCAGTCTTCTCTGTGGCAGAGCAATGAAAGCCTTACAAAAGTCCAGACAGGCCATGTCGATTGCCTTCGCTGATCTTTAACCATGGTCACCTAGTCAAATAAAGCTATCAGATTTATATGGCATGACATCCCTTAACCCCCTGTGAATCCATGCTGCCTGTGGTCTTGCGGCTCACTGTATTCTAGATACTTTATGAACCTTTCTTTTAACAGAGTTTCCATTAAGTTCACCATCACTGAGGTGAGACTGATCGACCTATAGCTGCTAGCCTTCTCCAGGCTGCTACTCTTATATAGAGGGACCACATCTGCTCTCCTTCAGTTCTCCAGAACCATGCTTTTTTCTAGAGAGCTGTTGAATAAGGCCATCAGTGGGGCAGCTTGCAACTCCCTGAGTTCCTTTAATACTATTGGTTTTATTCCATTTGATCCTATAGATGTGTCCATGTTTAGAGCTGTAAGTCCCTTCAAGATTCTTTCCTCTGAAAACAGAGTTGTATCCATTGCCTCCTTTGTATGTGCTGCTCTCTGGTAGTCTGTCCCCCCTTTACCTCCCCCAACTGTGAAGAGTGAGCAGAAGTATGTGTTAATGATGACTGCTTTTTCTTGGTCCTCATCTGTGCAATCCCCCACTGCCCTCCTTATTCTCAGTACTCCTTCCCTTGCCTTCTTCTTGTCACTTATTTACCTGAAGAAAGTCTTATCCCTTTTAGCTACCACCTTGGCTATCCTTTCCACTGTACTTACCTTTGATCCTCTCACTGCCTTTCCTGTTTCCCTCTGTTTTACTGTACTTGTACACTTCTCTGCTTTACTCCTTCTGTGTTTCCTTACACCTCCTGAATAGCACCCTTTTCTCTTTCACCACATTGGCCACTTCCATGACGAATACTATCCAGTACCTTGTGGTATCCACAAACTCTGAACTTCACTTAATACAACAAAGCATGTGTTATCTGGTTATACTATAAATAATATATATAAAGTAATCTTTATAAATACTTAAATACTTCTTGCATTAATATACTGTTAGTAAATTGCAAGGTAGCATTGACCAAATCCTCACCTTTTTTGACTTTTCTATTCATATACTTTGGTGCACTGTCACTTTGTCACTACTCTTTAAAGGTTGTTATGAATGGGAAGGGCCATCCCTAAAGAAGCACGCATGTGTGAAACCGGTTGTGCTTTTTTTTAGATGTGTGAGGGAACAGTCGTCATCTGTATGACACTGCTTGTTTTATTATCTCTTCAACTGTGAATAATAAATCTTTCAAAATATACTGTGGCGGCTGCTGCCATGTTCTTGTGTGTTTGGATCCTGTGTTTTTACACTGACACAGCAGCAGTGGAGCAGCTGTTCCTGCATGAACTGTTTTCAATTCTAAACACACTCACTACAAACTCTGTGGTCTTTAAGTGCACAATAACTGCTACAGCTTGTTGTTTCTGCACAAAGCCTTGGTGTACTCTGTCATGTCTGTGAACATCGAGGACCTGCATGCAGGTGGTGACAGTACCCACACATTCAGCAGTGCTTTTTTCTCAGGGATTGGAGCTCCAACCCCCTTTTTGAGTGAAAATCCAGATATGGTTCTACATTCACAACCCACTGCTTTTGGGGCTACCCAGCTGAACCGCCAGCTAGTATTCATACCACTTACTTTGAATTGAAAAAATAGCTTTAAAAGTGAGGTGAATCTATTGGAACTTTACCAGCTTGGAAGGCAATAAGCAGATGAATAAAGTGCCCAGAGGTTTAAGAGTTTTAAAGTGGCTGGGATATGGTTTGGACCGTAATGAATTTAAGGAGGAATGGATGAGTCAAATACAGGCAGCATCCATGCTTTTTCAAGACTGCATAATTAGGGATTACAAGTCTCAGCAAACCCAGGTTTGTTTTATTTATTCATTTAATAATTGATTTGGAAATAACCTTTGAGCTAATAGCTCTTTTACAAAGATTCCACATCCAGAAGACAAGATAAATAGATATAATGGTACCTTTTAACATTGACAGAGAACATGATTGTCTAACATAGGAATACTAGCTGGGCTCAACCAGTTGCAAAAGGTTGAAATTACAGGCATATTACACATTACATGTAATTGAGGTAAAAAGCTCAAAAGGTTGAGCCTATACTGTAACAAAAAGAAGTCATTTGTGCCGTATGTAAAGAGTGCCCAGAGTGTGCAGAGCTGGAAAGAAAATTACTTGTTGCCTTCACCAAGCAGGGTACCAGAATTAAAGCAACAAAGCTAAGAAACATTGAACGCGATCGACAGGACTACATTTTGAATACCGTTGTTACTTGGAAGGGATCTGAATGGACCGGCTCAAAGAATATAAAAAGAATAGTAACCAGCCAGATAGAACAAGATCCATACTCAGTAACAGCAATACAAGCTTCCACGCAACATCAGAATCTGACATTGACTCCTCAGAGGACCCTTTAGAAGAGGGGGCCATTGGACAAGACAACCAGCCTCACCACTCATAGAGACGTGTCTGATTCAAAGAAAACCTTGCACAAGGAGGTGGGGACAGGAGGAGATGCAAGAACAAAAACACAGCATCCCAAGAAACAGCCGATAGCGGGCAACCAGGCCAGCCAGAAGAGGATGAAACTGAAGAACAATGGGAAATAAATGTTATAAATATTTCTGACATCAAACTCACTAAGTATCAAATTGCTATTCTGAGTAAGGACTAAGTTTTATTCCTACTTGCTGCGCAACTAAGTTTAGTACATTCTTAGATATTAAAAAACTAACACACAAACTCAGTATCAAGGCATTTTGTAATAAAAGTAGAATGTGCATCCCAGCAGGACTGACAGCAGGGCATGAAACTGCCATTGCTGACAAAATACAAATTAATGGCATTCACAGAGGTAATCTGCTGAACTTTAAACCTCAGTCACTTTTCAACCCACCTCCAACTGCTGCTGTACAAGTTTTTGAACAGGCTTGCCTAAACGGCATCAATGCACTATTTGAGGAAGATAATAGATCAGATTTCTAATATATTAGTAATGATGAAAGAGCAGCACTAAAGGAATTAGAAATTAACTGTTTGATCACTATCAAACCGGAAGACAAAGGGGGTGCTGGGTTGTACTTAATTCATTGCATTATATATCTGAAGTATAAAGACAACTGGATAACACAGCCTTCTATCTGCCTTTGAAAAAGAACCCCACTGTGGAGTTCTAAAAGGAAATTGACTCTGTTCTGAATACTACATTTAATGATAATACTATTTCCCATAATTCCCTTGATTTTTTACATGTACCCCACTTAGCACATGCCATGATGTATTTTTTGCCTAAAATTCATAAAATTCTGCAGAGTAGAGCGAGCAGACCTATAGTCACAGGTATTGGGTCCCTCACTGAACCTTTGTCACAGTATGCAGATTCACATTTTCAGGACACTGTAAGAGATTTACTCTCTTTTCTGAGGGATACTTCTGAGGTTTTGGGTCAGCTGGGGGATCTGCAGATGGAGCAGACTTGGCTCCTCATTTCCATGGATATAGAATCTTTGCACACAAACATACCCAATGAGGGTGGATTAAGGGCATTGTGAATACAATTGGATGAGGCTACCAGTCTGGGTGAGAGTCAAACATTGCTATTCAATAAACTAACAGAGTTTGTACTGAAATGTAACACCTTTAGCTTCCAAGGGAAATATCACCAAATAAAAGGTACAGCCATGGGGGCCACATTTGCCTATAACTATGCACACCTTTATTTGGGAAAGTGGTGAAAAAGAGATCATTTATGACCAAACAAGGAAAGATTGACCTCTGGCATCAGTATATTGATGATGTGCTGATGGTATGGTGGGGGACAGCCGAGGAGTTGCAATGGTTTGCAGAATATCTGCACTCCAGTAATCCAATTTTGAAATTTATGGTATAAGCTAAGTTGAAACAGGTTCACTTTTGCAATTTGAATATTATGAAATAGCAAGATGGTACTGTTGAGACTGATTTGTTCTGTAAAAATACAACTAGAAACACTATTTTGCATGCTTCAAGCTGCCACCCCCGCCACACCATCAGGAACATCCCAAAGTCACAATTTATGAGGGTGAAACAAAATTGTACTAACCACTCTAACTTTGAAATAATGTATGAAAGAAATGGCTACCAGATTTAGAGAAAGGTGATATGCTGAGGGTATCTTACAGGCTGCTATTACTTTGGTTAGACATATGTTGCATTCTAACTTATTAGAATATAAAAATATAGAGGATAATGTATGGTCCTCTATCCGTAACAAGTTTGTAAACTCTTCAAGAGGTCGTCATGGCAACGTTTGGAACCTCGAGAGTGAAGCTCGAGAGGTTCAGTCGCCATGACGACCTCGAGAACAGTTTTCAAATTTATTATGGATGGAGGACCGTACATTATATTTTATAGTGTATGGTCACCTATCTATTGCATTTCAAGTTTGAAATCACATTCTATTTAGCAGTTGCCCTCATGCTTTTCAAAGAAACGATCAGTCGGTACAGTTGTTTACAGAAATATTTACTCAAGTTTGATGTGTATATCGGAAATCACCATAGATAGTGGCACATTGCAAAAAAAAAAAAACAGACATACATACAGTATTTTAACTCTTTTTTAACTTAGCCATTTAAACTATCTGTCTATGAGTCTATTGTGGTACGGATGATCCACACCAATGTGATGCCATTACCTCCAGAGCCAAAGACATGACCTGCGAGGAGACAAATAAGAGGGGAAGTTGGAGTCAAAGTTCAAAGGAAGTAATTTTGTTAGGGCAGGGGTCACGGGAGTTTTCTACTTACTTTACAAACCATTGGGGTCCACATTGCAGTTTTGCTGATGGCCGCCTGCGAAGTAATTTATGATTTTTACATTTACAGCACCTTCTTGAAAAATGCAGCTATCGCCGAACAGCTTGAAGTTGGACAGGTTGGACAGTGGGTTGGTGGTGCTGATTTTTACACTCTTTTGGGACTGCACTTCATTGCAGCGGGGGATGCAGATGTAGATGGCTGTGGTGATTGATTTCTGCATGCGAATATTTTGCTGTTGTGTTTCTGCTTCTCTGAAGATAGGACACTGTAGTTGTTTATTGACTGTAATGATTTATGCCCAGAGACCTGCTATACCTCATTAGGTGAGATGTTACTGTCTACCAGCATCTGAATTGTCATTTTTCGAGTAGAGTGGTTCGTTATGCACTTGGTTGATGGTAGTCCTGCCTGAAGTTTCATTTGCCGCATCCTTGCTCTTATTTTATTCTCCCCCACTGCCATAGTGCGATACCATTTCGATACTCCTGGCTTGAAATTTAGATTTGCAGCTAGATAGAAGGGTGCATCATCCTGTTGCATTTGTGGTGGCCTTTGACTTTTGTAATTGATGTAGGTAGCAACAGGGTATTGCTGTGGTTCATCCTTGCTCTCATACATTCTGGGCCTGATCACACAGATGTCCCTGAGGTTCTCGCCACTCCTAGTCTTCACTTGCCTCTCAAAATACTCTAAATACTGATGCTCATCTGAGTCTGCTAGTAACTGCAAATCACCCCAACGCAGTGCATATTGCTTTGCAGTACAAAGGGCGAAATATAGCCCATTAATGAAAAATACTGTGTTCAGGAGAGCTGTTGCATTTTGCTGCCCCAGGGTGCCACTCTGATATAACATGTCAATGACTGAAAGGGTCAGTGCTTCAGCCCTGTTTTGCGTGTTGCCCTTCCCAAGTTTCTTCAGTTATTTTTGTTCGGCAGATAAGGTTGCTAGGGTTTCTTTGAAATTGGTGGAGTTGCCGTGAAAAATAGTGACTGTAATTTTCTTTTATTAGGTGTCTGTCTATGCTTCCGATTATGCCACAGATGATACTTGGCTCATACTGGCTGCCGTCACTTCTTTCTACCCTGAATATAAAATCTGCTATGTGATTATTGAGCTCCAATACAGGTATTTCACTTTATTCTACGTATCTCACCAGCATCAGCCAGGAAACTTCTAAATAACCTTAAGTCACTTTGTGTTTTTCTAATGGTTAGCTGATTAGCTTGCTCTTCAATGAATTTTTCGTGATCACTTAGCTCACGAGAGAAAGTAGCGGCCAACATTGTGTGGATACTTGCACTGTTTTAAACACCACTCGCTTAACTGTTCAGTGTTTAAAAAGTGAGCAGCTTGCGCTGCCAGCATTTCTTTAAAGATTTCTGCTGTTATGCTGCAGTAGCTACGTACATGGTGCAGCATAACAGCAAGCTACTGCAGCATAACAACATTTTTGCTGGTATGGATTTCCAGACATAACAACTTTCCACCATACATTATAGACCAGTTGCAGATGAGAGTCATATCAACTTTATAAGTAGAATTGGGAAACATTTTTAGTAAGATTAAAACAATAGCTGAAACAATTGGCATATTTTATCAACAGAAGTTGCATTGGAGGATGAGGCCAGGGTGCTTCCCAGAACTGCGTACAAAAGGGGCAGAAACCTCTCAGAGTTGTTGGTTCACTCATACAAGCTGATTGTAAGAACTACACAGAATTGGCTCCCACCATCACCTAAGGGATGTTTCATATATGGTCATTGTAAATTCTGTACTGTGATTACAAAAAGTTCTGCTTTTTCTTCTCTAAACATAACAAGAAATTATTTTTTATTTTATTTATTTGTAAATTGGTTTACAAACCTTTGAGCCAGAGGCTCATTTCCAAAGGTACCTCGTCACATTGAGGACAGACAGAAAAAGTTTAGGTTACAGAATACAAATCACTGACTTAGAGTTACACAGAATGATTTCATACATTATACAATTTAGTAGAAATTACAGTGAAACAGCTGAGCACATGCTGGTTTTAACAGAGGCAGGATGCACAGGGGGAGAAAGTGGGGGGGTGAGGTGGAGTGCCGCCCAGAGGGCGTTGTCATGTGTGGAGAGATCGAGGCCACATTTAGAGACAGGAGCAGCTGTGAGTGTTAAGCAGTTGGCTCCAAAGGATGGTTTTGAAGTTGGAGATTGTGGGGGCATTGGAGATGGGATCAGGGAGAGAGTTAAACCAGGATGGGGCTCTGTAGCAGAAGGACCTCTGACCATGGGTGGTCCTGGATCTGAGAACCAGTAGAGTGGTCTCGTTGGAGGTTCAGGTTGTGATAGTGGGTGGGTTATGGTGGATGGAGGCTGTCACCCCAGGAAGGGAGAGCCTGAGTAGAGTTTTTTTTTGTGAGGAGGCAGGTTTGATAGTGTAGTCATTCATCTAGGTTAAGGAGTTTTGCCTCATCATAGAGTTGACATGTATATGTGAGCCTGGGGGCACCAGTAATCAGCCTGCAGGCCTTATTTAGGTTGAGGCAAATTTTGTTGAGGGCAGTAGTGTCAGCAGCACCATAGACTGGCAGGCCATAGTCTACAAGGGACAGTACTGAAGACGTAACAGCAAGTCGGAGAGTATCGGGGGGAGGCAGTTTTTATAGCGGTAGAGGATTCCAAGCTGTGTATTAGTGGCAGATGCAAGGGCATCAATGTGGGTGTGGAAGGTGAGGGCTGAATCAAAGGTAACCCCAAGGTATTTGTAGGAGCAGACTTGTTCAAGCGGTTGTTTGGTACTAGGGAGGATAGAGAGTGGGTAGTTGCAGACTTTGTTTTGGAGGTGGGAAAAGATCATTGTTTTGTTTTTTTGAGATTAATGATGAGTCTGTGCTCCTTAAACCAGGCTTCAGCATCATTGTAGAATTTTGTAGGAGTCCTGGAGAGGATGATGGGGATTGGGTGGCAGCAAAATGAAATCATCTGCATACATAAGAATTTTGCTAGAGTATGCACTGGGCAGGGTGTTTAGATAGAGTGAAAAGAGTAGGGGGCCCAGGATGGAGCCCTGGGGTACCCCTGAGTGGATGGGATGAGTTTCAGAGAGTGTCCCATTGATTTTTACACACTGGGAGTGAGCGGATGGATAGCTTGTGCACCATGTGAGGGGAACAGCAGAGAAACCAATGTGGCAGTGAGCATCCAGCAGAAGAGGGTGGGAGACAGTGTCAAAGGCCTTTGAGAGGTCAATGAACACTGCAACAGCTAGGGAGCTGGCGTCCAGGAAGGAGTGTAGGAAATTGGAGAACTCAACTAGTGCAGTGCTGGTACTGTGACCAGCACGGAAGCCGTGCTGCTCTGGGCATAAGATGTTATGCTTAGTCAGATATTCAGTGCTTTGAATGGCCACCACTTTTCTAGGGCTTTGGAGGGGGGTAGGATGGAGATTGGTCGGTAGTTCCTGGTGGAAGAGCTGTCGCCCCCTTTATGAATGGGTGTGACTATGGCTATTTTCCATGCACTGGGGAATTGCCCCAAGCAGAGGGATGGGTTAAGTAGTCTGGTGAGTGTGGCAAGGACTTCATCCAGCACCAGCTGGAGAATACTAGGGTCCAGGGAGTCACTGATGGGACTATTGCTATTTAAGGCTTTAATTAGGAGAGGTCTGGCTTCCTGGGCAGATACCTTGTATAGGTGGAAGCTGGGGCATTGGAGGACAGGGGGAGGAAGGCTGGGGGAGGGTCAAAGAAATTACTGGGGAGGACAGAGCTAAGGTCAGTAAAGGAGGTGTTAAGGCAGTTAGCAATGCAGGCAGGGTCGGTGGAGGTACAGCCATCAATAGTGAGCTGGGATGGGGGTGGGGAGCATGATTTCCCATTTAACTGTTTAATATTGTCCCAGAAAGTCCGGGCACACCCCCAGGAGGAGGTGACAGTGGCCTGGTAATGGTCAGCCTTGGCTTTATGGACGGCCCATGAGCACCTGTTCTGAGCAGCATTGTAGGCCTGTCTATCAGCCATCTGGCCCATTTCAGTGGCAAAATGCCAGAGGTTATCCCTATTTCTGAGCATTTGTAGTAGGGCAGGGGTAACCCAGGGTGCATTATGTTTTTTGGATCAAATTTTGGTGAGGGGTGCAAAGAGGTCACTGGCCTTGTTAAAGGTTTGGGAGAAAAAGGTGAGGGCAGTGTCAATGTCGGTTGCATGATGAATGGGGGACCAATTAATCTGGGTGAGAAACTGTTTGAGTTTTATCAGCCCACTAGGGTGGAGGTGTCTGCAGAGTGTGGTCTGGGCTGTGGGTTTGGGAGTGGGGGCCGCCCAAAGGAATAGGATAGGGGAGTGGTCACTTAGGAAGTCTGGGAGGACCTGGATGTTATGGATTTTTTGGGGGCAGTTGGTGATAATTACATCAAGAAGGGTACTGGTTTCTCTCTTTGGGTTTACTCTAGTTGGCTGGGAGATGAGTTGTGTCAGGTCTTGGGCAGTGAAAGAATCTCTGATAGTGGAAGAGGAGGCGCTAAGCCAGTTCACGTTAAGGTCCCCCACTAGGATTTGTTCCACCTTGTGGTAGAGGGTGGCAAGATATTCTGTTATAGATATCAGCGCTGGGTTCTGGTTCTTTGGGGGAACGTAGGCAGTGGTGAGATAGAGAGGGCCCCTGGAGGGGTCAGGAGTGAGTTTGAGGGTAAGGGCCTGGGCCCCATTCACAAGAATGGGGGCAGAAAGTGCTTGTCCGATGATTGTGCCCCTGGTATAGATTGCACAGCCACCCCCGTGTTTGCCTACTCAGTCCTCCCGGTATAGGGTATAGCCTGGGAGGGAGATAAAGGAGTCGGGGTGGATTTGGACAGCCAGGTTTCAACTAGGGCTATGATGTCTGGTTGATGTAACATGGCCCAGCACTGGAGGTCATCAAATTCTTTCAATAGACTGCATATGTTCATGGAGACAATGCGGAGACCAGTGGACCTAGCAGGTGGGATGGAGGGGGCAGAGCCTGGGTTAGGGTGTATATTACCAGGTAAGAGTAGTAGGAAGACCAAGGCTCTGACCAGGGGGTGGCAGTATGTCAACTTCCGGGGGGTATGCTAGGATGGGGAGGAGGCCATAGGGGAACATGGAATGGGTAATGTTCGACGGGTCAGGAGGACGAGGATGAGTTGCAACCATGGGGAGCCAGGGTAGGAAGCGGGAGGGCAGCTAGGGGGTGGGTGCAGTGGGCCAGGGTACATGGTCAGTGTAGGGTGGGATCAGACTAAGTCAGGAAGAGTTGGGGGTGCTGGTACAAGTGGGCCAGGGAAGATGTCTGGCTGATGGGATGTGGGAACTAGCATGTAAATGAGGGGGAGACATTTGAGGAGGAGGTGTACAAACATAATGCCTAAGGTAGCAGCAGGGCAGAAAGGTTCAAGTATCTTGGCTGCCCCTTAGAAAGTGTGGATACCACTTTGGAGTAGTGGTAGTGTCATGGACTCTGGTGGATAGGGTTCAAGGTTTGAGACCCTGGTACGGTGGGTGAACTAGGACCTGGGTGAGAATGGGGATCCAGGTTCTGGGGGATTCAGAGCAGGCTGGGTTTGGGCCAAATCCAAGGTGGAAATAATGACTCCTAGTGGTTACTGAGGGTTAGTGGCAGGCTGGGTGAGGGTCTGGTGGTAGGGCAGGGGGATAAATAAGTAGGGCTAGCTAGGAGGCTGGGTGTGAGAGTGAGGTGTGAGCAGAAGCAGAAATGAGAGTAAGAGAGAAAAGTAACGTATGTAGGTACAGAGGTTCCAGGAAGTAGGAGGAGGAGGAAGAAATTCAGGTAGAGAAACAGAGGTGAATAGTCAGAGGGTCCCTCTAGTGGCTAGCAGGTATAACCTGCAAATGGAAAAGTGGGGACTTTGTAAAACTACAGACAGGAAGTGATGTCACAAGACAATGCCTATATAGGTAGTGCTGAGCCAGGGTGGGTGGGGTAATCGACACGCACAGTGTGTCGATGGGCTAACCCCCTCACAAGGGTGCTGCTGGAGGTAGTTAATTACCTCTTGTGGCAACTGCGTAGGTCCTGCTCCAGGAGGGAGCACTGTGTGTGGGATGGCTTGCTGGCTGGTGTCTGGTTGGGCAGAGGACTGCTGGAGGCCTCTTACAGTTTATAAACTGCTCAACAGTAGGAGTTGTTTATTTGGCGACATGCTCATGCCAATCCTTTTATGTTGGCAAAACAACTAAGACTCTGAAATTGAGGGTGGAAGAGCACCTAAGTAATATTAGATGCCACAATGAGAAGAATTTATTTTGTATTTATTTTTATTTATGTAGTATACTCTAGGATTACAAGTACCTTTGAGCAGGAACTGCTCATTTACAAAGGTTCCACATCAAAGGTTATAGGGTAACGTCAATACAAAGGAAACAATAGATACATACTTTACACTTAAAGTTGACTAAGCATGGTATATACAGTACAGTAATTTGCAGAGAGAGTCAGCAAAAGCCAGCATGAGTACGTTTTGAACGTGAACTGCATATGGAGTGGAGGGAGGCAGTGAGGAGTCAGCAGGCAAATGGCCATTGTCAGATGGTAGAGGTGGATGACAGGAGATTGGTGAGGGTGGCTCAGGCCAAATGTCAGCTGAGAGGCGAGGGGTGGGTAAAGAGTGGAGTGGGGGGGCAGGTGATGAAAAGAGGGGCAAAGTGGCAGGAATACAGAACACCATTGTCTCCGGTAGGAGGTGAAGACCATTGTTTAGGAGAGGCAGTCACACTGCGAGGTTGAGGCAAGGGAGAGTCGAATTTTCCTTTTAAAGGGAACAAGAGTCACAGCTGTAAGTGCTTCTTTGTTAAGGGTATTGTACCACTGAGGAGCCCTGTGCGAGAATGATCTCTGCCCAATAGAGGTCTGGCATCTGGGGAAATGGAACATCTGTTGATGAGCTCTCTATGTAGGTTGGGTTCTGCTGTAGGTGGCAAGGAGTTTTGCCACTCCAGGCAGCATGTGCCCAAGGAGAATTTTTTGGTGAGTAGACAGGTCTGGTATTGAATTCTACTCAGGACTGGTAGCCACCCAGCCTGGGCACATAGGTCACAGATGTGAGTTTGGTGGGAGGCACCCTTTAGGAGCCTACAGGCTTTGTTGAGTGTCACAGATATCCTCCGGAGAGCAGTAGGGGAGGCAGAGCCGTAGATGGCAAGGCCATGGTCAATAATGGAGGTGACAGAGCTATAGATAGCCAGCCTAAGGGCTTTGGGGGTCAGATAATGCTTGTGCTTGTGGAGCAGGCCAATCCGTATATTGACAGCTTTTGCTACATTACCAATATGAATGCATAAGTGAGACACTTAACCCAGGTTGGGAATAACACTTCCCATAGAATCAAATTTTGTGGCATTGAAAAGTTGCTGTTGGCCCTAGAGGTGGTGACCTGAACAATATGCTTTTCTATAGGGAGGAATTCTGGAGCTATCATCTGGGAGCTTTAAAGCTACCTGGACTAAATGATATTTTTGACATTACCCCGTTTCTCAGGAAATCTTATGCTGTATAAAATTGCTTTGATAAAATTGGTATATGCTTGATCTTTGTATCTGAGAGTGTTCCCATAGTAATTATGTTTAATTTTGTTTTTGTCTTCCTTTTACAGATTGGAACCCCTAGTGCTGTTCATATGATGCCTTGATGAATATTATCCATTACCTTGTGGTATCCATGAATTCTGATCTTCACTCAATACAACAAAGCACTTGTTATTTGGTCATACTATAAGGAATATATATAAAGTAATATTTATAAATACTTAAATACTTCTTGCATTAATATACTATTAGTAAATTGCAAGGTAACATTGACCAAATCCTTACTTTTTTAACTTTTCTATTAATATACTTTGGTGCACTGTCAATTTAATTGTCACTACTATTTAAGGGTTGTTATGAATGGGAAAGACTGTTCCTGAGGAAGTGTGCATGTGCGAAACTGGTTGGGTCTTTTTGGATGTGTGAGGGAACAGTCGTCACCTTTATGGCACTGCTTGTTTTGTTATTTCCTGAACTGTGAGTAATAAATCTTTCAAAATTTACTGTGGCAGCTGGTGCCGTATTCTTTTGCATCTGGATTCATTGACTAGCTGCCTGAGAAAAGCCTCTTGCATGTAGAGATGCAGCAAAATTTAATCTTGCCAGTTAAATTGCACAAAATATTTTGAAAAATTTGCACATTCCATGAAATATTTCACAGGTGCGAAAAGTGGAATTTCACCCACGAAATGTGGAATTTTGCCATCGAAATGTGGAAGTTTGCCACCGAGTGGCAAAATTCCACTATTCACAGGTGAAATTCTGCATTTTGTCAGTGAAAGTTCGCATTTTGCACCCACAAAATATTTCAAAAAATGTGCGGATTTCGCAAAATATTTCACAAAATGAGATTTGTGGATTTCACCCATCTCTACTTGTAGGGAGACAAGGATGCTCCTACTCCTTGCCAAAGCTGCAGTTGGAAGGTTCCAATCCATGTCTTGCAGCATGAAGTCATTAACTAGAAGCACTTCCCCCATACTTGCCATCCTGATGATGGCTTCCATTGGGTGTCTTATCCAACTCCTCTCCTTGTGCTAGCAGTATGTATACCACCCCTGTATGGATAGTACCCAGCACCTGACTACAGAATGACTCACAGCACCTCCATCCCTTCCTTTTACTTCTGGTGTTTCTACACTGCTGTTGCCTGGATTCCTCTCTTAGATGTAGTACAATCCCTCTTCCCCTTTTCCCTTGTCTATCTTTCATGAACAGAGAGTAGCCCAGTATGGCCATTTTCCAGTCATGGTTGTCAGTGCACCATGACTCCATTATGGCAACCAGATCTAGGTTAGCCTCTGCCAAGTTGGCTTCCAAGTCCAGAACTTTATCTTTCAGGCTCCTTAAAATTGCACACATGGCTTTCCATACCTTACTTCCTCCCTGCCTGCTTCCCTGCCTCCTCCCTCCTGCCAGAGCTATTCCCCAGTGCTCCCCCTGAGTCACCTCTTTCCTTACTTCCTTCTCCATTACCTGTTTTCTTTACACCTTCCTTTTTGCTGCAGTGATTTATACACTCTTTATCCTCTGCCTTGTCTCTACCCCTTCTTTTTGTTCTCCTGCCACAGGGGAGTTTACTCTCCTTGAGCCCTCCTTCCCTACTGCTTCTTTGTCTGGTGGGAATTGTTGCCTTCCTTAGTTCTACAGACCTCCGTCTCTAGTTTAAATGCTCATCCGAGTAGCATTTAATCCTCCCGCTAAGGTGTCAGTGTGTCTGACACCTCAGCATTTGCTGGGATTGGTGGCTACTGTGTCATCAGCATGCAAGTGCAGAGGAGCATGCACCACATGCCACTCATGTCATTACATACCTGAGCCATCCGTGAAAATGCAAAAAAAGCAGAGTAAAACCCCTCAAGCACTGCATATAATGATGCTAGGATTCTGTACCTCATAGGCCCAAATGTTGCCCAGAACAACCAAGTGGGGGAATCCAAGGCTGATCTTGGTCAATCCCTATCTGTCTTCTAGTAGAGCCCCAGTGTGGGGAGGGGCCATGGGCTGAACCTCTGTTCAGGTAGGCTGGGAAGATGGTAGGGTGGGAGTTGGAGTAGATCTCCAGGGCTGATACAGGGGGGATTACTAGTGGAGTACCTCAGGGCTCAGTACTGGATCCAGTCCTCTTTAACATCTTTATAAGTGATATTGCAGAGAGTCTGGAGGGAAAGGTATGCCTCTTTGCAGATGACACAAAGATCTGTAACAGAGCAGATACACAAGAGGGAGTAGAAAAGATAAGAAGGGACTTGGCAAGGCTGGAGGAATGGTCAGACATATGGCAACTTAGATTCAATGCAAAGAAGTTCAAAGTAATGCACCTGGGAAACAAAAACCCAGGAGAAGAGTACACGATAGCAGGGGATGTACTAACAACAACAAAAATGGAAAGGGACCTAGGGGTAGTCATGTCAGATGACCTAAAGGTGGGTAAGCAATGTGAAAAGTTGGTAAGGAGAGCCAGGAGGATACTGGGATGCATAGGAAGGGGCATCACAAGCAGAAAAAGGGAAGTGGTTATCCCTCTATACAGACATAGAAACATAGAAGTTGACGGCAGATAAGGACCGCAAGGCCCATCCAGTCTGCCCATTTCTTTTTCTACCTTATAAATGTGCCATCGGCCTTTGCTCTGTCAGTGGCCTATCTATTCATACTCATTTGTATTGCTTCTTATGCCTATCCCATGCCTGTTTGAAGCCCTGCACTGTATTCATAGCCACCACTTCTTGTGGTAGCCATTCCATGCATCCACCACCCTTTCTGTGAAAAAGAATTTCCTCACATTCCCCTTAATTGACCCCTCTAATCTCATGCTGTGTCCTCTTGTCCTGCTATTTTTCTTATATTTAAACATGTTAGACTCTTTTCACCTTTTTAATGCCCTTAAGGTGTTTGAATGCCTTGATCATATCACCTCTCTCCCTCCTTTGCTCAAGGGTATACATATTGAGCTCTGTTAATCTGTCCTCATATGTCTTCTGATGCAGTCCCTGCACCATTTTGGTCGCCCTTCTCTGGACTGCCTCAGTTTGGTTAATGTCCTTGTGAAGGTGTGGCCTCCAATACTGCACACAGTACTCCAGATGGGGCCTAACCAGTGTCTTGTAAAGAGGGATTAGTACCTCCCTCTTACGACTTGTGATACCCCTACTAATACACCCTAACACCCCCCTAGCCTTACCTACTGCTTTAGAGGTCTGCTTGGATGATTTCAGGTCATCAGTGATGATGATGCCCAATTCTCTTTCTCTTCCTTTGTGACTGCTAGCAACTCCTCCCAGCCTATAGGTGGCTTCAGGGTTTCTCTTCCTATGTGCATGATTTTGCACTTCTTTGCATTAAATCCCAGTTGCCACCCTTCTGACCATTTTGCTAGTTTATCCAGATCTCTTCTCATTCTGCCCACCCCATCTGGATCATCTACTCTGTTACAGATCTTGGTGTCATCTGCAAACAGACAAGCTCTACCTCTTGTCCATCTGCAAGGTCACTAATGAAGAGGTTGAAGAGGACTCGCTCCCAGGAATGATCCCTGAGGTACCCCACTTGTGACTTGCATTTCTTCTGACTGTATACCATTTACCACCACTCTCTGTTTTCTGCCCGTCAACCAGTTTGCCACCCAGTTGACCAACTTCTGACCCACCGAGCCTACCCAGCTTATTTATCAATCTTCTATGTGGAACAGTGTCAAAAGCTTTGCTGAAGTCAAGTGGCGACATAAACTGCTCCCCTTGGTCCACCACTCTGGTTACCCAGTCAAAGAAATCTATGAGATTAGTTTGACAGGACCTTCCTTTGTAAACCCATGCTGTCTTGGATCCTGTGCCCTATGGATTCCAGGTGTTGCACTATCCTTTCCTTAAGGAGTCCTCCATAATCTTGCCCACTACTGAGGTAAGACTGACTGGTCTGTGTTCCCGCCTCCTCCAGTACTGCTTCTTGTGGAGCGGGATCACATGAGCCCTTCTCCAGTCTTCTGGGACCCTCCTGTGCTCAGAGACTCACTAAACAGTTCTGCTAATGGTTCTGCTAGTTCCACCTTTAGCTCCTTAAGTACCCTGGGATGTATGCCATTAGGTCCCATTGCCTTATCCACCCTGAGCTTAGCAAGCTCTTGTAGGACCCTTTCTTTGTGAAGGGAGTAGTGCTCACCTCCCTCCCCTGTGTCCATGATGCTTGGAGCTGTGGGCCCTGCCCTACCTTCTCTTCAGTAAATACTGAGCAAAAGTATCTATTTAGGATAGATGCCTTTACAGGGTCCTCCTCCTCCTCACATGCTCCCTTTCTCCATTAGCTTAGCAATACTCCCTCTGGACTTTCTCTTCACTAATGTGTCTATAGAAAGTCTTGTCACCTTCTTTACTGTTCATGCTAGTGTTTCCTCAGTTTGGGACTTTGCCTGCCTTACTGCCTTCCCTGCTTCCTTAGGGCAGTTTGGTATGCCTCCCTATCTTCATCCTGCTGTGTTCCCTTATATTTCCTGAAGGCCAGCCTTTTGGCTCTGACCTTTCTGCTACTGTATTTGAGAACCAAAGTGGTTTCCTTCTTCTTTTGCACTTCCTTTTCTGTCTAACACAATGGGATGTTGCTTCAAGTATTGCATCCTTAACCTTGCCCACTTTGCCTGTACCCCTCACCTGTGTTTCTTTTTGCCAGGCTAGCTTAACTCTGTTGGCCATCTTATCAAAGTCAGCTCCTCTGAAGTCCCATATTTTGCCTTGGAATGGGATGATTTAGATGTAGTAGCCAAATTGAACCATACCATGTGATGGTCACTGGCCCCAGGTGACCTTCTACCTGGAGATCTGTGATCCCTTCCCTGTTAGTCAGTACTAGATCTAGGATAGTCCTGTCTCTTGTGGGTTGCTGTACCAGTTGTTTGAGGCCCTCCCCCTGCAGGTAATCCACTATGTGTCTAGTTCTGGCAGATGTTCCTGCTGGTATTGACCAATCTGTATCCGGCATGTTGAAGTCTCCCATTATCAGAACCTCCCCTTTAGCTGTCATGTTTTGTATATCTTCTAACAGTAATGTGTCTATGTCCTCCCCCTGGTCTGGGGGCCTGTAGACAACCCCAGTTCTTATGGCTGTCCCATTTCCTGTTTCCAGGGTGACCCACAGTTCTTCTGGCTCCTTATGTGTATTCTGAATTTCTGTAGCGTTGATATTTTCATTGACATACAGGGCCACTCCTCCCCCCTTTTTGCACCTCAGTCTCTTCTGAACAATACATAGCCAGGTACTGAAGTCTCCCAAGTGTGGTTACTGGTAAACCACATCTCACTAATTGCTACTATTTCCAGTTTAGCCTCTGACATTGTTGCCTGCAGGTCTGGGATCTTATTTCCCAGGCTGTGAGCATTTGTGTACATGATTTTCCATTGGCCAGATTTTGGTGTGTTAGTTGTTGGGTGAGGTTTGGCATTACCCTTGTGCATCGTATGGGGGGACAAACCTTTTTTCTTACATGGTGATGCAAATGAACAGCAAACATGCTGAATCCCTGTTTGACCACTAGCTGAGGGGGGAGGGGTGTTCTTCCCATTCGACGTATAGGGTGCTGCACCCCTCTCCCCATTTGCTAGTTTAAATAAGACAGTTGGTGAGACCCCATCTGGAATACTGTGTGCAGTTTTGGAGACCTCATCTATGCAAGGACATAGACAGGATGGAAGCAGTCCAGAGGAGGGCAACTAAAATGGTGCATGGTCTGAGGCAGAAACCATATGAAGAGAGACTGAGAGAGATTAATATGAATACTATTGATGAAAGGAGGGACGGGGGACATGATAGAAATGTTCAAGTACCTCAAGAGAATCAACAAAGTCCAGGAGGGTAGCATCTTTCCGAAAAAGAGATGTGTAAGAACAAGGGGGCACAATTTAAAGATAGAGGGGGGACGGCTCAGGGGTAATGTGAGGATTTTTTTTTTCATGGAGAGAGTGGTGGATACATGGAACAGCCTTCCTGAGGAGGTTGTTGGGTCTAAAACAATGGGGGAATTCAAACATGCATGGGACAGACACAAGGCAATTATAGTGGGGGGTTGCAGGAAGTAGGCTGTTGGTTAACTAGAATCTGCAGCTTATCCAGTAGGTAGGGAAATTGACAGACTGGGTGGGCCAAGTGGTCATTATCTGCTGTCAAAGTCTATGTTTCTATATTTCTATGCTTCTATATCCCTACTAGTGCAGAGGAAAATAAAGTGTAAATAATGAAATAATGTTAAACATTTTAATGTTTTTTTTAACATTCATCCTTTTATTTATTTAGTGATTCAGAAAAGACCTTTGAGTGCAAGCTCTTTTACAAAGGTTCCACATCACAGATTGCAAAACAAAGTACAATAGAAGAAAGCTAAGGTACATTACAATGAATGATACAGCTTGGATTCAGAACTTACAGAATAACTCAAAACATAAGTACAAGTTAAATAACAAGAAAAACACTTTATGGGGGGGATAAGCAGCAACAAAGTGCCTTGTCAGTAGGTCCGATGGACATGGATAGCTGGCAGTGGGGTGAAGAAAGGAGGTACGAGAGAGAGGTATGTACTGCGGTAGAGGTGAAGGGTGGGGGAAGAAGGGCGATAAGGAATAGGGAGAAATGGTGGGGTGAGGGGAGGCTGAGTGGAGAGGACATGCTAGAGTAAAATGGTGGGGTGTGAGGAGGCATGGTCAGGCAGTCTGCAATAGTAGTGACTGTTAGGGAAACTCACTGGACTGTGAGTTGGGGAGGGGAGGGGGTTGGTGCTGAAGGAGAATGATGCAAACTGATTGCTGGTGCAAGTCATGAGAAGGGGTAGAGGGAGGGGGTACCTGAGGCCTGCCTAGTGCTTGCTGGGGGGGGCACAGAGAGCAGGTGTGGCTGGACTCAGGGGCAAGTGCACTTAGAGAGTGTTTTTAGGTGCTGTTTGAGGTCAGTTTTAAATTATGCCAGACAATTGGTGGCCAAGAGGTGCCCAGGGAATTCATTCATCCATAGGTGGGCCCGATAGACAAACGCATGTTGCCCAAGTGAGGTGCTATGGAAGGGGATAGCCAGGGCCCCTCTAGTCCTCCCTCTGGTGACCTGTAATGAGTTGGCAGCCTTGATCAAATTGCCTACACAAGGTGGTGTTTTACTCAATATAGCCTTCTTCCCTAGGATGAAAGTCTGGAATTTGACCCTGTTTCTTAATGACAGCCAATTTGCATGTTTATACAGAGTACAGGTGTGAGTGTCATGCTCAGCATTCAGGGTGAATCTGCAGGCTTTGTTGAGCGCAGTCTGAACCCTTTTGAGTGCTGTATCCATTGCCACCGCATAGACCACTAGTCCATAGTCAATAGTAGATATAATTGAACTGTGGATTGAGAGGTGGAGGGCCCCTGGAGAGAGGTATTGCCTGTGCCTGTACAGGACACCAATCTTGGTATTGACTGTCTTGACCAGACAGTCAATATGGTGCACAAATAATGAGGGTATCATCTATTATGACCCCCAGATACTTAAACAATTGAACTTGTTCCAGCGGCTCACTGCATGAGTTGGAGATGATGAGGGGGTGGTGCTTATTGTTGTTGTGGGGAATGGACATAAGCATGGCCTTGATCTTCTTGTAGTTTAGTAGCAAATTATGACTACAGAACCAGTCCTTGAGTTTGCAGAAGGAGTTCTGCAGCTCAGATTGTAGGGCAGCCTAAGACGTGCTTTTGGTCAGGAGCACAGCATCATCTGCATATAGTATGAGTATGGTGTTGCAGGCTGTGGGAAGGTCATTTAAGAAGAGGCTGAAGAGTAGGGGCCCCAGTATTGATCCCTTGGGTACCCCTAATGATACCTCTCTTGCACTGGATACTGTTTGCCCAATTTTGACACATTGATTTCTCCGTGTCAGGTAGTCTTGGATCCAGCAAAGGGCATTGGAAGCCACACACGTTTCGGAGTTGGGTCAGTAACAGGGGGTGGTTGACTGTATTGAAGGCTTTGATGAAGTCAATAAAGACAGACCCCACCAGTTTTCCTTCATCCAGGGCATTATGTGCATAATTCATGTAGTCCAGCAGGGCAGTGGTGGTACTGTGATTTTGCCTGAAACCATGTTGGTTGGGGCATAGTAGATTACACTTATTGAGGTAGTCGATGAGTTGACCCACCACAATCTTTTCCAGTGCCTTGGACAGGAGGGAGAGGATCAAGATGGGTCTGTAGTTGGCTACCAGAGACTTGTCGCCTCCTTTATGCACTGTTGTAACTCGGGCCTGCTTCCAAACCACCGGGAATTGGTCCAGGGCCAGGACTTATTGTACAGCGTGATAATGGGCAGTATAAGAACATCCAGGGTGAAGGATAGAAGTTTCATGTCTATCCTGTCACTGCCCAGTCTGGTCTTACCTGGTATTTTTTTGACCATAGTAAGGGCTTCCTTCACCATTACCCTTTTAAAGTAGAAGGTCTCATGAGAACCCTCAGTAGCTACATTGTTGGAGTGGTTTAAACCAGGTTGAAAACAGGCAGGTGGTAGCACTGGGATAAGATTGGTGAAGGCCTTATTGAAGGCTTCTGCAATAGCTAGAGGGTCTATAGTGGGGGTGTTACTGATACTGAGCAGCTAGGGGTGTTTCTTGTCCTCCTTTCCAAGGATGCTTTTGATGTTATCTCAGAATCTTTTCCCATCACCCCAAGAACTGCAAAGCTGGGCCTTATGATAGTTGGCTTTGGCGAGCTGGATTAGCTTGGTGCAGTGGTTCCTGGCTGTTCTGTACCACTGGTAGTCATGCTTGCTACCTGTGTTTCTGCCCTTCTCTGAGAGTATGTCCCTTTCTTTCAGGTGGGAGGAGCTCCCCATCAATCCAGCCATTTGCCTGCCCCTGAATTTTTCTTTTTGTGAGTGGGGCATAGATGTCACAGATGGAGCTACAGCCCTTAATGAGGTAACTGAGGGCCTGATCAAGGGTAGGTACTAGGTCAATAGGAGTCAAGTCATTCAGGGCAAGAGCTGATTTGAGGGCTCCAAGTTTACCCTTCCTCAAAAGACCCTGCTTTCAATGAGGATGGGTGGGATTTTGGTAAATTTATTAGTCCACAGGAAGGTGATTGGGGAGTGGTCACTTAGTTTGTCTGGGAGAACCTTGATCTCAGAGTTCCAGGTTGGTGAGCTTGGTAGGATCCAGTCAAGGAGGGTACTGTTTCCTGTCATAGATCTGCCTGGTGGGACAGATGACAATTTGTGTTAAGTTTGTGGTGGCTATCAGATCCCTGAAAGGGGCAGCCTCCTTTCCATTCTAGTTTATGTTAAAGTCCCCGGTAATGACAAGCTCCATCCCCTTTGGAATGGTGCCGATAATGTCCATAATTGTGGGAAAGCCTGCTGTGGCTTTTTTGGGGGGGTAGGTAGATTGTGGCAAGGATGAGAATTTTGCCATTCTGACTGACCTGTGCCTTTATCACTATTATCTCATAGTCCTCAGC
This sequence comes from Neoceratodus forsteri, assembly GCA_016271365.2. Taxonomy (NCBI): domain Eukaryota; kingdom Metazoa; phylum Chordata; order Ceratodontiformes; family Ceratodontidae; genus Neoceratodus; species Neoceratodus forsteri. Next base: position 148,699,706 of record CM028136.1, on the reverse strand, counting down.
CACCCTGGTTCCAGGGAGGATGGTGCACTGCAGAGAGTCCCTGGCATAGATGAGGCATCCCCCACCTCTCTTGCCCATTCTATCAATCCTGTATGCTTGGAAGCCTTTGAGAGCAACTTCGCTGTCTTTAATCCTACTGGTTAATCAGTTCTCTGTTAGGCATAGGATGTCAGGGGAATGGAGGGCCATCCATGCCTGTAGTTGGTCAAATTTTGTGGTTAAACTGCAGATGTTCAGTGAGGCTATTGTTAGGCCCTTAACCTTATGAACACCAGGGCCGTTGAAGTGAGTGGGCCTGGGTTCGAGTGAATGTTGCCAGAGAGGACCGGAGCACAAAGATGACCTTTCTGGAAGAAAGGTTTGTGCTAAATTTGGCTCTTACCTTCCACCGCTGAGGCTTCAGATGATTCAGGTGGTTGGACACTGGTTTAATTATTAGGGTATAGCTAACCATTACTACCCCATACGAGGGGAGGGCATATGGCCCCCCATGTTTGTATGGTAAGGCCAAGTAAAGTCGCTGCCTACAGCCAAGTGAGGCAATTCCTGAAGGTGCATTTAACAACAATGCAACACCTAGTAGTGATTCAGAGGGGGATAGCAGTGGCCCAGCTAGGCATCTGGTGCCAGCTGTACCAAGCCAGATAGCAAGGAGCAGAAGTAGATAGCACCCTTTGATAGGGGACATGGCAGCTTGATTCAGTCATCAAGCCTGACACACTGGTGCCAAAGAGAGGCTGTACAGTTAATCACCATACCTGGTGGTTTTTAAAGAGAGCTAGAAAGAGGAGTTACACTAGATAGGGAAAGTGTTTCACAAGAGACAGTGATGCTGTCACTCAAACCTTAAGCAGCTGGCTGGCAAAAACCTTTAGGAGTGAGCTAGTCAGCTGGGCAGGGTTTAAGTGTATTTAAAAGGACCGGTGGAGGGGTGGGGCTGAAAATCAGGCAGTTAGGGCTCCCTTCCTGGAGGTAATTAGTCCCCAAGGGGGAGCTGGTACCTAAGCTTCTGTGAGGGGCTGGTGGCTTCAGCCCAGCAAAACAGTTTCAGCTCATTGGAGCATTAGAAATCTCAGTTTTAAATATTATGCACAGCAAAATACATATTTTAAAATTAGCCCTTAAACTTCTGCTTTCTCCAACTCACCCCCATTTACTTACTTCTTCACATTTCCTCCTTCTTCTTCATATTATTCTAACACCAGGAATCCTTCACAGATGCTTTACACAAGTATTATCTTCCCACCAGAGAGTGATACCCCTGAGATAGAACCTTGTGCTAATTGTGGAACTTAGAAGAAAGGTTCAAAGTCTGCACTGTGGTCATGCTTCCCTCTAATCTCTAATGTCAGAAATGTTTCTCTGACTGAAGAGAGCAATCAGCACTGGTACCCCTGGTCTCCAGACATTTATTATTTTCTTTGTTAAAAGTTTCTTTAGTCAGTCTTCATAACCCTATGTTAGCTGGGAAGCTTGATTGTAAATCTATTGATTTTTGATGCATTGGGTGGTTTATCTGGTTCCCAATCAGTTCCAAGGAACTGAAGAAGGCTGCAGCACAATGCAGTTCCCACTTGAGGGGAACTGCATTGTTGTTATAGAGTATAATTATTAACATTTTGTGATACAAAATAATTTTAACAACATTTCTAAACCTTAATCTAGTGATTTTTATTTTCATTGTCACAGTTCCAACTGAGCGGAAACCAGACCATTTAACTAAAATACTTTATTGCAAAAAACTTACAGTTTACACTGTTTTGACACAGTTCCTATTGCACAGGAACCAAAATGTAAAATGTTTCTCTTCAGAACCACATTTGGCCTCCAGGTTCTGTCAGAGTGTTTTTGTGCTGTATTTGGAACCAGCACATCTTTATTTAGGTCTTCAGTGTTTGGCATGACTGATCGACCAAAGAAAAAGAAGAAAAGACCAAAGAGCTTTAAAAATTGTAAAAACTGCTTCATCTCCTGGCAAAGGCAGACTCCCATGAGCTCTGTTTATGGTGCCTGGGTCCAGATCATGATTTTACCAGCTGTGAGCTCTGTAAGATGCTTTTCTCTAAAACCCAAAAGAAAATGGCTACAAAAAGAGAGGCATTCATGGCTTCTCAATAGAGGTTGGAAAAATTAGCAAATTCTGAATCTATGGAATTTTCACAAGATTTCGCAGAATATTTCTGACTTTTCCAAATATTGTTATTTGTCCATAGCTCAGTCCATGTTAAAGCTAGGTGTATGAAACTTTTTATATTTTATGTCTCAGACGTTCCCTAACTGTTTGCCAAGTTTCATGATATTTGGATGAAGGATGAGGAAGTTATAGGGCTTAACATCTAGCTATTTAATATTCATGTGAACATTTCAGAAAATATTTCTGTGCTTATAACTTAGACACCTTTGGAGCTAGATAACTGAAAACTTAGATGCATACTTTCTTGGATCAGTCATAGAAACTGCAAAACAGAGATTGTAAGGTTTAGCTATGACCTGCCTCCTGATGTGACTTCTAGGGACTCACTTCCGAACCCAGATCATCAGCCTGGCAGCATGACAGTCTGATGCTGGACCATGGTGGTTACCTTAAAGCCTAATATTTAGGCTCAATGGACTTAACGTTTTTCCTTCCCCTCTTTTTGTCTGAATTTCTGACATTAATGTACTGTATTATACTGGCTTATTGCCACTTTATAATTTGTTGACCATTCTATGTAACATGGCTTGTTTGTTTGTGCATTATTGACATGGAACCTTTGTAAAAGAGCCATGGCTCAAAGGTGATAATTCCTAGAACAATAAACTAAACTATGTTAAATATTGGTGATATTCTGTTCTCTAGCTTTAAACTTATAGGAGCTTAAAATTCAACAGTATATGTAATTGTGAAATGTAACTTTAAAATTTCTGAAATTTCAGAGGCATATTTAATTTATTTATTGAGTTTTGGTAACCAGTTAAGTCCACTGAGAAAATTACAGTCCCTTTTCCAGGGTCGACCCAGGAGAGCAGCAACAAACAACACAGAACAATGCAAAAACAACAAGGGAATTCTGTTTCAGTAATAACAAAATTAACATACAGCAGGTAGGAGATAAAGAATCATTAAATATACAGAAATATAAAAGTAACAGTTTATAACAGCTAACAGAATAGATATTTACACTTTGGTAATAACATATTGCAGGTCAGTTTCAGAATGAACATGAGCAGTGAAAACTGAATATAACAGCTTACAAAATAAATATTTACACTTTGGTAAATACTTATACCTCAGTCACTTTTAAAGCTAGAGATCTGAAACATGGGGAAGCACCAAGATATCTCATCGGCAAGAATGCTGACCTCCTCCACAGTGAAAGCACAATACCGATGCAGGTATTATGCCCCCTCTTGTATCACTGTTTTCTGTGGGGGGCTGTGCCACATAATGGGGGAGACATGATGACATGGGGAATGGATTCTAGGATTCCAGCTCCAGGTCAGAGTTGGTCTGGGGAAGGGGTGGAACACTGTGGGAAGGCAAAACACAGAAAAAGGATCATTACCACGAATGTTGCCGTAATGGACTTTTTCTGTGTTTTGCCATCGGGGTGTCGAGCACAAGAGGTGCTACGGAAACATGGCACACATATGTATAGGTATGGGTAATCTCAACATACGAAATTTGGTGCAATTTGCATAAATGCTTTTAGTTTATGTAGTTGTTAACTGTAATTTTAACATTTCTGAATGTTTGGAGGTTTATAACACAGTCATTTTTATGACGGCTTGCATGTGCACAAGCAAAATCTTGTGTTAGCAGCACATTTCAGAGTTGTGTCAGTGTTGTGGCCAATGCAGGGGATGCTTTAGTGGGTGCACCCCTCAGCCGCCAATCAATAAGCATGCTGGAGATGACAGCAGTTTCAAAGAGAGCAAAAACCTTGAAAGAAATCTGCAGCTCCAATGAGGTGCAGTTTCCTCACTGCAGTGGCAGATGACACCACTCTGGCCATGTGTATTACAGTGCACAGTAATGCGCATGGTTGGAGTTACCAGCAGAGGTTCAGTGTGCCTTTCCTTGTGAAACATTTCAATAAGTAAAATAGCCATGGTGTGGCTTTCCACAATGACAACTCCTGCCACCTTACACAGAGTCCCTGGAAGCCGACATCGGGGTGCCCATTCCCCATGTCGTCATGTCTCCCCCATTATGTTGCACATTGGGAGCCCACCCCAGTGTGCTGAAACATGGTGGCTACTGCAACTCACCACGCAGTCCCACAAAGCTGACATCAGGGTGCCCAATCCCCATGTCGGCATGTATCCCCCCTTAATGTGGCACATTGGGAGCCCACCCCAGTGTGCCTATATAATTGTTTCAGACACTGGGATGCCCACTCCAAGTGTCAGATGTGCCACCCCCAACCCGTCTATGTTCTTTGCTGACAACAGAGTGCCTAATCCCTGTGTCAGCAATGGCATGAGCTGCCCTCAACTGTGGCACACTGGGAGCCCACCTCAGTGTGCCTAAATGTTTTTTTTATTGTTTTCCCTGTGTAAAATAGAAAAACTGCTCCCTGTAGTCTTTTTATTTTATTTAACCTGTAAAATAGAAAATGGTCCCTAATGGTCTCCCCCATCCCCTCCCCCAACCCGCAACCTCCCTCTGTGCACCCACCTCCTCTTACCCCCCCCTTACCCCATACTTACCTCCAGAGGTCGGGAGCAGCTATCTTCTGCAGTGTGGGACAGGTCTGCACTCTTCAAAGGCCAACCGCAAACTGAAGAAATGACGGTAAGCTTTATAATGGCACTCAATGGGGGGGGATTCAACTTAAGTTGATATCTCAGCCATTTTTTGGAATATTGGCCCCAAATTTTCAACATGAGGTTCTTGGGACCCCACCTCATGAACTTGTCACTGTCATTTCATTACTTGGTCCCGAAAGGTGATTTCACGGTCGCTGCATGGAATCACCTTTTGGGACCGATTAGTGAAATGACAGCGCACTGTTCATGAGGGGAGGTCCCAAAAAGCCCATGTTACAAATTTGGTGAAAGAATTCTGAACAATGACTGTGTTGTGAGTGTGTGTTGCACAGTTTCTATGCAAGCTCGTAACTTCACCAATGTTTTATATTTTCACTCCAGTTTTTTTTCACATCTCCCTCTGAACAGTACAGCTGTCATTTTTCACATCCTGCCCAAAATGTGTTTTTATGCCTGTAGCACAGAATGGCGCAGTCACTGTGGGAAATCAACTTTTGTGTCAGATTAACAAAATCATAGTGCCACTCTTCATGAGGAGAGGTCCAAAAATGCCCATGTTGAAAATTTGGTGAAAAAATTCCAAAAAATGATTGCGTTACAGGTGTGTGTTGTACAGTTTCTAGTCACACTGGTAACTTCGCTAATTTTTTTTTTCACTCCAGATTTTCAGCATTGCCATATTTTCACACAACTTCATAAACAGTACAGCTGTCATTTTTCACATCCTGGCTGAAATGTGTTTTCACACCTATGGCACCAAATGGTGCAGTGATTGTGCAAAATCACCTTTCGGGTAACGAACTGATAGTGCCACTGTTCATGAGGTGGGGCCACAAAAAGTCCATGTTGAAAATCTGGAGTGACAGTACCAACAAATGCCTGGGGAATTGGGGTTTCCAACAATAATGCCCTACCCAGTACAGACTGATAGGCATCGGGGTGTGACTTTGGATCACCAGCTGTAATGCTCATGCCATTCCACTCCCACCCTGCAGCCAGTGACAGGCATCGAGGTGTGCCTTGGAGTCTTTTAGCCCCAAAGCTCACCCCATTCTCCTATACTGCACCAATCTCAGCATATTTCCTTATGGAATGAGGTGAGAGTAAGGCCCGAAGACCCCAAGGCACACCGCAACACCTGTTGGTGTCTGCAGGGCAGGGTGAGGTGACATGGCATGAACATTATGGCCAATGACCCAAAGGCACCCCCCCGATGCCTGTCAGTCTTTACAAGGTGGGGTTGGGGTTGGCATCAGTTCAATACTTCACTGCAATTCCTATTACGTATCTCTCTAACTCCTGCACTACCAATGCCAATGCCAGCAAGCCAACATTCGACACTGACAAATGCTTGTTTAAGGCAGAGATCTGAAGCTTGGTAAACATCTTTATGGGCACTGGGAGAGACAAGGTTTCAAATTTGGTATAATTTGTACAAATAATGTGTAAAGTTGAAGGAACTAACCAAAATCACAATTTTGGCTCAATTTCATGAAAATGTCATGGACATTTTGCAAAATTTTCTTATAGTGAAATCAGCATTTCATTAGAATTCTGCTGGCAGAAGAAATCATTCATAGATTACAAGGTGGATGACTGCTCTGGCTAAAAAATAGCCTGGCACAATCAGGACCAGCTGTTGCTGGGACCACTTAGAAGTGGAATGTATCCATGTAACAGGTTTATGGCTTGTGGTAACACATCAAAGAATGAAAGATTTAAACATCCCTACACAGAAAAGGAATATACCATCAAAGAACATATAGACTGTAACTCTACAGGTGTTGTCTACCTGTTACTGTGCCCATGTGATCACCTATATACAGGAAAAAAAAACATGAGTTAAAAAAGTGTATCTAGGAACATAAGAGTGAAATAAGGTTAAAAGATGAGAACTCACAGATAGCACAACATTTTAATAGTAGAGGAAATAAGCCGGCCCGATGGAACTGAGGGTTGAGGCGTTGGATGCCTTACCTTGCTCTACGCCAGTGAACTGGGTTTGGGAATGACCTCAGATCATCGGGGTGCTGGCATGGGGGGGGATTGAACATGCCAATGGGCAGCTCTCCTCTCCCCAGGATGGCGAGGGTGGGTTGGCACCCCCCCATAGTTCCGTTCCTACTGGGTGGAGGTCTGTTGGGTAGCGTAGGTGGATACGGGGTGGGAAAAAGTTACAGGAGGTGGAAGGGGCTGAGCTGGCACCACAGGGTGCATAGCATGCCTCCACATGTCTGCATGGTCATGTGCTGGTGCCTTGGGGGGGGCAAGAGGAGAAAACCTTAAAAAGTCTATGTGTCTCAGTCGCCAATCGGTGGGGACCAAACAGCTAAATAAAATTAAAAAATAGTAGAGGAGATACTGTAATACAGCTCAGATTCTGGGGGCTCAAACAAGTACAGGAATCAAGCAGAGGGGGTGACTTTAAAAAGTTACTTGAGAAAAGAGAAACTTGGTGGATATATGAAATGGGCACTTTTGTGGCATCATGGGGCCTAAATGAAGAAATCAACTGGCAGGTCTATTGGTAGAGGTGAACAATAGCTGCTTGAAATAAAGTATAATAAGGATTTAAACCTAGAGCACCCCAACCCCCTTCTCACTTATGAATACAAAATTCAATAATTTAGTTAGAGCAGATCTAGTAGCTACAAACTCTAACTCTATAAGCAAAGAGTAAACCAATTTGACATTTTTCTGGCTGGAAATATATCAAACGAAGAGTGTTAAACGGTTCATAAATGCTGTGGTTAGGTTACACTACATGTAGTGACATGACTGTCCACTGTTATGATAATACGGTACCGTGGCAGCATATCCAGAATGAGGAATAATACAGAGGAAAAAGCAACAGCTTAAATTCATGAAAAGTCAAAAAAAGATAAAATACAGGGGGCGTGACCTGAGCTGGAGAAGATGGCAGCTTAAACTGTGAGCTCGCTACACCCGGTCACAAATCCGAACATTACTATCTTGCTTAATATCCTTTTATCACCAACGGATCATACTGCAAAAAATTCAAGGTGCAAATAAATTCCTTACATACCTTGCTGGCCTGGGAGTATTGGGAGATAGCACGTCTAGGAGGGAGAATGCAGAAGCAGCCTGTAATCCTCTCAAAATCCGAGCCATGGCAATGATGACATCTCAGCAGGGGGAGCCAGTCCTAAAAGAAATCAAAGAGATGTTTGAGGCGTGATTACTAAAATGAACAAACTCGAAACAGTGGCACAAAATAACTCCTCTGACATTATCAATCTCTCTCAATGGACCAGTGGCACGGAGCAATGCCTTGTGGATCAGGAGGAAACCATCCACCACATGGACGCTATGCTCCGTGATCAGGACAAGTCCCTACATCAAATGTGGAACCGTATCGAGGACCTTGAGACTCGCAGCCACAGAAACAACTTGTGGCTAGTCAGGTTTCCTGGGGGCTGAGGGCTCTGACATGATTCTCTTCTGCAAAATGAACTACAGTACCTGATCTACTGGGGTGACATGGGCAAGGGCACTTGGAAATTGATTGCACCCATAGATCTTTGGCCCCCCGACCACCTCCCAGGGGCAAACCCAGACCAATACTTGCCTGGTTCATGTACTTTAGGGACAGAGAAGCTATTCTATCAAGCACCAGATCTAAGGGAGCACTACAATGGAGAGGTGGAAAGATCCAGATATTAGCCGATTTCTCTCAGGAGCTCTTAGCCCTTTTGGAGGGCCTACACCATCTCCCAGAGAGCCTGTGCAGAGCTGGGGGTGGAATAATCCCTGAGATATCCTGCGACCCACCAGATCATAGTGAATTGTATCCCCCAGATTCTTCGATACCCTGGAGGTGGCAGAAGCATTCCTCCATTCACATGCCCTTAAACTGAACTGGGGCAAATTGAGTGATACTCTAGACTTTGACTGGGCAATCAGGACAACTGAACTGAGCGCATGGACTGTTCAGCATATGTGGTGAGTAACCAGGCCCCATCCAGACCTCCATTAGAGCCCTCACTACTGAAACCTCTCCCAACCCTGGTTCCTCCAAAGGCTAAGCAGAACCGCTGGAGTCAGAAGATCCAGGCACCGGAGGGTGACCCACTTAGACAAATCACCAAGGCCACCTTCAGGAGCCACAGCAGGGGCCAGGAGTCAGCAGAATCAGACAATGCCCAGGATATAGATCCAGGCTCAAACAGAATCAGGCCCCTAATGAACTCACCCACGGAGGGCCTGGGGACACCGGTGCCTCCTTGGGACAGATCTGCAGCAGCAATCCCAAACACCCACTCGGGGACCTCCTCATGGGCTGATGAGACTGTCATTTTCCCAACTCCAACAGTTAATTTGTAAGAGGACCGAGATCTGGGTCCAACCCCCGTACCGTCGATGTTTTGCCACGAGGCTGCAGGGGTCTGTTCCACTGGAGGTGAACCCTCTCCTTGATGGCTAAGCTCCCGTGATGGTCTAGCAACAGGTTTTCTCTCCCATTGGTGAACTTTGAGGGTTGCATACAGGTCCCCGAGTGTGGGGGGGGGTCAATGGTTTAAGCAGTGAGTTATAACAGCTGTAGTGTTAGGTTAAAAGACCCCCCTCCTTTGAGGTTGGCATTGATATGCTTGCTGGATGCTGCCAGTTTGTTGTGCAGCTAAGCACCTTATGTGAGCAGCAGACTTAAAGGGGCCCCACATACTTTTCTTTAGTTGTTGGTGTGGATCTCATACTTGGGCATTCGTTTTGTTCCACCCCCAGTCCCAATCCCGAATGCATCCTCTATGTGGATAAGTCTGACCATAAGGGGGAAGGGGCTCAATGTTGTTAGAGCCAACAACTAAGCACTGAAATAACAAAAGGGAATAATAAGAGAAAAAAAAAGCACCCATTAGCCAGCATCACCTGCCCTAAGACTGTGGGGGCAACGCACAATAAGGAATGGCGTGAGGCGATTTCGCCAAGTTCTAGAATCCCTTCATGTTCTGCAAGAGTTCTGTCTTGCATATCTCGCTCACCCTCCACTCTGATCATATCATAGGGATATGGTATAGGCTCAACCCACTCTTCTGAGAGGGTTGGGATGAACTGTTAGTTTTCCTGGAGGGATGAGCTGTTGCTCTCCCCCGCTCATTCCAGAGCTCACCCACAAATGTTATTCATTAAGGGTGTTGAGACACAATTAGTAGGCTGTTCAGAAGTTAGACACCACCTGACCCTGGCAACCAGCACCTGAGTCTGGGCTACTGGTTAGCCAACAATAAGGTGCTTGCCAGTCTCACAAATGTTGAAAGGTGTTATTATACACCATTTGCATTCTTTGTTCCTTATTATTTTTCACATTTACTGTTGTTTACAGTGTGTTTTTGTATTATACCTATCCAATTGTTAAAGTGCTCTAGAGCTTTAAGAACGAGTGTGTTTTAGACAGTTGCTTTGTATGGATAAAGAAATTCTCCAAATCTTCTACAGGAGGGTTAGCATACCACAGAAGAGGACAGGTGCGTATACTTACGGCCTACGTACATACGGTTAATTGGGTACTGATGCTATATTCCTGATAGAGGTGGGCATGATCTCCTGGAACGTAAGGGGTCTTAATTCTCCAGTTAAATGGAAGAAGATCCTAACTCAGCTCAAAAAACTGAGACCCCAGATAGCCTTCCTCCAGGAGGCCAAGCTTGCCCTAGGGGAAGCGTAAAAACTAAAACAAGGATGGGTAGGAGGAGAGGTGCACAGTGCTGCACCTTCACATAAATTAGGGGTATCTATTCTGTGGCACAAAAACCTCGCCTGGAAGATCAGCAGGTCTCAGAAAGACAAAGAGGAGAGGTGGGTGATAGTGGAAATAGCTACTCCTCATGGCTTCTTAATTCTGCTTAACATTTATGCTCCGAACCGCAATGCCCTGGAGCTTTTCCACCAGCTCAACCAGCTCCTTTTGGACTTCAGCGTTAACCAGGGTCCAGTACTAATTGGGGAGGATTTCAAAGTTAGATTGGACCCCTCAATGGACAGGAGTGGAGGGAGTTTAGAACCTCATAGACAAGACACTAAAGCGGTACAAAGCCTAATGGAGGAGCATGCCCTCTTAGACGCGTGGCGCACTAAAAAGCCCGGGGTACCAGACTATACCTGCTTCTCATCCTCTTATGGGTCCTCGAGAAGAATTGACTTATGGTTCACTCTCAGTGCACTCTATCACAATATCAGTAAGATACAGACCCATGTGATAGTGGTCTCTGACCATGCCCCACTGGAAATTAGGTTGGAATGGAGCCCAGAGGACCCTCCAGCTTCTTCCTGGAGGCTCGATGTAATACTACTTGATGACCCTCAGTTTCGAAACTGGGTCATCACGGAATCCAGGGGAATACTGGAGCACCAATGACAATGGTGTAGTGTCTGACTCTACCCTGTGGGAGGCATACAAGGCCACCATCAGAGGTCGCATCATCGCCTACTCTTCGGTGAGGATGAAGAAAAAGAAGTTTGAACAAGCTGAGCTTGAACTCCATCTGACCGATCTGGAAAATAAATATAAGAAACTGGCACATAGAAATCCACCTCAGTCTCTGATAGCACAACTCACTAGTGCCAGGGTCAACCTTAACCTCCACCTAACCAGACAGGCCGAGTTCAACCTCAGATGAATTAAACATTCCTATTGAAAGTGAGGGGAAAAGTCAGGTAGACTTCTGGCGTATTGCCTTAAGCATAGACAAACTGCTAGGACCATCCAAAGCCTGAAGAATAGCACTGGGGAACAAGTTATAGCCCAGAAAGATATTAATTTGGTCATGGCACAATTTTATGAATCCTTATACTCTTCCCCTTCCCCCCCAAACAGAGAGCATATAGAGGACTTCCTGGGCAATCTCCCAATCCTAAAACTGGCCAACAGTTTATCAGATAAGCTAAAAGAACCACTGTCAGTGGAAGAGGTGGCCATGGCCATCCTCCACATGAACAAAAAAAAATCATTGGGTAAAGGTGGATTGCAGATTGACTTCTACCAAATCCCAAAATGAAGGTGGTGGAATACTTACTCCAAGTGTACTCGGACTCACTTGGAAGAGGAGAGCTCCTGCCATCACTGCAAGAGGTGGTGATCACTATCCTCCCCAAGAAAGGCAGAAACTCTCTCATCCCTGCTGGCTACTGCCTGATTTCCCTCATCAATGTGGATGCAAAGATCCAGGTGAAGATTTTGGCATCCTGTCTAGAGTCCCTCTTGCCTGGTCTGATTCACCCAGCCTAGATGGGATTCATTAAAGACAGGCTAAGATCTGACCACCATAGAACTCTCGCCTCTATAATGCATACTGCCCGGAAACTTACTATCCCTGTGGTGGCACTAGCCATACATTTTGAAAAAGCCTTCAACAGTGTCGAATGGAATTACCTGATGTGTACGTTAGGAGCAATGGGAGTGGGGAACAGCTTTAGGAGCTGGATCTGGTTACTTTACAAGTCCCCCGTGGTGTCAGTCCTTACCAACAGGACAGTCTCTTCCACATTCCAGTTACAAAAAGGCATGAGGCAAGGATGCCCCCTATCTCTTCTGCTATCTGCTATTGCTGGGTAGCAGTATAGCACAGTGGTTTAAGGCTCTGAGTTGCAAATCTGTAGACCTGGGTTTGAATCCCACAGCCCTCACTTGCATGCTGTGTGACCCTAAGCAAGTCACTTAACTTCTCTGTGCTCCCAGGTTGCACCTGCAAACAAGCTTTCAGCTTAGTGTGCTACTCCTAGTTAAACAATTGGAAAAAAAAATTGTCATGGGAATTGAGCCCCTGGCCATAGCCATTAGGGAAGCTAAAGGGATACAAGGCATACAGGCAGGAAACAGCATGTTAAAGACCTCCTTATATGCCAATGATCTGCTCATTAAGATGAAGTACACTTCCCAAATCTTAGAGGAGACCCTAACTATCCTAGATAGATTCTCTAAGGTATCCGGCTTTAGAGTTAACCAGACCAAGATGGAGGTCCTGCCTCTGAATCAAGCTTGCACCTCTCAAGCAGCTTTGAATCTAGGCCTAAAATGGGCTCTGGATAGCATTAAGTACTTGGGGGTGGTAATCCACCCTGATCTGGTAAAACAGATCAATGTTAATTTCAAGACCCTGTTAGACAGCATGATGGATGACCTAGGCCACCCGGATGCCACTCCAACTCTCCCTAATGGGGAAGATTGACTCTTTCAAATTAATGCTGGCCCCTAAACTTCTGTATCTACTGGCTCACACATATATGACAATCCCTCAGAAATGGTTCCACAAAATAGACCAAGTGATAGGAGGCTTTTTGTGGGAGGGATGACCCCCCCCCCAAGGCAGCACTGGAGTAGTGGGGGATGGGGCTTCCCTTGGTTTCAGGGACACCATATGACATTTGTTATGGCACAGATGGCTAAAAGGTTTTCATGCAGGAGTGCAAACTCCCTAATCTGGGTGGGTCTTGAGGCCAATATGGTGGGATCCCCCTCCCTGGCTACAGTGCTGTATGCCCCCAGGAGACTCCCAGAGTCTGAAGCTCTCTCATTCATGATATCCCCGACATACTGGAAAAAGGTGCATAAGCTTCTGCAGCCCTCTACTACCTCATGGGCACACATGCCACTATGGAACAACCAAGTGGTGCTGGTGGGGAGAAGCCCTATTCACTGGAAGTTCTAGGAAGCCCAAGGAATTCATGAAGTGCAAGACCTCCTGGTCCCAGGTACCTCCACAGTGGACACATTTCAAGCACTCAAAGAGAAATTATTTCTGCTGCCTAATCATTTCTGGAGGTATGCACAGTTGAGGGATGCCATTAAACAACTGGTAACACTCAAAGAGTCAGCTGCCCTATGACAACCCACCCAAATCCCTACTGTTAAGAACCAGTTTGATAGTTGCAAGGCCAGTATTATATACCAGGCAATGAAGGAGATTCAGGAGGACCCCACCTTGTCAGCCAAGTCACAATGGGAACATGAGATGGGAGCACAGATCTCTGAGCTGCAGTGTTCCCACTACTTGGCCAAGATACATCAGGCCTGCAGGGATGGTAGGTCTTGCCTGATCATGAACAAAACCTTTCTGTAATGGTACTACACACTGGCCAGTCAGCCAAGTTATGCAAACAGGATTTTCTCCCTACCGATGGATGTTGGAGATGTGGCCTCCCTGATGCCACCTTCACCATGTTTTATGGAGCTGTCCCTCCACAAAGCCATTTTGGAACTTGATCATTCACATGGCCCAACCAATATTCCCTCTCTCTCAGATCGATGTCCCATTCCTTCTTCTAGGCTGTACCCCAGAGTCCACTCCCAGGCTTGACCCGGGAGTGTTCTGTACAATGGTAGTGGGAGCAGAGGTGAAAAGGCTATTACTTCAGAGATGGCATGTGGCTGAATGTCCCACCTTGGGGTAGCTGATGGGGAATTTGGTGAAGGTGGTCATATATGAAAGGTTGTCCCATTTTGCCAGTGGTTCGATGGATAAGTATGACTCAATCTGGCACCCTTTCTTAGATTCCAAATACTGTCACAGCATCCCCCCTCCCATCTTCCTTAGCTGGCTTAACTGTATTCCCTATCCAGACCCCAATGGGGTCCTGACTCAGAGTCAGTGGCAGAATCCAGGACCTGACCCATCACATCTGAGTCCACCAGATGATAGGCAGGGGGTGGTGGTACACACTGTGCAAGTTGACATTTTCAGCAGACCGGGAGATACAGGGATCTGAGACTCCTGAGCTGAAGGGGGTGGATATTTCCCCTTCAACAGGGATCACTCTTCCAAGCCCTTTTTCCTGTACCTAACCCGGGCAACCCTCACTGAGGGGGCCTTGGTGTTTGCCTTATAGAGAATGTACCTTATACTGTGGATAATCTGTCTGTAGGTACTTTTCCTTCTTTCAGAGGATACAATAGTTTTTCCTTTAAATTGATTATCTCTCTGTTTACCTATCTGTATAAAACTATGATTCCTGATTTTTATGATCTCAAACCTTCTGTATAATTGCACTTTTGAACAGATGTGTCTTTTGAAATTTAGTAAAAATTTACAACTCAAAAAAAAAAGATAGAAAATAAGTTCACTGAACAATCACATGCCCATTTGTTTTCTTTGCTAGCTCTAGCCGAGGTGCCCACATGGAAAGTGGTTGCACAGCAACAGCATCACCAAGGCAACACTTGCTGACATGTTCAGCATGTGATTCCACTCGGGCACAAGAGAGGAGGGCTCACGCTGCTCTCTTTCTGCCCCATTGGAAGAGAACTCTACAAGAAACAGAACAAAAGCCATGGCCAAAGTAAGCATGATATTTACATACACTTTTAAAGCTGTAAACTAAGTTTAGAAATATAACAACTAGGTGCAAAGCACCCAGAGTAAAACATTTTATTGTGTCACCCTTTATAGAAAAAAGGTTCTACAAACTTGCAAAACACAGTAGGTGCAGGCATTCCAACTTAAAGTAAGAACTACCTTTTTAACAAACTTCTTAAAGCAGGATGGGAGGTGTAGTTGGATGGGCAAATAATGCAAACTCTAAGGGCCAGATAGTCAAAGCTTTGCACTGCCTGCAAACAGTTTGTGCCAGGTTAGCGCTGGGTTAGCACCAGACCACAATATTCAAAACTAGTAATAGCACTGGTGCAACCCATTAGAGCCGGTGCAAAAAGATAATGTATGCATGGGGCAAAGTGAGGGGCAGGACCATGGATACAGGCACAGCATGATATTCAAATGTTTAGCATGGCATAAGGTACAGTAGTGCAACACTGAGCACACTACTAGTTACTGCCTATGAAAAAGTAATCTTAAGTATGGGCAAACCCAGGATGGGGGCATGTAAACAGCAGCACAGTTGTGCAAGGTCACACAATGTCACTGTTGTGCAGCGCTAACCAACGGTACATATTACATATTAAAGATGGGGAAGTGTGGGAACTCAAATGCTATGCACACCCTTGGTGTGTGATGCCCAGAGAGAAACCCCTCAGGCATTGCCCTCAGGGTTTATGAGGCATCATACAGCTCAGATCTGCATAATGCCTGAGTTACCCACATGTACCCCTGCATTATTCATTATGTAATGTAATGTAATGTACTGTAATGTGTACCTAATGTGACAGTTGTGTATTGCATCATGTTGTGCATTGTATGTCTGTATCATACACCGTTGCATCGCATCCACACAGTTGGTATCTCCGGGTCATTCCCGACACTGGGTTGTGGCCCAGTATACCCACCTGGTGAACATGGTAAGATAGAGCAATGTACAGAAAACATACATGGCTGAGACATGCTGCACACAGATGGCACCGTCCATGTCGCAATCATCTGGCACCAGTCCTAACCCTGCCAGGCATTAGTGATTGCCCAAGTGCCCAGTGAACACCATGGCAGTGTGTCCATGCAGCACACACCTCCATGTCCCCGACTGGTGTACACCAACATGATCCAGTGGACACATGCTTCACTGGGGGAATGGAGTGTGCAGGTGGCCAGGCTGCCCCACATAGTGGGTATTGCCCCACAGCAGGGGCCATCCACACAGTGCAAACCTTCACTGATGGTACTGCCCCTGACAGCAGAGTGCCGGTATGTTAGTATGTGTGAACCCCCCAGCACATACCCTACACCTGTCCAGGCTCCCCACACACATGGACACCCATGTGTATGGTAGTGTGGGAATCCCATGCCACTGGTGCAGCACAATGAGGGTCACAGGACAGTATGACTGTGGTGTCCAATATTGGACCACACCATCCAGCTGTGCATGTTACTGTGTGGATAGCACAAGTCACTGTTCCCTGACACACTGTAGGCATTGCTGTGTAGCTCACAGTATCATCTACTATGGTATTGTACTGTCTGATAAACACAGTGGCAGGAACAAAGATGTGTCTCTGGCATGCAGCATAACCATCCATTCCTGCAGTACTACTCCCCTGGGCCACATTACTCTTTGCACCTGTGTCCAAACCAAGTCTGCAGCTATTGTCCTGTGAGCTGTGAGCACACATGGAATGTGGCCAATGGGCTGTAATCCTAGTCAGACCAACAAGTAGAGCTGTGTGCACAGCCAGGAAAGTGCCTACCATCCTGTAATTCCACTTGGACCTACAGGTGGAGCTGTGTGTTCCATGTTATAGCACCAGGCAATCAATATGCTAGGCAGGCTGTAATGAGATGCTAATGAGGCTGTTTTCCCTCGGATTGCCTGGGTAGGCTCATTTGCATTGAAGTTTTGAATATGGCAAACTTTGGCGCAGGGCAAATGGGATTGCACCGGGCAAACGTGCAGTGCCACGCAAACACGTTAGCGCCACACAAGAATGTACTGTTCCATTACATTGTTCTGTAGTATATGGCCTGCGCTGTTGTTGTGCACCAGTTCTTTGCAAACACACATGTTGATCACGTTGTTCAGCATTCACTAACTCCACCTCTGTGTGCACTGGGCCATTGTTGCAGTTTGCACTGCTCTCAGTTATTGTATTCAGTGCTGTCTTACTTCCTGGGCTATATAGCACTGCACCTGCAGACCAGTTTGCCCGGTTTCATTAGTACTCTATATTCAGCAGGTTTTCTAACAGGACTATCCCTTTTGAATATAGCGGGCTATTGGTTCTGGGCTAATTTAGCATGCTGGGCAGTGCTGTATCTCCGTGGCAATGATTTGAATATCTGGCCTTCTATCAGTAAAAAAATGTGTGCTGTATCATCGCTTTAGATACAATAAGAGGTGTAACCTGTGCAGAAAAGAAGGTAGGAGCCAGAGCTTTGTTCTAAAGTAAGCGCTTTTTACAAACATATGTTGTGTGTTTTTACAACTGCGAATTTGTGACACACATTCAAAAGATCCAATTTGCATGAACTCTATTAGTGCATAAGAAACTAGTGAGGTACTATGAGGAGATAATGTGAAATAATGTTGAAATGTTTTGCATGTAAAATATAGATTAAACAGAAGTAAGTCAATGACACTGAGATCAAGAATAAGTGCTAACAGTCAAATGGCAAGAAACATAAGCAGCATATAAATTATAAGTATACTTTGATGAAGAATGCAAGTCATGTATTAGAAAGATTAATAATTAAAGAGCTCTTGATAAGAGACTGGATATGTGACATTTCTCAGAATAGAAAGAAAAGTAACTGTCACTTTAAATGCAATATTTGCATTGCGTGCATTAGGGTCTATGTGATAATGGCAAACACCTGAAGGCTATCACCATTATCACACAGTCAGAGTGCCAAAAACATTTTCTGCACTCTGACAACCCCAGCGCATCAGGACAATGGCTCCAGGATGGTTCTTACCGCTTTCTGAGGGAGTGGCCATGCCCCCACATGCCCCCTCACACCAGCACCCAAGACCCAAACCCGTACCTTACCCACCCCAACTACTAGCCAACCCTCGATGCCACGATGCAGCTAAGCCATCCACTGCAGCAGCACCCCCTACAACCCTCCACCCCTCCCAATCCACACTTACCATGCTCACTCCCCCTGCGCACACATACACATACCCACATCCTGTTGCCCAGTTCACCCACCCCTCATCCGTCACCCTACCCTCCCATCGCCGTGAGGGATTGAACCGGGAAGGAGTCGCCATTATGGACGGTGCCCTTCCTCATGTGGCCACCTCACGGGATACCCATGCATTATGATACAAGACAAAGACAAACAAGTAAAAATGTTTTCTGAAGGAGCATGAATAGGAAATAAAAAGAAATGTGCCTATCAACCAGGGATGAGTAGGACACTAGGATTTTTTACTAACTGAATAGTTGTGTAGACACACCACAAAATGATCCAAACAAATACTTAGCTATTAAGTGATGAAAGTTAATTATTGTAAGTCACGTATGATATTTTTTAACAAAAGGTGAAACATATGTAAGAGTAAACATATGTGGCAGACAAATGGAGGCAAGAGCCTGGAAACATAGTAGGTAGCTAGTTGGCACACTTAACTTCCAGTATGCTACAGTCAAATGTTTGAATTAAAAACTGAAAATGTCTGTCATCTTATATGATTATATATGCAATAACTGGATAAATATTGATATATTAGATATAACAAAGTTTAAATTAGTTAATATTTAAGGATCGACAATTAAGAAGAATCACAAAATTGCACAACATATTATGGTTATTAAAAATATGTTATATACTTATTTACAGTCCCCCAGAAGAAGCCAAATATGGGGAAACATTGGGGCCAATTTATATATGGTTAAAGAAAAAAAGAACTTTTGCAAAGTCAATTTTGTGTCAGGCCATTTGTTAGCCAGAGCAGTCACACACCTTGTAATCTATAAACTACTGCGCCACAAGCACTGTAATCTATAAATTACTGCACCACAAGCAACCAAGCTCCACCACATAGAACTACAAACAAAGAAACTATGATTTTCCTCTGAACTCTCTCTGTTATAGAAGAAAAAAATTCACCCATCTCTACTTCTCAGGCTGCCTTAATTTCCCCAAAATGCAATAAAGGGTCTGAGTGAGTTCTTAATGATGGAGAAAAGAACACATCAGAGGGTTTGACTTCTCATATATACTGTAGCAGCAGTCCTTGTCATAGAGGACAGAGGAAAAAAAAATCTGCTCAGCCATCACATAAGCATAGTAAAGATGGTGAAGTTACTAGTGTGCCTGAAAGGGAGAACCCTGGGAAAAATACAAATACAAAAGACTTGGAGCTGGCACTGGAAGCAGTGTCTGCCAAGAAAATAAAAACAGAATGAATGTCCTTACCACACTTCCTGAACATGGAAAGGAGCAGGTATCAGACTAAAGATACTGTAAGTGCCTCCAACAGAGAGTATGGCAAAAATGTGACATTTTTCCAGGCCCAGGTCATGGGAAACATTATGAATATACTATACCCCCCCGGCTCAGGCTCCAGCCTGCCTGCCTTTGGAGAAGGAGGAAATGTATTATACAAAGGAAGAACAAGGTGAACCTATTGAACCAGGTGGTTCTCTTGAGCAAAAATTTGGCTCTCATCCAAGGCCTACAGAGGAGTATGCATCATATTTCTTTTTCATTAGTCAAATGGTGAACAACCTCAACATCCCCCATTAGGAAACAGAGGAGGATGAGGAGGAAGCAGAATTTTTGGATATGATGAGGTTAGCTCCTACAAGGAGGCTGCTGGTCCTCATACACAAATCATTACAAAAGGTCTCTTCAGAAATCATGTCTGCACCAGCTTCAGCTGCAGCCATTGTTAAAAAGATTGAAAAAAGTACCAAGTAGATAGGGGGTGGAATACCTGTATGTCCACCCTGATCATCAAGGTATAGTCCAAGCAGCTGCCTGTGAAAAGGCTAAGGTCTCCTTCTCTGCACAGTCACCTGAGAAGGACCCCTGAAAATTGAATACTATGGCCACAATATTTATACATCAGCTTCTATCTTATCAGGCAGGCAGCTTACTCAGTTCATATAGCCCAGTATCAGAAGGCACTGTGGAATACAGTGCTGGTACTTGTTGAGAAGGCTGAGGGTGATCTGGCACAGGATCTGACTGCCCCAGAAAAGTCAACCCTGCATACCAACAGATACCACTCCCATATGGCTATGGATACTAATGACACTGCTTCTATGTCTTAGCTTATGCAGTGTTATTAAAGTGATTCTCCTATCTATTGGCAATTGTCCTTTCACAGGATGCTGAGACCAATTTGAAGGAAATTCACTTTTTGATGACAAAACAGAAGCATGTATGAAATAAGTAGATGAGTACAAAACCACTTATAAAAATAACACTGATAAATAAAAGGCCTTTGCTTCCAGCAAGTCTTATGGGAGGGGAGGCAGGGGTAGGGGCTACTTTGTGAGACTGTACTCCCCATACATCTCTTATGAGTACCAACTCCAAAAAGGTTACTACAGGGGCAGAGGCAGGAGGGACTCCAAGAATGCTGCAGCAGCAGCACCAGCCCCCAAACTCAGCCAAAACAAAACCCCTGACAATTCTGCCCAGATCATCCAACCATTGCTAGTGAGGGAAGGCTGGCCCACTACTTCCAGGAATGGGAAATATTACCACTGGCAAGTGTGCCTTGGTTAGTGGACCAAAGGCTGTCTCTGCAATTCAAAAAATTCCCAAAACTGCAGAAACACAAAGGTTTTCTAGCTCACTCTCCCACAGAAAGACTTCTGCTGGAACTGGAAGTAAACAACTTACTGTGATCAAAAGCAGCAGAAAAGGTCTTTGACTCACAGCAGGGCAAGGGCCTATTTTCAAGGTGCTTCCTGATCTACAAGAAAAATGGGGA
Organism: Neoceratodus forsteri; assembly: GCA_016271365.2. Taxonomy (NCBI): domain Eukaryota; kingdom Metazoa; phylum Chordata; order Ceratodontiformes; family Ceratodontidae; genus Neoceratodus; species Neoceratodus forsteri. The sequence continues at coordinate 148,678,667 of CM028136.1, read as the reverse complement.
GTGGCAACCCATTTTAGATCTCATATATCTGAACAAGCACATCAAAAAGAGAGGTTCAGGATGGTCACACTGGGCACACTGATACCATCCTTACAGTTAGAGCATTGGCTGGAGTCACTGAATCTGAAAGACACCTATTTTCCCATTTCAGTCAAACCTACCCACAGAAAATAATCTCAGGATCAGGCTAGAAAACTGCCTGTACCAGTTTGTAACCCTCTTCTTTGGCCTTACTTCAGCACCAAGGGTCTTCACAAACTGCTTAGCCATGGTGGCAGCACACCTAAGAAAGGAAGGTGTGCTGTTTTTTCCTTACCTGGGTGACTGGCTAGTCCCAGGTAAAACAGAACAAGAGACAAGGTGTTTTATTCAGAAAGTAAAAAGCAATCATGAAATGTGACTTTACTGATAAGTCTGACAGAAGTCCTGGACAGAACCTGTTCAGGTGCTGGACTTCATAGGCACATAACTTGACAAACTGTAGGGGCAAGTCTTCCTCCCTCAGGGAAGGGTGGCAATTCAAATTGCCACACTAAAATCCTTCACATTGGACCAACCAAGACCTTTAAGGGACTATCTACAGATACTGGCCACATGGCTGCATCTTCTGATGTGGTCCATGGGCCAGCTTTCAAATAAAGTACATTCAGTACCACTTAAGAGACCACTGGTCTCAGAGGTGAGACACCCTCTCCAAACTAGTACCAGTCACAAAATCATTGGCAAAGTCACTAGAGGAAAGGAAGGATGAAAGCAACCGCAGATAGGACATTCCATCCCAACAACAATCTCCAACCAGTATCCTCACAACAGATGCTTCAATCCCAGGGTGGGACACCCACCTGGAGGATTTCATAGTAAGTGGTATCTGGAGTCTGTCAGAGACCCAGGAACACATCAGTCTCCTGAAGCTCAGAGCAGTATTTCTTGCAATGTAATCCTTCTCCTCCCAGTTTCATGGTTAGTCTGTCCAGATCAAAACAGACAACACCACAATGTGCAACATATTCAAACAAGGTGATACAAGATCCTTAAGACTTTGTACAGATGCAGTGAGGATCTGGAACCTGGCTTACTTCCTAGATGCAGAAATCTCCACAGTATACTTGCCAGGCAAATACAATGTCCTGGCAGACTCCTTAAGTAGAATCAGCCAAGGAAACCACAAATGGACTTTGAACCAACAGATTCTGGACCCAATTTTCAGAAGATGGGGCATTCCTTAAATAGACCTATTTGCATCCTTGGAGAACTATCAGCTCCCAATGTTTTGTTGCAGACTACCAGCCAAAGACACAGCCCCTTAGGATGCCCTAACCTTGAAGTGAATGGAGATGTTTCTGTATGCCTTTCTACTATTTCCACTCCACCAGTGTTTCTAAAGCTCAGGAGTGAGCCAGCAACAATGATTCCAATAGCACCAGACTGGGCCAGGCAAGCCTGGTACTCAGTGCTCCTGGTCCAGTTCAGCAATAGTTTAGATCAGCCTTCCACTAAGTTATAACCTGCTGACTCTATCTCTGGCCCAGATAACATTCCTACTTCCCTGTACATTATGCCTGAAGGCATGTTTCTTGAAAAGCAAGAGTTTTCTGGGTTGAATTTATCAGAGGACGTCCTGAGGGTGCTTAAAGTTTCCAGGAGACTAGTAACCAAAAAAGCATACTCCTCTAAGTGAAAAAGATTCTCATACTTTTGTGCCCCCAGAAAGATAATCCCAATGGAGGTTGGGTTGCCCACAGTCCTGAACTACCTAGTATACTTGCAGTCCTTAGGGCTGAGGCATCAACACTAAAGGTACATCTAGCAGCAGTGTCAGCCTACGGTTCCATGGTAATTGTGCGCATGAAATATCAGCGCAGCTAAATTCAGCATTGTAATATCATTGCTAACCTAAAATGCGCTGTGATATCTCAGCCTGAGCAGTTGCAGCATGATTTGTTGAAAGTAATCAATAAAGTAATCAAGCAAGAGTAGAACAGTAAATTCGACAAATATTATTTATTAAAATCCTTACCTGCATTACATGCAACACCACTCAGCATATGTTGTTAAAGTTCCAGGTTTCATCACACATGTGACTCAAAGTTAAAGATTGAAGGAGCAGGTCTAAGGTCATAGCATCATAACATGCGACCTCCCAAAGGGCAAAACAGATAAAGTGCAATGGTCCAAATTTAAAGTGCAATGGTCCAAGTTTAAACTGCTAAAAACATATCTTTATTTCTTAATTTAAAAGTTCTTTATGGAGTGTGCTTTATGGAGTTCGATCATACTTGTTATGGTAAATGTTTAGCTGCTAAAATGTATCTTTTTTTTTGTTACTTTATTACTTTTGTCTCTTAGACCTGTAGTTGGAAATTATGTGCTAGAGCTCTAAGGTAGTCAAGCTCAGTGACTCAAAGGCAGACAATACATTGTGTGGTGGCACATATGCCAAAGCAGGCAGCATATGGATGTGGAGTGCAAAATGTTCATCTAACATGTAGTTTTTTAAAATGTCAGGCAAATCCTGCACGTTTCACCACACAGCCTGGCAAAGGTGAAAGAAACATCCTCTAGTTGCTGTGCTAGGGAATTCTGAGGCAAAGGCTTTTGCAGCAGCCAATTCAAAATCCGTCATCAAGGACAGTGGTGCAAGGTCTAGACAGAGGGTTTTTATTGCTGACAGTACTCTCACATAGGCAGAATTTGATCTATAAGACATTAGAATGAACACTGTTGGGATCACTGCAGTTTGTTGAACACCATGGATTGTGTATAACTGTGAAAACAGTGGTGGGGTAGATTTAAATGTCCAGTCCACATACCAGTGCTTACACCTCAACATATAATTTAAATTTCTGTGGGTGGCAAAAATTTCTCAGTGTCTGTGCTACCACTGTCGTACAGCAAAAACTGATCCCCATGATCAGTGACACTGTAAGCGGTAGGGATTTGTAGTTCAGAGAAGCATGCTGGCAACACTGGAGCTACAGAAGCAGTTTGTCTACCTCTTTGTGTGGAGCATTTGATACTGGAAATCAATGACAGTTTCCTTGCTGTTGCAGTGTGTAGGGTGCTTTTGGCTCCTGCCACTATCTGGTGCATGCTCTCCTGCAAGGACACAACCTTCTCTTTTAAATTGTGCAATACCCTTCGAACAACAACAGCAATGGCATCAGGGGTATGATTATGTTCACTTATAAATTTAAATATAGTGTCATTACTAGTGTGGCAACAGGCAAAACACCGAATTGCTTTGTACTTGCTGCATTTTCAGTATGTGGTGTCACCATGCTGCCTCTCCTTGCGATACAGATATCCTTTGTGTGCAAGTAGCTGCTGTCCCCTTTGGCTGCTCATGAACTCCAAAGGCATTGTAACAGCTGGAAGGTTGACAAATGGAGTAGCAGCTAGCAAAGAGTGATTTAAATGGCTTGCACGCTAATTGAAGCCTGCTCTACAGTTTGCTTTGTGGCAGTTATTTTGCAAAAGTTTTCATGAACTGTGGGGACCTCCACATGTGTAGCTTACTTTGTGGCAATCATTTTATTTTTTTGCACAACGATATTGCTTGTGAGACTTTTGAAGTGACACTTTTATTGTGTTGTGCATTCTTTACTGCGCTGTAATGCTCGCACTGTAATGTATGCATGGTATTGACGTGATACCTCAGCCTACACATCAGCAAGCAAGAGCAAGTCACTGGCATCCCATCCTATTTTTAAAAGGTTTTCTAAAGACCTCGGTCACCTATACCCACCTGTTAGGGACCCAGTCCCCCATGCGACCTCAACATCTGTCTTGCCAAGCTGATAGAAGACCCCTTTGAGTCCACAACACAATATATCACATGGAAAATGATTTTCTTAAATGCCATGATATCTGCTAGGATGGTAAGTAAGTTGCAAACTCTCTGCATAGAACTGAACTACTTAATCTTCCACATGGACAATGTGGTCCTTAGAGCCAGTTTCCCTTCCTGTATGCTACTCTGAGTACTCCAGCCCAAGTGATCAGAAATTGTGCTGCCAAGATGTGAAGAGAATACTGGGAATCTACCTGAACCAAACAAAGGATGCCAGGTCTCAGGGCATTCACATTTTTATTACCTATGGTGAGGTGGACAAAGGTAATCCAGCACCCAGAGGACCATCTCTGGCTGGATAGTCTCTTGCATACAGTTTAGTTATGAAAAAGCTGGTAAAATACCCCCCTTCCTGAGGCCTAAGAGCACATTCCACAAAGAGTACCTCTGCCTCTGTGGCATACATGAGGGGCATCCCACTATTGGACATTTGTAAAGCAGCTACCTTGAAAACAGTACATATCTTCACAAAGCACTATTGTCTGGACATACAGTCCCGAAGGGATGACAGCTTTTGGACTGCTATCTAACAGAATTTTTTCCTAAGTAGGTTCTGGACCCAGCCCCCCAAGGTACTGCTGTAGAGTCTGCTTGTGTAAAGCATCAGTGACGGATTCCTGGGGTTAGAAGAAAAAAATGAGTCACCATAGTAGTGATGTTTTTTCTCAGGGATCCCTCACCATGATTTATACTCCCTAACCCTGCATCCCCTTCCAGAACCTGAAAATTGGTTCACACAAGAATCAGTTCTTTCATTAAGGTTGCTTGTGCATTACAATTGCAGTTCCTTGACAATTGTAAGATGTGGTCAGTTAAATATTTTTTACCGTTTGAAATATTTTCCATATGATGTCTGTCCTTTGTTTGGTGTTTTTCTAAAATTCTGTCTAAAATTTGTTAGAAATTTTTGGTAGCCTTCTATGCAGTTTAAGTAGTCACAGCTCCTGCTGGCTATGGAAACAGATATGATCTTAGGGGCTGGAGTGGAGCATGACCACAGTGCAGAGTTTAAACCTTGATTCTGAGCTCCATAGTTAGCATATATTTCTGTCTGTGGGGCATCACTCTTTGCCAGGATGGTGATGCTTGTTTATTTCATAGTGAGGGATCCCTGAGAAGAAACAATATTACTACAGTGAGTATTTTTTTCTTTCCTCCAGTTTCCCCACAGTGTTTCTTTTCTATGTATGCTATAACCCGCAACAGACCATGGGTGTATCAGGGCATAAATGCACACCCTGGGTGCGTTGTAAGGCATGAGGGCTTGTCCGAGTGACTTCAACCAGCCAAGAAGTACATTGATGCCCCGATACACCCATGGGGCTAGAGTGGGTTATTGCAATTATAAAATGGAATGTTTTTTGAGTTAAAAAAAATAATCATAACTGCTTAATATTGTTTAAAATCATCTTTCTTTTCACTGTGTCTGTCTGCCAAGAAAAATAGTTCCTTAGGGAGCAGATGCCCCTTCCTGTCTAACACTGACTTTCATTGGTTGCCAGCTGCGTGTGGGCAGGTTTTTGATAATAAAAAACATGGAAGCCCTATTTCTCACTAGATGAGAGGGTTTACTATGAGGAATCCTTAAGTATTTTAAAACATCTGTTAACATTGCTTTTACAAAAGTCTTTACTTGCTCTGTTTCAGAAGAAAGCATGCTGAACTAAAAGCTGATGTCATTAGATAGTCAGCCAACTCAGCTCGTAGCATCTTTCAAAAAAAGAGGTGTGCAAGAACAAGGGGGCACAATTTGAAGATAGAAGGGGGGCAGCTCAGAGGTAATTTAAGGAAGTATTTTTTCACAGAGAGGGTTGTGGATGTATGGAACGGCCTTCCAGAGGAGGTTGTGGAGTCAAAAACAGTGGTGGAATTCAAGCATGCATGGGACAGTCATAAGGCAATTCTAGGGGGTGGGGCTAGGAAGAAGTAGGCTGCTGGTTAACTAGGATCTGCAGCTTATCCATCAGGTAGGGAAATGGGTAGACTGGGTGGGCCAAGCGGTCCTTATCTGCCGTCAAATTCTATGTTTCTATGTTTCTATGGTAAACCCACAAGGATACCAGTTCTATCCCTTTTACAGCAACTATGCATATGCTGGGCATTAATGAATGGCCACGCAGACCCGATCCACCAATGGGGTTGCACATTTTATGCAACCCATTTTATAACTTGCTACTGTACATTCAGTAGATGAAATGTTTACTATGGATGGAATGCAAAAATTCAAATCTCTGCCCAGTTCTACCAGCAGAATGTTTACCTCTACAATCACACAACAACAGGCCTCAGTTGGAACCAGGGCTTCTATTTTATCTGTAGTAGGATAAACAGCAGATATTTCCCACATAAGCTATTAAGGACAGGAGATGGATTTTGGTCAGCAAAGAAGCACCAGAAATAATTAAAGAACTGCAGTACTTCATTTTATAAGTTATGTATGTTTGCATGTAAGAAGACAATTGTGAGAGCAAATTAATTTAGTTATTTTATGTATGTGTGTGTAAGAAGAGGATTATGAGGGCAAATAACATTCAGTTATTATTGTTTTATTGTAAGACTGCTTTTAAGGGCCTACTTCAAGAGTTTTACTGAGTAAAGATTGTAGCCACCTTTGTGATAGAAAATTGTGGCTTACTGTTCATTGATTTTTTTTTTTAAGGATAAAAAGACTGACGGCAAGGGACTTTTTGTGATTTGTGATTTGTACTGAGATAACATCACTGCTTGGACTGGTTACTAACCAATCAGAAGACATATAAATCACATGCCATTTTATTATCTATCGTAATATATCACCATGTCACAAACAATCTATTCTGCTGGAACCCTCAATAACAAGCAGCCGTGGTTCTAAAAATTGTCAAACGTTTGACTGGTAAAGATTGCTGGAGGCAGGCATCCATTTTTCAGTGGACCATCCCATTACAAGTTATTCACATTCATGCCATTCCAGAACATACCAGTTAGAATGCATCCAATGACATTAAATACAACATTGAAGTACAATGTGTTATTTCCTTCCTGTTATGGTTACTTCCCATTTTCACTTGTGTTACCTGACTTTTGATGTCTAATGCAGGCTTTTAGCAGTGGTTCAATACATGTACTGGAGAGAAGATGCACTAATTCTGTCTTCATATTTCTTTGTCAGCTTGTCTTTTTTTCCGTTATAAAGGTCATCTTTGATATAGGTTGGAAGCACTTGGATCTGCTACAGTAGCTGTATTAATCAGACTTTCTACAGTCCCAAGGCACATGAACCTGAGTTGGACGTTGCACCTTAGGAAAGGATCAATAATCCTTTGTTCTTTCCTTTTCCCATAGTTCTGCTTCATTATAAAATGGATAAAGATAGTCCTGGATTCTGATTGGCGAAAACAGCTTTCCAACCATGTCCTTTTTTTACTATAACACACACACACACATATGCACACACATATGAAGTCTCAGTACTTGTGTTCTTACCACAACAAAAATCCATGTGCCACAAATGGAAATTTTAAAATCTCATTTGGCAGCCAGTTTTTTTCCCTGATCCATTTGCTTTCACCCTCAGTGGGTGTAGACATGCGTACACCAAGTAAGCACAGCTTAACATTTTGAATGGGTAGGGGGCAGCTGTTGCTCTTTCTCTTCCAGCTCATCTCAGCTCACTCACAGTAGCTCCATAATCAGCAACAGTTGTCAGCCACTGGATCGCTGTATGACCACTAGCTATCCGATCTTACTTGCTATCATCACTCTCGTTCAGTCTCTGATCTACCATTTTATACATTGGTTGGAATGCTGTTTTAGCCAATCAGAATCCAGCACTATCTTTACCCATTTTATAATGAAGCATAAAAAAGGGTGTAAAAATGAAAGGAAGATGGGATGGCAAAACCTAGTCTCTCTTTAGCACTTTCCCTGAGTCCTGGGCAACAACCTTATCTACCTAATGGTACACTAGTGCCATCTTCTGGCAGCCCATCAACAGAGGAACTATTTTGTTCAATATCGTAAGACTGTTTAATAGTTGTTGTTTTTTTAATTGTAAGAAAACACCAAAACTGAAGCACAAAATACATTTTATAAGTGCAATAACACGCTCCAGAGTGTTGGTTATGCTGTGATCTTTGACCTCTTCCCTCATACACTCTTAGACATGCTTTTAACACAACATAACCAACATCCTGTTGTATCTGGACAGTTGAATTATATGCTTTATGTTTCTCATTTGTTAAAAATTTAAACCAAATTTTAATAAAAAGTTTTAAAATAATACCTTAAATATGATTTATTTCTATATAAGATTGAACAGGCATTCTATTAACATCATATAATTAACTGCTGTTGTGATCCTCAATGTGTTTGCTGTAGCTGCTGCCACAATCATGTATGAATTCAGGATGGAGTGTGGTCAAAAGTGGAAGCAGACATGCAGTTGGGATTCTTAAAATACTCTGTAACATGAAATTTGTAACTTTTGATAGAAACATAAAATTTGACAGCAGATAAGGACCACTTGGCCTACCTAATCTGGCCATTTTTCCCTACCTACTGTTTCACTGTATCACTGCAGACCCTACTTGATTTCTGACTTATGCCCACCTTGTCTTATCACTAAGGTTCCCTTATGCCTATCCCATGCTATTTGAGCCCCATTACAGTTTTAGCCCCCACCACCTCTGCTGGGTGGCTGTTCCAGGCATCCACCACCCTCTCTGTGAAGAAGTACTTCCTTGTATCTCCCCTGAGTCTACCCACCTCTAGTTTCATAGCATGATTCCTTGTCCTTGAGCACCTTTTTTCTGAAAGATGCTTCCCTCTTGAACCTTATTTATACTTGTGAAGTATGTGCAAGTTTCTATCATATCCCCCATTTCCCTCTGTTCCTCCAGTGTATACATATTAAGGTTCTTTAGTCTTTCCACACAGGGCTTTTGATGCAGACCCTGCACCATTTTGGTTGCTCTTCTCTGGACCGCCTCCATTCTTTCTATGTCCTGCTGGAGATGAGGCCTCCAGAACTGGACACAGTACTCCAAGTGAGGTCTCACCAGTGATCTTTACAGGGGTAACACCACCTCCCTCTTTCTGCTGGAGATCCCCCCCTCCCTCTGCATACCAGCATTGTACTAGCTCTCCCTACTGCCTTGTCACACTGCCTAGCCACCTTTAGGTCATCAGATATGATAACTCCTAGGTCTCTTTCCTGTTTGGTGGATGTCAATACCTTTAGTCCCATTTTGTACTCCTCCCCTGGGTTTCTGTGCCCCAACAGCATGATTTTGTACTTTTTTGCATTGAAGACTAGTTGCCATACCCTTGACCACTCCACTAACCTTTACAGATTGCCTCATTTTTTCTAATCCCTCTGGAGTGTCTACCCCATTGCAAATTGTATTGTTATCCTCAAGCAGGCAGACTTTTCCCTCTGGCCCCTCTGCAATGTTGCCAATCATGACATTAAAGAGGACTGGTCCCAGTACAGATCCCTGAGGTTTCCCACTGGTCACCCTCCCTTACTTGGAGTAAGCCCCATTTACTACCACCCTCTGTCTCTTATCGCTTAGCCAATTTCTTATCCAATTTACCCCTCTCCCCTTAATCCCACTCCTAGGCTACCCAGCTTGCTTACTAATCTCTTATGCAGGATGGTTTCAAAGTCCTTGCTGGAATCCAGGTAGGCCACATCCACCGCTCCTGCCTGATCCAATTTCCTGGTCACCCATTCAAAGAAATCTATTAGATTTATTTGAAAAGACCTCCCACTGACAATCCATGCTGTCCTGTGTCCTGTAAGCCACTAGATTCAAAATATTCCACAATCCTTCCCTTCAGTAGTGATTCCAATAACTTCCCCACCACTGAAGTCAGGCTGACTGGCCTGTAATTGTCAGCCTCCTCCCTACTACCACTTCTGTGAAGTGGGACTACATCTGCCTTCCTCCAGTCCTACAGAACCTCTCCCATTTCTAGTGAGGGGTTGAACAGAATTGTCAGAGGTGTAGCCAGCAACTCCCTAAGTTCCCTCAGTATCCTTGGATGGACCCCATCTGTTCACATTGCCTTATCAACGTTCAGATTTGTGAGTTTCTTCAGGACTCTCGCCTCTGTAAATGGACTAGTGTCCACCTCCCTTCCTTCAATGCTTCTGTCACTTTTCTGTGGACCCTCTCCTTCCCCTTCTTCTGTGAACACTGAACAAAAGCATTTGCTCAAGATGTCTGCTTTTTCTTAGTCCCCCTCCTCACAATACACCCCTTCCCTTTTTGTATTACAATCCCTCCCCTGATCTTTCTCTTTTCAGTTACATACCTAAACAAGCATTTGTCAATGCCGAATGTTTGCTTGCTGGCATTGGCATTGGTAGTGTAGGAGTTACAGAGCTGCATAATAGGAATGGCAGTGAAGTATTGAAGTGAAGCCAACCCCATCACCACCCTGCAGATAGTGACAGGCATTGGGGTGTGCCTTTGGGTCATCAGGCATAACGGCCATGCCATTTCACCACACCCTACCGTGCAGACACCGACAAGTGTCACGGTGTGCCTTGGGGTCTTTGGCCCTTATGCATACCCCATTCCATCAGGAAATATTGTGAGATGTGTGTGGTATAGGAGAATGGGGTGAACTTTGGGGCCCAAGAGTGCAAGGCACACCTCCATGCCTCTCAGTGGCTGCAGGGTGTGGGTGGGGGTGGAATGGTATGAGCATTGCAGGTGACAATCCCAAGTCACAGCCCTGATGCCTGTCATTCTGTACAGGGTGGGGTGTTATGGTCGGAAACCCTAACGCCTCAGGCATTCATTGGTATTTTCACTCCAAATTTTCAACATGAGTTTTTTGTGACCCCCACCTCATGAACAGTGGCAATATCAGTTTGTTAGCCGAAAGCTGCTTTTGCACAGCGACTACGGCATTTGTCACCACAGGTGCAAAAACACATTCTGAACAGGATGTGAAAAATTACAGCTGTACTGTTCATGGGGAGGTGTAAAAAATGGCAGTGCTGAAAATCTGCAGTGAAAATATTAAAAACTGGTGAAGTCACGGCGTCGCGTAGAAACTGTGCAGCGTTACCCATAATGTAATTAGTTTGGGAATTGTTTACAGCAGATTGTCAACACAGGCATTTTGGGACCTCCGGTCATGAACAGTGTCACTGTGATTTTCTTTATCTGTCCCGAACAATGATTTCCCACAGCAACCACGCATTTCTGTGCTGAAAGTGTGAAAACACATTTCAGCCATGTTGTGAAAAAAGGCAGCTGTACTGTTCATAAGGAAGTGTGGAAAAATGCCACTTGTGAAAATGTGGACTGAAAATATTACAAATTCATGAACTCACGAGGGTGCGTGGAAACTGCACAATGCTCACTCGTAACACAGTCATTTTTAGGAATTTTTTCACCGAATTTTCAAAATAGCCATTTTAAGACCTCTGCTCATGAACAGTGTCACTGTGATTTTCTTTATGTGTCCCATATATTGATTTCGCACACCAACTGCGCCATTGTGCGCTACATGGGCAGAAAAATGTTTTGGGCGAGATGTGAAAAATGACAGCTATACTGCTCATAAGAAGGTGTGGAAAAATGGCATTGTTGAAAATCTGGAGTGAAAATATTGAAAATTTGCAAACTTATGGCGTGCGTAGGAACAGCATGCTGCAGTGTAAATAAAATAGTCATTTGGGAATTTTTCACCAAATTTTAACATAGCCATTTTAACACTTTTGCTCATGAACAGTGTGACTGTGATTTTCTTAATGTGTGCCATACATTGAGTTCACACACCGACTGCGCCATTGTGCTCTACATGTGCGGAAACACATTTTGGGTGAGAAGTGAGAAATGACAGCTGCACTGCTCATAAGGAGGTGTGGTAAAATGGCAATGTTGGAAATCTGGAGTGAAAATATTGAAAATTTGAGAACTTATGAGCGTGCGTAGGAACAGCGCAACGCATGCTCATAAAATAGTCATTTTTGGGAATTTTTCACCAAATTTTTAACGAGCCATTTTAACACCTCTGCTCATGAACAGTGTCACTGAGATTTTCTTAATGTGTCCGATCATTGATTTCACACCGACTGCGCCATTGTGTGCTACATGCAGGAAACACATTTTGGGTGAGATGTGAAAATTACAGCTGTACTACCGTAAGGAAGTGTGGTCAAATGGCAATGTTGAAAATCCAGAGTGAAAATATTGAGAAGTCATGAACCTCAGAGCGTGAGTAGGAACACAGCAATGCAAGCTCGTGAAAACAGTCATTCTTAGAGATTTTTCCGCCACATTTTTCAACATAGGCTTTTGAGACCCCACCTTATGAACACTGGCACTGTCATTTCATTAATCGGTCCCAAAAGGTGATTTTGCGCAGTGACTGCGAAATCACCCTTCAGGCCTGATTAACGCCATGACAGTGACATAATTCATGAGAAGGGGTCCCAAAAACCCCATGTTGAAAATTTGGTGCCAAAATTCCAAAAACTGCCTGAGATATGCAGCAAAGTTGAAAAAACCCTCTTCATTACATTATACAGCTTACTGGCATTTCCTCAGTTTGCGGTCGGCTTTGAAGAGTGCAGATGTGTTCCCGGTCCACCGAAGATCGTCGCGCCGAGATCTGGAGGTAAGTATGGGTGTGGGGGGTGTAGGGAGGCAGGGTGAGCAGTGGGTGGGCGTGGGTGAGGGCAGAGACAGTGAGGGACCGTTTTTGTGTTGCAGGTTTGTTTTTTTACAAAGGAGGAGACAACGCGGGATGTTTGCCATGCTGGGGTGAGCTCCCAGCGTGGCACAAGGATGGCTTGTGGGGGGGCGTGGAGCCGTCGGGGGATTGGGCACCCACGTCGGTGACAGCATCTGTTGCCATGCTGGGTGGGCTCCCAGCGTGGCACCCTGTACTGGGGGAGAGAGACAGTGGAGCCAATGGGGATTAGCCACCCGTCGGCTATACATGTGTAGCCACACTGGGGTGGGCACCAGCATGGCATGTAAAACTCTGTTTGCTGGGCGACAGCACAGAAGGGGGGATTAGGCACCCCCGCGTTATACAGTGTGAGGCTGAGATTTAGTATGCGTGCGTGCAAGCGTGTGTGTGTGTGTGTGTGTGTGTGTGTGTAGGGGAGCTGCGCATGAGCAGGCGATATCTTATCGCTGCTCACTGAAGCATAGTTCCCCCTTTCAACTGTATGCCAGTGCATTTTGGACTGTCATAGACAGCTCCAGCAGGCATTGGAGAACTGGGGCCGCACCTGCAAACACACTGACTGAATTGGAAGAGGGCTGCCACACCTCCGAAAACTCGGATGATGGCACTATGTTTCTTGCACATGCGTGCAAACAAACATAAAAATGTATTGTCCCCTTTCTTTACTTACTGGGATATTCTCTTCTCTGTTTGTGCCTTTGCACTCTTACCTAACTAATTTCCCTGCCTCCCTCTGTTTCTCTAGACATAACTCCTTATCCTCCTCTTTTAGTGTTTTCCACCTCCTGAATGCTAACTTTTTTCCCCTTACATTTCTTGCCACCTCCTTAGAGAACCATAGTGGCCTATTTTTCCTCTTGACTTTGCTAACTAGTCTGATGCAGATGTTTGTTGCCTTCTCTATTCCCCTTTTACCTTTGTCCAAAGTTCCTCTACTCCACCCTAGGCCTACCCCCCAGCCAGGGCATCCCGGAAGTATTTCCCCCCCTTTTTAAAATCAGCTGTCCTGAAGTCCAGGACCCTAGACCTTGTGTGGCTCAAATTTTGCCATAGTCCTGATACTGAACCACACAGTATGGGGTCTGTTCTCAAACAGAGGTTACCAAGGGGTGCATAACTTAGTTATCATTAAATTACAAAAATAAAAAAATATTTTAAACATGAAAATAGTCCATCATTTGTGTACCAGCTTGTAGAGATACACAACATAACGTCAAATTTCTAAAACATCCCTTTTTATAATTTTTTTGTTTTAATGTGTGCTTAGAAGGTAGTTTTCTGCTCCCTGAAGTGTGACATTTTGAGGCATGTGTTTTGTATTGGCTATTATGAGCTCATTGTGCTTCACAGTATGCAATTAGAAGTATGGGGTTAATGCTACCATTATAAATTAGCAGGTTTACAGTGTCCTTTTGCCTTCTACTGCTCCCTTTAGGTGCTGTGGTGCTCTGAATATTCCGTGATGGGTGTAACCTGTGGTGTCTGCATTTGTTACACCCATCACGGAGGCCCCAAACATACATTCCATTAAATATTTTTAATTTGCAGGAGTTGTGATGTGTACAGCAAACTCCTGACTTGTGCTGGTAAATTGTGCTCTTTCCCTGTACTTCTGCAAGGCACTGCAAATCAGACATTTGACCCCCCACCTGACGTGGTGTCTGAGATTCCCGTGTGTTTGTGCGTCATAGGTGGGGGGGTCAATTTACATTCTTGCAGTGCATCTGAGCTGTTGTGTCATTCACTTGGGATTCAAATTTCACAGATTGGGCTATAAAGCCGCGGTTCAACTCTTTCTCCCACTTGTTCACCCCCAGGGAGAGAAAACGCTGATCATGTCCGAAAGAAGTGAGCCCATTACGAGCGACCTTAGGTAAGGCGTTTTTTTACGCTCATCACGGGGGACAAGTTGCTGTGCAAGAAATGGCCTGCGGTTCTGCGAGTAGGAATACTGCAGAGGTTGCCAGTCTCTGGGTTGAGTTGGCCATGATTAAGGAAGCCTTCTCCCCCACCCAGAGGCCACCAAATCCACACCTACTACCTCAATGGTTGCCCAACAGGAGGCGTGGATGGACTACAGTGGTCTTAGGCAGGGTAAGGGAGGTGGGTCAGAAGCACATCCCCTGCAAGTTCAACTGAAAAACTCGTATGCTGTTTTGGAGGAATGGGAAGGCCCCACGGAGTCACCCATAGTTGGGCCCAGGGAGGATGAGTGGGACCTCTACAATGGAGCCCCAAGGGTGGGTGGTAGAGGACCCTGAATGAAGAGGAATCTTCTCCTGGTGGGGGACTCCATTATCTGGGGAGTGGAGTTGGGGACAGGTAGCAAGAAGGATAGGGGAGATAAAATGCCTACCTAGAGGAACAGCTTGGAGGGATGGAAAGTAGATCCAGAGGATTGCTAGGGCAGTAGCAAGAAGGGGGGGAGCTAGATGTCATTGTCCATCTGGGAACCAATGACCTGGCAGGAGACAAGGCAGAGATAGGAAGAGTGCAAGAGGAGTTCAGAGAGCTAGAGAGGGGCCTAAGGCAGACAGCATGCTCCATGACCTTCTTGCAGGTGCTGCCTGTCCATGGCAAGGGGAAGGCTAGGGATCTCCACACCAGGGACTTCAAAACTTGGTTGTAGACCTGGTGCAGAGAGCAGGGTTTCAGCTTCATTGGGACTGGGGACCCACATGGGGGGATGTGGACCTGTACAGGGGCAATGGCCTACATCCTTCTAGGAAGGGGACCGTTGTCCTTAGTGAATGGTTTAGATGCTTCATTGGCAATCATTTAAACTAGCCAAGGGAGATGGAGGAAGGAAGCAGGGTAAATTATACTGCCCACCACCACAGGATAATGTAGCCAGCATGGAGGACCATAATGTCACAATATTGCCAGTATGACCTCAGCAAAAGGGGAGAGAAGAGGAAAAACAAGGTAGGAAGGGGATATAAGGTGGGGAATTTGCAGAAAATGGAGGGTCATGTGTGCAAATACCCACAGACTGGGGAATAAAATCCAGGACCTGTATGGCTTGATGGTGGAAGCTGACCTGGACATTGTAGCTATTACAGAAACATGTTATAATGGGTACCATGACTGGGACATAACTATACCAGGTTATACTTTAATAAGGAGAGACAGGGTGGGTAAAAAGGGAGGAGGGGTGGCTTCTTATATCAAGGAGGGTATAAAGGCTATGGAGGTGCAAGGAATGCAGGGGGAGGCAGAGGCACTGTTGGTCACCCAGCAGATGGGCTATGGCACAGCCAATTCCACAGGTGTGATCTACTGATCCCCAGCACAAGAGGAGGAAACAGACAGGGATCTACTGGAAGCCATCCATATGATGGCAGCTAGAGGGGAAGTGCTGCTGTTGGGTGACTTCAGTTTGCCAGATGTTGATTGCAGCGTTCCAGCGGCTGCACAGCCAGAAGCCCAGACATTCTGGACTCCGTGCAAGGTACATTCCTCAAGCAGCTATTGCTTGTGCCAACCCAGGAGACAGCCAGGAGAGAGTGATTCTGGACCTGGTACTAACCCATGGGGACAGAATTACAGATGTCAGGGTAGGTGAACACCTGAGAACCATCGCACAGTGTGGTTCAATATTAGTACTACAACAGGGTCAAACCATATGAAAGTGAGGATCCTGGACTTCAGCAGAGCAGATTTCGTTAGGATGGGGGTATGTCTCAGGAAAGGCCTAGCAGAAGGGGAAAATTGGGGGGAAGTCCAGGAGCAATGGGCCCATCTGAAAGGAGTGACAGTGGAGATGACAAATCTCTGCTATCAGCTTACAAACAAAAGCAAGAGAAACAGAAAAACACAGTAGTTCTCAAGGGAAGTGGCCAGGAAAGTAAGGGCAAAGAAGTTGGCCTTCAGGAAATAGAAGGAAACACAGAAGGAGAAGGACAGGGCAGTGTATCTGGAAAAGCAAAGGGAGGCTGGAAAAGTTGTCAGGAGTGCTAAGGTGAAAACAGAGTTAAAAATAGCAAAAGAAGTTACACAAGCCACATGTCAATGCCGAATGTTTGCTTGCTGGTAATAGCATTGGAAATGCAGGAGTTAGAGAGATGTGGAATAGGAATGGCAGTGAAGTATTGAACTTCACACCAGCCCCACCTCCACCCTGCAGAGATGGGCAGGCATTGGGGTATGCATATGGATCGTCGCCCATAACGTTCATGCCATTTCACTTCACCCTATCCTGCAGACACTGACACATGTTGAGGTGTACCTTCTGGTGTTCGACTGTACAGTCACCCTATTCCATAAGGACATACGCTGAAATGGGTGCAGTACAGGAGAATGGGGTGAACTCTGGGGCTGAAGTGTTCAAGGCACACCTCGATGCCTGTCACTGACTGCAGGGTGGTGGGCTGGGGGTGAAATGGCATGAGCATTACAGTCGGCAATCCAAACGCACACCCCTGATGCCTGTCAGTCTGTACAGGGTAGGACGTTATGGTCAGACACCTTAACGCCTCAGGCGTTTGTTGGTATTTGCACTGCAAATTTTCAACATGCCCTTTTTGTGAACCCCAGCTCATGAAAGCATTTGGGACCTCTTCTCATGAACAGTAGCACTGTGATTTTGTTAATGTGTCTCAAACTTTGAGTTCCCACAGCGACTGTGCCATTCTGCGACACATGTACGAAAACATAGATCAAACACAGATCGGGCAGGATGTGAAGAATGACAGCTGTATCATTCATAGGGAGGTGTGAAGAGATGACAAGGTTGAAAATCTGTAGTGAAAATATTAAAAATACTCAAGATTCTGGGCTTACGTGGAAACTGCATAACGTACGCATGTAACACAGTCATTTAGTGGAATTTTTTCATCAAATTTTCAACATAGGCATTTTGTGTCCTCTGCTCATGAACAGTGTCACTATGATTTTCCTAATCTGTCCCAAACATTGATTTCCCACAGTGACCACGCTATTCTGTGCCAGATGTGTAAATGCATATTTCAGGCAGGATATGAAAAATGACAGCTATACTGTTCATAAGGAGGTGTGGAAAAATGCCAATGTAGAAAATCTGAAATGAAAATATTACACATTTGTGAAATCATGCGTGTGCATGGAAACTGTGCAAAGCTAGCTCGTAAAAGTCATTTGTTGGATTTTTTCACCAAATTTGCAACATAGGCTTTTTGAGAGCCCACCTCGTGAACACTGGCACTGTTGTTTCATTAATCAGTCCTGGAAGGTGATTCCGCACAGTGACTGCAAAATCACCTTTTGGGACTGAATAATGCCATGACAGTGGCTGAATTCATGAGGAGGGGGTCCCAATAACTCCATGTTGAAAATTTGGTGCCAAAATTCTCAAAAATGCCTGAGATATGCACCAAAGTTGAAAAACCCCTATTTATGCCATTAAACAGTTTACTGGCATTTCTTCAGTTCGCGGTCAGCTTTGAAGAGTGCAGACGTGTTCCTTACGTGGAAACTGCTGAATGCATGCACATAACACAGTCATTTAATGGAATGTTTTCATCAAATTTTCAACATAGACATTTTGTGACCTCTGCTCATGAACAGTGTCACTATGATTTTCCTAATCTGTCCCAAACATTGATTTCCCACAGCAACCACGCTATTCTGCACCAGATGTGTAAATGCATATTCCGGGCAGGATATGAAAAATGACAGCTATACTTTGAAAATCTGGATTACAAATTCACAAAGTTATGAGCTTGCGTGGAAGCTGCACAACGCATGCTCGTAACACAGTCATTTTATGGACTTTCATCTCCAAATTTTCAACATAGGCATTTTAGGACCTCTGCTCATGAACAGTGTCACTGTGATTTTCTTATTGTGTCCCGATCACTGAGTTCCCACAGTAACCACACTATTCTGCACCGGGAGTGTGAAAACACATTTCGGTCATGATGTGGAAAATGACTGCTGTAATGTTCATAAGGAGGTGTGGAAAAATGGCAATGTTGAAAATCTGGAGTGAAATATTACATTCAGCAGAGTTATGCGCATGTGTGAAACTGTGCAAAAGCAAGCTAAATAAAACAGTAATTTTGTGTTTTTCACCAAATTTGCAACATAGGCTTTTGAGAGCCCACGTCATGAACACTGGCACTGTCTATTTCATTAATCAGTCCCGGAAGGTGATTCCGCACAATGACCGTGAAATCACCTTTCAGGACTGAATAATGCCATGACAGTGGCTGAATTCATGAGGAGGGGTCCCAATAACCCCATGTTGAAAATTTGGTGCCACAATTCTCAAAAATGCCTGAGATATGCATCAAAGTTGAAAAAAACCCTATTTATGACATTAAACAGCTTACCGGCATTTCTTCAGTTCGCAGTTGGCTTTGATGAGTGCAGACGTGTTCTCGGTCCACCGAAGATCATCGCACCAGGCTCTGCAGGTAAGTATGAGGTGGGGGGTGTGGGGAGGTAAGGTGCACAGTGGGTGGGTGCGGGTTGGGGGAGAGAACGGTGACCAGCATGGGACAGTTTCCTTTGTTTCAGGGAGGAAAAAAAAAGGCACAGGAAGGTTTTTTTTTCAGGCTTGCTTCCAGAACACTGGGGTGGGCTTCCAGTGTGCCACCTGCCTTTTTTGGGGTAGGTGTACTTAAGCCAAGGGGGATTGGGCACCCCCTTGGCACACAACAAATGGGGGAGGGGGTTATATCATGCCGACAGGGAGTGAGCTCCCCCATCAGTAAATGAACTGGGTCAGGGGCTGCTGATAGGGGGATTGGCCATCCCCATTCAGCTTTCATCGGACTGAGATGCGGCGTCAAGCCACCGCCATGTTTACATATTGTTACACTAGGCAAGATACCATCCTGCAATGACAGGTCACTCCCTCATTGCAGCAGAATAGTTGATGCTGCAATGATGAGGTGGCCCCTCATTGCAGTGGCAAAAATGCTTCAACTTGGTGGCACTTTTGGATACCTGTGTCATCAGCACACTGTACCGCCATTGGTCCACCAGTACCAGTCCCCTAAATGCAGTGCCTCCATTGGCTGCCACAGTGCCGCACTTCCACAATCCACTTCTCTCCTAAGCTGCTGCATGTTTCTTGTGTATGCACACAAGCAAACATAAAAAGGGGACAAGACTTTCTATAGGTACATTAGCAAAAGGAGAAAGACCAGGAAGGATTGCAAGGCTAAAAGGAGAGGAAGGAGAGGACATGGAAGGAGACCAGGAAAAATCATCAGTCCTAAACAAATATTTCTGTTCAGTAGTCACAGAGGAAAGGGAAGGGGAGGGACCACAGCTAAGAAACAGGATTGGAAGGGAGGAGGACACCAGTCTATTTACAGAGGAGAGAGTCCTAAAGGAACTCACAAAACTGAAGGTGGACAAGTCAATGGGATCAGATGGGATAGACCCTAGAATATTAAAGGAGTTAAGGGAGGTACTGGCAGCACCACTTGCAGCCTTTTTCAGAAGGTCATGGAATATGGGAGTGGTTCCAGAGGACTATAGAAGGGCTTATGTAGTCCCTCTCCCAAAAAGTGGGTGCAGGGAGGAGGCTGGAAATTATAGACCTGTCAGCCTGACCTCATTGATGGGAAAGCTTATGGAATTGCTGCTAAAATAAAGGATAGTGGAGCTCCTTGAATCCAGCAGAACACAAGATCTGAGGCAGCATGGATTCATGTCAGGAAAGTCATGTCCAATAAATCTGATAGATCTCTTTGACTGGGTGATCAAGGAAGTGGATCGGGGGGGCAGTGGATGTGGCCTACCTTGACTTCAGCAAGGCATTTGCCACTGTTCCATTTAAGAGGCTTGTAAACAAGCTGGGCAGCCTTAGATTGGGTCACAAGGTGGTGAACTAGGTTTGGAATTGGTTGAGGGATAGAACACAGAGGGTGCTGGTAAACAACTAAATCTGAGGAAGAGAGGATGACCAGTGGGGTGCCACAGTGATCAGTTTCTTGGGCCAGTACTGTTTACTATCTTCATGAGTGACATTGCAGAGGGGCTGGAGGGGAAAGTATGCCTTTTTGCAGATGACACTAAGATCTGCAATAGGGTAGATACTCCTGGAGGGTTGGAAAAATGTGAAAGGACTTAGCTAAACTGGAGGAATGCTCCAGAGTGTGGCAGCTAACATGTAATATGAAGAAATGCAAAATCATGCACTTGAGACACAGGAACCCAGGGGAGGATTACATGATGGGTGGGGAGTTATTAACAGCCATGAAAGAGGAAAGAGATCTGGGGATGATCATATTGAATGACCTAAAGGTGGCCAAACAATGTGCCGAGTTGGTAGGGAGGGTCAGTGGGATGTTGGGGTGCATAGGGAGTGGTATCACCAGCAGAAGAAAAGAGGTGGTGATGCCACTGTATTAATCATTGGTAAGACCTCATTGGAGTACTGTGTCCAGTTCTGGAGGCTGCATTTCTGAAAGGACATAGGGTAGAGGCAGTTCAAAGAAGGGCAACAAAAATGGTGCAGGGCCTGCACAAAACATCATACAAGGAAAGACTGGAGGAGCTCCATATGTATACCTTGGAGGAGAGGAGGGAGAGGGGAGACATGATAGAAACCTTCAAGTACGTAAAGGGAATAAAGAAGGTGCAGAAGAGAAGCATCTTTCAGAAAAGAAGATGATCTAGAGCAAGAGGGCATGACATGAGACTAGAGGAAGGTAAACTAAGGGTAACTTGAGAAAGTACTTCTTCATGCAAAGGGCGGTGGAGGTATGGAACAACCTCCCCACGGAGGTGGTGAGAGCAAAGTCAGTGAGTGAATTCAAAACTGCATGGAATAGACATAGGGGAACATAGCAATTCAAAGGAGGAGGTAAAAGCAGAGATAAAGTATGATCTCCAGCATTTTTAGTATGTAGGGAAAATGGTAGACTAGATGAGCCTATTGGTCCTTATCTGCCATCAAATTCTATGTTTCTGTGTTTCTAAATCAAAATAAGTGCACTGTTACGCATTTGGGGAAAAATAACCCGAGGTATAAATATATGTTGGACAACACCTCACTAAGGACCACAGCAGAGAGAGAGAGAGAGAGATCTGGGAATCCTAACAACTGATTATATGAAATTTATGTCACATTGCAAAAACAGAACACAAAAAAACAATGAAATATTAAACTGCATTTTTAGGCACATAGATGCAAGGAATAAAGTAGTTATCCTGTCCCTATATACTTAATTAGTTAGACCAGTGCTGGAGTATGAAGCCCAGGTCTGGTCATCATATAATAAGGGAGATATAGCTATGCTGGAGAGAATCCAAAAAAGAGCTACCAGGGGAATAAGTAATATGGTAGGCAAGACTTATGAAGAGTGATTGGGTTCATTAAACTTCTTTACTTTGGAATACCAGAGGAAAAGGGGAGATATGAGTTTAATACATAAAGCATGCTCGGAGAATGATTTGTGGGACAATCTGGGCCTTGAAGCCTCTGACAATGTGTATAACACAAGGTCACATCCCATGCAATTGAAGGCTACACAGACAAAACTAGTGAAATCCAGCAAATGGCTTAATCAGAGAGTCATTTTTGAATGGAACAGATTGCCCCTGGAGGTGGTGGCATGTGAAACTACAGAGGTATTCAAACATAAACTCGATAAATTCTATAAAGGGTAAAATGTTTTACTTAGCAATCACAATGGACTCAAGTCTTCTGGCTCTGAAATATTCCTATGACTCCTATGGTTCCAATAAAATCTAACAACTCCTGCCCTCATAGCCACCTGACCTGAAACAGTAACAAACAAGAGTGAGGTGTTCTGTTCTCACAAATCCTGAAGCAATGCACTAGTAAGAACGGTGACTCACTCCAGCAAATAATATCTGTTATTGGTTTTATGTCAGTGTTCAACCAGTTTTACATATGTGATGTTTCACCAGCTATTCAGCTTTTTCAAGGCAAACAAAGTCTAAATTAGAATTTAAAATCAAAATATACATTCCCATAAATAATATACAATAATGTATTAAACAATATATAATGTATTCACGGATGGTCAGTCCATTTTCACCTTAAGAGAGGTAAAAGGGATTCTAAACAAACTGAACATACAAAAATGAAACCATTATATCATACTAGGTATTTTTTGAAAGTCTAAAATAAAAATATAATAACTAATTAGGCAGTATTCCTACTATTTTGTTAACTTGTAAATGAATTTCCTTAATTATGTAATTCAATCAACCATGTACTCTGTCACTTCTTATAAGATAATAAACTGAAAACTTAAGAAGTTGTCTGTAAAATATCAAATAAAGAAGTGTGTACTGGGGTGGTGGTGCTCTAGTTGAATTGCAACTATTCAAACTGTAGAAACCGGGCACTCACCAACCATTATAGCTGGAGACCATAACTTTTCAACTTCCACAGTCCAAAAAGTTTATTCACATCCCCTCATGGGTTAAACAGGAGCCCTTTTAAACACACACCTTATTTGCACCTGTCAGCTTTGAAAAGCACCTAGTATGGCACAAAAATATTTTGCTGTGGAGGGGCAGTCCCTTCATCTTGCTGCTGTTATGATTTTAAGCAATAGAGAAGATTATCCTAAACACAACTCAGTGTGCTTTTGTTCCTGAAGTGGAGGCTGAGGAGCTGAGCTCTTGAGAAAAAGTGTGAGTGTATTTGAACTGCTTTGGCACTGGTCCTTGCCATTTGGAGCCACCTCCTTGTGACTGGCTAGTGACTTTTCTGGTGTGCTCAACGGTCCACCTTGGGATGAATCCAATTCCAGGCATGTTGGAACACAGATCTATGGATTCTAACAGGGATACCCCTCCCTCCCTTCCAGGCTACTTTGAATGGTTTTGTGGACTCACTGTTTTGTCATGAGGGTGAGACAAATCCATTTTTAATTTCTAACTCAGAGCAATCTAGCACATCAATACCTTTTACAAAGGCTACTACAATGAATGCTCCAATAGATATCAAATCTGCATTTACACAATTGGAGAGGATCACTTTAAAAGTGAGAAGAATGTTCTGGCAGCGCCTCTCACTAATGGCATATTGAGCTGTTAACAGGGTTCCAAGGGGACTTCATTTTATCAAGCAACCATCTTTTGGGACAGGACATGATTCCTTCTTGATTGGTCCACAGGAGTTTTTGTTAGAATCCTCAGCTGATTTGATAAAATATGTTCCAAAAGATGCTGAAGTAGTCGAACAGGAAATCAAGATGGAAGTTTTAGAAAAAGAAACAATAGCGCAAACATTTATGAGTCATCAGGACTACAGACAGATTAGATGGCAATTGGAGGAGACCATCCAAAAGAGTGATGAATGAATGAAAAGAGTAAAGCCTAACAAGTTTGAATGAGATAGAAGGGATAACCTGGAAGGAAGGATTTTTAATTGGAAGAAACAAAATAAAGTGATTAAGCCCATCTTGAAATAAACAAGTGAATGTGCAAAGTAATCATATTGCACCTAACTTATACTGGTGGATCCATGCCTGAGAATAACTCTGCTTTTTTATATTCTAGTCAGGAGGATCTGCCAGTGAATCAAGAAGCCCCAGCTGTGCAGAAGTTAATTCAGGCTGTGATCTTAAATGTGGAAATCAACCTCTTGACTCATCCAGCTCCCGATACCCAGATCACCAGACTACTGGAACATACACTGAAAAGGAGTCTTCGAAATGCAAGATTCCAAGAAGACTGATATGAACAGGAACCATGAAAAAGGCTCAGAAGAGGAGAGGGTCAAGGGAACCATTCCCATGGCAGATGGGGGACATACAATTATGACCACAACAATTATCATCTTCGGGGCAATTGGAACCCACAGAACAACAGGTACTGATTAATATTGACAAAAACAATATTGTCATTAACATTTCTGACTATCATTTGCAGGAGGATGAATATCAGGTTTTACAAAAGGATTTAACTTCCATCCTGACAGAAAACAATTGATGAATTTGAGACTTTTTTAGACTTGCATAAATTCACCCAAAAACTGCATCTAAGGGTATTCTGTTTTCAGAAGGAGGACTGTGATGATACTGTGGTTCATTGAATGATTTAAATGATACACAGGAATGAAATGGAGCAATTGTGACTTTTAAACCCATATCCACTTTTGTCCTGCCCCCCTCAAATGTGATTCTCATTGTTTGAGAAAGCATGTATTCAAGATTTAGAAAATATGTTTCAGCATTTGGAGACAGCAAGATATCATAATTGCATCGCTTGAGAAAAAGCTGTAATAAATAGATTGAAAAGTAATAATGACCTCATTATTAAACAATCAGATAAGGGGGCTTCAATTGTTGCATGGGGTAAGGCAGATTATGGAAAAGAAATGTTAAATCAATTATCCAATACTGATTTAATGTACCATTAGAAAAAGATTCAACTGATTCTTTTAACAAGGAAATTGATATTTTGATTAATAAAGCCCTATTGAATGGGGTCACCACCAGAGAAACACCTGTTTTTTTGAGAGTGGACCATCTGGTACAATCTGTCCAATGTGGACTCCTTAAAGTAAATAAAAGTTTGACTAATCCTTCAGCTTTCCCCATAATGGCTAGTATTGGTTCAGACACTGAACCACTGGCAAAGTTTATTGATGGATCTATCAAGGGTGTTGCACAACAAACTAGATTGTACCTTAGAGATATGACCCATATAGTAAATCTTGTGGGGGGCTATCTGTGTGGAACCGGTATGGTTTTTTAGTTACAATGGACACAAACATTCCCTACATGGATGGTTTGGAGGCAGTTTGTAAATCTCTGTATGATAACATATCGTATACATCATCATTTTTTAAATTTCTAGTTTTACTTAGTGAAAAAGTTCTTACTTGTAGCTGTTTTTTGTTTAAAGATAAGATGTATTTACAGAGACAGGGTACCACCATGGGGGTAGCCATGGCCCCTAACTATGTAATCTTATATATGTCTCAATGGGAGCAGGACAGTATTTACGATGAATCAAACCCTTTTTTTGATAAAACTGACTTTTACAAGTCTTTTATTCATGATTTTTTTTTATTTGGAAGGGATCTCAAGTGGAGTTGAAGGAATGCATTACATACTAGAATCAACCAATCAGAATGTGAGACTCACCATTACATATGACCTGTGCTCCATTAATTTTCTTGAGCTAATGATTATTAAAACAACTGAAGGGGAACTAATTACAGACTTATAAAAAAAACATTACTGACAAAAACTTATTTCTGCACTGTGATGGCAGTATAGCCTAGTGGTTAGAGTAATGATCTGTGAATGAGATTGGTACATCCATTAGATCTGGGTTTGATTCCCTCAACCTCCACCTGCATACTGTGTGACTCTGAGCAAGTCACTTAATCACCCCAGTGCTCCCGGGTCACCCCTGAAAACAGGCACTTGTGCCTAGTGGTGCTTGCTCAGTTATCAAAAAAGAATACAATAAAATGACATGGGAAAAAAAATGATAGCTGTCATCTTGCACATATAAAAAATAACATACCTGCGGGACAATTAATGCTGGTAAAGTGCAATTGTAGTAGAGAAAGGTATGCCATCTCTAGGTCAACACTTTTACTGTGAATGACATTACTGTGACAACAGTGCCAGGTCACTGTAATGTTGGTATAGAACCCCAGAACTGCTTTCTGGGGGTCTTGCACCCCCTCCCTGAGTCAACTCTGACTCAGAGTTGATTATTATAATTATGGGGGTGTGGGGACACAGCCCCCCGCATGGGGGACTTGGAGGCAAAGCCCCCCTGAAGAACACAGAGTCTCCAGTGACCCTCTTTATGCCAACCACAATTGCGGTTGACATAAAGGAGTGCTGTAACATCGGTCTACAATGAAATTGTCGATCAAGTGTCATAGATCCATAGGGAAAATTACTATGAAATACAAGCAGAGAGTCTCTTGAATAGATTTTTAAATGGATGTGTGGTGAGATAAGGCCATATTTTATTATTTTGAGTCATATTTTAAATAACTTTATGTACAATATATAATGCATTTGAGATACCCATGGTAGCCAATGTAAGTGCAAAGCATCATGGATACAAAAAAAACAACATAGGCCCTAGACTAAGGTTGGAATTTCTGCTACTGGGCAGAAAAGCTGTTTGTGGCTAGACAGGAAACTGGAGTTAATTAAACTGTCTAAAAGGAGATAAAAGAATGATCACGCCTACCTGGGAGGCCAGCTAGGCCCATTTGTCTGTGAAAGGACAGGACCTCATGAAGAGTCGGGATGTTTGGGCATCCTTTGTGTTGAGAGGTCTGTAGTGAATTAAGCTCATTACAACTGAATAGGGCTACCATTTATATAAACAGCTGTATTTAACTGTTGAGTAACAGTGGCCCTCTCCCAGCAAGGAGGCCTGGACTGTCACCCACAGAATCTAGTTTGAGCTGGCTAAGCTCATGTTTTTTTTCTATGTTCAGAAACTGTATATCTGTGTTATTGTAATAACATACTGAAACCTAATTGGTTGGGTAAGCATAGAAACTGAAATGCTAGCAAGTCACAGGTCTAGCCACATTGACTAGACCTCCCCTCTTGAATCCCTTTATCTTGAACCCCTTTAAAACAAGGATACAGAGGGGTGTCTGGGCCTTTTTGATGCCTTTTGTTGTTTTCTTGCTTGAAGCAGTTGGGACCCTGCTGTCTTGAGTAGATACAATTTCTTCTGGATCACTGAGAGCCAAGACTTCTACCAGCATGCTTCTATGGACACTTTCATACTTCAAAATTCCAACTGAGGACCTAACATAGGCTTTTAACCTCAGAGTTTAGAGTGTAGACTTTTATGTATATTTTCCTTTTATTTTCAATATCCTGTAACCAATGTCTAAATTGTTTTGTCTTTATATTATTTACTGCATTTATTAATTTAATTAGAAAAGCCTTTGGCTTATTTAAAAATAATTCTGCCTATGTCATTTTTGTGTGTGGCTGTCTTGGTAAAGGTTGTTCAAATGATACCATGCCTATGTGACTGTTTTAAAGCTAAACACTACCAGAGTGAAGTACCATTTGGGGACTTTGTGACGAAAGGAGGGGAGGAAACATGAAGGATCCCAGGAGGAGCCAGTGGTGGGATTTGAGCCAAGCACTGAATTTCTGGGGAAAGACACACATAGAGTGTATAGGACCCCCCTTCCCTGAAGCCTATACATGCCTGTGGCTTTCTGGTTTGTGGTGTAGTGACTGAAAGGGTTCTACCCCAGGAACACAGACTCAAGACTGTATTTGTATCCCCTCAAATGGAGAAAGGGTATCTCTGACCCCATTTCCCCCCCATCACAAGAGAGATTTGCTGTGATACAGAGAGAGGAAAATCCCACCCATGGGAATGAGCTTGTGACAGGAGGTTATGATCCAAATGTTGTTTTGAGGACAAGAGGAAAAAGTGGATGCCCATCCCAGAAATTTACTTTTATCAGCTAACAATAAAAAGTTTGGTAGGAATTAAAATAGGACTATAGGAATTAATAGAACACCGAACTGTATCACAACCTTTAGTCCACAAGTGCACTTAGTTAACTCTATCATTCAAAAGAACTGGCCATTATTAAACACAGAAAGGAAATAGAATGAGGTCACACAAAATGCCCCTAGGATGATTTACAAAGAAAGGCATAACTTATCTGATGAATTAGATCAGAGTACCTATTGGGAAGGACAGGGAGATCATAATAAACATAAGCACTTGCCAGCAGGTAACCATAAATGTGGAAATTGTATGTTTTGTAAATATAGTATACCAGGCAAAAACTTTAAACATCCAGGGCCCAATTCTCAAAGCACTTAAAATGATGCAAGGTGCCTGCATCAAAGATAAAAGATGCAAGTGGCACCTTGCATCACAAAATGTGATCTGAGCTATTCTCAAAAGCAGCCTGCGTCAAACGCAGGCTGCTTACACTAAAGGGATATGGCCAGCCTTGCCCCACAAAATGGGCTGAGGCATAATGCTAGGGGGGCTTGTGGAAGATGCAGGCTGCCACATTCCTAAAACAGTATTACAAAAACTCCTCAAGAGGACAACTGTCTAAGTACCATTAGACCAGCCAGTGGCTGATCTATAGGTACTAAGTTGTCCTCTGGAAGTTGTGCTAATGTGCCAGGGCCCTGATCCTGGTGAATGAAATGCCCCCCAGCCCTGATCACTGATCCCCATTTAAATAAAATGCATAAATCACCCTGTAGGTCTAGGGCACCCCCCTAACAGCCCCAATCTCCAAGCCTCATGTACATATAATTAACGCCCTGTAGGTATAGGGCACACCCACCCCCCAACAGCCCCTGTCCCCTTGTACATAAAATTAATAAAACATCCTGTAGACATAAGACACCCCTGTCCTCAACAGCCTTGATCCCCAATCTCCATGTACATAAAATTAATAAAATGACCTGTTGGTATAGGGCACCCCCCCCCAATAGCCCTGATCCCCTACTGCTATGTACATAAAATAAATAAAATGCCCTGAAGGTACAGGGCACCCCCTTCCAACAGCCTTGGTCCCCAATCTCCATGTAAAATATAATTAAATTGTCCTGGTAGTCTAGTGGCCCCCACAGCCCCAAGCCCCGATCCTCCTGAAAATATGTAAAATATTCCCTGGTAGTCCAGTGGTTTGGGTCCCCCCCCAACCTGGTTTGCAATGCTCCACCACCTTGTTTCCCCCATGGCTGGCTGCAGACTGAGCTATCAATGAGTGCATACTTACAGTACGTGTTCATTGATAGCTCAGTCAGCAGCCAGCCATGGAGGTGTTGAGGAGGGCTATGCTGTTCGCTGGCTCAGGGTTTGGGGGACCGAGTTGATGGGGCACTGCAAACTGGGTTGGGGGAACAACTAGACTACTAGAGAATATTTGGCATATTTTCAGGGGGATCAGGGATTGAGGCTGAGGGGACTGCTAGACTACCTAGGTGATTTAATTATATTTTACATGGGGATTGGGGATCAGGGCTGTTGGGGAATGCTCAAGACCTATAGGGAATTTTATTCATTTTATGTACATGGGGGTTGGGGATTGGGGCTGTTAGGAATGAGGGTGCCTTAGACTTACAGAGCAATTTATTAATTATTTTTTACATGGGGGTTGGGGATTGGGGCTGGGGGGGGCACTAGGCACCAGGCAACTGCTCATGGTGCTATTGCCACAGCGCCGACCCATGGCCTGCAGCAAACCTTCCTGTTGCACCTTCTGTGTGGCGCAGGGCCAGGTTTGCCACAAGCTGTGGGACATTGATGCCAATAGAGAATAGCGCACAGTGTCTAATACAGAATATTGTCTTTTGATTTTATTTCATGCAATACAGAATATGTTGTTTATTTGGCAACTAGTAAAAAATGCTGTGCTTTCTATATAGGTAAGATTAAGAGGAAATTAAAAGAACATATAGGGGAACATACAAGAAGCTTTCAGAAACTTGATGGGGTTAGTGCATTAGCACAACATTGTCAGGAAAAAGGAAAGGTTCATCAGTTTTTATTTCAAGTCACAGAAAAAATTATGACAAAGTTAGATGTGGTGATTTAAATATTTTTTTAATGCAAAGCGAACCTTTTTGCAGTTTAAATTTAAGTCCCATGAATTGACAGAACTCAATGATAATTTTCAGTTAACACCTTTTCTACAGAAAAGTTGAAATCATTCAAGAATATTATATATAGTTATGTGGATTAGTTATATTAGCAATTGTTTATTATGTTTCTGAATATTTTATATTCTTATTTGTATTATATTAGGTATTATTGTACATTTTTGAATTGTATTAATTGGCCTGGGTGATAGGGTGCGATTTAATTATTGGGTTATTTATCACATGTGTAATTTGTATGTGTTCAGTTCAGTTAAATTTTATTGTTTGACAAACAACATTGTCATTACAAATACAAAAAAAACCCCATAAAACTATGAATTCACATATATTAGATAAAGCACTGTTATAAATATTGGCAATCTCTCAAAATTCCATTTAATTATCACATTCACTTTATAATTAAAATCATCTTATTTCTACTGACAAACTGTCTAATTTATTCTTATATTTTTCTTCTCTTCTTTTTGGTCATCCATTTTTAAATGTAATAATTTCCTTTCTATAGCTCTACAGAATTTAACAACTTGTTCTAGAATTTACTCATCAGTTGACTTCAATAGAAAATTTACTTGGTATTTAGGTTCCATTTCCAAGTTACCAAGAGTTTCGACCAAGTATAATGTACGGTACTATTCATACAGTGGACAAAGTATTAGGAAGTGTATATTATCATCAATCCCTAATCCACAAGCATGTATTATTGTATTATGTTTGTTTCCCCTGGTATATAGTCCTATTAGTCATCTTGATTTATTTAATTCAAAGTGAAATCTTGTAAAGCATTTTCACTTGTTTGAATTTTTTATTAACCCCAAATATGGTTCTGTTCCAAATCTTCTGTTTTTATTTTTCCCCAACCAGGTACTTTTTATCCTATTATTTATCAGCTCATTGGTTTCCTGTATATATACGTCTTTTATTCTATTCTTTATATCTTCTTGTATATCAAATGGTTTACTTAGGCTACACACCAGGTAATCCAACATTCCATGTGGTTTAATTACCTTTTCCAATATATTCATAGTTGGTAATATAAAGCCCATATCCTTATATGCTATAGCATCCTCCATGCATATTATTGATAGTCTTATTTCTTTCATTAGAAATACCTTAAACCAGTAGCATACTATTCTTTGTTCTATGTAACATTTCACTGGCAGTTGCCCTAGTTCTGTTCTAGTTAGTACGGATGATGTTCCATTGGGTAAACCCAATATTCTTTTATAATATTTATTAAGTGGGATTTTTAGTTCCTTATTATTTCCAAGCCCCGATATTTCTTCTCCATAAGTTATCTGACTTTTAATTTTTGCATTGAGAGCTCTAAAAGTCCCCTTAATGGAGCATCCCCCATATTTGTACATGAACCTTTCAATTGCCGATGTAAATTTCTTCATTTTTTTGAGTATACTCTTATTATGTTCATTCTATTTTAAGTTATAGTTAAAAACTATTCCTAAATAGCAAACATTCTGTACAGTTTCCAGGGAATAATTTCCACATTTCAATTTATTATCTATTCCCTTCCTTATCAATGATTTATTACATATCATATACTTGGTTTTCTCAAGATTTATTTCTAAATTTGCCTCCTGACATTTAATTCTAAAATACTGTAAGCATATTTTTATTCCTATATAACTTGTGGACATTAAAATAATGTCATCAGCATATGCCAAGAATAGGCAATATCTATTGCCCACCCTTGGCATATGGTGATCCTTCCTATATAAACTTTCCAGTACTCTATTCAAAAAAATATGTTAAACAGGTTGGGTGAAAGGATGCAACCCTGTCTTAGACCTAGAGTGGATGCAAATATCTCAGTTTTGTCCCCTTTTTTATTATATCTTATACACGTATAGTTATCATTATGCATAGAGGCCCGGATATTCAGAGCAGTTGCATATGGCGCACCTGAGTTGTTCCAGTGCGAGTACGAAAGATGCTCCGAGGAGCGATATTCAGTGGTAGCCATAGTGCAGTGCAAAACCCATTGCACCAAATGTGCAACCATAATACAGTATATGTGGTGCCAGTGCAAGGGGTGGTCCCATGAATATGCAGTGCAATGGCATATTCAACTGTGAAGCCATGGTGCAAGTGTGGAGCAAACCAAAGATGCTCCGACCAGACATGTTCCTACAAGAACAGGGCACAAACACACAGACAGCAGTTGTGCAAAGAGTGAGAGACAGAGTGGAGAGGGAGAGATAGTAAGAGAGACAGACAGACAGACAGAAGAACAGATACAGAGGAAGAGAGACAGAGAGGTGGTGTGGGAGAGGGAGAGGGGGCAGAGAGATGACACACACACACACACACACACACACACACAGATAAACAGTGTACCAGTGTGGCACACAGACAGTGGTGAACCACCCGGGGGACACTGGACTGAAGGAGTAATGTACAGTGTGCCGTTCCTGATGGAGGCAGTAATGAGGGGTGTGAGGAGGCAGGAGGAACAGCTACTTGGCTGACGAAGGGCTTATCTGTGGTATGCCTGATACAGGTGGTACCATGCCCGCATCACCTTTGAGAACTACAGTGACACTGAGATCATCGGCCGGTATCACCTGAACAGGGTCATTCTGAGGCAGCTCTGTGAGCTGTGCAGTGACGAGATGCAGGCACCCACCAGATGGAGTCATGCCATGTTGGTGGAGACCAATTTGACCGCAGCAATGTGCCTACTCCCCACGGGCATATTCCAATGACCAACAGGGGACACCACAGGCATCACCCAGTTGGCCATGTCCTGCATCCTCACACAGTTCCTCAATGCTCTGCTGCCATGTGCTTCAGAATTCATGTTTCCCCAGCACACAGGCCAAGTGTACAGCAAACATGCCCTTGTATGGGTCACTGGTGCGGCTGGATATGGAATACTGCACACAGTTTTTGTCTTCAGGTTACAAAAAGGTGATTGTGTAATTGGAGAGGGTTCAGAGAAGAGTTACATGGATGATCGATGGTGTACAAGGGTGGGACTATCACGATAGGTTGACCAAATTAGGGAAGTATACGTTGGAATATCATAGGTTGCTGGAAGACATTTGCATGTTCTTAAAGGCCCTTACTGATACAGATTTGAGGGAACAGTTGGGGTTAAAGCTACAGGAACAGCCATATCAGACCAAAGTACATCCATTGCAGTTATCAAGGGAAGGGACTAGGACTACAAAAAGAAAGCACTGGGTTAGTGTAAGAGTTGTGCCAATTGGGACAAACTGCCACTGGAGGTGGTATCTAGTAGTACCATGCAGGCTTTTAAAACACATCTGGATAAATACCTGATTGAAAATTATATTCTGAGATATCAGTAGTATTTAGTGGTGAGCTGTATGGACAGTAAAAGTCTTCTGAGCTCTGAACAAACCTATGATACCTATAATACTTCCACAGGGTGGTAGACATGCCTGGCATGCTTGGGGCCATTGACTGCACCCATGTGAGCATCCACATGCCACCTGGCCCCAAGGGAATGGTGTACATCAACAGGAAGGTAAGCCTGTGCATCAACTGCCATGTGGTGTGCAATGCCATGGGGTGCATCATCAATGTCTGTGCCACACACCCTGGGAGTGCACATGATGCATTCATCTGGCACAGCTCTGTGCTATGCCACAGGTTTGAATGTAGGGACATCCCCACAGGCCACCTAGTGGGTGAGTAGGGCATGGGCAAGGGGCTATGGGCATAGCAGAACTGGGGATGGGGGTGGCCAGGGTGTACAAGATGGGGTGGGTGTCAGGGACAGGCAAGGGGTGCACTACAGAATAACATAGGGCTAACCATGTCATTCTCCACACAGGTGACAGCACGTACCCACTGAGGCCCTGGCTGTTCACCCCCTACTGGTGTCCCCAGCAGAAGAGCGCTACAATGAAGCACACGTTGGCACGTGCAACATCATCAAGTGCATGTTTGGCGTGCTGAAGGCATGATTTTGTTGCCGAGACAGGTCAGGCGGTGTCCTACAATACAGCCTCTCGAAAGCCTGTGGACTATTCCTGGCCTGCTGCATACTGCACAACATGGCCATTGACCATGGGATAGCTGTCGAGGTGAATGTGGGTGACAGTAGTGGGGACAATGGAGACAATGTGCTGGAGGGTGGTGGGCAGCCACCCCCTGGGTGGAGGGACCCCTGACTCAAGCAGCAGGCAAGACACCACCATGACACTGTCGCACAGGAACACTTTGGTGAAAGCAGGTAGGTGGTATTGTATATATGCATGGGCCACACAGACAAGGACAGCACACATGCAAGGATCTGCATGGTGAGGGGCATGCACACACAGAGACATGATGAGGGTTATGGGAGGCAGTGGCACACAACCACACATGGCAGCACAAACACCCACATGCACCCACCCACACAGGCCGTGGAACATGCCGTGGATCAGATGCATGGCAACCAGTGTTAGACTGCCCTCATCACACCCATACCACATGGTCCAGTGGCCAGGCATGTGCACACATGAGCAGCATGCAGCATGACACACACAGGTATGCCACCATGGGTATGGTGCACATACACCACCCATGTGCGCACAGGGCATCAGCAGCAGACTGTGGTCAGGGCAGCACTCAGCTCAGGCCAGCCAGCAGATACCATTGCCACCAAGGCCATGGGTGCAGCCTTCCCAGGGCTAATCAGCAGCTGCAGGCTGCGCATCAGCCAGGGGGGTGTCCAACTGCCCCCCAGGGATGGAAGCGCGGGACCGCGACTGTGTCCTTGTGGGGGCGGGGTGTAGGCACCCAAACAGGCCAGCCCCAGGCATGCCTGGGATGCACACATCTAAGCCCAATGTCCACTGTGTTGGGGTCACCTGACGCCGGATCCATGGGGTGGACAGCACCTTGTGGGGGCTCTTCTGTGCAAGGCCATGCCCTGAGGCAGCCAGCAATGCAATGCCATCAGCAACTGCACCAGAAATGTGATCCAAGGCCACAGCTGTGGCCTCCTGCATGCATGGCATCCCCTCCAGGATCTGCACAGTGCCCCTGTCCTGCTGCTCGGTAACTGGGGCACCTCCACTGGCAGTGCATGGACCAAAGTGGCAAGCAGCACCTGTTGTTAATGGACGCCCACAGCAGCCAGGTGTGCTCCACCAGAAAGTCCACATCCTGGGGCTCCCAGGTGGGATGCTGATCATCAGTGGGTGACCTACCACACTGCACTGCCCCCTCTCTGGTGGACACTGCACAGTGGGGTCTGCAGGGGGAATGCATACAGCAGGTGCACCAGCAGCAGACCCTGTGTCCGGCTGCCCAGTAGCACCCACAGCCTGCTGCCATCACCTGTCCAGCCACTGTATGCCTCCCTGTGCCTGCACGGCCACACCACTACCACCAACACAGGGCACAGCTGTGGCAATGCACACTGCCGCACCTGCAGTGGTAGCAAGCAGCTTTGCCACTGCTGGCATTACTTTGGGCCCTGTAACCACCTGTGATGCCGGCAGGGTTGACTCACCCCCAACAACGATGCCCATGCTGTCCAGGATCTGTGTGAAGTCATCATCGGAGTTGGACCCTGCCCCGATCTGTATCTCTGCACACAGGACACCAAGGCTGGCATCCTACAGGAACATATCTAGAGCCTCATCTGACCCTAGGCTAAGGACACCCACAGGCACTGTGTTGCTCTTCTGCAGCCTGTCTGGACCCTAGATGCTGGTGGATGTTGATGGGTGCTACTCCAGGGCCATGCCGGCATCCACGGGTGCTGCGGCCACTGCTGGCACCTCATCCTCTGCATGGAGGCATGCTGGTGCTGCAAGAGAAGGGTGGAATGTCAGTGCTGCACTGCCCACATTGGCCCCCCGTACACTGCTGCCACATGTGTCCAGCAGCATGGCATGCACGTTGCAGTGCATATGGCACATGGCATGCAGGACGGCCATGTGCACATACAGCAATCATGTATGCATCTCTCCGGGCCACCAGCTGTGTGTGGCTGCCATATATACCATGCAGTGTGGGCTGCCACCCATCTGGAAGCCTCCTCCAGGCACACCCTCCATTGAAGTGCGGTGGATAGTGGCTGCCACCAACTCCTCAGTGGGCGTCAGTGTGGGTGTACCTGCTGGCCCTCCACCAGTGGCATTACTGGACGCTCTGGTGGCTGCCACCTTCTCCTTAGTGTGCTGCCTGTCAGTCCTGACTTTCTTGTGACACTCCTGTGCTGATCACTGGTGGCTGCCATGCTAGTTGACATAGGTCACCACCTCCTCCCATCCAATGGCCCTTTCCTTTGGTGTACCATGGCACCACTCAACAGGGCCTCCCTATCAAGGTAGGCCTCAAACAGGGCATCCGACTCCCCTTAGTGAAGTTGAGCCTGTGCTTCCATGCAGGCCTCTGCTCCTCATCCTCCTCATGTGCTGAAATGTTGCCTTCTGTGAACATGAACGGCACAGTGTGTCAGCGACAGCATCTCCCTGGTCCGCCCCACCTTACAGTGCTTTCTGCTCCCAGTCTGCTGTTGCAGCATACCTCACTTACCTGTCAAGGTTGCAATACTGGTCCATGGCCTGTGCTGTTCCGTGGTGCTTATGAGGGGCAACGCATGCAAATGAGGTTATGCACAATGGTAATGATATGCTAATGCACCCCACTGCGCCTCACATTGGCTGATGAGCTCATTCACATGTGGCGTCTGAATATCGAGAAGAAGCACTGTGTGCAATGGTGTTGCACCAGAGCATGCCAGGGCACAATGCCCTCACATGCGCGGTGCATGGGCCTGCAGTGTGCATGTGCACTATGCTGTCATGGTGTCAATCACGCACCATGCACAGACAGCATGATGCAGCAGCAGTGTGCATGTTGTGCATAGGCAGCTATGCTCATGATCATGCATGGTGTCATGCTCCCTACCATGCACATGTGCACTGCACACTGGTCAGTGCCCTCTGACCTCATGGTTTCCTCAGTGACCCCGTGACTCCACCGGGTCACTCCTACTGCACATTCTCTGCAATGCGCGATGGGTGGGCACCGCACATTTTCCCGGGCATCGTGCATCTGGCACCTGTGACTGCCACATGTGCCTGTTCCTGCCATTTGCACTGCTGAACCATGAGAAAGCCATGGCGCAGGGTCAGAGATGCAGTGTCCATAACTGAAGTGACCTGGAGGTGATCAACCTGGTCACATGTGTGGAGCACTACAGTGCACAGCTGGTTGGCAAGGTGCCCCTGCAGCAGACCAGAGGCAGTGTTTGGCAGACCATTGTCATTCACCTGGAGAGGAGGAGAGAAGGACAGGAGTTCCCCGGACAGCAGAGCAGTGCAGGCACCTGTATGGTGACCTGCACCGGAGGGAACCTGAACGTCTCCAGGGCCTCGAGGCATGTGTAAGGCTTGGTGTAGTGCCACAGCCAGTAGATGTTTACATGTTGCATGTCTGTCCTGGTGCTGTACTGCGGTGTTGGCTTTCCTGCCTGGTATGCCTTGCAGTGGTGTACACTGTCATCAAGAGCATCACTGACTATCATTGCCAGCTGCCATGTGCATTGCGGTGCAGCTGTGCTGGCATGCAGGACATGTCGGGCAGGGGCATGCCTTTTGCACAGAGGGCTGGGGGGGGCAGCTGGTGTGGTTGGGTACTGATGTGCTCCTGTCTTCCTTCCATTTACAGGGCCAGATGACTACAGGTGGGCCAGGGCGGTGGCAGAGCATGACCGGGCTGTGAACCCTGATGGGGGCAGACCTGCGCAAGCTGCACTACAGGGGGAAGGTAAGCACTGTCATGGTCATTCTCACTGTACATGGGGAGTGGTGGTGGGGAGTGGGTGCAGGCATGGCCGCCTATGCCATGTGCCATGACAGCTGTGTGTGTTGCACTGTGCATGGTGCATACCACTGCGGCGCATCCATTGGACCTGTGTGCCAGCTGTTGGTGGGATTGGCATGCACCCAGCTTCCATTGTTGTTGCTGCAGTGCTGCCAGTGCAGTGTGCCATGTGACTGTCCCTGTGCAGTCATGTGGGCATTGTGCTGTGGGGACCACCTCTATGCAATGCTGTGGTGTGCCATGTTGCTGGCTGGTGTTGGCCCTCCCCTATGGGTGTCTGTTCCAGGCCCCCCCAAGGGTGTGTGGTCCCGCTGCCCATTGTACACTGTAGGTGGGCATGGTTCTTTGGGCCATTGCACTGATCATCTGTCCTGTCCCTTTCCATAGGTGTCTGGCATCCGACATGGAGAATGCCTTGCACAATGCTGTCTAGGTTGATATGGCAGACGCTCCTGGTTGTCTCCAGTATCCTGGAGGTGGTTATCACAATCTGGAGGATGTTGGCAGTGGAGAGGAGAGAGCAGATGCTTGGTGGGGTGGCCGGACATGCCCGCCATTGATGTTCCAGTTCTTGGCCCCTGTTTTCCCTTTTGCACCTTCCCCTACAGTCCCCCCCACTGTACAGTCCCTGTTCCCTGTCCCCTTTCCTCGCTGTACCTACCCTTTCCCTGCCCTTGTTATGTGTTGTACATAGATACCTGTTTTATGAATCTTTTCTAATATACCTGCCTGTGTCTGTGTCTGCTTTGAAGGTGGTGTGTGGAGCCATGCTGCAGTGGCCCAGTGTCTGTCAATGGTGTGTGCATGAGAGGGGGCAAGTGTTGTGCTTCCATGGTTCCCTGCTGTGTCCTGTGGTGTGTCCTGCTGTGGTGGTGTCCATCTCCTGGTTCAGTGGCTGTGCATTGAGGTGTCCATGGGGTGGCAGTCAGGGGTGTGTGGTGGGTGTGTCCATGGTGGCAGCGCACTGCCATAGTCATTGTTCTGGTACTGTCCGTACACTGTGTTGGGGTCCTCTGCTTGGCGTTGTGTGACCCATCCCATGTGGTCTGCCACACTGCCTGCATCATGGCCCATTCAGTGGCCGGTGTGTGGGCTCCTTGTGTGCCTGTGTGGTGTGTGTGTGCTTGGCTGCATGTTCCTGGGTGTGGTCTGCCATGGTCTTATGGTTGGGGGCACGACCAACAGCCTGCCTTGGGGGTCTCCCTTGGCAGCCTTCCATTGGCCGTTGGCATGTCCTGTCACCTGCTATCCATGCCACCGTTGTGTTCTGGGGTCCAGTCTCCTGGTGCCTGTGTGTGCCCTGCTGGTGGGGGCCTCCTGTGGCTGCTGTCACTGTGCTTCAATGGCTGTGTCTCTGGGTCTGTTCTCTGCACCCTGCCCCTCTCTGTTGCTGTGCTGCTTTGCGCTGCCACGGTTGCACTGGGACATCTCTGTGTGTGCAATGGCGCAACTCTGCTATATTTAGCCATGTTACACTGGCACTGTTCAGCCTGCACATTCTCTGAATATGGCTCCAGTTGCACCATGGTGCATCAGGTTTGTGCTGTGCTGGACTTGCACTGGACTTTGGTGCATTTCTGAAAATCTGGGCAAGTTGCTATTATTCCTATTATTGACGGGTCAAGGCTGTATTCTTCTAATACCTTCTATAACTTATTTCTTTTTATTGTATTGAAGGCTGCTCAAAGATCCACAAAAACACAATAACACTTTTATTTACTAATGTATATATATTTATGAATAAGGTATGTTAACACAAACCATTGGTCTACCGTAGAATGGCCTGACATAAAGCCTGCCTGTGCTTCATCCACAATCCCTTTTTTTAAAACACAATCTCTTTTTTTAAAACATAATCCGTAATTCTCTTGTGGATTATCTTTGCAAAGATTTTCAAAGAGGTGTCTAATAGACTAATTGGTCGATAGTCTTTTGGATTTGTTTTTTCTCCTTTTTTAAAAATTGGCACTATGATATTTTCTTTCCATGTTATGGGGATTTCTCCATATTTTACTATATAATCGAATAATTTTGTTTTTAATAGAGGTACCCATTGGTTTCTATCATTTAAAATTATATCAATAGGGACACCATCGGGACCAGGTGCTTTGTGTCTTTTGGCTGTTCTTAATGTTTCTCATAATTCTTCTATACTTATTCATTCTTTTAACTCTATCCAATTTTTTGGTAGATTATCAACCTTCGTATTATCGCTGTCTTGAAATATTTCAGCATAATATTTCATCCGTTTATATGGCTCAATATAGTTTTCGATGTTGTCTGGGTAAGCGTCCCACCCTTTAGCTACCATACCCCAAAAGAGTTTATCATCTTTATTCCATACTGCTTTTTTTCTATAGTGCTCCCTTTTATTGGTCATAAGTCTTTTATATGTATTCCTTACTATTATCAATTGTTCCCTGTTGGTCTTTGTTGGTCTCTTCCTTACCAGTCTTGCTTTTTTATTTAGTTCTTGAAAACATAAACTGAACTTACAAACTTAAATGGGCAGACTGGGTGGGCCATAGGCCCTTATCTACTGACACTGTCTATGTATCTATGAAAAACTAATTTACATTCTGAGTCAAACCATTTACTACCAGTTTATTCTTTGAATATCGAGGCTTTCACAATCAGTGTTTTTATTTTCCTCATAATATCTTCAAAATCTATTATTATTTTATCTTTACCTTTCTCCAGTACTTCCTCTATTAATTCACTTATCCTGCTTTTCTTTAATAATTTTACTGATGTGTAATTATCAATATAATCCCCATTTCACTCTTATTTTAGTTAGTTCTACTTTGATCATATTCTTATTTATTTCCCTTTTATCCCTTGGCCCAGATAATCAGACTGCACTGAGCAGTGGTGCAAGCCTAGGCGTAGTGCAACTGGGATGCACCAGGGCCAGGACCAGGTGATATTCAATGGTGATGTGCCATGGTGCAGCACTGTTGAATATGGCAAGGTCAGCACACATACTGCACATGGCACAGTGGCACTGCGCCAACACAAGTCACAGATAGGGAGCACAGAGATGCACCAGTGCAAGTGCAGTTGCGCTGGGCACATCACCAGTGATATTCAGCATGGGGCATGCAAATGTGGCCATAAAATATGCAAGGTGAAAATGGGTCCATTTGCATGTCATTATGGCCCCATTTGCATGCCTGCACAGAGCAGCCCAGCAACTTGTGCCTGGCACCCTGCACAGCATAACGTATGCAGTGGTGATCCCAGGGCATCCCCCACCCCATAGCCATGAGCGCAGTATATGTAAAACTGAGAAATCCCTTGCAGTCAAGTGCCCCCCCCCGAGTCTCCAATTCCTGAGATATTTATATATGACCATCCCTGGGGGTCTAGTGGTCCCCCCACCTGATCCATGAGATATGTATAAATGACCAGCCCTGGTGGTCCAGTGGTCCCCCCTCCCACCCAATTACCCAAGAAATGTAATTATTTAATTCTCCTTATCACTTTGCTCTGTGTCTTGGTGATTTTCGTCCTTCATTTCCTTGTTAACACTTTTTATATTTGTCTTTTCTCGTAATTTGCCTGATTTCTTTTTTGTTTTTTTGCTCATGTATTTAGCTTTTCCTTATTCAAAACTTTTTTGTCCACACTAATATTCTTTCTTCTTGTCTCTTTAATTGTAGTGTGACTGACTACTACTTCACCTCTCCTTTTTTTATTTTCATTATTACCTGCTAAACTATCGCCCTCTTCTAAAGCATTGGTTTCTATGTCATTTACTTCCCTGTTTTTCCTATTTCCCTTTTTGTTCTACACCTTATACCCTAGATCTTTGTCTATCCTTATTTTGACTTCTTTCCTCTTGAGCCAATCCTTTATTCCATAACATTGTGTTGCCCTGCCTCATTTCATTTATCACATTTTCCTGTCTCCAATTAACATCTGGTAGCATTATCAGCTCAGAATCCATTTCTTCATTCCATATACCTTCTGTCTCCAATTTTATTCCATTACTATCACCTACTTTCTCAATCAACCCATTTGAAGTTCCTTCTGAAAAGCTCAATAGCTCTTCCTCTACATTTTTTATTAATTTTTCCATCTCATTCCCCCCAAAGTATCTTCTAGATTTAGATTTTGCTCTCTGCATGTATATTACTTCAACTGCAACTTCTCCTTGCTACCGGTTGCCTCTCCTTCATACTTTTCCTGTTTTAATTTCCACTCTATTTGAGCATCCATGATTTCTTTGATATAACTTCAATTCTCCAAACATAACCCTTTAATAAAAGAGACATCTTTCCTGATTGTTAGTAATTGCTCATACACCATAATAGCCATCAGATGGTCTCCCATTGGCCACACATATTTCCTCAGTTATATCATCAGTGGCCAATGCATCAGTTCTTATAGAGCTCATAGGGCTCATAAATAATGTTTCCCCCATAGAAGTCCATCATTCTGTTATATCCTCTTTTTTTTTTTTGCTTTGTCTATTCCCATAAATTCCTCTTTACCCAACAACTCCATATTTGGGCTTCTCTCCTGTGTGGTGTATCCTTTATGCCCTTCTACTCCTTGATTCTGGTTGTATAGTACATCGCTACAGAGTGTTGGTGTTTGTATATTTGATCTAATTGCTTTTATTTTCTTCTCTATTCTCTTGTTATATTCTATGGTCTCTCTAATCTCTTCAACTGTTTTTTTTTACTTCCATATTAGACATGCTAACCATATCAAGTTTGTGTTTTCCTCTCCTTTCCTCTGGTCTTTCTTTAGTACCCTGTATTTCTTCCTTAACTTGACTTTCTATTTTTGTTCTTGGTATATGTTTTTCTACCTTACTTTCCTCTTTGTAAATATTTTAACTTTTCCACCCTCAAAAATCTGATAAATCTTGGGTTGCAACATTTTTTTTCTTCTTCGTTGTTATTCGGAGTAGAGGTTATATTGATCACACTGTTTCCTTCTTTCTCCCCTCCCCTGCCCCCATATCTCTCAATATTTCTTCTGTTAGTTCAAAATTTTCTTTCAACATCTTCAAGTCTCTCATCCCTTTCATGTTTGCTCTAACACTCTTTCTCCTCTTGTTTTCCTTCTGAACTTTCACACTTCTTGTCTTAACTGGCATATCTTCTGGGATTCCTCTAATACTCCCTTTCTTAACTTCTTTACTTCTTAAATCTATACCAGATATATTTCAGTTTTTTTCACTCTGTTTAATTTGTGTAAAATGCAGTCTGTTTTTATATTACTTTTACAAAATCAATACTCATAATATACCATATGATATTTAGTATATTATGAACTGAGCATCGTAAATAGAGGAATCTGATTGGCTGAGAGATCTTTGAAGTTGTGATGATATCAGACTATAACATCATGACTTCAAAAAAGCTCCAGTGCCACCAGACTACTTGCTCTCTACTTTCTGAGAATTATTTTTTCAAAATGTACTCCTACACCATCCAAAAACTCATTCATAAAATGTTTTAAAACCTGTTTCTTTTATTTATAAAACTTCAAACTCAGTTCATAATAGCAATAGGTCACTCCAGGGTGTGGTATATCATGGGGATATCATCACTTCTCAGGTGGTTGGATGCACTCAGCCTGTGGCCTCATGCCCAACCACTCAAAGCGTGATGATGTCCCATGATATACCACACCCTGTTGTGCCTTATTGCTTAATTATTTCATCCTCACACTAAAGTCACAAGCATATTTAGAACATGAAACAACTTCAATTATCCCCCCCCCCGTTAGTGGAGAACTTCCACTTCTATAAGATATAATGACTTTTGACAAACTTATGTGAGCTGTATAATCCCACCATCTTCCACGGTTAATTTCATCTGTTCGGTTCTTTAACCTCAAAAACGAGTCAGAACATATAATCACATAAGTCCATATAAAGTCAAATAAGGCCAATTCTGGGTCTTTCAGATCTTTCAGTTCTTTCAGTTCCTTCCAAATTTATTTATTATCCTTCTAAAATGCTTGTTTCTTTATTGTTCTTGTTCTTCTTATCTTTTTTTCCATGTCCAAGAAAGCAAAACAGCAGTACCAAGTCCAATAGCAACTAGACCAGGGTTGGAGATGAGGAAATAATATAGAAAGTCCTTCTCTCACTTTCTTTTCCTTCCTTCCCTACAGGCTTCTCAATCCTCTCTTCACCGGAAATAAAACATAAATTCT
The DNA here is from genome assembly GCA_016271365.2 of Neoceratodus forsteri. Lineage (NCBI taxonomy): Eukaryota > Metazoa > Chordata > Ceratodontiformes > Ceratodontidae > Neoceratodus > Neoceratodus forsteri. The sequence goes on along the minus strand of CM028136.1, from coordinate 148,634,564 downwards.
AATAATAAATTACATGAACTACACAAACCACATAAATGTCCAAAGAAAAAAAGAAGAAAAAATTGAGATCAATCTTCTAAATAAAAACAGCTATAATATGTATACATACAAGTATAATCATATCATCTAAAAGCATCTATCTATAATACTACTGCTGCTGTATTAATAAAACCTCAAAACTATTTTTTTTTCTCTTTTGAAAGGTCATTCAATCTTTCTACTTACTTTTCTTTCAATATAGAAAATTGGCTACCCAGAAGCTTCACTGGAGCTGTCCCAATGGCTTCAATGGCTTCAAAGGCTTTAACAGAAATCAATAACATGTTATTGAGTGATGGATTCCTCTCCTCTAGTGATGGTAACTCTACATATACATATGTTATCAAGTAACCAACACTTTCTAAAAATGTTTGTAAGTCAAGCAGACTTGTTCTGTGGAAAAAAGAAAAATTGCTATTCCACCCCCATAGGTATCATTAGGCAATAGTTTAAACAGACTTTACAGAGGACACACAAAAAAATAGCTTTACTCAACTTAATTAAGACTTGCGATGCTTTATAGCCACACTCGTAGTCCTGACTGGCAAAAAAATCAGATCTGTATAAACAAGAAAAAGAGGATTCACTACTCAGCTCTTTCATGGTGTATCCCTATCACAGTCTAAATGAGGAATGGTGCTTGTAACCTTAGTACACCCACACATGTGCTTTATGCTCCAAAGTCATGTGTAAGTGTGCTCCAATGAAACTCCTACTTCCGGGTTCCTGATTTTAAATTGAAAAGTTTAAAAAGTAAGCATTTAAAGAATATTTAGTTACTCTAAAGTTAACTTTAAGTTAAAATTTACTATTTAGCACGTAGAGAGATCAACTAATCGGTCTTGGTGAAAAAAACGGAGAACACGTTTCCTACCCTGTACCACTACCACTACCGCGATTCACAAATAAATGATAATCCTATCAAAATACTCTAATAAGATAGCCAATAATCACCATATGCACAAATTAAAAAATATGCACTGAGTGTACATAAATAAACATTCATGAGGTATGAGGTATGTAACAAACATAGATATTCAATTTATTTGTTACGTTCACTTATAATAAACTATTCTGCGTGCACTTCAAGGCTTCGGTGTTTTATAGAAAAATATGATTTTTAGCTAAGAAACACTATAAGTGCTAGGTATTCCCCACTAGCACTAGTACTAGTTCTTAGTAAGTTTTAGTCCAGACAGTTCGAGTCTTAAAAATAGTAGGGCAGTTTTCAACACCCTGGTGCAGCGTTATCAGCTGCTAAACCTCCACAGGTTCCACTGGCTCTCTTTACCCCACTCACGGCGGGCTTCACCACTCAAACTCCTCAGCAGATGGTGGAGGGGGGGCAGAGGCTGACAAATGCCACCACACAATACTGCCCAAGGTTGGTAGCTCAAAGATGGTCTGGAAAGGTTGGTGAATCTAAAATTATAAATACTACTGGGGCAACAGTGGCATACCTGTCATAAAATAAAATACAACTTTTCAGCAACTCCAGCTACTGACACTCTCTCTCTCCACAGTGCCTTAGTGACCAACTTCCAACCTCCTCATGAGCCAATCGGAAACAGTATCAATTTGTATGTGAATTTCTGACACCGTTTCTTTAAACAGGATCCTTTTTAAACACACATCTTACTCGCACCTGTCAGTTTTGAAAAAAGCACCTAGTGTGGCACAAACATGCTTAGCTGTGGAAGGGCAGTCACTTCATCTTGCTGCTGATATGATTTTAAACAATAAAGAAGCTTATCCTAAATACAGCTCAGTGTGTTTTTGTTGCTGAAGTGGAGACTGAGGAGCTGAGCTCCTGAGAAAAAGTGTGAGTGTATTTGAACTGCTTTGGCACTGGTCCTTGCCATTTGGAGCCACCTCTATGTGATTGGCTACTCAATAAAGAATACCAAACCAGAGGAGCAAGCTAGGCAACCTAAGACAAGCCATTTCAAAAAGGTCCAGTTGCAGGTGGCTATGAGGAAGCAGTGTAAAAATGGTGAAATCAGGGAGTGACAGCAGTCAAGAATTTTTGGAGGGACCCAAGTAGCTGGAGATATTTAACCAGACAGTCAGAATTACTGTGTGTGGAGCAGCAATTGCTGACCCCAGGCTGGCTACAGGCAGACTCCTCAGGGAGATGTCCTTTGAATTTGGTCCTTAGCATGGAGAACTGCAGCACAAAAGGGACACTAGGTAGGAACTGAATAAGAGAAATGGAAAATTGTGGTAGGCTTGCACAGCACCACACCCAATGCAAATCTGTGTCCTTCTATTGGATGCCATCCTCTGAGGAGATGCAGTGATGCACGGTGGCTGGAAGCTGGAACAAAGCAGGCAGGATGCCGGAAAATGGTCAGAGGAGAGAGGAGAGTCTGAAGACTGCCAAAATAACTCCTCCTCAAGCCCCAAGCAGTCCTTTGTCCAGGACGGAGAATGAAGTACATAGCTGGCGGTTTCTAGCGAGTTTGACATTTGGCAGACTCATGTAGCCCCATCCTTCATGTTAATCTCTGTTCTCCTATTGGATGCTATCATCGGAGGAGGTACAACTACCAAAAGTAGCTTGAAGCTGGAAAAAAGCAGGCAGGATGCAAAAAAATAGTCAGAGGGGAGAGGAGAATCTGAAGATTGCCAAAATGACCCACCTTCCAGCACCAAGCAGTCCTTTGTCCTTTGTTCTAGTATGGGGTTCAAGACTCTGGGTAGAATACTGAAAAACACTTTTGTTGTTGTTGTTTTCTATTTGTTTTCCCATAAATAAAAATGGTTAACTTCTTATTTGAATTTTCTGTATTAGGACCAAAGTGGAAGTCCTGTATTTCCCTGCCTACTACAAACATAGAAACACAGACACTACGTTTTCAGGGGTGACAGGGTGCCAGCTGTATCCAGACTACGACAAACAAGGCACAATTTTGGCTGCACTCATGCAGAACAAAAACAAATAAGGCAGATAAATCTCTGAAGCAAAGTAGTTTATTTGAACCTTGAGAGCACAGCACTAAACCCCAGCACTTTGCCTCATAAATGAGAGGCTTCATCAGAGGGCATGTCCATGCCCACTGATGAAGCCTCTCATTTACAAGGCAAAGTGTTAGAGTTTAGTGCCTTACTCTCAATGTTCTAATAAACAACTTTGATTCAGAGATGTATCTGCCTTATTTGTTTTTTCTTGCATGAGTACAGCCAAAATTGTGCCTGCTCTACTGCAAACATAGGCTGCCCTTAAGAGTTGCATCAAGTGCAGTCACAAACTCTTATCTACTTGTATCAATGATTTAGTAATCATTGGCTAGTAAAACTTTGATTTCTACAGTATCGACCCTTGCAGAGCCGTGGACTGATATATCAGTCCAAAATTCCTATACGCTCTAATTATGTCGGCTGCCTAAGAGTTAATATGTGGTCACTTTCTGGTAACAGGCTTGTTTTGGTTTCTCAATTCAGTTTTTAACAGTATTTCATCATTTTCAGCCTCTACAAATAGTATTTATAACATTCAGTCCAAATGAGTTACACTATTGCCATCCAATCAATGTTTTCATTTAGTCCATTATGAGGATTTGTAGCTCCAAAATGATGAATCCAATATGCCTCTCTTATCAATATTTTTGTCATACCAGTCACCCCCTCTTGGTAGTGGGTCAATTTGTTTCAAGGCCTATAAGTCAAAGGCTAGGAATACCATGTCCAATTTCATTAAAATGTCTGCCACAGAAGAAATATCATCTTTTCTTCTAATAGTACTCTTATATTCAGAGACTCTCTTTTTAAGTTCTCTGTTAGTTTTCCCTATATTAACCCAGTCACATTGGCATTTTAGCATGTAAATAACCAAGTCCATATTGCATATACCAATTTCTTTTAATCACAATGTGTCATCCAGGTACGGGTTTCTGACTGTTTTAGTTTTAGTGGTGCTACTACACTAGACTCATTGTTTACAGGGGAAAGAGCCTTTTATTTTGTATCTTGTGAGGCTTTTTCTAAAAAATGCACTGCTCTTTGTGGGATTCTACAGTACGTTGAGCCTTTGAAAGTTTTGTCCCTTAGATATTTGCCTTTTTGAGCCACAACCAAAGGTTTTCATTTAATAAGATGATGGAGTCACTTCTAAAAGAAAGAATTGTTGAGTACCAAGAGGCCAGCAGGGTTTAGGACCCAAGGCAGCATGGATTCACATTGAAAAGGTCATGTCAGACAAATCTAATAGATTTATTTGACTGGATGACCAAAGTAGTAGACCAGTGAGGGGTTGTGGACATAGCTTATCTAGACTTTAGCAAGGCATTTGACACAGTCCCGCATAAAAGATTAATAAACAAGTTATCCAGCCTGGAAGTGGGTCCCAGGATGGTAGCCTGGGTAAAAAAAATCTGGCAAGAGCTGATAGGGCTGCAGGACAGGAATCTGGGTTAAAAATATTCAAAATACACTTAGCGCTACACTGGCGACCTGGGCTCAGAAATGGATTTAGGGTTGCTGGGGGTGGGCTCTCCTCCTCCTGGGGTGAGATACCAGGGGTGCTTCATGCACCTGATGCTCCTGGGGCTGGTGGAAACATGGCCTTTCAGGGGCCAAGGGGGCTCTCAGGAGCCAGGGAGGGGAGGATGTTGTGGGTGCTTGGCAATGGTGTGCGTCAGCATGTAATCTGTATTAGGATGCATGTCCTTCGTGCTGATGTCCTCAGGGGGTAATGGGAGAAAAATGGGTGAAAAAATAGTATACACATCTGGCCCCCCCGAGCAACAATGAAACTGGGGAAGGGGTATCCTTGAATAGCCCAGGCGGATGGAGTAGGAGGCGTGCAGAGGCACCTTCAGCTTCAGTGGGAGCTGGGCAAGTGCAAAAAAAAAAAATTTGAAATGATTTTTATTTTTATAGTTTTACACCAACTTTTCAACACAGCTTTGTGATGAACCTGTCTCACAAAGAAAGGCAGAGAAAATTTTAAACTTCTGGCCTAAAGATGATGTCATGTAGGGACTGCAAAATTAACTTTTGTACTGCAAACACACATTTTGAGCAGGAGTTGAAAAATGACAGCTGTCACATTAATGAGTCACTATACCAAAATTACTATGTTGAAATGTTGTGGTAAAAATACTGAATATTACCAAAGTTATGAGCCCACATTTGCAAAATTCAGCATAGCCTCATAACTTAAAGCAGTAGTGCAAAAATTGGTGAACATTTTGACCTATACTTTTTTATGCTATTTTTGATTGCCACTTACCTCCTGACTTGTATGCTATCATTCATTCCACAATTTGAGTCTGCTTGAGTACCTTTTTCCATGTCTGAAATAATAAAAGGAATAATCATTTTAATGCAACTCAGACTAGTTTTTCATCAGTATTTGTAGCTGTTTTTGAGCAACTATTGTTATGTATGATCAGACAGCACTGTCTGCTGCATAATAGTCCATTTTAGTCACAACAGAAGTGATATATAAACAACAGATGGTCAAAAACAGCTGAAAATACTGATGAAGACATTGTCTGCACTGTATTATCCCTTAGGCTGCCAAAAGACTTAGAACATAAACTGCAGGAATTTTAGACTGATATATCAGTCCTTGGCATAGCAAGGGTTAAAAGGAGTGCTCCTGTTATTAATTAAGACATTAAAGAAATACTAAAGCAGACTCAGACTGTGGAAAGAAGGGTATCATACAAGTCAGATGGTAAGTGGCAATCTAAAATAGCACAAAAAAGAATTGGTCAAAATTTTAACCAGATTATTGCACTGCTATTTTAATAGATGAACATTCTAGAATCATACAACACAAGACTGTGCAAAGTATAATACCACCCCACATGAAATTTATTCAAAGTCAGGGACTGCACTGCTATTTAAAAAAAATGTTGGCATTGAAAAAGTATAACTTGGTCCACAGGGAGAAAATCTGGATACAGCTTTACTTAATCAAGCTCTACTACAGGAGGGACAATGTCCACCCCAAGAAGGACAGCTGCCGATAGGTAGCTCAGTCCTGCTCCTACCCTCCCCCTGGCCAGCTCCCCAACCCTAGGTTGTTCCTGAACCCGAGTCACTGGCATGACATGACATAAAGCTAGATGGCTCAACCCACTGTGCCACCAGGCCAACAGGTGATGGCCTTCTAAACTGACCTGGCAATAGAGACTGTGGACATGAAGACAGTAGAGCAGTCCTCAGTGTTGCCCATCCCTTAGCTTTTGCCAGCACCTAGCCAATATGGCTGTGGAGAACTTTTAGGAATGGCAAGAGCATTGAAAAGAATATGAGGTGCTCTCACTGCACCAGAGTCAGATGTAACTGATACTGCTGTTATTACAGAACTGCACATGTGTAATACTCGCACATGTGCAGTTTGCCTCGTACTCAGCCATAACATGGCAACACTGACATGACTACATATGTGCCATACTCACATATGCATAGTTTAAGTCAGCACTGGTAAAAGTAAGACCCACTGAAAATGAGATACTGCATCTTAGCCAGGCTAATGTATATCAGTACATTGAAGAACTGGGTAAAATTAGGACCCCTCTGAAAATGAGATCCTGCATCTCATCAAAGCTATCCTGTGTCAGTACATTGCCAAAATGGATAAAAGCATGACCCATTAAATATGATATGCTGCATCTCAGCCAGGTTATCCGGCTGTGTCAGTACATTGTAACAATGTTATGATACCATCAAGTGGTTCTGGAGACATATGAACATTGAGAGCAAAGCTTGAGAAATTTCAACATTTTTCCAGACCCTCTGTGATATGTTGCAGGTGAGTTTTACCATTTAAAATAAATATAAAGAGCCTTAACATTTGTTATAGTGATTTTACTGACAGGTATAATAAAGTCAGTTGCGTGTATATATTGATTTTAGTATACAGGAAATGTACAGGAGTTTTACCCCAGTTTTACATGATAAATACAGGGAAAAGGAAGGTGCTATACAGGGAAATGTTTTGTTCAATCTGGGAACACTGCAATTGACACCGCTATCATTCTTTGTAATTCCCTAGGATGCCCCTTGCAATTTCTGAAAATCCAAAAAGATTAGCTGCCTAGCATTTATTTAGCAAACCAAGAAAAACACTGTGATGCAAAGCTGGGGCAGGGTGCGAGTGAGGGCTGTGTGCCCAAATCACAAACAAACAAGAACTTTTCACCATGCACTCCACAGACAGGAGTAAGATGTACTGTATCTCTCCAGTGAAGGTCTTCAAATAACACCAAGTCCAAACTGCTGAAAGCAAAATATAAGGGTTTATTCCAAAATTCTTCAGAGGAATTAACAGCAACACTGGCACAACAGCTCAATTACAATTACATAAAAAATGTACAGGAGTTTTGTCCCAGTTTTACATGGAAAATACAGGGAAAAGGAGGGTGCCCTACAGAAAAATGCTTTGTTTATTCTGGGAACACTGCAGTTGACACTGCTATCATTCTTTGCAATTCCCTCCCTAAAACATTAGCTGCCTAACATTTAAAACCCTTCCTACATCTAATGCAACTAATTAGGTCCAGAAAGGGTTAACATAAATCAATTATTAAGAGGAAATGCTGAATTCATTCACATACACACACACACACACACACACACACACACACACTGGGATAGTTGACTAAGACTGTAACTTTACACTACTCTGCAATCAGTTAGATGCTGTTATCTGTTGAATGTCATGTGAGTAAATTATTAGTTGCCAAAAATAGCAAGTCACATTGTAATAAAAAAGAACTGAGAAAACAGTGTTGGAACTGGTTTATCAAGTTGGATTCAAAAGAACACGTGTTTCTTGTACTCACTGAAGCAATACAAGGTTGGGGAGTAGAGGCGATTGTCCAGAGCATTTGTTTCTTAATCCCTAGGCTGCTGAAAGAACGAAAATAAATCTATTTGATTGAGCCCTGGACAGATATTCAGTCTGCAGCACTGCAAGGGTTAAATTGAAGGGCTGCAAAGATGGAAGAATCATTCAAAAACTCCAAAGGACGTATTCCACGGTCTAAATCCAATAGCTCATTTTTAGAGTTGATGCAATAGGGCTACAGGCTCCGCCTACATGCAGCCCTAAGAATTGGTTGAACAACAGGACACAGAGAGTAATAGTAAATGGAATCCATTCCAAAGAAAGGGGGGTTACTAGTGGGGTAGGACAGGGTTCAGTACTGGGACCTGTCCTCTTTAATGTCTTTATAGGTGACATTGCAGAGGGACTAGAAGGAAAAGTATGCCTCTTTGCAGATGACATAAAGATCTGCAACAGGGTTGATACACAAGGTAGGATGGGAAGGATGAGAAAGGACTTGGAAAGGTTGGAGGAATGATCAAAATTATGGCAGCATAGATTCAATGCAAAGAAATGCAAATTAATGCACCTAGAAAACAAAAGCCCAGGGGAAGAGTACACAGTTGGGGGGGTACTAGCAACAACAAAAATGGAAAGGGAGCTGAGGGTAGTCATGTCAGATGATCTAAAGGTAGACAAGAAATGTGAGAAGGCAGTAAGGAGGGCTGGGGGGATACTGGGATGTATAGGGAGAGGCATTACCAGAGAAAACAGGAAGTTGTTATCCATCTTTACAAACAGCTGGTGAGACCCCATCTGTAGTATTGCATGCATTTCTGGAGACCTTATCTCCACAAGGACATAAACAGGATGGAGAGAGTCCAGAGGAGGCAACTAAAATGCTGCAGATTCTGCACCAGAATCCATATGAAGAGAGACTAAAGGAGCTTAATATGTATACCTTTGAGGAAAGGAGGGAGAGGCGGACATGAGAGAAACTTTCAAGTACCTCAAGGGAATTAACAAAGTCCAAGAGGGTAGCATCTTTCAGAAAAAGAGATGTCTACTCAACAAATCATGAGAACAGCTTCTATCCAAAAATGTATTAGTCAAATCTGTGGCTGCACAATGTAGTCATCTAATTCTGAAGTATTCCATTGTACTATCACATACTGTCCATGGGGGATATTATTGATCAATTTACAGGAATGGAAACTATGGGCATGCAGGAGCCTCTTGTCTCCTGTTCTCTCCACTTCAGGGATCATCGCACTTTTACCACTCTTCACACTCCCTCCTCTGATGGGCTATCTGCTTTCTTCTATTGATTTCTGTTACTTTGGAACAAACTCCAGTCCTTCATCTGACTCTCCTCCTTTGGTTTACTCAAGCACCAATTGAGACTTCAACACACCCCTCTTGCTCTTGTTACCCCTCCTTTTATTAACCCCTGGCCTTGCATCAAACATGCTTGGTTGGGCCTCAATCTGGGTTTCCTCAACCTGCATAATGACTGCATTTCCTCAGCTCTACTGGTCTTTCATCTACCACATGGTTAGGCATAAGTTCATCCTCAGGTCTCTCAACTGTTTTTCGTTACTACTACATGCTGTGGTTTTCCATTTTCACTTTGCACCTCAAATGGCACCTGCCACACATAAACTATAGCAATGCATGATGATTACTGACCTCAAGGTATTTTTCCCTTTTTATGGGTTCCATGTCATAATGGTGATCGTGGAAAGGCGATCACCATTAGGGTGAGTGTAAATTGCCAAAAATCAGTTTCAGCAATGTACACTACTGGTGACCAGCAAAAGGGAGCTGGAGACTTCCTTTTCATTTATTTATGTGTGTGGCTGTGGTCCCCGCATCCCCTACTTAAGGATTCTCAACTCCAGGGGGTGCATGTCAGGGGAGTGCAAACCAAACAAAAAACCCTGTATGGCACATAAAAAAAGACTGTGCCTAGGACCAGAACTGGTACCCTCCCAACCCTAGTCTGCCACCCACCCACCCACCATGCCACACAGCCAGCTCATCAGCCAACCACCACACTACACCCCACAAACCCTCCCTTTCCTTCCATCTGTCACACATGCTTGCCCCCCATGCCTGTGTACATATAGTGACATCCTGTCACTATATTCGAAGATCCCCCCATCTGGTTGCCCTCCCTGCCTGGTATCCCTCTGCACAGGCACCATAATTAAGCCACCCTTTTTGAAAGTGCTCAATCGTGGTAGTCATTGTCACAGACTACCCTTTTTATGTAGTGTGTTTTCAAGCCATATGCTATTAACTACATTGGGAGCCAAAGTGATTTGTTTGAAGTGCTGAAACTGAACCAATTTTTTCATTTCCCCACTGAAGCAAAACTGAAGTTGCTGCCAGGATACTTCATTCATCCTTAGCTGGCAGTAAGGAAATGCAATTCAGCATGCAAAAAAAAAAAAACAGCTACTGAATTATTGTGCTGTACATACTGTAGTTGGCATGGAGGTGGATCTAACTGTAAAGACAAATTGCCAAAAGATGGCAGTATGTTTTTTTTTTTTTTAGAAGAGAGAGCATTTTAAATGCATCCCCCTTTCCACTACCTCCCTCCGTCACACACACACACACACACGCACTTGAGAGCTGGACCTGAGAAGTCTGATGAACCTTACCTGTAGACTGTGCATATGTTTGAATGTCAGTAGTTGTTTCAAAGAGGTTCAGACTATAAGTTGTAATAAATGTTAGTCCTCTATTCAAAACTACTTTTTCAGTCTCTGTTATTTGATGGAAAGACAAGTTAATCAGATTTTCTGCAGTTACTTGTGTCTGTCCTTCCAACAGTTCTTTAGCTGATAATGCCATTTAAACTTGCTCTGTCCTCCTTCTGCGTGAGCCCCTTTTGACCTTCCTTCTCCACCTGCCTCATTAAATAATATCCTAGGGCTGGGGCGCGAAATGTTGAGGTGGTCATGCCGCACTTGTTTGCCCCAACTTGTATACTGTTTTATGCTGCACTGTTTGAAAGAAATGTCAGCACTTACCTACAATTTACTTTTCTCTCTGAAATCTTTCCAGCCTTTGGTGTTAGTGAGTACATGAAGTTGATTTGTTTCAGAATTGCATTTCAGAAACATTAAACTTTATTGATCAACCATTAGGTCATTACAGATTAAAATGTATAACACAATAAGTTTGAACAACTGTGTATTAAAATTACAATAGAAGAAATTTGAACAAATTCATTGTCCATTATAGACTGTCATCATTACAGCAGGTCACACCTATGTGCATGTGTACAAATAAATTACCATATTGGGGTTAAATAAAAACTTGCATAGTAGTTTCTGCAGCTACTGTATTCCACAGAAGTACATCATATTAGAATTGATTGTATGATGTGTTGTTGACAGCACTAAGTGGCAATCATCGAGTAATGGATTTCAGCATATATCAGACCAGTAATAATAATGAAAAGTGGACAATATGTCCAAAGTGTTTAGCTAACTCATTCAAAGGTCCATTTAGTGCTGTGTCTGAGTGTAAACATGTGGGTCTCAATAAACAGATTGTACAACCAGATTATGATGCATAAAAAAATGCATACTTCTGCGTTTATGATTTTATTTTAGAAAAACACAAAACCAAAAAAAAAAAATAAAAGAAATAATTCAATATTTAAAGAAAGGAAAAATATGATGTTATTTCTTTACCTCAGTTCAAACGTCAGGATATATTTCTTGCTTTAGATGCTATAAAGAAATTCCTGTGTTCTCTCCTTCCTCAGTTAATGTGAAAGCCTGCACATTACCTCCTTACTTAGATCATTCTCTCACCTTGGTCAGAACCCTACTGACCAACCTATCTATCTAAGCCTCCTAGTGAAGGGTTTATATAGTGAAGGAAAGGGTTGTGGTTTTCACTGGCCCCTCCTCCTTTGTGACATCACATTCCCTTGCATCTATAAAACCTGCCATTTCAGGGGCAGCTTGTCCTATAGTAGGACCTTACAGCATGGGACAGACCTCTAGGTAAAACAACTTTTCTTTACAAATGTGAAAAAGTATAAGGATAAACCAAACCTGTTTAAGAACAAATAACAGTCTATAGCCTTAGCATAGAAAAGAGAGATGAGGGGTGCACTTCCTATCTGCCTCCATATAAGGTTATAGTATTTTATTTGTCCTTTTGTTCCTATAAGGAAAGCATACATAAGTGAACCACTGTAGTATCTATATTTTGTTTCACATAATATGGAACTCTAATCTTTGGATATGCATTATTTTCTTCCCAAATCCCTTGTTTTATATTTCCAGAACATTTTATAATTTTTCTCATACATCTTAACTGGCTGCTGCACTTTCAGCAAACAGCTGATCTGGCTGCTGCACTTTCAGCCGATGCCTTGCTGAGGAACTCAGCCTTCTAAAACACAGAAGGCTTAACTTCAGTAATTACAGCTCCCTTTTGAATAAATGCTTGACACTTACAGAACTCCAATTAATCTGCCTATAGTGTTCTAATTATACTTTCTTACTTTAGCCCATTTTCAAGTGTTTTAAAAACAAGGGTACATTTTTCATTGCTTTGGGGCTTATTAGAATCAGCACCATAGCAACCAAACATAGTTGCTTTCATTTCCTCCTAAATTTAAACTTAAATGTTTGGATACATGGGTATTAAACTCATACAGAAATTGTACAGGTTCTATCACACTTTCCTGCAAACCTGTACTTTGTGTTGCCTAAAACATTTTTTCCACTGTTTACAACAATTTTACAGTCTCAGTTTTCCTTACTCACTAATTGAAATTGTAGCTGAAGGCTTTTTCCACAACCCAGCCCTCTACTCATTTTGGGCTTCTTTTAAGTGACACAGCTCCTTCTTTGTATATATTGTTTTTTTTTTTTTTTATTCTGGAACACAGGGCTCCTATCTTGTATACCCTTAGTGTCCTTGATTCTATTTCAGCCCCTATTTTTAATATATTATAACAAGATGCAATTTTTTAATACCAGAGCAAAAAAGTGACAGTAAAAGCAAAGTAGAAAATTGCCAGATTGGCCACCCTGACAAGAAAATTAGGATACATAAGAATAAGCAGAAGAAGACAGGATAGAGTGAAAGTAGAAATCAAAGGGGGGGGGGTTATTGCATCTTCTCTGTGTCAGTTTTATCCTTCAAAACTGGACCTCCTGTTACACTGAGTTTAAACAGGATATTGCAAGGATCAGGTCTGGCTACCTACACCCCTTGCAATGTTTTGTCACCTGTGCTCCCTATACTCTAAAAAGAGACAAAAAAATAAAGATTTTTTTTAATTTAGTAATATATTTCACTTACTGTAACATTGATGTTTAACATTTTTGTTATACCAACATATCAGTTATCTGAATAATTTTACTCCTAATCTTCACCACTTCCAGGAGAACTATACCAAGCTTCTCCAGTATGTCCATATCATCAGCAGTGAAAAGTAAATCCAGAATAAATTTTGGTGGTACATATAGCATTCCTATTATCTTATGTAAACACTTTTCCTAATTTGATCATGCCAAGTGCAATGTAATACAACTTGCAATAGATCCTGTTTCCTGTAAATTACATTTATAATTTGCAGATAACCCCATCTCTTTCCTGTATCTATGGTTTAAGACATTACTGAGGAATGCCTCAAATCTAAATAAAGTCCTAATATCTCTATGTTTTCTGTTCTGAGTTATAGGTAAGTAAAAGTTCAATGAGTGTTCCTCAGTATTATTTATTAACTGTTTGTAAACTTTAAGTTCTATAATTTGCACCAAATCTTCTACTTTAGTTGTTTGTTGAATTAATTTTCTAATATATTTTTATAGGCCTGGCTTAACCTTATTTCTTGCTCTGTTATGCTTTTAATGTGAACAACATTATAAAAGTTCATCAACTTATAGATATTGGTTAACCAGACTTCTGTTATATTTCTTTATGCATTTTTTTATTTATTTAAAATTTGGTAACCGGGAAAGGCACACTTAGCCAAGGCTCATTTCCAGGTGAGACCCGGGGCACAGGGATAAACAATAGTCTGTAGTAATACATAGAAACAAGCACAGATACAGTAGAACAATATACAATATTGGCATATATACATTTAAGTTACATTGTTGAGATAGCATATTTTCAAGGTACATAGTACAAGTGGACATCTGTAAAACTGTTTCCATGGTGCATAGTACATTTTACAAATTGAATAAATATTTTTTTCTCTTTAGTGCAATCTGACATTATTGTTCCTAAAAGCTGTAGTAATATTTTTTCCCTTCCCCGGCACCATGCCACCAGCCAAAGTGGCCATGTTTATTGTTCCTTTCATGTTTGCTGAACACTCACTTCCTTACCAGCAGGACTATTGAAGGGCACAAAATTAAAAAATTCTGATTTTCAAATAAGATGAATCAAAATGAATATGGAATTATAGTGGTGTGGCAGGATCACAATAGCTAGAGTTGAGCAGGAGTTTCTATGTTAAACCTCAAAATTTGCACTTTAAAAGCTTTGCAACCCTTTAACAGATTTGCATAGAATTTTGCATGCTTCATCTTGCAGGGTAGATCTCTTAACAAGCCAACTTTTGCTCCAGTCGGATGTGCAGATTCCAAGATCTAGATAGCTAAAAAAGTGAAGAAAATTGGGGGCTTTTTTTTTGTCATAGCCAGCACCCAGATAGTTTAAAATTTCGGTCTGAAATTTTCAGTGCAGAAAGGGCTTGGCCCACAGTTGTTCCTTTCATTGGTTTGGTGAAAAAATATTAATCAGTTTTAAAAGTTATTTAATTTTGAAATTTCAGCTCTCAGCAGGTTCAGTACAATCTTTTGCATAGCAGTTTGTAATGAAAAAAAGAATTTGATCCTTATGAAATAGGATCCTTTTTTTGTATGGGATTAATCCTTTTTTGTGAGGAAAAATCTTTTTTCATGTGGCTGCCATCTTGTTTCCATTTTTTTTAATTCAAAACCCACAAAAATGACATCATGCACACATACCAACACATGTATTTTGCTAATAGGGACCCCTTTAGGTGGATTCTGCACCCAGTTGTGAAAAAATTACCCAGAAATGTGTTTTCTATACATTGAAAAATCCCTTCATGACTTAATTTCCTTTTTTCATGTGGCCATACAAAAGAGGAAATGGGCCATACCAAAAAGGATCCCTTCATATGAAAAAATAATTTGGACTTTGTTTTTTGTCCAATTCTTTTTTCACATGAAGGCATCCTTTTTCATATGAACAACAATAGAAAATAAGAAAAAGCATCCCTTCCCACAAAAAAAAAAACTAAGTCCAAATTCTTTTTTTATATAAGGGATCCTTTTTTGTATTTTTTTTTTCATTCATACAAGAAAGGGATGCCTTCATATGAAAAAAGAGTTTGGACTTAGGTTTATTTCTAATTCTTTCTTTCATATGAGGGGGATCCTTTTTTGTGTGGATTTTTTGTGCATATGAAAAAAGGATGCCTTCATACAAAAAATATTTTAGACATAGTTTTTTATCCTGAGTCTTTGTTCATATCAAGGAATCCTTTTTCATATGAGTTTTTGGTTTGATACGAAAAAGGATCCTTTCATACAAAAAAAAAGATTTTGGACTTAGTTTTTTTTCCCAATATTTGAATTTCAACAAGCTATTACTCCTTCAATATTTGAACTTAAAGAACAATCTATAAATCAAAACAAAGGTTGCAATGAGTACTAAAAGAATAGCACATAACCCCCCTTGAAGAAAATATTGGCCATATAAAAAACATAAAAATAAAAAAATAAAAATTCCCATAGGATAACATTGCAATTTTAACAAACTATACAATGAAACAAATAATTGTTGTCATGGCAGAAATGGAAGAGCAGGGCCTGGAGATGAGGATACATTTATACTGTCTCAAAAAGTAAGGACATTCATTGCAAAAGAACTCAGTTAACGCACCTGTTAGGGTTAAAGTGACAAAAGTGGGAAATATGGTGTTAGGGTTTCCAACCCTAACACCCCACCCCCACCCTGCAGGCAGCAACAGGAAAAACCATTATGTTTTTTCTTCTCCTGGCTCTTCACAAATCCGGCATGGTTGTACCTTGGGGTTGTCAACCCTAACATTCTCATACTCTACATATCTCAGCTTATTTACTGATGCAATGGGGTAAGTGTTAGGGTTGACAACCCCAATCACTCCACATCTAATTTACGAATGATATATATGTGTGTATATATATATATATATATATATATATATATATATATATATATATATATATATATATATTTGTTAACCAGGAGAGACACACTAAGCTGAATGCTTGTTTACAGATGTGACCTGGAGCACAAGGACGTTAAGTGACTTGCTCAGGGTCACACAGTATGCAAGTGGGTGCTGTGGGATTCAAACCCAGGTCTCCAGGTTTGCAGAGGCTTTTATGCCTGTCCCAGGTATGCTTAAACCTCTCCACTGTGCTTGCTCCCACTACCTCCTGTGGCAAACTATTCCAAGTATTGACTACTCTTTCTGTGCAGAACAACTTCCTCACATTACCTCTTAATCTACCCACTTCCAATTTCATATTGTGCCCACTTGTTCTAATACTTTTTCTACATTGGAAAAGGTCCCCCACCTGCACCTTGTTTATGCCCTTGAGGTACTTGAAAGTTTCAATCATGTCCCCCTGCTGTCTCCTCTACTCCAATGAGTACATATTGAGTTCCCTTAGTCTCTCCTCATATGTCTTGTGGTGTAAGCCCTGCACCATCTTTGTTGCCCTTCTCCTTGCACAGGTGTGGCCTCCAGAACTGCACACAGTACTCCAGGTGAGGCCTTACCAATGTTTTATACAATGGCATCACCACCTCCCACCTCCTGCTAGTGATACCCCTGCCTAAGCACCCCAGCATGCCACTGGCCCTCCCTGCCACTTTTGTGCACTGCTTTCATACCTTAAGGTCCTCAGAGATGATTACCCCTAGGTCCCTTTCCTTTTTGGTGACAGTCAACTCCCCGCCAACCTGTAGCATTCCCCAGGGTTCCCTCTTCCCAGGTGCATTATTTTGTACTTCTTTGCATTGAACCTCAGTTGCCACATTTACAACCATCTTTCAAACTTCTCTAGGTCCCTCTTTATTTTCTGCACCTCTTCAGGAGTATCCACCCTAATGCAGATCTTGGTGTCATCTGCAGCAGGCAGACCTTTCCTTCTAGACCCTCTGCAATGTCCATAATAAAGACATTAAACAGGACCGGTCCTTGTGATACCCTACTGGTCACTCCCCTCTCCCCAAATTGTACCCCATTTACCACCACCCACTGTCTCCTGTCTTTTAACCAGTTCCTAACCCAATTCACCACCTTGTCTCCCATGCCCAGACTACCCATCTTGTTAATCAGCTTTCTATGTAGGATGGTGTTGAAGACTTTGCTGAAATCTAGGTAGGCGATATCTACCACCCCTCCCTGATTTAGTTCCCTAGTCATCCAATCAAAAACATCTATTGGATTCATTTGACATGACCTTCTTGCTGTGAATCCATGTAGCCTCAGATCCTGAGCACCGTTGGAGTCCAGATATGCCACTATCCTTTCTTTCAGCAGTGTCTCCATGATCTTTCTTACCACTGAAGTGAGGCTGACTGGCCTGTAGTTCCCCACCTCCTCCTCCCTGCTGCTGCTTCTGTGCAGTGTGACTACATGTGCACTTCTTCAGTCCTCTGGAATGGCACCTGTGTTGAGTGACTCTGTGAACAGGGCCACCAGAGGTGCTGCTAGTTCCCTATGCAGCTCCTTTAATAGCCTCAGGTGGATGCCATCTGGCCCCATGGCCTTATCCACCTTCAGCTTTGTGAGTTCTTCCAGAACTCTCTCTACTGTGAATGGACTGGTATCCACTTCTCCCCCCCATTGCCTCTGCAACCCAACTGTGGTCCTTGACCCCCCTCCTCATTGAATACTGAGCAGAAGTATTTGTTCAGTATTTCTTCCTTGTCCAGATCCCCTTCCTTACTTTCTCCCTTCTCCCCTTTGAGCCTTACAACCCCCCCAGTTTTTCATCTTTCACTGATGTACCTATAAAATGCTTTATTCCCTTTGTTTACAGACCATGCTAAGCCCTCTTCTGTCTGCACCTTAACCCACCTAACAACCTTCCCTGCTTTCCTTAAACATTCAAGAAACACTTCTCTGTCCTCCTCCCTTTGGCTCCCCTTATATTTCTTGAAACTCAGCCTTTTAGCCCAGATTTTGTCCCCCACCTCTTTAGAGAACCATAGTGGTTGCCTTCTTCTTTTGCTTATGGTCACTATCCTAACAAATTGTTTTTTTAAATCCACTATGGCTCCTTTCAGTTTCTCCCATTGTTCTTACACCCCCTCTATCACCTCTCCTTTCCCCAGGACTTCTTGCATACATTGACTCATTTCAGTGAAATCCACCCTCCTGAAATCTAATACTCTTGCCCTTGTGTGGCTTAATTAAGTCCATGTCTCCATGCTGAACCACACCATCTGGTGGTCACTGGACCCCAGCTGCCCATCCACCTGTATTTCTTTAATTCTGTTTCCACTGGTCCATACCGGGTCCAGAATTGACTTGTCCCTGGTAGGCTCATTCACCTGCTGCCTGAGTCTAACCCTCTGCAGGGATTCCAGGATGGCTGTGTTTCTGGCTGAAGCAGCAACCCAGGTAGCTCATTCCACACCCGGCATATTAAAATCCCCCAGTAGCAGGATTTTGCCTTTAGCTGCCATGTCATGTATGTTCTCCACTAGTTCCCTTTCTACTTCCTCCCTCTGTGCCAGAGGTCTGTAGAGCACCCCTATGCATATTGCTGCTCCATTTCTGGCTCCAGGGTGACCCACATTACCTCAGCCTCTCCCTGTCATCCCTGAACTTCTCTAGCCTTTATACCATCTCTGATGTACAGGCCGCTCCCCCACCCTTTTTACCATTCCTGTCCCTTCTAAACAGTGTATAGCCTGATACATTGACTTCCCAGCCATGATTAGCAGAGTACCACATATCTGTTAGTGCTGCTATGTCAAGGTCTGCATCTGCCAACAAGGCCTCCAGGTATGGAACCTTATTTCCTAGACTATGGGCATTCGTTAACATGACCTTCCATATTTTACAGTCTGCCCTCCCTCTGCTCTTGTTCTCCCTCTCCAGCATCTTCCCTCCACCTTGGTTTCCTTTTCTATGTGCTCTTGCACCCCCTGTATCACTTGTTATACATTCTTCCCCTGCCTGCCCCTCCTTGGCCGCTTTATCTGTTCCTGTAGTCAAGTTATATTCCTGCATGTTCCACACATCTCTGATAGTAAACAGCACTACACTGTACCAATAATTGTTTCATGATGGGCATGGCACACAAATGGCAACTTTCAAACACTTCAGTATCTTGGTTCAGGAATGAAAGTAAAAACAGCAAAAAATGTGTATTTTGATATTTTTGTAAGAGAAATATTATTGCTGAACAACAAAAAAAAATATTTTCAGTGACTAACAAATGCAGCTGCTGTAATGTCCACGGTATATTGTTTGACACTGTTGGGCCCACCAACGGATTGTGTCTCAGGCAGCACAGAATATAATTCAAAGAACAAAAGGAAACAAAAGGTCCATTTGTTCTCATAATTATGCCGTACCTCATTGTGCCATGATCTTTCATGGTGGCTACTTGGCAAAAAAACAAAATGCCACTGGCTACAACTGTACGTAGTCAAATGAGGATAATTTATATTAAAATGTGTATAACATATAGCAATATGAGTATAAGCCACATCAAGAAGCACTTGCCATTGAGGACCAATCACAAAGCACTTAGAACAGTGCATAGGAAATTGCCCCCACTTGTGTAGGATAGAAATAATTGAATCTACAGTATTTTATTTTTACCTCAAATCATGCAATTGAAAATTGTTAGTGATGCAGTATTGCATTCAATAGGATTATTATTTGTTTAGCTTTATTACAAATATTGAAGTTGGATGAATCATACACTACCAACACATCAGCAGAAATTGCTATGGTATATTACAAAACTGCCACAGTATGTCAGCCAGTAAAGGTATGAGGAGAGCTACTTTGTGTTGGCATGGTGTAACTACAGCACAAGTATCTGAGGTAAATTAGTTATTTTACTTATTTATTTAGTTTTTCTCTACTGGGTAGGTGCATTAGCCACAGACATAACTATATTCAGGCATGATTCAGGATGTTACAAAGTAGTGAGCAGGAAACAATGTCAAGTACAGTAAACACAACGTAAGACTTAGCACAGATAGTTGTGCTGTGCAGAATGCAGAATTTCACCATAGGAATTAGTGCAGAATTACAATTCTGCTGGTGGAATATCCACTGGAATTATGCTTGTTCGGCTGCAGAATTCCACCTACTGTGATCCGCAGAATAATATTCTGTGGAACAGTATTTTTCTCCACAGAAAATCATTTCACAAATATTTTATTCTGTGGAATTCTGCCATTCAATTTCTGGCAGAATTTCGGTGGAATTTTGAATATTCTGTGGAATTTCATTCTGCCGGAATTTGAAAATTCCACACAGCACTAACAGATAGCATTATACAAGGTAGGGCACTTGGTACAAATAGTTAGATACAAATACAGTCATGGCAGGGCAGAAACCAGTTTAACAGGCAATTTAACAAAGAAAAGTAAAGTCAAGTACATTATATAACAGAGTAAAAATTTACTACCGTAGCATTATGTACAAAGTAAGGAACATGGTACAAATATTTAGAGATGAAAAACAGTTTTGACAAGGCAGAAGACAGTTAAGTAGGCAAGTGAACAATGTAGCAAGGTATGAATTAGTGGACAATTCTAGGTAAGTACCAGGGAGATTTGGGCCTGGAGCTAAATAAAGTGCAAGTACAATTCCATTACAGAGAAAAATGGTGCATGTTTAACAGTGATAGTAAGGCAGGCCACAGAAACACAGTGTGTGTGTGTGTGTGTGTGTGTGGAGGCCACAGTACAAAAGACAGTAGGACATGTGAACTAGGAAGAAGGTTAGATGCCTAGGGAGGTTTAAAATATATGCAGGAGGCAAGCTGAATAAGTAGTGCCCAATTCTTCTTTTTATGTTGTCTTGTGTGAGCAGCACAGACAACATATTGGGGTTGCTTGAAGTGGAAGAGCAGGTTTTGGAGGCACGGTCATGTTGTGGCCAGTGGCAACACTGCTTTTTAAGGCTGGGTTCTATGGCATGAATTAGACTGCACAATGTCTACGACAGCAGTTGCAAAACGTGTCACCAGCTGGAAACTTTTATCCACTGCAATGAAGGAGCAACCCCTCATTGCAAGACATGCCTTGCCTGGTGTAACATTTCAATAAACATGGCAGGTGGCAGCTCGCCACCCACCACCCACCGCTTACAGAACCTAGGAAGCTGGCGTGGGGGGGTGCACAGTCTCCCTGTTGGCATATGTGACCACTTTACTGATGTGGTCTGCCAAGGGGGTGCCCAATCCCCCCTCGGCATCATGCCTCCTAACACAGATATGCTTGCTGATAGGGGTGCCCAATCCCCCTGTCGGCATGTTAACTCCCTCCCGATTTTCCTACCACTGTCCCACCCTGATAGTGTGCTACACTGGGAACCCACTCCAGTGTGGCTAACATACCCACCAAAGAAATGTGCCACACTGGGAGCTTAGCCCAGTGTGGCCAAACCTAAAAAAAAAAAAGAAAATGGTCCACAGTGAATTTTTTTTAATTTTGTTACCTGAAACAAAGGAAACAGCCCCTCGCCATCCTGTCTCCTGCCCCAGCTTGCAGCCACCCTCTGTGCACCTGACCTCCCCACACCCTCCCTCACCTCATAATTACCTCCAGAGCCTGGTGCAATGATCCTCAGTGGACTGGGAACATGTCTGCACTCTTTAAAGCAGATTGCAAATTGAATAAATGCTGGTAAACTATATAATGGCATAAATGGCTTTTTTTTAAACTTTGGTGCATATCTCGACCATTTTTGTGAATTTTGGCACCAAATTTTCAACATGGGGTTGTTGGCACCACACCTTATGAATTCAGTCACTGTCATCTCATCATTCAATCCTGAAAGGTGATTTTGTAGTCACTGCACAGAATCACATTTCAGGACCTATTAACGAAATGACAGTGTGACTGCTCATGAGGTGGGCTCCCAAAAAGCCTATGTTGCAAATTTGGTGAAAAAATTCCTAACAATTACCATGTTACGCAAGCTTGTAACTTTGAAAATATTTAATATTTTTACTCCAGATTTTCAGCATTGTCATTTTTTCACACCTCCTTATGAACAGTACAGCTGTCATTTTCCACATCTTGCTCAAAATGTGTTTCCACACATCTAGCACACAGTGGCACAGTCAATGTAGGAAAACAATGTTCAAGAGAGAGTAAGAAAGTCACAGTAACACTGTTCATGAGCAGAGGTCTCAAAATCCCTATGTTGAAAATTTGGTGAACAAATTCCAAAAAATGACTGTTACGAGCGTGTGTTGTGCAGTTTCCATGCACGCTTGTAACTTCGAGAGTTTTTAATATTTTTATTCCAGATTTTCAACACTGCCATTTTTTCCCTCCTACTTATGAACAGTACAGCTGTCATTTTCCACATCCTGCCCCAAATGTGTTTTAGCACATCCGGCGCACAGTGACACAGTCCCTGTTGGAAAACAATGTTCTGGACAGAGTAAGAAAATTACAGTAACACTATTCATAAGCAGAGGTCCCAAAATGCCTATGTTAAAGAGCTGGTGAAAAAATTCCAAAAAATGACTGTGTTTTGAGCATGCATTGTGCAGTTTCCATGCGCGCTTGTAACTTTGAGAATTTTTAATATTTTTACTCCAGATTTTCAACATTGCCATTTTTTATCACCTTCTTATGAACAGTCCAGCTGTCATTTTCCACATCCTGCCCAAAATGTGTTTTCACACATGTGGCACACAATGGTGCTGTTGCTGTAGGAAAAAATATTTGGTACACAGTAAGACAAGCACAGTAACACTGTTCATGAGCAGAGGTCCCAAAATGCCTATGGTAAAAATCTGGTGAAAGAATTCCAAAAAAAGATTGTTACAAGCGTGTGTTGCACAGTTTTCATGCATGCTCGTAACTTCAAGAATTTTTAATATTTTCACTCCAAATTTTCAACTTTGCCAGATTGACTTGACTTGACTCTTCACAGCTCCTTATGAATGGTGCAACTGACATTTGTACGTGATGCATAATGGTGCGGTCACTGTGGAAAATCATCGTTCAGGACACATTAACAAAATCACAGAGACACTGTTCATGAGCAGAGGTCCCACATGCTTTCATGAGGTGGGGTTACAAAAAAGGCCATGTTGAAAATTTGGAGTGCAAATACCAATAAACACCCAGGGCATTAGGGTTTCTAACCATAACTCTTCAGCACCAAAGTTCACCCATTCTCCTGTGCTGCACTCATTGCAACCTACTTCATTATAAAATAGGGTGAGCATAAGGCCCAATGACCCCAAGGCACAACACAACACTTGTCAGAGTCTCCAGGGTAGGGTTAGGTGAAATGGCATGAGCGTTATGACCAATGACCCAAAGGCTCACCCCAATGTCTGTCACTCTCTGCAGGGTGGGGTGGGTTTGACATCAGTTCTATACTTAACTGCCATTCCTATTATGCATCTCTTTAATGCCTGCACTACAAATGCCAATGCCAGCAAGACAACATTCGGCATTGATAAATGTGTGTTAAAGAGGGCGTGACTTGGAGCAAGCTGGACATCAAGGGGGAGGGATTCCAATGTTTAGAAGCAACATGGGAGAATGCACAAGCACTCTTGGAGGTTTTGCATCATGGAAAGCATAGCAGGGATCTATCAACTGAGTGAGAGCCATTGGAGGAGGAGGACTGCAGGACCAACATGGAGGCCAGTGAAGCAGGGGTTCTGTTTCTAATGATATTATCCATCAGTGTGCCAAGGGACAGGAGTCTGTTGGTAGAGGGTGAGGGCCAGTTAAGATCAGCATATAGCTAGCAATTATGTTTGCACCACGGGGAAGCAGAGGCATACCTACAAATCTTATTGTACATTGTGCCCCATTTGTAAGAGTGGCTTTTGATGTGCTTAAATAGGTGACATCACCATAGGTGAGTGCTGGGAGTAATATGCCACAAGCAATGGCCAATCTTGCAGTGGGCATAAGCTACATTCCTTGTTCTTTATTGAGTTATTGAACAAAACACTTTCTGTTATAAGTGAAATTCTGCTTTTATATTTATGGTAGCAGTTTTGTATAGTTAACTGTTTGGAGATAGCCATTTTGTAACAATCAGAATGCCTATTAGCACTCATGATTAATCAATCAATCAATCTGTCAAATCTTTATTTATCCATGTGAACATCATTGAGCAAGCTCATTTACAAGATGGACCTGGTTAATTCTAGATTATAGTGCAAACAGCTATGATTAAGGGGTGTTAGTGTCAGTGTTAGTATCAGTGGTTGGTGTTAGTGTCAGTGGCTTAGTAAACAGGATGCTCACCTTTAGAGGTAGAATATGGAGAATGGTGGTGTTAAGGGGTTAGAAAGGTAGAGGCAGACACACAGAAATATAATTTAACATAATACTGAATCAGTGAGCTGTTTATTAGGGCAGATGATAAATCAGGATACAAATATAAGAAATTAGGCCTTTAATGCAGGGCAGCACATCTATCTATCTATCTATCTATCTATCTATCTATCTATCTATCTATCTATCTATCTATCTATCTATCTATCTGTCTGTCTATCTATATGTCTATCTATCTATCTATATGTAAGGCTATGCCTGTAGTTCAGTGGCCAAGCAGCAAACCACTCCCACTTCCTGAGCTACAGTATATAAGCAGTTCCTGTAAGCCTTACTGTGAAGCATTTTTTATTTGCAGCTGAAGGCTCTGCCAGTTTGTCCTCTGAGCTGGTTAGGCCTCCCTGGCTGGCTGAGGCCTGCTCCCACCACCCCGCTCCTGCTTGTCTCTGCTGGGCTTCTGTGCTTATTTTTCTACTTCCGGTTTGTATTTTGCCTTCTGCTGTATGTGCTTTCTTCCCTTTTTTTTGGGGGGGGGTTTGTTTCTCAGCTCCTAGCATACTGCTACTCCGGAGCTCATGCTTCTTGCTTTTACTTACTCACAACTCAAATTACTTGCACAACAACTCTTAGCATTCTGCTACACAGAGCTCATGCTACTGCTTTCAATTACCTACAACTACAGCCACTGCTGCTGACTGTTTAGTTTAATTACTATTGTACCCAGTGCCTGTGTTTTAACACTGTGCTCACCACGCTCAAACTACTTCAATGCAACTGCATTCATTACCTGTGTGTTTCAGCTCAGCCATAGCTGCTTCATGTTGCATACTCAATTCTTTTCACCTGACATAGTTTACTCTGACCCTACCTGTGCTTCTCATTTTATTTGCAGCATCCCTGCACTGCCTGGCTACACCTGCTTTCAAGCATTGTCTCCCTGTTTTATTGCACTTATAAGTCGTCAGTCAACTAGCTCCTTCTGAGGCTGTTAATATAGCTTGATATTAAAAAAATCTGTCTTTGCCGCCGAACATCCTGAGATTCTGTCACCTTGATTTGGCTTTGTATTGTCTGGCTGGTTTGCTCCCAATTCAGTTGTTTAATTGCTATACAAGTTTTATACGCTGGTTTACCTATCACGACTACTGCTTAGTGACCTATGGGCAGGTCTACACTTGCTTACGTAGTTGTTACTCCTTGCTTTTGCAATCCATTACTTCATGCATACTGCAATCCCTTCGGCTTCACCCCTGGGATTCTGCTGCACTTGATCTGCATTCGATCTTGCAAGGTCTCAGCACTCCATGCTCATTACGATCTCAGCATGCCGCGCTCATTCAGTTCACCAGCTTCAGTTCTCAATCAATTTCTGGGGCATGCCAGCCATTCTAATCTGGTGCAGGGTTCCTGCAGCCGATGATCTTGCTCTGCATTTAGTCCGCATCATCAAACGAGACCAACTTGGGGTGGGATCCTTCTCACTTGGCCCATAGCTGGGAATGTCCTTGCCCCAGGCTTGGCTTTAGCTGCCTGCTATGTGACAGCAGCTCCTGGTGTAGAATTTAAGACTAGCAGTGAGGGGTGGTTACGACAATCTCCTTTGGCTCTAGTGTTCCACTATAATGGTTGACCATTGACTTTAGTGGTTTCCCTAGCAAGGCACATTCACCGTATTCTCCCTATGACTGCCTTTGGTTCACCTGGTTTGATTTCAGGTGGGTAGGCCAGGTGAGCATCTCAGCAGCTATTGCTCTCCTCCTGTGCCTTGGATGCACATACTGTTGCAGAGTTTTCTCACAACCTTCCATGACATTCCCACTAGAGGATTAGAGTGAGAGCCTTCCTCCTAATTGAAATATTTTCCACCTCCTTTTAATTGGGTTTTCCAAACTGCAGCTGCAGAGCCGTCACTAAATACATTTTCCCAAGCCTGGAGGGAAGGCGACCTAGGCCTTGGATCCCCAGAGATTTCCTCCTCATAGGGGAATTTTTCTCACCTCCGTTGCTTCAGGTCATAACAGTTAGCATAGTTGTTTTCCCTAATTTCTTTAGGTAGGTTCCATTGTTGGATGGAGGTGGAGCATGTTCTGCCATTCCTTCTCTCCTTAGGGGATCCCCTTCTGTCAAAGCAAGCCATCAGTCACATGCTACACAAACCTGGGCTGTTACTACAACAACTGAGCATATCATTGCATTATCCAACTGCCTATGCTTCTCTACTACTACATTACAGTTACTGCTTCTATGGCACTGTTACTGCTTGCATTATGTTTTGTGTTGCCTCCTTTTTAGGGATGATACTTTTTTTTATGGGGGAATTCCTAAGGTACCTTTAGCCATGGGAACCATCCCGTGGCACCTCTAGGGGGGAACCCTCTCCGAGAGTTCCTTGCTGTCGTACTCCTACAGTGTGGTAATTCCTCTGGAATAGAGAATGCGAACAGCCAAAACCAAACTAACACAGTTGCACAAGCATAACACTATACTGGCAGCATAGGTTAGTGAAATGTAAGGCTATGCCTGGAGTTCAGTGGCCAAGAAGCCAGCCACTCCCACTTCCTGAGCTATATAAGCAGTTCCTCTAAGCCTCACTGTGAAGCATTTTTTCTTTGCCCCACCATCCTCCCCTTCTCCTCCAGTGGCAGCACTCTGTCCTTAAGGGGATTCCTAAGGTACCTTTAGCCATGGGAACCATCCCATGGCACCTCTAGGGGTTCAACACTCTCCGAGAGTTCCTTGCTGTCGTTCCCCTACAGGTGGTAATTCCTCTGGAATAGAGAGTGCGAACGGCCAAAACCAAAATAAAACAGTTGCACAAGCATAACACTATACTGGCTGTGTAGATCAGTGAACTATCTGTCTATCCATCCAAAATACAAGGATGTGACCCAAATCACATTATGAAAACCATCAGTTATTTTCACATATACAACACAAGTCAAAGTAAAATATGATGGCAATTAAACTTAAATGCCACAGCAATTAAACGCATGCACTACAACTAAAAAGCTCACCAAACATACACAAATCCCACACACAAAATGTAAAATACCTACCTCCAATCAACACCAATTATCCCAAACCAGTAACCAAACAACCCCTATAAAACACCCACAATACCCAAACCAGTTTAGATTAATTACAAACTGGAAGCAAAATGACTGAAAGTTATATTGATCAAGATTGCGTGGAATTTACAAAACAGGAAGAAAATACAAATGCAATCAGAAAAACAAACTCTGAAGTCAAAATAATTATAACCTACTGTACCTTACAAACCATGGAGAAAGCTGAGACCTACTAGACATTCTCCCGAAAGAACTAGACAAACTGCTGCAAAATTGTATCTTTACATACAAAGAAACAGATGGATCAGACTATAAACCAGTAACAATAAAAGGAATATCAGGAAGCCTGGACCAATACTTTGTCAGAGAAAATTTACATCATTTACTAACACAGAAGCACAATATTTACAGACACTATAAAGACAATGATTGCAAAGCAAAAATATCTTCCAAAAGAAGGCAAAGGAAATAGACCTAACAAAGCTGAACCTCTAACCAATACAGAAACTGACATGCTCTGCAACACAGAAACCATAGGACTACACTCACCAACAGCAGTACTGCATATGGTCTTCTTCAATATTGGAGTATACTTTGCACTACAAACAAGAGAACAATATAATCTGAAATGGTGTGATATACAGCTAAAAAAAGATGCTACAGGACATAAAAACCTCGAATACACAGAAAGACAAACCAAAATCAGGACTGGGATCAACCCATGAGATATCAGAGCAATAAAACCCCAAAATGTATCAAGCAATTCAGTATGCAGAATGCAATCCAATTATAGTTTATGACAAATATGCCAAAATCAAACCAGAAGCAATGAACAACAGCAACGCTCCATTCTACCTAACACCAAATGTGAACTATACCCCACAGTCCTTCTGGTTCAGAATCATGAAAATATGTGAAAATAAACTATGGAACATAATGAAAACAATAAAGCAATCTGTAGGACTATGAGAAAAGAAAAGAATAACCAATCACAGTACAAGGAAAACATCAGTTCAAATTCTAATGGATTACAACCTCCCACCAACTGAAATTGCACAAGTCACTAGATATAAAAGCCTTCAGTCCATAAATACATACAGTACATACAGTAGGCCACTCTCTGAAAACAAGCAAAAAGGTATATCCAATATATTTGCAACACACATGGAACCACCGAAAACAGAACCTGAACCCTAACAGAAAAAGTACATTCCTACAATTACCAAATCTGAAGTAACATCATTTGGCTCACTCTGTAACACAGAAATACCCCTAAATGAAGAACTACTGAACTTACTAGACACAAAAACACAGCCTGACTAGTGTAGCACATCAAAAACAGCCCTGGTTGAACTGCAACATAAAGAGAAATGAACAAGAATTAATAAACTAAGGATGAAAAACAGGTCACTACCAACGTGTATATCTGATTAAAAATATGAACAGACCGAAACGCCACAAAATGTCTCTGTTACCATTAAAAACAAGATAAAATAAAAGCCTATGCCTGGAAAAACATACAATTATGCTACAGCTTTCCAAAATGCCAGCCATGAAGACTTCAGCAGCCACATGAACTTACACATGTGTAAGATAAACTGCTACTATAGAAACATTCGTGGCTGAAACAATGAAGTGTATACATCCTGAGCTGCAGTTTGAATTGATGTTGGAAACTCAAACACCCAATGAAAGAAACCTACCAGAAGAAATGACCAATAAAAACATCCAGAAGAAAAGGTTGAAATGAAATCCTACAACAGCTTCCACAATACACATCCAAATATTCCAGTCCCAGCAGCACACATACGTGACGATATGGGATGACAACATCCCAAAGCACGCATGCCTACTACAGTATGCACAGGGAAATCCCACTGTCGATTTACATAAACTTGAATGAAAGCAATGAAATTCTACCTTCAATTTACCTAAACATGAATGCAAGCAAAACAAGTGGGTCCGAATTCTCAAAGCATGGTGCAGAGCATGCGTCAAGCCCCATGCAATGACACCAAACCCCTGCACTGCAACTGTGCCTAATTTTACAATCTCTGGCACAGCTGCAAATGTTTCCACCATGCATGACAGCTTGCCCCAAATACCTGGTGCAAGCTTTGTAAAAACAGCCCTCGGGATTGCCGCAAGCTAGACCACAAAAAGGTGGTCAAACTTGGGGCAATTGGGCATATATGATAGAAAATCCCCATCTCTGTAAGTAGAATGCCACAAGCCCCATGCACCTTATGTTTGGTACACCAGGGGCTTGCAGCATTCTCAGACTTTCAAAAATCTGGTCCATGGTGTTCCCAACCCCCAGAACTCAGAAAACCTCAGCACATCAAACAAAATGAAGCATTACTCAAGCTCCTAAACAACTGAAAATCTTGGTTTAATAACAAAAGAAAGCATAATAAACTTGTTAGGAAACAACTGCACTATTCACAATATGACAGTGAAAATCTGCAACATACAGCCCCAAAAATGAAAGGCAAAGACCAACAAAATTATTGACTCAAGCAGTGACTCTGATTAACTCTTTGAGTGCTGTGTATGTTTGACTTAGGCAGTGACTCTGACTAAAACAACAACAAATTAAAGTGACTAAGCAAAAAGAAATGTTAGTATCTGAAAGTAAATGAGCAATAAAAACAACATTGACTAAAACTAACTGCCTAAGCAGCCATCAATGAAAACAATTGATCTGCAAAGAAAACAATAAATACTGCTGAACTGCACATATGTCTTTGTCTCTATATGTCAAGCATCCTAATATGTTACATAAAACAAATGCTAGTAAAGTGTTGTATATAAGGATATAATGCCATCTCAGGGGCTAATTAGCTCAATAAATTCACTCGCTCTTCGGTCTTGTGGGATATTGGCTAATTAGCCACTTCGATGGCATTATATCCTCATTTATACCACGGGGGTGAGAGCTTTCTCAGTAGGATAACCTGTGTTATTTCCACTGCAGTGAGGATAAATCCTGATGACATCAGCAGAGTGAGCATATCAACATTTATCCATACTCTGCTGATGTCACCAGAGTGAGGATAAATGCACTGCAGCTTGCATTCTAAAGGAAACTGCTTCAGAACAAGTTTATCTTTCTCACTGAAGCTGCAACTTACTCATTTAGTTTTGCAAAAGACTCACCTATGTCCCATTGTGTTTCTAACATTGCTAGCCCATTACTGAGCTGATCTCCACTTCAAAACAACCTGAATTCTAAATGAAAGTCTTTTACAAAGCATGTTCTGTTTCTCAGTGCTAACTGCAGCAGTTTGTCTTTTTCACTGAGCCTCTGACTCACTCAATTAGCTTTGCAAAACACACTCACCTGTGTTTCTGACTCCCAGTCCATTCAGAACACACACACATGCACACACACACACATATATATACACACACACACACACACACACACAGAATGAGCAGGAAACACACAGACTCAGAAAAATGTTCCTAAAGCTCTCACCCCTGTGGTATAAATCACACACATGATGGGCAGATCATGGCATATGGAAAATATTATCACTCCTGCCTTGTGAGCTGTGTATTTTCACTCGTGCCTTCGGCACTCATGAGAATACACAGCCCACTCTGCAGCAGTGAGAATATTTTTCATATCCCACTCCTGCCCATCATGTTTTCCATATATACGACACTTTCCTAGCATTTATTCTCTTTCTCTAAATATATATATATATATATATATATATATACACACACATTTCTCAAAAAGAAGGGAAATTAGAGGCAAAAAACTCCATTTAATGCAACAGTTAGGGTTGTTCCACAGTGACAAAAGTGAGGAAATTGGATGTTAGGGTTGAAAACCCCTTTGCACCCCTCAAGCCCACCCCCAACTGGAATCGGGTGCTGCTAGGTCATCGCCCTAACTTCACCCCATCAGATGTGGAAAGAAGCTGAGGAATAGGAGAAGGCGAGAGTTAGGACCGATGACTAACGCCGCACCCCGATTCCAGTTGGGGGTGGGCTGGAGGGGTGCAAAGGGGGTTTCAACCCTAACATCGAATTTCCTCGCTTTTGTCGCTCTGGAACAACCCTAACTGATGCATTAAACTGAGTTTTTTGCCTCTAATTTCCCTTCTTTTTGAGAATGATAGTGAGAAATAGTGAATGTAATGCGGCAGCAGGAGTGCGGGGCACTTTGGGCCCTGCATTCCCGCCACATAATGCAGCAGCAGGAACGCGCGCTCCTGCCACGTGATGTCTTGTCACATAGTAACATTGTGCCCTCAAACGCAAATCGTAATTCGGATGGTGATGCAAAGCGAAACAGAAAGAGAAACAGTACTGTAGACAGAAATGTTAAAAGCAACGCAAACGCAACCACAAATGAAAATGCAAAGGGTAACACACATGGTGGCGTAAACGTGAACGGAAAGTGAAATGGGTATGGAACTGCAAGTGGAAACGGTAATGGTAACAGTAATGTAAGCACACAGGTTGGTGTTCCCCAAAAGCTGTATAGAGAAAGACAGTGAGCACAAAGAATGTATGCAAAATAAAGACTCTCGCAACAGGAAAATGAGGACTTGGAATAGTAAATTGCTTATATCTCAGGAACCGTACGACATAGAAAAAAAATTTAAAAGTCCTATGAATTATCACTTTCCTGGCTAGTTTTACACTTAGCTCCCAGCAGGGGCTAAGTGTTTTTTTGATGAAAAGTCCGTATCTCGCACCGTTTCAGAGATACGGGCCCTGAAAGGCGCGGCGAACACCGTAATGTTATCCTACAGGAAAAAAACAGAAGTTCGGAGTGCCATAACTTTGGCTCCCTGTAATATTTTTTTCACTAAACCACTGAAAGGCACATCTGTGGGATGTTGGCTGTGTTCCCTGCAAATTTCAGCCAGAAGACCAAACCGTTACTTTGCAGCAGGGCGCCAAAGGATTGCTGCAATGTGTCGTACGCCGTAATGTTATCCTATGGGAAAAAGTGTGAACTTTGGAGTACCATAATTTTGCCGCTGTGTAATATTTTTTCAACAAAATACTGAAAGGCACAACTGTGAGATGTCGGCTGCGTACCCTCCAAATTTCAGCCCAAAACTCTAAACCGTTCTTTTGCAGCGGGGTGCCAAAGAATTGCTGTCATTTTCCCACAGCCTAGAAAAGTACTGTTGCAATTTGCAAAAGCTTTCGCAAAATTTTGCGACCCTTTCATGAGTGCGACAGTACTTTGTGAAAGTACTTTTTCCAGAAATCTGAAAAACATATTTCTGGGATGTTTTACCCCAAAATAAAGACATGGCTAGCATCCTCAGGGTCCGACTAGGTGAATACAAAAATAATTAGGTTGCTAGAGGGTCCCAAATTTAAATGCCAAGCATTTTTCTGATCACCAACTGAAAACAAAATGGTGGCTCTACGACAGTAAAAGGCCATTTGAAAGTAAAACTGCATTTGTGACACTGTCGAACTTTTGTTAACTTTTCCCATTGACTTATAATGGGAACTTGTTTTTGAATAACTTTTGAACCATTTAATATTTTTCACGAAATCTTCAAAAGGCACATTGGGGACCCTGGCCACATGTTTCCTGAAGATTTTGGACTAGTCACACAAACTGTGTGACCTGTAGGCATGACTGTAGAATTCCAAAAAAAGCGTAAACGCATGCACAGTTCATGCTTAATAACTCCACAGCCGTATATTTGACCGGTACAAAACTAGGAAGATCCCAAGGTGTATGGGTCTTGCTTCTGTATGCCAAAATTCAGGTAACTCCGTTGAACAGTTGCAAAGTTATTAAGGTGCAAAAGTTTGGGTTTGATATGTAAATGGCTCCTCAACCCTAACTATGGTAGCACTACTGCGTTACCATATATATATATATATATATATATATATATATATATATATGTATGTATGTATATACACACACACACACACACACACACACACATGTATACACTAGGGTTCAGTCTTCACTTCTATGTTAAACTGAACATTTTGACCTTTAATAACTTCCCAACTGTTCAAGCGATTCACATGGAAATTTGCATATCCTATTAGGGACCAATGATATCTTAATGTGACAAGTTTCATTCAAGTTGAATGTGTGGATGTGGAGATATAGATTGTCAAAAAATTTGAAAATTATCTCTTTTGGTGAAATTCTTTATCATTTCACTGTACAAAAGCCGTGTGGAATTTTGATCTCAGATTTTTAGGGTGTGCAGGT
Organism: Neoceratodus forsteri; assembly: GCA_016271365.2. Taxonomy (NCBI): domain Eukaryota; kingdom Metazoa; phylum Chordata; order Ceratodontiformes; family Ceratodontidae; genus Neoceratodus; species Neoceratodus forsteri. The sequence continues at coordinate 148,600,867 of CM028136.1, read as the reverse complement.
CTTGGGTCACAGATGTGCCTTTTGAAGAATTAGTGAAAAAATATTAATCTGTTCTAAAGTAATTACATTTTAACATTTCCCATTATTTCCTATAGGACCAGTTAGATGTCCTGCTAGAAAAAGGATTCTTTAGTGCAAATATGGGAACCTTTTTCAGAAACTCGGGATCTTTTGCCACAAATGCAGAACCTCTTTTCTTCTTGCTTCCATCTTGTTTTTGGTTAGTGAGGAGAAACAAAATGTAATTGCTAAAAAAATAGAGGGCTTTAGTAAACATCACCAGTTGTGTTTATGTAATTGGGGCCTGTAGAATTGGATTCTGGGGTCAGCTTTTATTTTTTTTTAAGTTGTTCAGAAATGGGTTTTTTTTTAGCTGCAAAAATCCTTTTTCACAAATTGTGGAAAACCTATGCCTCGAAACAGGATCTTTTTCTGCAATTTGTGATAAAAGATTTTCTTTTGCCACAAATTATGAAAAAAGAATCACAAAAACGGATTCTGTTTTGCAGTTTGCAAAAAAGAAATTTCTTTTAGTACAAATTATGAAAAAAGGATCTGTGGAAAATGATTCATTTTCATAAGTTGCAAAAAAGGATTTTTAAGACAGCTGTTTCATTGTCACTGCACAGCTAGAAAAGATCTTGTTGTTTTAGTCTGAAATTTTATGGGTAAAAAGGGCTTGCCTCTTATATAGTATGTGCCTTTTGCTGGTTGGGTGAAAATATATTATTTTGCTCTGGAGTTCTGCAGGGTTAAATTTTGCTTCATTTCCCGTAGGATAACATTGTAATGGGAGGTATACAGAGTAGTTTCTGGTCACTCCTCTGCGAAGAATCAGTTTGCAATTTACTTCTCAAATTTTCAGGGTACAAATGGCATGCCCCACCGATGTGCATTTTGTTGTTTTCATGAAAATATATGAATTTGGTGTTGAGTTACACAGGTTTGAGATTTCCCTGTGTTTTCTATAGGAGAACATTGCAATGTTAGGTGTTTCTTTGGGTCTGCACACTACAGCATTGGAGTGCAGGGCCCTACACTATCTCAAAAATTATGCATGGATTGGAACACAGGGTTCAGAGAGCCCTGAACTTCCTCACACAAATACAGATACCATTAAGGACTGATGACAGTGCAGGGCAAGCAGGGCCATTTGTTCCCACACAGAAATAGGGATACGATTACAAACATTATCTCAAATATTATGGATGGATGGCATTATGTGCTCCCAGATGTGAATATGAAGACCATTTTGGAGTGCTTGGAGCTCAGGCCTTACCCATACATGGGAGCACAGGGCCCAGAGGACCCTGCACTCCCACACACAAATATGCAGACACTTATGGAGTGATGAAAGTGCAGGGACCAAAGTGCCCTGTGCTCCCAGAGGGAAATAAGGATACAAATACAATATCTCAAAAATTATGGATGCTTGGGTACACAGGGCCCAGATGCCCCTGCACTCCTACAAGCAAATAAGCCTATGATTATACTTTCTCAAAAAGTAAGGAAATTCTCTGCAAAAAACTTTTGTTTATGCATCATTAGTGTTCTAGTGAGAAAAGCTGGGAAATGCGGTCTTAGAGTTTTCAACCTTAACACCCTACCCCCACCATTCATGAAGAAACAGGTATGGGGGAGGTTCCTTGGAATTGTAAACTCTAATGCTTGCCCAGTTCTCCTATACTATATCAGGTTGGGGCTGGTGTTAGGGTTGGAAACCCTATGACTGCACATCCCAGCTTTTGCCTCTGGATCCCTAATGGTGCATTAACAGTGTTTTTTGCAGAGAATCTATATATTATAAGGGTGCGGCTGTGCCTCTATAGTTAGGGTTCAGTTTTAACTTTTATGTTAAATTCAAAATGTTGTACTTTAATAACTTCACAACTGTTTGAGTGAGATGTATGAATGTTTGCAAGTGCCATCAGGGACAGAAGGTCTCTTGATCTGGTAAGTTTTGTTCCAGTCAGATGTGTGAGTGTGGAGATATGGATTGTCATAAAATTTGAAAGATACAGTTTTTGGTGAAATTTATTGTCATGCTGCTGCACAAAAAAGGTGTAGAATTTTGGTCTGAAATGTTTAGGGTAGAAAGGACTTGGGTCACAGATTTGCCTTTTGAAGATTTGGTTCCAAAGTTATTAAATTTCCAAGTTTCCCATTATTTCCTATGGGACCAGTTAGATGTCCTGTTGGAAAAAAGATTCTTTATCATAGATGAGGAATCCTTTTCACAAATGCAGGATCTTTTGCCACTAATGCAGAATCTTGTTCTGTGCTTCTGCCATCTTGCTTTCAGTTAGTGGTGAAAACAAAATTAAATAACTAAAAAAATATGCTGGTTTAAAAACATGGACAACAGTTGTCTTTATCTAATCAGGACTAGTACTATCCAATTCTGGGGTTAGTTGTTTCATAAGTTACTTAGAAATTTTTTTTTTTTTTTAACATGCAGAAATCCTTTTTCGCTAACCACAGAACAAGACCCCCATGAAACAGAATCCTTTTTTTCTGATTTGCAGGAAAGGATTTTCTCTTTCTGCAAATCGCGAAAAAGGAATCGTAAAACAAGATATGCAAAACAGGAATTTTAAGATAGTTGTCTATTTGTCACTCCACACTTAAGAAATGGTTTGTGATTTTCATCTGAAATTTTCTGGGTACAAAAGGCTCACCCCAGAGATGTTCCTTTTGCTGCTTTGGTGAAAAATGTATTACTCTGCTGTGGAGTTCTGAGGGTTTGCTTTGTTTCCCACAGGATAACATTGTAATGTCAGGTGTACACAGTCGTTTCTTTGTCACTATGCTGGGAAGAAATGGTTTGCAACTTTGCTGTTAAATGTTCAGGGTACAAAGGGCTTGTGCCAGCGATGTGTTATTTCAAAACTTATGTAAATATGGACACTATTATGGAGTGAAGGGAGTGCAGTACCTTGCCCTGCACTGCCACAGGGAAATATGGATATGATTACAATATCTCAAAAATTATGGATGGACGGCAGTGTGTGCTCCCACATGCAAATACAAATACCATTATGGAGTGATAGACACACAGGCCTTATGGATGGATGGCAGTGCAGGGCCCAGAGGACACTGCACTCCCACAAACAAATATCCATATTATTATAGAGTTATGGGAGTGCTAGGGCCCAGAGGACCCTGTGCTCCCACACACAAATATGCAGATAATTATGGAGTGGTGGAAGTGCAGGGATCAAAGGGCCTTGTGTTCCCACAGGAAAATAATGATACAATTACAATTGCTCAAAAATTAAACATGGATGGGAACAAAGTGCTCAGAGGGCACTGCACTCCCACAACCCAATAAGAGTATAATTATGCTATCTCAAAAAGTAAGGGCATTATTTGCAAAAAAACATCATTAATGCATCAGTTAGGGTTCCAGTGGCAAAAGCTGAGAAATGTGCTGTTAGGGGTATCAACCCTAACATGCCACCCCCACCCTGCACAAAGCAACAGGTGTGGGGTGTGTGCCTTGCAGTTGTCAGCCCTAATGCTCAAATCATTCTTTTACATTGTACCAGTGTCAGCTTATTTACTTATGGAATGGGGTGAGCATTAGGGCTGAGAACCCCAGGGCACATCCCCCACACCTGTTGCTGTATGCAGGGTGGGGGTGGCATTTTAGGGTTGGAAACCTTAACAGTCACATTTCCCAACTTTTGTCTCTGGAACCCTAAATGATGCATTAAGAAAGTTTTTTGCAAAGAATATATATTATGGTAGCACGGTAGTGCTACCATAGTTAGGGTTGAGTAGCACTTTTAAGCCACTGAATTTGACTGACAACAGGAACTTCCTGTTTGGCAGTAGGAAGGGAAGGATCACTGAGACACATTAGTTTCAGCAACTTTGAAGGAACCTAAAAAAAAAATTACTCTTTATCCCCCCCCCCCGGCTGCTGGAGGTCTGAAGCCAAGCACGGAAGAAGGAGACTATCGAAGACTACAGGAAGTTCCTGTCCCAGAACAGGAAGGGTGACAGTTGTAAAGACACATAGGCAGTAGGAAATTAAGTGTAAAAATACATAGAGGGAGGAGACAGTAAGCATACAAAGCAACAGGAGAGGGGACACAAACTAAATCAAGATGGGAGTGGTGCAGTGCAATGGCTGTGGGGCAGCAATGTTCTGGGAGACATTCTGGAGGTTGCAATGCTGACCTGTTTGCAGGCACCTCTCTGGCCTGAGGGAGGAGGTTGCCTGTCTCCAGGGTGACCTGGCTAGGATTCGTGAAACCTCTTCCCCCACCCAGGGACCACCAGGGCCACCACCGTTACCTCAGAGGTTGCCAAGAAAGAGAAAGGTTTGGACCAAGGTGGGCTCAGGGAGGGAGAGGGTGGTGGAACAGAGGTGCATCCCTCCAGTTGTACCTCTCCACAATTCATATGCAGTTCTGGCAAAGAGTGGTTCCTCTATGGAGGCACCTGCAGTGGAGACCAAGGAGGATACTGGGAACCTCCACAAAGGAAACCCACAGGAGGGTGGCACGAGACCCCACAGGGGAAGGAAACAACTCTGATGGGGGGCTCAATCATTAGGGGGGGTAGAAGTGGGGGAGGAAGGGGATAGGGAGGTAAGGTGCCTGCCTGGTGCCACAGCTTGGAGGGACAGGAAGCCAATCCTCAGGATTGTGGGAGCAGCTGCACAAGGGATGGAGTTGGATGTCATTGTCCACCTAGGAACCAATGACCTGGCTGTGAATGGGATCAGACCGGTGCAAGAGGAGTTTGTGGAGTTACATAGATACATAGATAGATACATAGACAGTGTCAGCAGATAAGGGCCTATGGCCCACCCAGTCTGCCCATTTGAGCTTGTAAGTTCAGTTTGTTTTCCTAGAAGTCTGTTGCCCCTTACCCCTGACCTCCAGAATTCCTTTATGTTTATCCCATGCATTCTTAAATCCCGTGATTGTTTCAGCCCCCACCACTTCCTCTGGCAGGGTGTTCCACTTGTCCACCACCCGTTCTGTGAAGAAATTCTTTCTCATGTTTCCTCTGAATCATCCTCCTCCAACTTCATCCCATGCCTCTAGTCCTGGAACATCTTTTCGCTTAAAAATAGTGTTTTCCTGCACCCTGTTCCTCCTGTAAGATACTTGTATGTCTCTATCATATCCCTCTCTCCCTCCTCCCTCCAGGTAGTACATGTTCAGTTCCTTCAACCTGTCTTCATAAGACTTGTGATGCAATCCATGCACCATCTTTGTTGCCCTCCTCTGAACCTTCTCTACCCTGTCTATGTCCTTACGTAGGTATGGTCTCCAGAACTGTACACTGTACTCCAGGTGGGGCCTCACTAGTGTCTTGTATAGCAGAGTTATGACCTCCATTTTCTTGCTGGTGATGCCCCTGCCTATACATCCCAGCATCCTATTTGCTTTACCTGTTGCCTTGTCACACTGTTTCCCTACCTTGAGGTCGTCAGAGATGATAACCTCAAGATCTCTTTCCTGCTTGGTGCATGCTATATCCTCACCCCCCAACTGATATATTGTGCCAGGGTTTTTGTGCCCCATATGCATTATCTTGCACTTCTTTGCATTGAATTTCAACTGCCAAACCCCTGACCATTCTTCAAGTTTCTGCAGGTCGCTTCTCATTCTGTATACACCCTCTGGTGTGTCTACTCTGTTACAGAGCTTTGTGTCATCAGCGAACAGTGAAATTCTGCCTTCTAGGTCCTGCGCAATGTCACTGATGAAGATGTTGAATAGGACCGTCCCAGCACTGATCCCTGTGGTACCCCACTGGTCACTCTTCCCTCTGTGGAGTGACAGCCATTTACCACCAACCTCTGTGTTCTGCCACCCAGCCAGTTACCTACCCACCACACTACTGTCCTGCCCACACCCATATTCACCAGTTTGTGTAATAGTCTTCTATGTGGCACAGTGTCAAAGGCCTTGCTGAAGTCCAGATAGGCCATGTCCACTGCTCTCCCTGATCCACCTCCCTAGTCACCCAGTCAAAAAATTCAACAAGGTTGGTCTGACATGACCTCCCCCTGGCGAAACCATGCTGCCTTGGGTCCTGTAGTCCATTGACAACCAGATGTTCCACCAATCTCTCCTTCAGTAGTGCTTCCATGATCTTCCCCACTACCGAGGTGAGGCTGACTGGTCTGTAGTTCCCTGCTTCCTCTTTGTTCCCACTTTTGTATAAGGGGACTGACTACATCTGCTGTCCTCCAGTCTTTGGGTACCTCCCCTGTTTCCAGTGATCGGCTAAACAGGATAGCCAGAGGTTCAGCCACCACTCTCTTAGTTCTTTAGGACCCTGGGGTGCACCCCATCTGGCCCCATTGCTTTATCAACTCTTATTACTTCCAGTTCCTTCAGGACCCTTTCTCATGTAAAGGGACTTGTGTCCATTTCTGCACCATTCTCACCCCTTGTACTCCCTTCAGACCCATTACCCTCCTCTTCCTCAGTAAAGACTGAGCAGAAATATCTGTTCAATATGTCAGCTTTACTGTTGTCATCCTCCACGTGGCCCCCATTGTTGGGGAGGGGCCTTAGCATGTACTGTAACCTTCTTGGAGGTGCTGCCTGTCTATGGCAAGGATGATATTAGGGTATTCCACACCATGTAATTCAATGAATGGTTGAAAAACTGGTGTGGAGCTCAGGGTTTTGGCTTCATTGGGGACTGGGGAGCCACCTGGAGGGATGCAGGTTTATACTGGCGTGATGGTCTGCATCTGTCCAGGGGGGGAACCAGGATCCTACGTGACAGGTTTAAATGCTTCATTGGCAAGCATTTAAACTAGCCAAGGGGGAGGCACTGAAAAGGAGCAAGGAAATCCCAGCCTCCCCCACACAAAGCACAGTAGTTAGAGAGGTAAACACCAAGGTAGAGAAGTCAGCAGGGAGTAGGACAGGATTAAATGCAGAAAAAGGTGTTAAGGACAGGGTTGGGGCTAAAAGGGGTAAGGCCATAAAAAATAAATGGAAGGTGATGAGTACCAATGCCCGCAATCTGTGCAACAAGCTCCCTGAACTAGTGGCCTTGATGGAAGAGGGATGCCTGGATATTATGGCAGTCACTGAAACATGGTACACAGAGAACCATGAGTGGGATGTCAACATACCAGGATACACAGTCCACAGGAGGGACAGGGTGGGTAAAAGAGGAGGAGGAGGAGTAGCTCTCTATATAAGGGAAGGGATTAAAGCAACAGAAATAAAGAGTAAACAGGAAGTTGATGAGTCACTATGGGTCACACTGGAGACAGGAAATGGCACCACAATCTGCATGGGGGTTGTGTACAAACCCCCATCTCAGGGGAGGAAATGGACAAGGAAATGATAGAAGGCATCCTTAAAATGGCAGAAAAAGGGGAGATACTGTTGATGGGGGACCTGAATATGCCAGATGTTAACTGGAGAACCTTTACTGCAGGCACATCCAAGAGCAGGGTCATTCTTGATGCCCTACAGGGGGCATGCCTCAGATAGCTAGTGCTGGAACCCACTCGGGAGGGAGCAATCTTAGACCTGGTACTCTTGAATGCAGAAGAAGAAAGGATCTCAGATTTAGAAGTGGGTAGCCATCTGGGAACAAGTGACCACCAAACAATGTGGTTCACAATAAACACAGCCACAGAGTCAAGCCATAGACAAACAAGAGTATTGGACTTTAGGAAGGCTGACTTTGGGAAAATGAGAGAGTGCCTCAGAAAAGTACTAGCAAATGGGCAAGAAGGAGGGGTGGAGGAACAATGGGGAATAATCAAAACAGCCATCGCAGAGGCAACAAGCCTTTGTGTGAAGCAAATCAATAAAACAAAGTAAAGGAAAAAAACACTATGGTTCTCAAAAGAGGTGGCAGGGACGGTTAAGGAGAAAAGGATAGCTTTCAGGAAATATAAGGAAACACAGAAGGAGCAGGACAGAGAACAGTATCAATTAAAGCAGAAGGAGGCAGGGAAGGCAGTCAGAATAGCAAAGGCCCAAACCGAGGAAAGGATAGCCAATTCTGTTAAGAAGGGGGATGAGACCTTTTATAGGTATATAAGGGAGTGAAGAAAGACCAAGGGAAGGATACAGAGACTTAATAAAGGGGAGAGAATGTGGGCAGAGGATGACAGTCACAAAGCAGGGATACTGAATGAATATTTCTGCTCAGTATTCACAACAGATGAGTTAGGGAGGTACCTAAACCAAACAAGGGAGGAACTCTGAATAGGGGGGTCAATACCAGTCCATTCACACAAGAAAGGGTTTTGAAAGAACTCTTGAAACTGAGGGTGGACAAAGCAATGGGGCCTGATGGGATTCACCCAAGAATACTAAAAGAATTAAGGGTAGAACTAACTAGTAACACCACTGACTACTCTCTTTAACAAATCATGGGAGGATGGAGTAGTACCTGTGGACTGGAGGAGGGCCAATGTGATTCCACTTCACAAAAGTCGGAGCAGGGCAGAGGCAGGAAACTACAGGCCAGTTAGTTTGAGTTCAGTGGTAGGGAAAATGATGGAATCACTTCTGAAGGAAAGAATTGTTGAGCACCTAGAGGCCAGTGGGGCACAGGACCCAAGGCAGAATGGTTTCACAGCAGGAAGGTCATGTCAGATGAACCTAACAGATTTCTTTGACTGGATGACCAAAGTAGAATACCATGGAGGGGCTGTGGATATGGTCTACCTAGATTTTAGCAAGGCATTCGACACAGTCTCACACAAAAGATTAATAAACAAGTTAGCCAGCCTTGGAGTGGGTCCCAAGGTGGTAGTCTGGATAAAAAACTGGCTGGACGACAGGATGCAAAGGGTAATAGTAAACAGAGTCCACAGTGAAGAAAGGAGGGTAACTAGCTGGGTACCACAGGGTTCGGTACTGGGACCGGTCCTCTTTGATATCTTTATAAGTGACATTGGAGAGCACCTGGAAGGAAAGGTATGTCTCTTTGCAGATGACACAAAGATCTGCAACAGGGTTGATACACAAGGTGGGGTGGAAAGAATGAAAAGGGACTTGGCAAGATTGGAGGAATGGTCAAATATGTGGCAGCTCAGATTCAATGCAAAGAAGTGCAAGGTAATGCATCTGGGAAACAAAAACCCAGGGGAAGAGCACACAATGGGGGGGTGAGTTAATAACAACAACAAAAATTGAAAGAGGGCTGGGGGGATACTGGGATGCATAGGGAGAGGCATTAACAGTAGAAAACAGGAAGTTGTTATCCCTCTCTACAGACAGTTAGAAAGACCCCATCTGGAGTACTGCGTGCAGTTCTGGAGACCCCATCTCCACAAAGACATAGACAGAGTGGAAGCTGTTCAGAGGAGGGCAACCAAAATGGTGCAAGGTCTGCACCAGAAGACATACAAGGAGAGAATAAAGCAGCTTAATATGCATACCCTTGAGGAAAGGAGGGAGGGGGGACATGATAGAAACTTTCAAGTATCTCAAGGGAATTAACAAGGTACAAGAGGGTAGTATCTTTCAGAAGAAGAGATGTGCAAGAACAAGGAGGCACAATTTGAAGATAGAGGGGGGACGGCTCAGAGGTAATGCAAGAAAGTATTTTTTCACAGAGTTGTGGATGCATGGAACAGCCTTCCTGAGTAGGTTGTGGAGTCAGGAACAGTGGGAGAATTCAAGAATGCATGGGACAGGCATAAGGCAATTTTAGTGGGGGGTAGGAGGAAGTAAGCTGTTGATTAACTAGAATCTGCAGCTTATCCATCAGGTAGGGAAATGGGCAGACTGGGTGGGCCAAGCGGTCGTTATCTGCTTTCAAATTCTATGTTTCTATGTTTCTATGTTAAGGTTAAAGGGTGGAACTTTGCCATTAATAACTTTGCCACCATTAAATGGATTTGCTTGAAATTTGGTATGCCTGGTTGGGAATGGTAGATCTTGGGATCTTCCAATTTTTTTGTCGGTCAGATATACAGCTGCAGAGTTATTAAGCGACATCCAAATGCACAATTATGCTTTTTTGTGCATTCTTTGCTCACGCCTACAGGTCGCATGGTTTGCACGACCAGTCCAAAAACATCAGGAAACCTGCGGCCAGGGTCCCTGATGTGCATTTTAAAGATTTCTTGAAAAAATATTGAACTGTTCAAACGTTATTCAAAAAACAAGTTCCCATTATAAGTCAATGGGAAAAGTTAACAAAGAATTCAACACTTTCACAAATGCACTTTTTGGTGTCGCAAATGGCCCTAGTAGTGTTGCAAATCCGACATTTTTTTCAGTTACTAATCAGAAAAATGCTTGCCATTTAAAATTGGGACCCTCTAGGAACACAATTCTTTTTGTGTTCACCTAGTCGGACCCTCAGGATGCTAGCCATGTCTTTATTTTGGGGTTAAACACCCCAGAAATATGCTTTTTTAATTTCTGGAAAAAGTAGTGTCGCAAAGTAGTGTCGCACTTGTGACACTTTCACAGAATGTTGTTTTCGCAAATTGCGACACTACTTTTCCAGACTATGGCCAAAATGACAGGCGTTCTTTGCCACCCTGCTGCAAAAGAATGGTTTTGTCTTTTGAGCTGAAATTTGGAGGGAAGGCAGCCAACATCTCTCAAATGTGCTTTTTGGTGGTTTGGTGGCAAAATATTGCATGGACGCCAAGTTACGGTACTCCGAAGTTCACATTTTTTCCCCATAGACTAACATGGTGGCGTTTGCCATGCATTTTGGGGCTCGTATCTTGGAAATGGTGCGAGATACGGAATTTTTGTTGCGACAATGAGTAGCCCTATGGGCTACACATTCAGTGAAAACCTAGCCAGAAAACTCATGAATCATGTTTAAATTTAAATTTTTTTCTACGTCGCACAATTCCTGAGATATAAGCAATTTAGTATTCCAACAGCTCATTTTCTGCTCTGAGGCCCATTATTATGTATACATTCTTTGCACACACTGTGTTTCTCCATGCAGTTGTTGGGCAAAAACAGGGTGTGAGCTTCCGTTACTGTAACAGTTAGCGTTTCCACTTGCTTTTCCATAACCGTTTACATTACTGTTCCCGTGTACACCTCCGTGTGCGTTACCCTCTGCTTTCTCATTTGCACTTGTGGTTGTGTTACTGTTACCATTTGTATTTCCACTACTGTTTCTGTTTGCATGTCAGTTTGCATTTCCAGCACCCCTTTCATTTGCGTTTGCGTTTCTCTTTCGGTTTGCATCTTTGTTGCTGTTTCTGTTTCCATTTGCATTTCCAGTTGTGTACTCTGTCCGTGCACATTACGGTTTGCATTTCCATACGTGCTTCCATTTGCTTTTGCTTTTCTGTTTCCTTTGGCATTATTGTTGCTGTTACCATTACCATTTGCATTTACAACTGCGGTAATGTGACTGTGCACATTACGGTTTGCGTTTCTTATGTGCTTCCATTCCCGTTTCTGTTTCCATTTCCTTTGCCATTACTGTTCATGTTAACTTTACCATTTGCATTTACAATTACAGTACCATGACCGTGTGCTTGCATTCGCATTTCCGTTTCAGTTTCCTTTGGCATTATTTATGCTGTTAATGTTACCATTTGCCTTACCTTGACCGTGCACATCATGGTTTGTGTTTCCTTTCGTGGTTGCGTCTCCCTTTTGCGTCACTGTTCGGTTTGGCATCACTTTGCGTTTGCATTTCTATTAATGTTTGCTTTACCATTTAGATTTCTGTCACCATGTGCACAACCGTTAGTGCTTGCATTTCCCTTGCACTTACTGTTACTATGTCAGAAAACATCAGGGACCCACACTCCCACCACCACATTCCATTCATTACTTCTACTACACATTCTCAAAAAGAAGGGAAATTAGAGGCAAAAAGCTCTGTTTAATGCATCAGTTAGAGTTGTTGCACAGCAACAAAAGTGAGGAAATTTGATGTTAGGGTTGAAAACCCCCCTTGCACCCAACCCCAACCTGCCCCCCCGCCAGCATTGGGGTGTGCGTTGGGGTAGTCAGTCCTAACTCTCACCCCAGTCTCCTATAGTTCATCACCTCAGCTTCTTTACACATGTGTTGGGGTGAGAGCTAGGGACAATGACCCCAAGCACACCTCAATGCTGGCTGGGGAGACAGGGTGGGGTGGTGCAAGGGGGGATTTCAACCCAACATTGAATTTCCTGACTTTTGTCGCTGTGGAACACCCTAACTGATGCATTAAATGGAGATTTTGCATCTCTCTCTCTCTCTCTCTCTCTATATATATATATATATATATATATATATATATATATATATGCATGGTCACACCCTATAGTTAGGTTGAGTAGACAGTTTAATGTTAAACTGAAACTTTTGCACATTAATAACTTTGCAACCGTTACATGGATTTGCAGAACATTTGGAATGCATGGTCTTGGATGGTAGATCTCTTGATCTGTCAAGTTGGTTTCGATTGGATATGTGGTTTTTGTGCAGCGAAGTGCCAAAAAACATGTTTTTCACTTTTTTTTGTTACTTTATGCTGATTGTTGCCCATCACGCTGCGACCCCATAATTAGAGATTCTTGTCTGAAATTTTCAGGGAAGAAAGAGGTTCCCCCAAAGAATATTTCAGCTTTGGTTTGGTGAAACAATATTAATCCATTCCAAAGTTACTTAATTTTGAATTTTCAGGTTCTGAGCATGCTCAGTTCAGTCTTAGATTTATATGTATGTTCTGTGAAAGAGGACTGGGCTCGTGATCAAGGATTTTGTCACCTCGAGAATGGGGATTTATAAAATTCCCATTCCTGAGGAAAAATTTGCCTTTCGCTAGCCGCCGTCTTGTTTTTATTTTTCCCCAAAACAAAATGTTGTAACTTCTGCCACGGATGTGTTCTCTTGTAATTTAAACACGGGTTTTGTTCAGAGTGACACCCTCTACAAACCCATGGCTTTGGTTTGCTTCATTTTTGTCAAAAAACATCTGATTTAAATTTAAAAATTCCTTGTTCATCACTCGCTTCCAATCCTTGTTCACAAAGTGACAAAATCCCCTTTCGTGAGCCGATCCCCTTTTGCGAGCTGACTAATCCTTGAGAACAATTTCCAGACCAAATGGCCCTATCTCACGAACAAGGATTGGCTCGCAAACAGGGATTTTGTCAGCTCACGAAAGGGGATCAGCTCACAAAAGGGGAGTTTGACAGCTTGCAAAAGGAGATTTTTTTTCAATCCCCTTTCATGAGCTGTCAAAAAACCCCTTTGTGAGCTGTTAAAAATCCCCTTTCACAAGCCAGTCCTCTTTTGCGAGCTGACAAAATGCTTGCTCACCATTTCCAGACCAGGTTGCTCATCTCGTTAACAAGGATTGGCTCACAAACATGCATTTTGTCATCTCATGAAAGGGGATTAGATCGCAAAAGAGGATTTTGATGGCTCGCAAAAGGGGATTGTTTTTTTGAATTCTGTTTTGGAGCTGTCAAAATTCCCTTTTGTCAGTTGTTAAAATTCCCTTTGTGAGCCACTCCCCTTTTGCAAGCTGACAAAATCCTTGATCGTGATTTCCAGACCAGATGGCCAAAATCTGATGAACAAGGATTTCTTGCAAATGGGGATTCTAACAGCTTGTGAATGGGGACTGACCTCACAAATAGGGATTTTGACAGCTCACAAACTAGGAATTTTAAAACTTTGCCTGTGCATTGCAAATAAATGGTTTGGTCTTTTGGTTTGAAATTTGCAGGGTATAAAGGGGATGTCCCGGAGATGTGAATTATGCTTTTTAGGTGAAAAGATTTTTATCACTTCCATAGCTATGCCATTACGAAGCTGAGATAGTTCCCAAAGGATAACATTGTGGCTTCCACAGTGCCTTTCATTGTCCATATCTCAGAAATTATTTGAGATACAGATTTTTCACTCAGTCAGCTTAGCAGCATGTGTGGAGGTTTCAGTCATGACTACAACTGCAGTGGAATTTTTTTCATAGCTGCTACAGCTACTGAGATATTGGCAAATTAGTGTTGCAAGGGTTCCTTTTAAGCCCTAGAGAGCTACTGTTTGGCTTCCCAGTTATGTGCAAGTGGGATAGCAGGTCCCAGAGAGCCCTCATTCCCAGAGATGCACATCATTATGTAAAAATGGGCAGCTTGAAGGGATCATGGGACCCTGAGGGTCTGCGCTCCCACCAATACATAACAGTTACCAGTTGCATTACATTTTCTCAAAAAGTAAGGAAATTTATTGCAAAAAACTTTGTTGATGCATCAGTTAGAGTTGATGTGACAAAAGTAGGGGAATGAGGCAGTAGGGATTGCACCCTGACAACCCCCATGCTTCCTCCTCAACCCCACCTTCCACAAATCAACATGTGGAGAGGGTGCCTTTGAGGTTAGCTAACTCTCACCCCATTCTCCTATACTGTATCATGTGAGCTTTGTTCACACATGGAATGGAGTGAGAGTTAGGCCAACAACCCCAAGGCACACCCCATCACCTGTTGGTCTTTTTTGGGGTGGGTGGTAAGGTGTGGAGGGTGTTAGGATGTCAACCCTAATGCCTCATATCTCCTACTTTGTTGTTTCAACCCTATCTGATGCATTAATGAAGGTTTTTAATATATATATATATATATATATATATTTTATATATATATATATATATATATATATATATATATATATACATATATACAGTATATATATATATATATATATATATATACATATTTACCAGAGTTGCAATGGCCCATATTACTAGACAGCCTCAAGGCAAAAGATATTCTAGTGTCTTTGCTAGGAGTTGATCCACAAGGCAGCTTCCTTTTCTAGAAGGTCTGTCACATTATTAGGTAGTGTGAGAGTCTATCCTGTGAGCAGGAGACCTTATTCCTGCTCCTTTATAATATGATCCACACTTCTTCAAATTAGCAAATATTCAGGCTTCAGTATCTCAGTTTAAGCAAGTAAAATAGGCAAACAATACAGAACACGTGACTTCAAACATAAAGGAAAACTATTAAAAACAGCAGTACAAAATGTTCCAAGAAGGCTTCATTTGTGACATTAGTTAAACCAGACTTTTATGCCAAGAAGACAGCGAGTGTGTGTGTGTGTGTGTGTGTGTGTATGAGGGGGTCACATTGTGTAACCAAAGGAAATGAGCAAACCTGCAGTCATGGCAATAGCTCTAACTTTATACAGACTGCCTTGTAGCCTAAAATTGCTAGAATTGTTTTACAAATGTTATAACTGTATTGAAAAGCATACTGAGAAGAAATTAAGAAAGGTAGAAATAGGAAGGTATACAGAGAATAAAGGATGGAGAAGTGTGTCATATGAGATTTTAATGCACACAAAAGGTGTGGGATGCTACATAAACCCTCAGGGCAATGGCCGAGGGGTTTATTAAAACATCCCATATCTGGGATCAGTTCTTGGGCCATGCTTATTTAACATGTATATTTCTACTCTACAATTAAAAAACCCAAAGATTTGGCTATATAAATTTGCAGATGATTGTAGAGTTGTATCAGCGGTAAATAATGTTGTGGACGGGATTCAATTGCAAGGAGCATTAAACGTAATTGTAGAATGAACCAGGATGAATAAACTGGAGCTGAATGCTTCTAAGTGAAAGATAATGCATTTGGGAAAACATAATATGGAATTAAATTATAAACTGGGAACAGATTCACTAATGGTGATGCAGGAAGGGAGAGACCTGGAAGTTAAGATTATGAATAATTTAAAATTTGGTATGCATTGTAATAATCAGATAAGAAAGGCTAACCAAAACTTGAACTGCATACTGAGTCACATCTCAAGCAGACATAGGGAAGTACAGATGCCACTGTATGGTGCCTTGATTAGGCCTCATTTGGAGTATTGTATCCAAGTGTGGTCCCCGTATAAAAGAGAAGATCTCCTTAGAATTGAGGGAGTGCAGAGATGGGCCACCAAAGCTATTGTGACCCTTAAAAATTTGCTTATAAAGAAAGGCTAGAAGCATTGAATCTTTAATCAGTTCATTATAGGAGGTTCAGAGGCAACACGTGTATGCTATTCAAAGCTATGGGCGATACACAATTGATGGAAGAACTAGGATTCACACATAAGATCAGCAGGGGTAGTAGTAGAAGGCATAGTAAACAATTATTTGCACCTATATGGAACCTAAATACTAGGAAAAACTGGTTTAGTGAGAGGTTGATAGCATCATGCAATGAGTTCCCCGATATAGTAGTGGATAGTCCTAATATGGATTCCTTTAAATCAAGACTGGACATTTATTACAAATATAGAATTACAGAATGTTAATGTAAGGACTGGCAAGATACGAGGACTGTTGTCTGATGCTTGAAATTTCCTATGATTCCTATGATATTCACACTTTCACATCTTTTATTTTTTATTATTGCTGGCCAACAATTTTTCTCCAATCACATTTATGTGGCCATGTGTCACAAACACAACACACACACACACACACACACACACACACACACACACGTCTTCTGACACTTTGAGTATTTTGTTAATTTTTCTTTGATTTTGCATTCATTGTTTTTCTTTTTTTACTTACAGTTTGTTTTCATAACCATGATTGCAGTGAGTGCCAATAAAGTCATGCTCGGTTCTGAAGCAGACAAGGAACAGGATCAACCAAGTAGTTGTAGCAGTGATTGTGAAATCACAGCCATTTCCTGAACTAGACAAGGAGCAGAGTCAACCGCACAAAGTTTTTTATAATGTGGAATGCAGGATCAAGCAGATAGACATTAAAAAAATAACTAAAAATAAGGAAAGTTTACGTTTTGTGGTGGCTCCTCAGATAGCAAGACACGGAGCCACCATTTTTACAAAACTGTTAATCCCTCCCACACATGGAAGGAGAGACAATGAGGGAGCACACATTCTGAAGGACAGTGTGTGTGAATGTCGAAAAACCCAGCTAGTCATTATTACAAATATCAACTAGTTCATCCCATACAGAAAAATTGCTGACCAGTAATTATGTAAGATGTGAATGATTTCCTACAATTGGCCATCTGCAGAGACAAAAGGAAGAAACACTGCTGCATAACAAACCTAAAGAAAAGAAAACATGGTACAGTAAGTATGCTACAGAAAGATTTATCTTAACACAAGTGGTTTCCTTAACTGTATTTCTTTAAGGACAATAGGGAAACAGGGGAGGGAGCTAACCCTGTGACTTACCCTCTTCTATTTAAAAGAGAACCTGTCACCTGAGAAGAGCTGGTTACCTAACATACATCATACCTCAGAAGTAAAAGGGGTAACCACAGTATATAATGTTCCCCAGGGTCTCCAGTCAGGTGATCATATCCACCTTGCAAACTAATGGAAAGTACAAATAATCAGTCACCATATACAACACAAGCATCAGTCAATATTTTAATTCTGTCTAGACAGTAAATTTTATATCTCAGCATCTGCATCATATCAAGATAAGACATTTGCATTCTGATGTTGCGAGGCAGCCTTCTAGACCACACTAAACATGTAGTGTTGAAATGTAAGGTAC
The DNA here is from genome assembly GCA_016271365.2 of Neoceratodus forsteri. Classification (NCBI taxonomy): domain Eukaryota; kingdom Metazoa; phylum Chordata; order Ceratodontiformes; family Ceratodontidae; genus Neoceratodus; species Neoceratodus forsteri. Next base: position 148,583,399 of record CM028136.1, on the reverse strand, counting down.
CATCATGTGATTCTAGGATTTGTAGCCTTCATCTGTTGTATCTAGCACAATGGATTATTGTCAGTGACCAGCTTGAATTCTGCGCCCCACAAATGGTACCTGAGTGACTCACTAGCCCATTTCAAGTCCAAGTTCAAGTTTAGTGCAGGAATAACTCCATTGAGCAAGCTCATTCACAAGGAGGTCCTGAGACATATATCAGGAGCACAAACAAAGTAGCAGCATAATATATATCAAAACATACATAATCCAGGTGGCAACATAGCATAAATACATACATAACACAGGCAATAAGAGTGGGTACAATGTGCAAAAGAACACATACAGGAGTAGCATAAAATATATAAAAACGTATTCAATCCAGGTGGCAACACAGTGTAAATACATACATAAAACAGGCAATAAAAGTGGATACAATGTGTGTGGCAGTTTTCCTTCCCTCCCTTCAATCACCAAGGGACACTCCCTACCGTTATGCCCTGTTTTCCAAATCTACTGCAGTAGTATTTCTCCCTCAGAGTCTTCCTTGACTAATTTTTCACATGTCTACCATGATGAGGTGGCCTCCCATTATGGAATCTTCTGGCTATTCTACTCCACTATTTTTCAACTTTTGTCCGTGGTGGTGACCATCTCATGGCTTCTCAGCTGTCCAGGATTATGATGAATATGGCCATGGCTTGCACAAAGAAAAACAGAATTAAAATAGAAGCATAACATGCCCCTTGGTGCATTTGCATTGGGCAGCCTACAGAAGACTGATGAAAGATAAGGTACATAATGAAAGTATTCATGTGCTGATCTTCACTTCTCCCCAAACAGAATGTGACATATGGAATACAAGGAAGACTGAATCCTCCTTATCCCTGCTTGTGGTAATCCACATACAGCTATCCCACTGTACTGTTGCAAACTAGCACCATTACATTGATATTATCCCCTCCACTTCCCAGCCTGTACCTTTGCAAGGTGACTGCCTGGTGTGTTCTCTCACTGTGGTTTCAGTTCGCACTCCAGACCTGTGCAAGCCTTCCAAGGAGACATGCCTCAGACACGCAGTCCACTGTACAGACTTCAGAGTGGCATAGTTTTGCAGTTTACTCCAAAATATACATTTGGATTTGCATTTGAAATGCGACTTGTGCATAAAGCAATATTCAGCATCAAACAACCAAAAAGCTGAAACCAAAGCAGGTAATAAGGGAAACAAAGAAAGAAATCAGGGCATTTATGTGGAAATCATGTTGGCACCCCATAATAATCTAGGAAGCCCATAATGTCATGGACACCCAGATGAACAGTCAGCCTTACAGCTGGTGCTTTGCTAATCAAGTCCTGAAGTAGATAATATACAGTGACCTTAGCAGTTCTACGGTTATTTTGATCATTTAAGCCCCTATTAAAGAAATGCACTCCCCTGTAAAGGGAAAAAGTGTTATAATTAAAACCTGCATTTACTGAACCACTAACTAGGTGGTCATACCTGTACTCTCAGAATGATTTCTGGGCAGTGAGGTGCTCCTAAGAGCCAGTGGCCCCTCTTTGTAGCATAGTTATAGGAGAAAGCATATGGTGCCATTTCCTCAAGGAGGAGTTTTGGTCCTTAATTGACCCTTAAAACTTATAAGATGTTTTTATTTGCTATTCAACCTTCAGATTTCATTTTATTTATGCTTAAATAAATGCTGTAACTTGTGGTCTAAGCTGATCCCTCATTCAAAGTTATAGGATAGGAAATAATTGTATTAGCATTAGGGGGTGGATCAGCTGACCTATGATGTCAGTCAGCTCAGATATAAAAGACATCTCTTACTACAGGTAGTTAGATAGGTTCTGAGCACAGAAGATGGTGGACGTGCTGTTGCCAAAGCCCATACCACTCTGTGGCAGTACTTGGTGAAAATTATTGCTGAAGTTCTGAATTGAGCTGTTTATTTCATTTTCTTATTTTGAAGTTTAATTTTATTTTTGAATAAAATTCACACATGAGAATTTGTGTGTACTGCATTACAAGCCATGTCTGTGTTATCACTTCCCACTCCCACTCACATAATTTGGTGTCAGAAGTGGGATACTGGTCATCCAAAGTACACTGGGGGAGACCAGATAAGGTACCAGACTTGGTACAGTGAAAACCAAACAAACATGGCAGAAGGAACAGATGAGACAAGAAAATGGGAGTGGTCACCAGATCACAGACAGAGAAGATGGGCAAGTCCCTACTCCCAGGATTGGGACCAGATGTGCACCAGAAGACCCCAAAGGACAATGTGGACAGCTGAAAGGAGGAAGAAGTGCAGAAGGAGAGATACATTGAGTCCAGTGAGATACCTCCTGAAGGACTGAAGGACTTTCAGACCTACTACACTAGCTGGCAGTGCAGCAGGTGGAAATAGAGAGACAGAGGGACATCGATGACGAGAGAGAACCTGACTGTTGAAGACAAGACTTGAGGTGGGCAGAGACATTACAATTATTGCAGAATTTGGAGGTAGGGCACGGAACTGGGGGAGGCAATACTACACATAATTCAAAAGACATTAAACTGACCAGAATGACTTCCACAGACAATCTAGAAGCCTATTTAACCACCTTTGAGAGGGTGGCCAAAGTATGTGAGTGGCCTAAGACACAATGGGTGGTGCACCTTGTGCCTTATCTATCAGGAAATGCCCAGCTGACATATTGGAATATGGATCTCCACCTAGCTGAAGACTATGACCTGGTTAAACAGGAGATATTAAAACACTATGATATTAATGCAGAAATGTATAGACAAAGGTTCCATGCCCTGAAACAAAGGCACATAACCCACCCAGAGAGACTTACATTAGGTTGAGAGAACTATGCCTCAGATGGATACAGCCAGAAGGGAAATCCAGAATAGATATTATTGAAACTTTTGTCAGAGAACAATTTTTACAGATACTGCCAATGGACATCCAGATATGGATTAAAGAACATAATCCAGAATCTGCTGAGATGGTCGTGATCTCGGCAGAAGATTTCTTGGTTGCTCATCAGACTTTTAGGAGAGGAGGTCACTGGTCATTTGAATCTACTATGAAACCCCAGCCTGCTCAGGTAAGAAACACCCAGACTGTCCCTCCAAAGACATATGAAGGGAAAAGTGGCTGGGGGAGGAAAATATTCCCACTAGATGTAGTCTGCCATAATTGCAATGGATTAGGCCATATTGCTCATTTTTGCCCCACTGAGAAACCTGATATGACACACTTAGCTCTGTTAAACCCTGGGTATTTGGTTACCGATGTGCAAATTAAGGGACAAAATGTGGTGGGGCTCATAGATTCAGGTAGCAAAAACACCCTTGTCAGAACTGATTTAGCCAAGAATGTTAAAAAGGGAATCCCTATATATGTAATCTGTGTACATGGAGACATTTACCAATATCCTACAACCAGCATTTTTATTGGGGTGAAAGGGAAGACCTCAGTAGTAACTGCAGGGCTAGTGCCACAGCTACCTGTCCCAGTGGTCAATGGGCATGCTTTTTCTGAATTTGCATCTTTACTCCTGGAACAAGGAACTATATCCACAATGATCACTACGGCCCAAAGCAAAAAAGAACTATTATTGAGAGAAGTGTTCCCATTTGAAGGGGAGGTGATTGATAACCCAAGGAACAGCAGCACATCTCATAATGTCAAAAAGAGACTACAAACGAAATGGCATAGAGAGAAACAAGGACTGCCAGATGAAAACAAATGTATATATATGTAAAAGTTGATATGTGTAAGCAACAACAAAATGTTTTCAACAGGTGGGACAGAGGGATAAACAAGGTGCCTCTGCATTAAAGGTGGTCAATGGTCTCTTGTACAGAATCTCTACAAACCCTGCTACACAGGACAAGGTTGAGCAACTAATGGTGCCCCTATATTATTGGCAGGATATCCTGGCCTTAGGACATGATATCATATGGGCAGGGCATACAGGGAGGGACAAGACATCCAGTAGAATCCTGCAAATATTCTTTGGGCCCAGGATACATGATGACATTGCTCGTTATTGTCAGGAATATCCTGAATGCCATTTAACTGCCCTGAGAAATAAAAAAGACTAAGTACCCCCGGTACCCTTGCCATTAGTCACCACTCCCTTTGAGAGGATAGGGATGGACATTGTGGGGCCACTTGGTAAAAGTGCAAAGGGTAATAGATTCATCGTGGTGCTGTGTGATTATGCACCAAGTACCTTGAAGCAATCCCGATGAGGTCTGTCACCACCCCTCAGATTGCAGAAGAATTGGTGAAGTTATTTAGCTGGGTAGGGACTCCCAATGAAATTCTAATGGATAGAGGGAGCAATTTTAATGCACAATTGCTAAGGGAACTCTATTGCCTTCTGGGGACTGTAGCCATCAAAACACCACCCTATCATCCCCAGATGGACAGCCTAGTCGAAAGGTTTAACCAGACCCTAAAATGAATGATTAAGAAATTGGTACAGGATGAAGGGCAGGACTGGGATAAATACCTTCCCTTTCTTTTGTTTGCTTACTGGGAAGTACCACAAGCTTCTACTGGTTACTGCCCCATCACACTTCTTTTTGGTAGAACATCCAAGGGTCTTCTGGATGTGGTGAAAGAGTGTTGGGAGGAAGGTGAGGACTTGAAATCCCCCAGTATAGCTCAGTACATGAGACAACTGAGACAAAGGTTGGTCTTATATACTAAAAAGGCTCATGAAGCAGGGGTAGAGACCCAGGTGCACCAAAACGAATGATATGATAAAGGTACGTGGAGTAACAAATCATTGTACCCCAGGTGATCAGGTGTTACTATTATTGCCCACTTCCATGCATAAGTTGTCAATGAAGTGGCAGGGTTGCTATAAAGTTCTATGACAGACAGGACCTGTTACTTAAGAAATTGAGACCCCTGACAGAAGACTAGGCAGGAATATCTGTTACGCCAATCTATTGAAACATTGGCATGAGAGACCTAACCCCGGGATGCAAATGATGCCGATGCTAGAAACAAAGGAAACAGAATTAGAAACAGCCTATGGGAGATTGGAAGCTGAGAAAGGGACAAAGGAAATAACCCTGAATCCTAATCTGACAAAAACCCAACAGAAGGGATTGAGGTCATTAATTCAAGAATTTAATGCCTCATTCACCAGCAGGCCTAGACTGGCTAAGGGAGTAGAACACCAGATATGTACCGAATTAAGTCCCATCAGAAAAAAATCATACTGCCTCCCTAAAAGAAGTAGGACAGATGTTCAGAATGAAATTCAGAAGTTAACAGCTTTAAATATCATAGAACCCTTGAAGAGTCCTTGGGGTTCCCCTATGGTAATAGTGCCGGAAAAAGGAGGTATAAGATTATGCCTAGACTTTCGAGATCTAAACCAGGTTGCCCAGTTTGACACCTATCCATGCCCTGGGTAGATGATATCTAAGATAGGATTGAAAATGCGAAATTCATCTCTACCATAGCTCTAACAAAGGGATATTGGCAGATTCCCTTGGAGGAGTTAGCCAAAGAAACAAATTCTGATCAGATCCACCACGGCTGCATAATGAAGTTAGTGAAGTTGTGTGGAATTGTTAAGGAGGTATGGAGAAACAACAGAATGATTTGTAAGTAGTAAGATTTGTTTTAGTTTCTGTTCTAAGAAAGGCATACACATTATTAGGAAAATACATGGAGGTGTACATTTTAATGGAAGGAATAGGACGCTTACAAAGGAACCCCAGAGCAAATGCCACTGATGTATGTGTTATTCCAGATGATATTGGCCAGACAGTCAAATTTTAAAGAAAACACAACTGCACATGTCCCAATAATGCAAAGCATCAAGGGAAACATATGCAGATCCCCATGATGGTGCAGAATGTGGCAGTATATGAAAAAGTAATGGTTGGCATATGCTCAGCCTTGGGATTATTTACACAGGTTTTTTTTGTTTGTTTGTTTAGATAAACAGGGTTTTTGTTCATGAGGTGATATAAGTTATATTTAAGCAATGTGTTGATGTCAGAAACTCAGGTGTAATGATGATGGACTGTTAGATAAAATGTGATATTAACTTTCAGAGGGGGTCGCTTTTGATAAGGGCAAGGTAGTTATGCTTGTGATAATGGGAATATTAGGAAAGTAAGAGGTCTGCGTAGAAGTGGGGTACAAATATGTACAGTTTCATAAGTATGTGCTCAGAGTGCAGGCAAATGCGATGTGCAGGTCTGTTTTAGAAAAAGGTAAAAATAGCGATACATGCAATTAATAGAAAGATAGACAATTACATAGACATATAGATAGAGAGACAGACAGACAGACAGGCAGAATAGGAATGGCAGTGAGGTATTGAAGTGACTCCAACTCCATCCCCCCCGCAGAAATGGACAGGCATTGGGTTGTGCCTTTGGGTCATTGCCCATAATGCTCATGCCATTTCACCTCACCCTACGCTGCAGACACAGACAAGAGTCGAGGTGTGCCTTGGGGTTCTCAGACCTTACACCCACCCCATTCCATAAGGAAATTCACTGAAATGGGTACAGTATAAGAGAATGGAGTGAACTTTGGGGCTGAAAAGTCAAAAGCACACCTCGATACCTGTCACTGACTGGGGGTGGGGATGGGGTGGAATGGCATGAGCATTACTGTTGACTGTCCCAAGTTACACCCTTGATGTCTGTCAGTCCCTACAGTGCAGGGTGTTATGGTCAGAAATCCTAATGCCCTGCATGTTTTTTGGTATTTTCACTCCAAGTTTTCAGCATAGGCTTTTTGTGACCCCACCGCATGAACAGTGACACTATCAGTTCATTAGCCAAAAACAGATTTTGCACAGCAACTGTGCCATTTGGCACCACAGGTGCAAAAACACATTTTGAACAGGATGTAAAAAATGACAACTGTACATTTCTTGTTTCAGTAACTGCTCAGCAAATCTGTTGCATGACCTGCTTATTGACATTTTATATCTTTTATGCAATGTACTGCTGCTATGTCTGTATGGCTGAGAGGGACCTGGGGTGGTGGTGGATGTCAGGATGAAGAACTCAGAGATTTGCAGGAAGGCAGCGGCCAAGGCCAACATGATGCTGGAATGCATCGCTAGGGGGATCACTCCCGAAGGAGGGAAGTGATACTCCCTCTGTATAACTGCTTGGTGAGGCCGCATCTCAAGTACTGCATGCAGTTTTGGAGGCCACACTTAAAGAGGGACATTGAACTCCTGGAGAGGGACCAGAGGAAGGCAACCAAAATGATCTGGGGCTGGGGGAAAGGACCTATGGGGAGAGGCTCAAAGAGCTAAATATGTACACATTGGAAGAGAGAAGGGACGGGGGGACATGATAGAGGTCTTCAAGTACATGAAGGGGTAAATAGGGGTTGCACAGTCATGGTGCTCCAAAGGAAGGAGGGGCAAATAGAGGACATGGGTGGAAGCTGGAGGGGGAAGACTCAGGGGAGAAAGGAGGAGGTGCTACTTCTCTGAGAGGGTGGTAGAACCATGGAATGCACTGACTGGGGGGCTGGTGGAGGCAGATACTATGGAGGGGTTCAAGAGGGGGAAAGACAGGTGCAGGGGAAAGGTTGTGGAAGCAAAATCCAATGAAGTGGGAATACCCTGGACTGGGAAGGGAGAAGCCTGAGAGGCCGGGGGGGCAGCAAAGTCAGCTCCCAGGGTGGGGACTGACCAAACAAGCAGACACGATAGCCCGCTAGACCTATTCTGCTGGCATTTTTGTATGTTAGTATGTTGGTATGCTTACTACCCCAACATCATGAACCATCAAACAGATGACTGCCATAACTAGGGAGGCAGTATAGCACAGTGGTTTAAGGCTCTTAACTGCAAATCTGGAGATCTGGGTTTTAATCCCACATCCCCCACTTGCATACTAGGTGACCCTGAGCAAGTTACTTAACTTCCATGTGCTACCAGATTGCCCCCGTAAACAAGCTTTAAGCTTAGTGTGCCACTGCTGGTTAAACAATTGAAAGAAAAAAAAATATGTATTATTTTTCTTGTTTTATTTTGCTACTACAAGCTTTGACTAATACATCCATCCTTATTTATAGCTTATGTGTCTGTGACCTAGGCAAAACTACACTTACAATCTCACACATAAATAAATACAATATCAGAATAGCATTTATTTTAGTAGTATCTCCTTCCTTTTCAGGTGCCCATGACACTATGTGTATATGTATTTATATCTTTTAACCTCACAGCACTAAACCAATTCAAATGCAAAAAACACAAGACTTTATTCTCTTCACACAATAGTCTTAAACTTTAAATCCCAGAATGGTCAAGAAACAATTTAGACTTCACTCTTGCTTGCCACTGTCATGCCCACTTCTCGTGCAAACAACAACAAATTACAGAAACCCTTTCATTTCTATGCTATGCACTCTTACATCAGAGAGACATAAATCTTACAGAACTGCTAAAAAACACATTTACCAAGACTGGATTTCTGAATTAAAACCTGTCATTTACATGCCTATGTAAATAATAGTTTACTGGCTACAAATGATGCTACAGACATGACATTAACAACATTTCTGTTTTACATGGAAAACATCCATATAATTAACTTGTCATACAGGATTTGTGACTTTCTGTCTGCATGTATCTGACAAAGGAAAAGGCAACTGCTTGATCCTTTTTTTTATTTTATTTTTATGCTCAACTTGTCCATACTGTAAGAGCCAAATATTGACATGCTTAGAGTTAAAAAAAACACATGGGCCCAGATATTCAGAAGGGTTGCACATGGCGCAACACTGTTGCACCACGCACAACCCACTGATGTGCCCTGGCGCGATATTCAAATGGGGATTGAGCCTGGCACAAATCCCGATGTGCTGGAGTGCATCAATAATGTATGCGGCGCAGGTGGGGGGGCCTGCCCATGCATACTCCGCACATCCCGATATTCAGCTCAGGTTGTGCCAACTCTATGCATGCACAACCCCTACTTGCGCTGCACACAGGTGAGCCAAAAAAAAAAGGAGCAACAGCTGACCACCCACAGGTGAGCTGCTGTATTGTAGGGTGCAACACTGCAGCTGCCACCTGTGGGTGGCCACCTGAGTTCCGGCTTCACCTTCATGGCAGTGCCCCCATGCCCGATAGCAGGCATATGTAGGAGACATAAACGTCCAATATCCCTGGTGGTCCAGTGGACCACTCGCAGCCCGATCGCGGGTGTCAGTAAAACATTAATGCCACTAACCCATCTCTGGTGGTCTTGCAGTCCCCCTCCCCACCTGCCCACTGGGCCCTCCGCTCCCCATGTCAGCGGGTGGCAGCTCCCACCCACTTGCCACCCGCGCCCATAGACTGACACCGTGCGGTGGGGCTGTACACCCATTGGTCCACAGCTTGAGCCAATGGGAGTGCAGCCTATGCCATATACACAGTCCAGATATGTGAATGGATTCATTCACCTATCTGACTGTGTAGTCTGTGCACGGGTTGCATGCCCATTGGCCCACACTGTGGACCAATGGGCGACAGCCTCACCTTATGGTGTCAGTTGGTGGGCAGCGGGTGGCAAGTGGATGGGGAGCTGCTGCATGCCACTGACTGGGGAAGCGGTCAGTGGGGCCCAGTGGGCGGGTGGGGAGGGGTACCGCTTAGACCACCAGGGATGGGCTGGTGGGATTAATGTCTTACTGATGCCCACGATTGAGCTACGAGTGGTCCACTGGACCACCAGGGATATTGGACTTTGAATTTCACACATATGCCCAAGATCGGGCTGTGAGCAGTCCACTGGACCACCAGGGATATTGGACTTTGGATTTCACACATATGCCCATGACTGGGCTGCAAGCAGTCCACTGGACCACCAGGGATATCGGGATGATTATTATAATACTTAAGCCCACGATTGGGTGTAAAGCGGTCCACTGGACTACCAGAGATATTGGATGTGTACAATATTCTCTGTATGCCCATGATCGGGCAGTGGGGCACATTTACACACTGTGCCGGGGGTCATCGGTCCCCAACAGCTGCAGCCTGGCAGGGTGCCAGTTGCAAGTCACCAGGGATCGCACACCTGCATGCAAATGGGACCATAATGACATGCAAATGGCCCCATTTGTGCCTTGCATGCATTATGGCCCCATTTGCATGTGCACTTTTGAATATTACAGTTGTTGAGCCTAGAGCAATGTAACTTGCACTAGCGCATCCCCCTGCTCCACTCTGGCCTCTTGCGTTGGCACAGTGCCACTGCACCATGTGCACTGCGGGGAGCCAGGGTGCAATATTCAACACTGCTGTGCCATGGTGCAGCTCCATTGAATATCACCCTGCCAACGCCCCTGTGCAGCCTAGTTGCGCTGCACCCAGGCTTGCGTCACAGCCCGGTGCAGTCTGTATATCCAGGCCATGATGTCTATGTGTGTGCGCGTTTGGGGGGGTATCCCTAGATGCAGTTTCAGGCACTACTTAATTACTTCCTTAGGCAGCTCTGATAGTCAGTTGTTCCAACATGATAGATCCACCTCATTCCCCCTCACATGAATAAAAAAAAAAGGTTGAGGTGGATCTTTAGGAGCTTGTGTGTGTGTGTGTGTTTGGGGGGGATATGCCTAGATGCAGTTTCAGGCACGCCTTAATTACTTCCCCAGGCAGCTCTGATAGTCACTTGTTCCAATATGATAGAGCCACCTCATGCCCCTCCTACGAAAATGAAAGCATAGTGCATGCAACAGACCTTAGGAACATCACATTTTTTAATGTCAGCTGTGATCTGTTCAGTCTTACTTTTCTCCTGGCTCAGTTTATAATATCTGTGAAAAGAAAATAGGAAAAAAAAACACCCTGCCTTTTTGCTTCTACAAGTAGTTGTTAATTGCAGCTGGTATATTTTAACACGTGCAAGGCAACTCCACCCACAACTTCCCTAACAGAGACAAATGGCATCAGTGCTCACTGATGTGTTAACATCCTGTTTCTAGTGTCCCTGATAAAATCAAAGAAAAAATACAGTTGAAATTTATTTTTAATGTCAGCTCTGATCAGAATAGCTTTTAAAATCACCAATTGTTTTCTTGTTCAATATTTTCTTCTCTCCTTTTACTGATAGTACAAAATGAGCCATAGTTATTTCTTCCAACAATTCATGAAAGAAAACCCTTTGATATATATCACTGTTTTGTAAAATGTATCCTTTTCAATTTTTTCTTATTTGCAAGACAACATATATTTATCCTAACAAATCAGTCCTACTGCCACATTCAAAACAGTATCCTCTACTTTCTTGCCACATATAAACTCAATTATATTAAAAAAACAATTCTTGGCACTTAACCATTATTCATTCCCATTTACAACACTGCTACACTTACATATAATACATACTTCTGAAGCTTAAAAGAAAAAATACATGTTATCATCAAAGGGTTGTGTTTACCAAATACTGTACCCATGATTAAAATAATTTGAACCCCTCCCTCCCAAAAATGTGCCCTCACATGAAACTGCATGTTTAACTGTAAAGACAATTAAATAATGTATTTCTAAATGCATTACTAACACAATGCTTTCAAAGTTTTGAAACTACTAATAAGACAAACTATATATATATATATATATACACACACATATATATATATATATATATACACACATACACATATATATATATACACTACACTACACTAACTTGTTTTTTTTTTTTTTTTTTTCTCTTTTAGATATTTCCTGAAGAAGACCTAAAATTGAACGTAGATTTTTAACTCTATTTTTCTATTTTCAGCGTGCATTTAATATAACCATTTTGTTTTGCTATATATATATATATATATATATATATATATATATGCCATACCTGTGAGGATAAAAAAGGCAAATATTTTCAATATTCTCAGGGTGGTCAGACCTACAGTGAGAATATCACATTTATCCTCACTGCAGGTAAATTTATCCACACAGTAGGTAGAGATTGGCTCATTTGGAACTCATCTGCATATTAAACTGCAGTAGCAGTAATAACCATATTCAAATGTGAATAACTTTAAAATGAAAAATGATATCATGATACTGAGAGCACGAAAGTTGTTCAGCACAAAAATATCTACAAAATGAGAGCTGTTTTAATTATGACTAACTTTTATATTTTTATATAATTAGCCGGAAAACAGCAAAAAATGCTTTTTTTTACTTTTTTCGACAAAGAAATGTGAATCATTTTAAAATGCAAAATGATAGCATGGTACTGCGAGCACAAACGTTGTTCAGCACAAAAATATCTACAAAATGAATGGTGTTTCATTTATAGATACCTTTTAGTTTTTTTAAACTAGCAAAAAAACTTCAGAAAATTCAGTTTTTTCACTTTTTGCAACAAACAAATGCATATAAGTTTAAAATGAAAAATAATAGAATGGTACTTTAAGAAAAAAGTTGATCAGGACAAAAATACATAAAAAATGAGTGGTGTTTCATTTATAGATTTCTTTTAGATTTTTTATAATTGGCAAAAAAATGGCAAGAATTTACTTTTTTTTTTAACTTTTTGGGAGGTATGGCATTAATGGAATACGCAACTCCCTACTGGAAATATTGTCGATATTTTTTGTTCTCATGCCAGTTGACCCGATGACATCACCTGTGGCAACCACTCATTGATGTTATCGGGTCAATATTTTCGAAAAAATATCGAACAATATTGATAAGAAAACTTATATCCCATATATATATATATATGTATACACATATTTTAGAGGGAAAAAAATCCATTTAAGGCATTATTTAGGGTTGTTCCACAGCGACAAAAGCGAGGAAATTTGGTGTTAGGGTTGAAAGCCCCTGTTGGACCCCCCGCCCACAACCCAAACTGGCATCTGGGTGCGCGTTGGGGTTGCCAGCCCTAACTCTCACCCCATCAGATGTGTGAAGAAGCAGAGGTATAGGAGAATGGGGTGAGAGTTAGAACCACAACCTTCAACATGCACCCGATGCTGGTTGGGGTGTAGGCTGGGGGGCTCAAGGGGGCTTAACCCCAATACACTGAATTCCTCGCTTTGTCGCTGTGGAACAACCATAACTAATGCATTAAATGGAGTTTTTTGGCTCTAATTTCCCTTCTTTTTGAGAAGTATAATAAGAAATAGTGAATGTAATGCAGCGGCAGGCGCTCCCACCACGTGATGTCTTGTCACATAGCAACACGGTGCCCGCAAATGCAAATGGTAATACACATGATGATGCAAACCAAAACGGAAAGATAAACAGTACTGTAGACAGAAATGGTTAAAATAACACAAGCGCAATTGGACGCGCCAAGTGAAGCCTGAAGAGTGCTTTTACATGGTGCCGTAGACAGGAACAGTAAGTGAAACGGTTACGGAACCACAAGCAGAAGCGGTAAGGGTAACAGTAATGTAAGCACACAGGCTGGTTTTCCTGAAAAGCTGCATAGAGAAAGACAGTGAGTACAAAGAATGTATGCATAATAATGGGTCTTGGATCAGAAAATGAGGAGTTGGAATAGTCAATTGCTTATATCTCAGGAACCGTACGACGTAGAAAAAAAATGTAAAAGTCATATGATTTATGACTTTCCTGGCTAGATTTATGCTTAGGCCCCACACTCTTCTGATGAAAAGTCTGTATCTTGCACCGTTTCCTAGATACGGGCCCTGAAAGGTGCGGCGAATGCCGTAATGTTACCTATGGGAAAAAAAGAGAAGTTTGGAGTGCCATAACCTTCGTTCCCTGTAATATTCTTTCACCAAACCAGTAAAAGGCACATCTGTGGGATGTTGGCATTCTTCTCTCCAAATTTCAGCCCAAAAGACCAAACCGTTATTTTGCAGCAGGGCGGCAAAGGATTCTGGTAATGTGGCGGATGTCGTAATGTTATCCTATGGGAAAAAGCATCAACTTTGGAGTGCTGTAACTTTGCCAACCTATAATATTTTTCACTGAAACACTGAAAGCCACATCTGTGGATGTTGGCTGTGTTCCCTCCAAATTTCAGCCCAAAAGACCAAACCGTTCTTTTGCAGCAGGGTGCCAAAGAATTGTTGTCATTTTCACACAGCTTGGAAAAGTACTGTCAAACTTTGTGAAAGCTTTCACAAATTCATTTGACACTGTCGCAAGTGCGAAAGTACTTTGCAAAAGTACTTTTTCCAGAAATCTGAAAAACATATTTCTGGGGGGTTTTATCCCAAAATAAAGACATGCTTAACGTTCTCAGGGTCCGACTAGGTGAATACAAAAAGAGTTAGGTTGCTAGAGGATCCCACATTTAAATGCCAAACATTTTTCTGATGGTCAACTGAAAACAAAATGGTGGATTTGTGACAGTAAAAGGACCATTTGCGAAAGTAAAAGCTGCATTTGTGACACTGTCAAACTTTTTAACTTTTCCCATTGACTTATAATGGGAACTTGTTTTTTGAATAACTTTTGAACTGTTTAATATTTTTTCACAAAATCTTCAAAAGGCACATCAGGAACCATGGCTGCACATTCCCTGAAGATTTCAGACCGGTCGCACAAACCGTGCGACCTGTAGAGACGACCAAAGAATTCCAAAAAAGCATAAATGTGAGCGTAGATCACTCTTAATAACTCCGCAGCCGTATATCTGAACAATACAAATGTTTGCAGATCCCAAGATCTAGGGTTCTTGATTGTGTATTCCAAATTTCAGGCAAATCCGTTGAATGGTTGCAAAGTTATCAAGGTGCAAAATATTTGGTTTAACATGTAAATGGCTCCTCAACCCTAACTATGGTAGCACTACCGTGGTACCATAATATATATATATATATATATATATATATAGAAGCAAAAACTCCATTTAATGCATTAGTTAGGGTTGTTCCAGCGATAAAAGTGAGGAAATTCGCTGTTGGGTTGAAAACCCCTTGGACCCCGCCCACCCCCCAAACGGCATTGGGTGCGCATTGGGATCTTCAGCCTAACTCTCACCCATGACATGGGTAAAGCAGCAGAAGTATAGGAGAATGGGCTGAGAGTTAGGACCCACGATCCCAATGCGCACCCTAATGCCGTTGGGGTATGGGTCTAAGGGGTTAACCCTACAGCAAATTTACTCACTGTTGCGCTGAGGAACAACCCTAACTGATGCATTAAACAAGCTTTTTGTCTA
The DNA here is from genome assembly GCA_016271365.2 of Neoceratodus forsteri. Classification (NCBI taxonomy): domain Eukaryota; kingdom Metazoa; phylum Chordata; order Ceratodontiformes; family Ceratodontidae; genus Neoceratodus; species Neoceratodus forsteri. The sequence goes on along the minus strand of CM028136.1, from coordinate 148,568,266 downwards.
CTTCCTTTTTTGAGAATGATAACGAGAAATAGTGAATGTACTGCAAAGGCGGGAGCGCCGGGCCATGAATGGTGTGGCGTTGAGCACTGGGCCCTTTGGGCCCCACGCTCCCACCATGTGATATCTTGTGACATAGTAACAGGAACAGCAATGCAAACAGAAGTGCTAACATTGGCGCACATGGTAACGCAAGCGCGAATGAGAACAGAAAGGGTAACGCACCCGGTGGCATAGACGGGTCCGCCACGTGATGTCTTGTCACATAGTAACATGGTGCCCGCAAATGGAAATGTCAATGAGCATGGTGACGCAAAGCGAAACAGAAAGAGAAACAGTAATGTAGACACAAATGGCCAAAAATAACAGAAATGCAAGCGCAAATGAAAACGCAAAGGATAACACACATGGTGGCGTAGACATGAATGGTCAGTGAAACGGGTAAGGAACCACAAGCAGAAAGGGCAGCGGTAACAGTAATGTAAGTGCACAGGCTGGTTTTCCCAAAAAGCTGCATAGAGAAACACAGTGAGTACAAAGAATGTATGCATAATAATGGGTCTCGGAGCAGAAAAGGAGGAGTTGGAATACTAAATAGCTTATATCTCAGGAACCGTACGACATAGAAAAAAAATTTAAAAGTCATATGATTTATGACTTTCCTGGCTAGTTTTGGGGGCTAAGCATCTTTTGACGAAAAGTCCGTATCTCGCACTGTTTCCGAGATACAGGCCCTGAAAGGCGCAGCGAACGCCGTAATGTTATCCTATGGGGAAAAAAGAGAAGTTCGGAGTGCCATAACTTTGCCTCCCTGTAATATTTTTTCACAAAACCACTAAAAGGCACTTCTATGGGATGTTGGCTGTCTTCCTTCCAAATTTCAGCCCAAAAGACCAAGCCGTTATATTGCAGCAGGGTGCCAAAGGATTGCTGCAATGCGTCAGATGCCGTAATGTTATCCTATGGGAAAAAGCGTCAACTTTGGAGTGCTGTAACTTTGCCGCGATGTAATATTTTTTCAATGCAACACTGAAAGGCACATCTGTGAGATGTTGACTGCGTTCCCTCAAATTTCAGCCAAACACCAAACCAGTTCTTTTGCAGCGGGTGCCAAAGAATTGCTGTCATTTTCCACAGTCTAGAAAAGTACTGTCGCAATTTGCGAAAGCTTTCACAAAAATTTGTGACACTTTCGTGAGTGCGACAGTACTTTGCGAAAGTACTTTTTCCAGAAATTTGAAAAACATATTTCTGGGGTGTTTTACCCCAAAATAAAGACATGGCTAGCATCCTCAGGGCCCGACTAGGTGAATACAAAAAGAATTAGGTTGCTAGAGAGTCCCAATTTTAAATGCCAAGCATTTTTCTGATCACTGACTGAAAACAAAATGGTGGATTTGCGACAGTAAAAGGGCCATTTGTGACAGTAAAAAGTGCATTTGCGACACTGTTGAACTTTTTGTTAACTTTTCCCATTGACTTATAATGGGAAATTGTTTTTCGAATAACTTTTGAACCGTTTAATATTTTTTCACAAAATCTTCAAAAGGCACATCGGGACCCCGCCTAACATTTCCTGAAGATTTTGGACCGGTCACAAACCGTCGACCTGTAGGCACGACTCAGAGAATTCAGAAAAGCATAACATGCTGCAGATCATGCTTAAAAACTCTGCAGTCGTGTATCCAACTGGTACAAAACTTGGCAGATCCCAAGGTGTATGGGTCTTGATTATGTATTCCAAATTTCAGGCAAATCTGTCAAACAGTTGCAAAGTTATTAAGGTGCAAAATTTTGTGTTTAACATGTAAATGGCTCCTCAACATTAACTATGGTAGCACTACCGTGCTACCATAATATATATATATATATATATATATATATATATATATATTATGGTAAACAAAAATTGTTAATCCCAAAAGCTGATCTTTATGTTTTTAGTATAGAAATGGTTAAGAAAAACCTGTGGTTCTTTCAACTTGAATCAAAATGCTCTGTCTATTGTTTTCCTTGAGAGCTATAGTTTCAGGCACTCCTTAATTACTCTTTCCTTCTGAAGCCCCAGGTGGCTCTGATAATCATTTGTTCCAAAGGTTTTTAAGTCAATTTGAAGCATTATATTCTGTTCTACTAGTCCTTAGTAAAATGCAGGGGCTCTACAACTTGATCACTCCACAGACTTGTTCTGTTGCTTGGTCCAAGTTCCAAACTAGTGTGCCTTGTTCCAACATGATAGATCCAGCGCATGCCCCTCTCACATGAATAAAAAAAAAAGGTGGGGGGAATCTTTTGGAGCTTGTGTGTGTGTGTGTGTGTTTTGGGGGGATATGCCTAGATCCAGTTTCAGACACTCCTTAATTACTTCCCCAGGCAGCTCTGATAGTCAGCTGTTCCAAGATGATAGATCTACCTCATGCCCCTCCCACATCAATCAAAAAAAATGTGGGGTGGATCTTTAGGAGCTTCTTGGGTGGATGTGGGGGTGGATCTTACTCCCTCCAAAAAACTAATGCTGCCTCCCACTACTCAGGCTCCAGTTCTTGTACAGCCCATTTAAGAAAGAAAATAATACCCTGCAACCATTGACTAACATGAAAGCGTATTTATCTGAGGGCAGAAAATATTTCTTCGAGGAGGGTAAGGTGGAAGAGACTATTTACTCCTTCAGTCAGTTCCACAGACAGAAAACATGACATCACTCCTTTTATACGTGCAAAACATCTGCAGGCTCCACCTACTGTAGCCATAAAAACTGCCTTCAGTACCTCTATGGGTCTATTCCAGTTTCAGACTATGCCTTTCAGGCTCCATGGGGACCCTGCTACTTTTCAACAATTCATGGACCAGGTGCTGGCACCCCACAGTAATTTTTTTGTGGCATACCTGGGTGATGTTGTTGGTTTTAGTCCAACTTGAGAAACCGATTTATTACACTTAAGAGCAGTTTTGACATCAATCCAGCAGGAAGGGATGATGATTAACCCTATGAAATGTAGCCTCGCCATGCAAGAAACCACATATCTAAGGTTTTATTGGGTAATGGCCTCATTAAACAAGAGATCACTAAGGTTGAGGCAGTGGCCCAGTGTCCAGTTTCTAGTACTAAAAAATATGTCCAGTCATTTCTTGGATTAGCGGGATATTATAGAATATTTGTTTCTGGCATTGCTACCCTTGCAATACAATTAACTGATTTAACAAGAAAGAAGTATGGGAATCAAATAAAATGGACCCCATAATGTGAGTAAGCATTTAATAGGATAAAGGCAGCCTTATGCTCCTTTCCGGTGTTGCAAAGTCCAAACTTTACACACACCTTTGAGGTCCATACTGATGCATCTGGGACTGGCATTGGGGCAGTGCTGAGTCAGACAATTGATGGGGAAGAACATCCTGTGGTATACATATCTTGCAAATTGCATGACACGGAGCAGAAGTACTCCACTGTAGAACAGAAATTTCTGGCAGCCAAATGGGCTATTGAGACATTGAGGTTCTACCTATGGGAAGCCCCCATTCACCTTGATAACTGATTAGAATCCCCTGTGCTTCATTTTATAAATGAAGGAGAAGAATAATCGTATCATGAGATGGTACCCAGCTCTCCAACAGTATAAGTTTACAGTGAAGCAGAGGGCCGGGGCACAGCATGTAAACGCTGACTTTCTGTCTCGACATGGGGCAAGAACTGAGGAGAAGCACACTTAATGCTGAGTATGAGACAGCTTTGGGTTCAGTAGTATGTTTGTTGAAAATGTTGACATTAAATCTAGAGAAGAGTGGGACACCCCAGGGTTATTAGAATATAAGTGTAATGTTTGCAAACGTTTGCAGCAGTACATCCTTTTGTTAAATAATTTTATTTTTTGAAGGGAACCCTGAGGTGGAGCTTCCAAGAGAGGATGGGTAGAAGCTCCATCCTACGAAACAGATTTGGGTAGGTTGTCTTGAAAATCAGTATAAAAAATGTATGCACTGTATGCTGCTGACTTTCGCTTAACCATGGGGGAGTGTAGCTGTTCCCCCCCCATCACCATGGGACACTGCCTACTTCTATGCCCTATTTTCCAGATCTATTGCAGTAGTATTTCATCCTCTGAGTCTTCCTTGACTCATGTTTCACATTTCTACCACGATGGGGTGGTCTCCTGTCATGGTATCTTCTATCTATTCTACCCTGCCATTTTTCAGCTTTAGTCCCTAGTGGTGACTATCTCGGAGCTTCTCAGTCATCCAAGAATATGATGAATATGGCCATGGCTTGCACTAAGAAAAGCAGAATTAAAATAGAAGAATAAAATGCCCCTTGGTGCATTTGTGTTGGGCAGCCCACAGAAGATTGGTGAAAGATAAGGTACATAATGAAAGTATTCATGTGCTGATCTTTACTTCTCCCCAAACAGAATGTGATAGATGGAATACAGGGACTCCTGAATCCTCCTTTCCCCTGCTCATGGTAATCCATGTACAACTATCCCTCTGTACTTTTGCAAACTATCACCATTACATTAATATTATCCCTTCCACTTCCCAGCCTGTACCTTCGCAAGGTGACCTCCTGGTGTGTTCACTTACTGTGGTTTCAGTTCACACTACAGAGCTGCACAAGCCCTCTGAGGAGACATGACTCAGACACACAGTCCACTGTACAGATGTTGGAGTGGCATAGTTTTGCGGCCCGCTCCATAATGTACATTTGGATGCACATTTGAAATACGACTTGTGTCTAGAGCAATATTCGGCATTAAACAGCTGAAAAGCTGAAACCAAAGCAAGTAATAAGGAAAACAAAGGCAGAAATCAGGGTGTTTGTGTTGAAATCATGCTGGCACCCCAAAATAATCAAGGCAGCCCATAATGTTCCCTATGTAACCCCCTTCCCCCAGGTCACACCGTGAGATGAACAACTTGTTGTTCAGTGTGCCCTCCTGGTGAAACATTTCAATAAATAAATAAATAAAATGTCACAAATGCCCAGATGAACAGTCAGCCTTACGGCTGGTACTTTGCTAATTGAGTCCTGAAGTAGATAATATACAGTGACCTTAGTAGTTCTACAGTTATTTTATTACTGTAAGCCCTATTAAAGAAATACATTCCCTTGTAAGGGGAAAAAGTGTTATACATTAAAACCTGCATATACTGAACCACTAAGTAAGTGGTCATACCTGTACTCTCAGATTGCTTTCTGAGAAGTGAGGTGCTCCTAAGAGCCAGCATCCCCTCTTTAGAGCAGTTATAGGAAAAAGCATATGATGTAATTACCTTAAAGGAGGAGTTTTGGTACTTAATTGACCCTTAAGACTTATATGGTGTTTTTGGTTGCTATTTCTAGTCTATACAGTACCTTCAGGTTTCATTTTATATATGCTTAAATAAATGTTATAACTTGGGATCTAAGCTGATCCCCTCATTTGATGTATTAGGTTAGGAAATAATTGTATTAACATTAGGGGGTGGATCAGCTGACCTATGATGTCAGTCAGCTCAGATATAAGACATCTCTTACCACAGGTAGTCAGATAGTTTTTGAGCTCAGAAGATGGTGGACATGCAGTTGTCAAGGCTTGTACCACTCTGTGGCAGCACTTGGTGAGAATTAGTGCTGAAGTTCTGAATTGAGCTGTTTATTTATTCAATTTTCTTATTTTGAAGTTTAATTTTATTTTTAAATAAAGATCACAAATGAGAATTTGTGTGTGTTGCATTACAAGTTGAGTCTGTTATAACTTCCCACACCCACTCACAATGTGCAGAAGAACATATACAGGAGTAGCATGATGAAGTTTATACAGACTTGGAATACAGTCCCTAGTAATAATGCAGGCATAGTAAACAGTGAATAACAATGGCTGTAAGTGTGCAACATGCACAACTGGAGTAAAAAAAAAGATTAGATACATATAAATATCAGTGACTGAAATACAGCAGTATGTAAAGTGCAGGGCCTTAAGGTGGATACTGCTTACATATATAGATGGTCATGAGATAGTTCATTGGGTACTGGCATATAGGAAGTGTGAGGCTGGAGGAAAAGAAGAGATAGGAAGGGAGGAGGAGGAGGAGACTAAGTGAGAGGGAGGGCTGGGAGGGGAGAGCAAGGGAGAGAGGGAAGAATGGAGGATGGGGGCATGTGTTGTGCAAGGCCTGGAGGTGGGATAAAGGATTGAGCAAAGACTAGGGAACCATTAGCAGAGTTGAGGTTTATAGCCTACGACAGTTGCATATTTCTTTAACTAATCTCATGGTTAAAGTTTTAAAGGCATTAACAGATATGAGGCAAGTAAACTACAGAGTAGATTGCAGATTGTTCGAATTGGTTGGTAGGATATAGAAGATGGCATTTTTCCAAAGGAAGTACGAGTCCTGGGGACATCAAGATATACAAAGTCGGACTTCCTGAGGGAGTAAGGACACTGGGAGATCTGGGCAAGAGAATGTAAGTAGTCTGGGAGCTTTTTCATGAGAATCTTTAGCATCCAGATATCAGAGAGTAACAAGCGACTGTTTGCAAGGGAGGTCTATCCAATGAATTTAGATAAATTTCTTATAAGTAAAAATATAAATGGGTATACATAAATTGTGATTGGAAAGCTCATGGACAAATGTCTTTATGCTCTGTAGTGTCTATGTAATCTATGTAATGGACGCATACAGATCACAATGGTGAGTTCTATATGGGGCATTAATGATGAATCATATGGCTCGGTGATAGAGGATGTCCAGTTTGTGCAGACTGGTGACCGAGGCAGATTTGTATATTAGATCACCATAATCGAGAAGGGGTAAGAAGGTGGACTGGACAAGCCTGACTCTAGTCTCCTGGGGGAAGAGTGATCTAGTTCTATAGAAGAAACAGTCTATATTTAACCTTGTTGGTGAGGGTCAGTATGGGCACTAAAGGAGAATTTGCAGTCAAGCCATATACCTAAATATTTAAACTTGGACACTGCCTCGAGGTGTTCCCCAAGGAGGGTCATAATAGGGGCATTTGTCTGGGATGACCAGGAAGAGTCATTGTTGTGGGGACAAGAACATAGCCTTGTTTTTTTTTTAATTGAGTAGTAGCTTCTGATTGATGAGGTTCTGCTCAAGGCATGAGAAAGCAGCCTGCAGCTATTCTCTAGCTTCAGACATGGTTGTTTTAGATGAATACAGAACTGTGTCATATGCAAAGAAGTGGAGCTTGGAGTCACTGATGTTAGCATCAAGGTTATTGATATGGATGAAAAAGAGAATTGGGCCTAATATGGAGTCCTGGGGGACACGTCTGGCAATGGAAAGGGGGACAGAGAAGAGACCATCCACTTTAATTTTCTGAATTTGACCCGACAGGTAGCTGGTAAACCAGAGTGCTGTGGAGGCAGTGGTACCTATGTTGCGGAGGCTTTGAATGACAAGGTTGTGATCGATAGTGTTGAACGCCTTGCTGAGATCAAGGAAGACGGCATGTGTGAATCTTTTTGCATCATGGGCCATAATCCAGTCATTGGTAACTTTTGTAATGGCGGTGATAGTACTATGATATGACCTAAAACCATTTGGCTGCTAGGGCCTTCTTTCTGTATGATTGAGTATCTTGTCTCACAATCATGCAGCTTCTGACTTTTTCACAGTGTAGGATGTTCCTCTCCTTTCACCGCCTGACATACTGGAACCCCAGTACCTAATTCAGATGCATCAGTTTGCACCCACAAAAGGCTTGAAGAGGTCCAGATTTTTTAGCACTGGTGCTGAACACAGAATAACTTTTGGTGCCCTAAAAGCATTATCAGATGCTGGTGACCATGTAACCTAGATGGTATTATTTTTGTGTTATAGCAGTAAGAGGAGCAGCTATTTTAGAAAAATTGGTCACACACCTCCAGTAGTACCCAGCCAACCCTAAAAAGGAATGAACCTGCTTCATGGTCTGGAGTATTGGAAAGTTAGCTACTGCCTTGATCTTGAACACCTCAGGTTTGACAAACTCATTTTCCAGTATATAACCTAGATACCTGGTTCTATCATTGCTATTGCAAAATTTGCTGAATTTTTGGTCAGACCTGCTTGTTTAATGGCTTCTAGTACCTTCATTAAATGCTGTATATAGATTTCCCATGTAGAGCTATAGATGACCATATCATCTAGGTGTGTGGCACAATATTGAGTATGGGGTCTGAGTACCTGGTCCATAATGTGCTGAAATATGGTAGGGACAACATGAAATCCAAAGGGCATTGCACAGAACTAGTAGAACCTGACTTGGGTAGTGAAGGTGGTTTTCTCCTTCAAAGCCTTATCCAAAGGGATCTGACAGTAACCCTTGGTGAGATCCAATGTTGTGAAAAACTCTGCACCACCCAGTCAATCTATTCGCTCATCAATACGAGGAATAGGATAGCCATCAAACTTTAAAACATTGTTTTCCCTCCCTGAAATCCAGGCAGACCCCTGTCCCCTCCTCTCTTTTTTAGGTAGTACCACCATGGGAGATGTCCAGCCACTACTGGGGGGCCCAATTATCTCTACTGTCTCCATTTCTCATAACTTCTTAATGATTTCTTCCTTCATCTTATCAGGTAGACACTAGTGTTCCTGCTGAATAGGGTTTGTCTGTGCTATGGCTATGGAGTGAGTGACTCCCTTGGCTACACCTGACACAAATGTAAAGGTGTCACTAACATCCCTAAGGAGATCAATGACATTTTCCAGTTGGGATTCTTCTAAGGAGGAGTTTTCTCTGACACTATCAAACTGGCTGATTTTCTCCAGTCAGCTGTATGCAATGTCTAAGTCACCTTCTCTGGTCACATTTTCAGAGATTACCATTAACAAGGTTTGTATCTTCTTCGCTGTAATCCACATCTTCAACAAATTAGCATAAAAGATTTTCTTTTTCTGCCTTTTATCTTGGGTCTCTATTTTGTAGTCCATGTGACCAGTTCTATAAAGGGACTTTGTAAGGTCCTTGCCACTTTCTGAGAAGTTTATTCTCAGGTGAGGGTAACATAAACAAAACTAGATTCCATTCCTAGAACTCTTTCTGTCCCACTCATGCATCGTATCATTCTTTCTGTTTGTTTGTTTTTTGTCTAGGACACAATTCTGACTCACCCATTTATTTTACAGATTAACCAAATAAAAGTATTTACTTCTTTGCCCTTAGCTGTGTATCCTGCCTGTTTTGTTTCAAGACATCTATAGGCCCTCTTGAGTTTTCACCATATAACAACTCAAATGGAGAATATCACATGGATGATTGGGGCACATCCCAATATGCAAACAAGTATGAGAGAAACCAATCCAAGTTCCTTCCTTCCCCCTATACAAATTTGTTCAACATCCTCTTTAAAATCTGGTTGAAATGCTCTGTCAACCCCTCTGTCTGAGGATGATATGGGGATGTAGTGTATGTACTGTTTCAGTACCCAGTACCATGTACAATTCTTTAAGCATCTGGGCATTGAAATTACTGCCCTGCTTGGACAAGATTTCTAGTGGGATAACCACCTGGCTGAAAATCTTTACCAATTCAGTAGCCACGTTTGAAGCAGTAACTGCTTGCAGCGGCACTGGTCTGGGTACTTTGTGTCACAGTCACAAACCAATAAAATGAAAGTTTCTCTTTGAACTCTTCTCCAAAGGACCACAAGGAGTAGTAACCAAAAGGAAGGGTATTAAGGGAACCCTGTCCGGCTTTCTCACAGGTGTCACCAGCTGACACTCATACCTTGCAATACTCAACATATCTGAGTGAATGTGAGGCCAGATGAACCTAGTGAGCAGCCAGAATAAAGTGCAGTCTCTACTAGCATGACCAGCAAAGGGTAGATTATGTGCTAGTACCATTAACTTGGTTCTGAACTGGGAATGGACTACCAGCTAATCAACCCATTCCTTGGTTTGGAGGGTTTCCACTACCCTCTACACAACACCAATATGCATTCCAATACATGGGCCAACCTTTTTCCTTTTTCATCACCACTTGTCTATATAAAGCTAGCAAGGAAACATCATTCTTCTGTGCTTTACCAAAAGTCATTGCAATTTTATACAGGTGGCAATGTCTATTGCAACTGATCAACAGTTGCTATCCACTCTCTTTCAGTCTTCTACTGTAGGCCTTGGGGACATCTTTCTGGCTCCAGGGAACAAAAAAAATTCTAGTCCCTCAAAAGGAAAAATCTCCCCAAATCAAAGTCCTTCTGCACCCTTGGCTGCCTCATATCTTGTCACCACAGCTGTTGATTTACCCAGAAGTCCCTCTTAAAATAGTTCCACAAAATCAGGGAAATCAGGGCCCAAAACTACATAACTGGAAGGGAGGGAACAATACCAGCCACTACCTGTTGGGTGTTATCATTTACCTCTAGAGTTAAGGGGGGATTGTAGGATAACATTTTGTGTCACCATAGATGCACGTTACCATTAGTACAAGGAATTTTATTGCAATGCCCAGGTAAACCATCAGTCTTCACCAGGGTTAGCTTGCTTCCCAAATCAATTAATCCTTGACCCTTGTTATCTCCTATCTCACTATCAGTCGTGTACTGTCCTCAGATTCCTAAAGCAAGGTGCCTGGCCTCCCTCTCCTCTTTAGGACAGTTCCTGGCAATATGTCCTACATCTTGGCATTAGCAACACACCACTTCTATAAGAGGATTTCTTGCTTTCTCACTTTTGGGCTCACTTTTTGGGGTTACTTTATATCCTATAAAAGGAGAATGTCTTACCATACCAGGGTGTTTAGATGCTCTCTTAATGGTGTGCTGTCTTGCTATCTGGTAGTCCTCCACCAGGGACACTGCTTTCTCACCGGTCTCTGGGCAATGCTCCCTAACCCAGATTTGTACATCAGAGGGAAGGATATGCAGAAGTTGTTCTTTAATCATCAGGTTGATAATCTGTGCTGTTGTCTTCATTCTGGCTGGATCGACTTCAAGAACAGTTCTTGTAACTGAGTAAAGACCTCTTTCGGTGTATCTGTCGAATGGTACCACAGGGTTTGGAACTTTTGGCAGTGCATCTTCCCTGAGTTGTAATATTACTGCAGGATAGTCTTTTTCACCCAGTCATATCTCAGTGCATCATTTGAGTCCATTTGACTGTATGCTAGCTGGACACTCCCAGTAAGGTATGGGGCCAACCAGATTACCCACTGGTCCCTCAGCCACTGTCAAGCTTGTGTCACTCTTTCAAATGTGGTAAGGTACACCTCAATGTCATCATTTGGAGTTAAGTTTGTTACTTTAATGTCTTTTAGGCTTGAGCTAGTGCCCTGTGACTCTCTTCCAGTGGCTGCATCTCCCCCATGCTGGGCTGTTAGGCTTCAGTCCAGTTAGCCTCTTGCTTGACACATTGCCAGTCTGCTTGAATCTGCTTTTTCACCAACCATTGCAGCAATTCAGAGATTCTTTCTGGAGGCTTATCTGACATCTATTCACCCATCTTCTCTAATACAGTGGCCAGCAGGATTGCTTCTGCCTTATGACCTTTTGGTTGGAGTGCTGGTTCCAGGCTAGTCAGCAGAGGGTTGCCCTTCTCTTCAAACATCCTTCTGGTCAAGACTTTATATAACCTAGAGAGTTGTTGATATTTAATCATGTACACATCCTAGGAACTTGGGCAGATACCTGCTAGCAATGTCTTTCTTCAGCCTCAGTGTAGACTAGAACCAACAATCCAACTTCGTACACCAACGTCTGAAGGGATGAGAAAGGTAGGAGGCAGACAAACAGAAATTAGTTTTAACACACTTAATTCTGTGTGCCATTTATTAAGGCAAATGATAATTTTGGATACAAAAATAAGAAAATAGGACTTAAATGCTGGACAACATAAACTTACTGGATCTGCAATAGCACAGAACACTAGACAGTCTTAAGGTAACAGATACAGTTTGTGTTTCTGTGTAAGCAATAATACCTGACAGGGTCGGCTTTACTGGGAAATACCAGACAGTTCAGAGGCATAATGAGGCCCGATGCCACAGGTGGAGGGCGTTATAGCCCCTGGAAGGTCCAATATTTCCCAATGAAGCCCAACCTGGAGGGTATTATAGCACTTAGAAAATGGGCAAATGCATTTTTTTATGTTTTAAAAATACATATTTTATGTTTACATGTTGAAACTTATTTTTTTGTAGTAAAATAGTTCCTCCACCTACATTACAGCTGGTTGTTATGGTTGTCCTGCCTTACAGGAAAAGATCATTAGTCAGACTTGTTTTGATTGTTTGCCAAAGTTTACTCACCCCCAAACACACACATATGTAAATAAAGACTTACAGACTGTGTACTGGGTGGCAGATTGTTCCTGGGAACTAAATCCAAATGGGTGGCAGCACGGGGGCCACTCACTAACAATCACAGCAGACTGCCGTCAGGAGAAGGGGGCAGGAGAGAGCTGCCATTTAAAGTGAGCGACATATGGTTGAATGAAATGACAAAGTGTCTCTCTCCCAAAGCACAAAATAAAAAAGAGAGTTTTTTTTTTTTCCATTTAAAATGTGCGCACTGATAGCTTCATTATTCTTTGGGCTCCCGTTAGCATTTGGAGGAGTGCAAGGGCACGGTCAGGAGAGTGGTGACATGGCTATGAGAAACAGCTAGTTTCTCCCTCTTCCAGACTGCAAAATAACTGGAGTGTGTTATTTTTCTCTTTTTTTATTAGCAGGCAGCTGCCACTGAAATAAGGGGCGTTGGGGGAGGACCAGTAGCTCTTTATAAGTGAGATAAAAGCATGGTGGCCATTTCAGATTTTATCGGGTGCTTTCAGCCAATTAGAAAGCAGGCTGGGCACCACTGTAGAATAGTACGCAGTTTAGTGGCACTTGGACTGGGCACTTATTTTTTGCTGGGCATCTATTAAAAAATAGATGCCCAGGTATGAAGTGTTTTTAGCCTATCAGGACACATAGTATATTCTTGCCATTTTCTAATAGGGGTTAATCCACAAAACAGCTTCCATACCTAGATGGTTTCTCTCACTGTTAGATGGAGTGAGAGTCTATCTCCTGAGCTAGAGACTCCTTCTCTGGCTTCTATGACTTGATAGGAATGAGCTTAGCTATCTCAGATCAGCCTGAAGAGATCTCTTATACCTCTCCTGGATCATTTGATCCACCCCTTCTTTAAATTAATAAATATTCAGGTTTCAGTATCTCACTATAACCAAATACAAAACAGTATTAAAAACAGCAGTACAAAATGTTTCATAAAGGCTTAAATTTGTAACATAAGACAGAAGGACAAGAAGCAGGGGGAAGGGGGAACACAATGGCCTAGATTTTTGAAAACCTGAGATTGCTGCAAGCCCCAGATGTGCAAAGTCAAAAGGGATTTCTCTCTATTGTGGCAATCGATGTAAGCTAGACCATTTTTTTAAAAATGTATTTACAATTTTCTCCACCTCTGCAGATGGAGAGATTCATCATCTGGCCCACGATCCCCCAGACAATCCTCCCCGGAGGTTCCCCCCACAGATTCCCCCTCCACAGCAGGGTCAAGGTGAGGAGTGCCGGTGTACCCCCACCTCTTACATCAAATCTGGTACCAGGGAGGACCGCTGGAGCAACCAGGCCATTATGGGTCCTGTTGGGTTCAGTATTTTCCTTGTTCTTCCCACAATCACTTCCGTGCAATGTGTGGCATGAAGTCTCCACCTCCGCAGAAGCAGCCAATTGCCTTGGATGTGGGCCAACACCTTACATGGCTGCATGTCTGCACCAACCCCCAGCCACAGCTAAGTGTCGGCCGACAGTGAGCAGTGAAAATCTCCCCACCCCAAGGAAAGAAAGCAGTCCTCTGGACACTCTATCCTTCCTCCCTCAGCTTACCCCCGAGTGACCTAAGTCCATTCCTGAACCCTGGTCACCAGTGTGACACGAGGTAAGCCATCCAGTGCCTCATCCCTCAGCACCACCAGACCAAGCTAGACCATCTTTTGTAGTCTAGCTTGTGTCAACACAGGGGACCATTTTCCTGAAGCTTGCACCGCAGATTTAGCACAAGCTGTTGTAAAGTGGGTAAATAGTCATAACTGTGCCTGAGATTGTTAAACTGAGCACAGCTGCAGCAAGCCTTTATGGCACTCAGAAAGGGTTTGACATGGGGCTTGATGCAAGCACTGTAATACCCTTTGAAAATCTGTCTCATTGCAACCGGAGGAAAGGAACAAACCTACAGTCATGACAGCTGCTTTAACTTTCTTCAGACTGCCTCAGAGCCTAAAATGATAAGAAATGTTCTACACATGTTATAACTTTATTTAAGAACATACTAAGAAGAAAAGAAGAAACAGTAGAAGCAGGAAAGTATGTAAGAAAAGCTTGGCTAACAGACATACCTGACAAGTGGCAGGGGCCATACAGTGGACCCCCAATCTCCCCTCTGAGGCTGCATGCTCAGTGTTCACATAGTCCTCTGCCTCTTTAGCCCTGTTGAATAGGCATATGGGATGACCCTGTTTTGGCACCTGGAGCTTTATGGATAAAGATGGGAAAAATCCAAGCCCATAATGAAACGTTTGGATCTGACAGCAGCGAATTGTTGGTGATGGAGCTGTAATTCCCTGCTATAGTCCTGGAACACCCTGACAACTCCTTCGGACATTTTGATGGAGCCATGTGCCTTGGCCACTTTGCTCATTTTGTTTTTTTGTCCTGGGAACAGAGGTCCTCAAATTTAAAAATGCTTTAGTCATTCCCCTGCTTTGAGCTTGGGGCCAGTCCTATGGGCTTTCTTTATCTTACATTCCGATGCCACCAGAGCTGTTCCCAACTGCTCTGCCAGAAATGTTTGAATAGACTGCTTGGGATTTTTCACTGAGTCCTTCTGGTGATCCAACTAGTCAGAGATTGGACCTCCTACTCTGTTTTCCTCATTGTCCATTTTTTTTCCAATAGGAAAGCCACATTGTCCATAAGATCTTCAAGTTCACTTATTCTGTTTTCAGCTGGCCAAGTGGTGGGGAGGGCTGAGGCATCACTGCCTTACCTCCTGCCATGCTGGTGACCTGTGTTTGTGGTGCCAGTTGGTTGGTGGGGGTTGGCTGAGGAGGGAGAGGATTGAGTGTCTGGAGGACAGCTCTCCTCTCCTGAGGAGGGGTGGAATCATAAACTGGTGCACGCCTAGTCCTTAGTAGCATCTAGAGGCTGGCACATCAGCTCCACAACAGGGGGCGGGATCTAGAAGATGCCTGGCATGCCATGTGCTGAAGCGTGCATGCTTAGGCTATTGGCATCTTTGCACACCATGGCTTCATACTCAGTGAGGGGAGAAATGGATGGAAAAATTCCACTGATCGGCAGGATGATGCTGGTCCCCCGCAGGCGCTGCACCCAGCCAGCTGGCACCTCAGTGCCAGAGGTAAGTATCAGTGGACGCCGGGTTGACGGGGCTTGGGGGGGGGCAGTGGGAAGGGGCCAGTTGGTGGTGGAGAGAAATAAAAAAACAAACCTTATCTTGTTCTGTTTTCCTCATCATCTACCCCTGTAGCATTAGCTACTGATGTTTTGGAGAGCCGTGAAAAAATATTTTGAAGATGCTGAATTTGGGCAGTAAGATTACTACAACCTAGCTTCATTTCATTCTGCAGGTTTGTGATCATCCCCTGTAAGCCTGCCAGGGAATTTCTGGTTGATGAGTTTCTGCCACTGGTGGTTCCCACAACTGTCATTCTCTGTGCCCTCGTTCATCCCTTTACAGAAGCTACAGACTTCAAGACAGCTAATTTCAGTTCAAATGGTAAAGTTGTCTTTTTTTTTTTCAGTCACTAGGCAGCCAAAAGTTTGTGTCAGGTTAAAATGATTGCCTACAGGTGGCCATCCTCAGACAGAAAAGATAGAAACACTGCTAAGCAACAGATTTAAAGAATGAGATTACAAAGTACAACAAGTATGCTACAGAAAGGGTCTTCTTTATTCCACCAGTGATTTCCTTACTTTATTTCTTTCAGGACAACAGGGAAACAGGGACAGGGAGTTAACCCTGCCACAGGTGTATTCTATCCCCATACTAGGTAATAGTGGTAAAACCCATAACTGACACTGTACTGCAGTATGAGGGGGGGTGCAGAATTGTTGAGGTTCCGTCCTTCAGATGAAGCATTACATTGAGGTACCTTCTCTGACCACTGTCTAGGTGGAAGTTAAAGATCCCATGGCACTCAATGAAGAAGAGTAGGGGAGTTTCCAGGGAGTCATGGCCAACATTCCCCCCATCAATAAAACCGCTTCATGTAACCCACTCCCCAAGAGACACCTGAAAACAAGTTATCACAGCTTAGTGTGCCTTTCCTGGCTATAAATTACAATACAATAAATAAATAAAACAAATAAATAAAAGATGGAGTCCAAAATTAAAGTTAGGGAGCCATGGGAAGTTCAATAGATTACCTGGATATGTTATTGGACAATTATCAAATAAGATTAGGCAATTACTGTACTCAGCTGTCAGTAGCAATCAAGGCATATTTCAGCTCACTGATCCAGAATCAAGGCACGTTTCAGCTCATTAACCCAGTTCATTTAGTCTTCAGAGGTAGAGCATACAGTGAAAAACTGCAACCAAATGCTAAACACCGTTTCACCTATGATAAAGCTCCATGCTGGATGCATAAAATGCTAGAAATGATATTTAACACCTGACTGCATCTTCCACTGTCTGTTTTACCTTTGTGCGCCTAATTAACTGGATTAATGAGCTGCAATGTGCCTTAATGTTGACTGATGCCTGGGCAAGAGTGTAAACCATATTGATGAATGCCTCTTACCTTATTAATTAAAGAGTACACAATCAAGCCTCTTTTTTCTTTCTCATTTACATTTTTTCCCCTCCAGTTGAATGCCTTCCTCTTTGGTTATTACTAGCAATACCCTTCCCCATGTAATACTAACTCAACACTGTCACAGTCCCCTAAGGCTTTTGTTGAACAGCAGGGGATCTGAGGGAGGGACCATCTTCCCACCAACCTGACCTATATCCTGTTGCATGGGGCTTGACTGTGTTTGCAGCCATCACCTACGTGGAGAATGGGATTTTACAACCTATGTAGAGCTGTGCAAAATGTGGAATTCCATCAGCAGAATTCAGGCAGAATCTCAATACCACTTCCAAATTGCTATTTGGAATTTTTCACTAAATTCCAGGCAATTCTGATTGTCTTTTAATGCAAACCACTGATTCATTTTTTATGGTTTGCATACACTGTTAGTTTCATGCAGTTTCAGGAAACCTTATCTGCTGTTTTCATAAACTGTGGAATACTAATTCATGGCTTATGTAAACTGTGACTTACTAATCCATGGTTTAAAGAAGGTTAACATATTTGCTAACAGCTTCCTCTCTGTAAAAGCCTACCCTAGTGAATACCTACTGAGTAGGTGTTCTCAATTTTCATGAGCCTCCTGATCTGGTAGAATAGGATTACATTTTTGCCCCAAGGGGCTGCCCAGCTAATCCCTTCCCTTCCCGGTACTGGCCCTGCCCCCTTCCATGCTGGCAGGGAGGACAGAAACTGATTACAATGGGCCACCCTTAGAAGAGACCAAAAAACTGGAGAAAAACAGACATCCCCCTCCATTCTTGTTGCCTCTTGGCATGTTAATCCTAGTTGTGCATGTCAAATCTTGTAAAATGAAGAGAGCACTGAAAAAATATTTTATTTTAATTTTCGTTCACCAAGAAAGGAGGGCTAGGCAATTTTGTCTACAGTAGCAGCCACAGACACTGCCAGCTATTTCCCCAAATTTCTGTGATATTTCCAGATATATCTAATGCTTTCTCCATTTCTACAGTAGGGGCAGCAGAGAGAAACTCTTCAGAAATTTTGTGAAATAGCTGGCAATGTCTGCTGCTACTACTGTATTTTCAGCTTCATCATAGGGGGAGGGGGGATACATATGGAAACCAATTGAAATATTGAACCAGATTAAACTGTTGATGGTATTTGTAAATGAATGGGGGAAATCTGGCAAGGGCACTGGGGAAATTCCCCTCCTCTTGCTTTAGGTGGTGCTGCTACCCTGTTGTAGGATCGAGGTTCCCAGTCCAAGGCAGAAGTTGGAAGAAGACAGATGGGTGCTGCTAGCTGTGCGTGCTGAAAACACCAAAAATGCAGTTTCACACAAAATATCCTTGACAGAGGCAGAATCTGCCTCAAAAGTAGAGATTGAATTATCTTTTGGCATGTCCCTTTCTTTGGCCGATAAAAGAGATATTTTATGAATGGAATTAAACAAGATAGAGAATCAATTACTACAAGATCAATCTGATTATGAGGAGATTGGTTAAGGGAAACGTCTACCGGAAAGTACGCCAGGACTGTCAGTTTCACCTACCTCCAAGGTCTTTGTCTTTGGTGCGCCGAGGGAAGAAAACAAGTTCTGTAAATCTTTCTTCGAGCACAGTGGGAGTTTCATAACATGAACTGGACATTGCAGAATGGACACCAGAAAAGGTGATTGAAAATGCAGGCTGGACAAGATCAGGTACGGATGCATGGATAGCGAATTTGTCAACTTTGGAGGATACCTCTAACAAGAGAAATATTTTTGGGTTACCAGATGGTATTGATAGCCCAGCTGGTGCTCCACAATCAGAACAAGCAATTTCAGATCCGCCACACATCCTTGGCTGTCAACAATTGAGAGTATTGTGTCATTCAGTATTGCTGAATGACACAGTTTCTCATCCCTTGGTGAAGGGAACACAGCATGAGACTGATAGTATTACCTTTTCTCCATTGGGGTCTCAAACTGAATTATATTTTGATGCACAGCAGGGGGAGGCTGGACAAAGGTGTTCTCAAAATTGAGGGCAGGAGCATGCAGAACCACAAGGTGAAGAGGTTCCCCCTCAACAACCCAATCCAGGTCAGAAGCCTAGACAAAATTAACCTAGTTATTTTCTTAAATGAATAGACTTGGCAAAACAAAGGCATGCTATTCGTCTTCATTATTTGGCTGGAATGGCTGAGCTTCCAGACAGACAATATGTGGGGCATGTTTGGATAAAACAATCTTTGGGTTTTACTCATGCTGACATTTATGGATTTATCCATATCACAGAAGAATTGGAAAGGCTTTGCCTGGAGTTTTGATGGCCATGCAGCCAGCCACTCCCACTTTCTGAGCTATATAAGCAGTTCCTCTCAGCCTCATTGTGAAGCACTTTTTCTTTGCAGCCAAAGGATCTGTTGGTCTGTCCTCTGAGCTGGTTGGGGTCTACCCCCTCCACCTTGCTGCTCCTGCTTGTCTGCTGGATTTCTGTGTTTCTTTCCTGCTTCTGGTTTGTATTTTGCCTTTGGCTGTGTGTGCTTCTTCTGTCTTTGTTCCCTGTTCTCTGTGTTTGTATGTCTTTGGTTTTGGTTTTTTGGAGGGCTTTTGTTTCTAAGCTCTTAGCATATCACTCAGGAGCACCTACTATTTGCTCTGTTACTCACAACTCTTGCACTACTGGAATGCACCTGCAATCATTATCTGTGTGTTTCAGCTCAACCATAGCTGCTCCATGCTGCATACTTGGTTGTTTTCACCTGACTCAGATTTCTCTGAACCTAGCTATGCAGCTCAATCATGCTGTCATTCTACTTGCCTCATTCCAGCAGCTTCATTGCACTGCCTGGTTATACCTGCTTTCAGAAGCATTGTGTCTCCTTATTTATGTTTATTGCAGTTTTACAACTCAGTGTACTCCATTCAGATGTTGCTTCTATGTTTATTCACCCTGTTATACTGAGAGGCCAGCTACAAGCTACTGCTGTGGCTGTTAAACTAGCTTTAATATCTGCATGTGGTTCCCGGCCCTTCCATTATTTTCTTGTTTGTCCTACGACAGGGACTGGGAAGTGTTTGGGGAGTTGTGGCCCCATGTGGCTAATTATTTCTGTTCTAAATCCTGCTTTCACCGCCAAAAATCCTCAGAGTATTTGCTACCTTGATTTGGCTTGCACATGCCTGGCTGGCTTGCCCCACTATTTAGTGCTGTTTCATTGTGTTATGCAGACCTATGTGCAGGTCCACTTATTACTACTCCATTTATTGACCTACGTGCAGGTCCACGCTTGCTTATGCAATTGTTCCTCATTGCTTATGCTAATCATTGCTTCATGCCTACTGCCATCCCCTCAGCTTCAGCCTCTGGGATTCTGCTGCACTCAATTTTGCATTCAACCTTGCAAGGTCTCAGCACTCAATGCTCATTACTATCACAGCACACCGTGCTCATTCAGCTGCTTGCCAGCTTTTCAGCTCTCATTCAATTTCCGGGGCATGCCAGCCATTCTATTCTGGTGCAGGGTTCCTGCAGCAGATGGTCTCACTGTGCATTTAGTCTGCATCTTGAGTGTGTCCAACTTGGAGCAGGATCCTTCTCACCTGGCCTATAGCTGAGAATGTCCTCAGCTCAGGTTTCTCTTTAGCTGCCTGCTACATGACAGCAGCTCCTGGTGTAGAATTTAAGACTAGCAGTGAAGGGTGGAAAAAGTTATCTCCTTTGGCTCTAGTGTTCCACTATAACAGTTATCCATTGGCTTTAGTGGTTTCCTAGGGAGGCACCTTCACCGCATTCCCCCTATGACTGCCTCTGGTTCACCTGGTTTGAGTTTAGGGTGGGTAGGCCCGGTGAGTGCCTCAGCACACTTTGCTCTCCTCCTCCCACCTTGGTTGCACATATTGTTAAAACAAAGAGAGTAGAAGCTGCACTTGCTCAAAAGTACACACAGTGTGTTCACTCCAAAATGTAAAATCACACCAGCTGAAAGCTTTTAACTGTGAGTAAAGCTTTATTACTTGTACAAATCTTTAAAAAGGACTCACGTATTAAATATACAAGGAAATGGTACCAGAATCCAGATAGCAAGTCCATCAAGGTCCATCAGAGTCCATCACATAAATAAATCCATAAAAAACATCAAGCCATGAGCAGGCAGCTGGTATAAAACTTTAGCAGCAAGAGCAAAGGCTGAGGGTCACTCCCTCATGACGTCACCTGATGCATTTTGCAAGTTGCTTTTTCAAAGGCCTGTTCATGGCTTGATGATTTTTTTATGGATACTGGTACCATTTCCTTGTATATTTAATACGTGAGTCCTTTTTAGAGATTTGCACAAGTAATAAAGCTTTACTCCCAGTTAAAAGCTTTCAGCTGGTGTGATTTTACATTTTGGAGTGAACACACTGTGTGTACTTTTGAGCAAGTGCAGGTTATATTCTCTTTGTTTTACTGTATCTTTTCCCAAGAGCAGTCCCATCCATTCTCTGTGTCTTGCACATATTGTTGCAGAGTTTTCTCGTAACCTTCCACGGCATTCCCACTAGAGGGTTTGAGTGAGAGCCTTCCTCCAAACTGGAATATTTTCCACCTCCCTTTCATTGGGTTTTTTCAAATTGCAGCTGCAGAGCTGTCACTAAATAAAATATCCCAAGCCTGGAGGGATGGCAACCAAGGCCATGGATCCCCAGAGATTTCCTCCACAAAGGGTTTTTTTCTCTCCTCCGTTGCCTCAGGTCATAACTGTTAGTTAGCATAGTAGTGTCCCCTAGTTTCTTTAGGTAGGTTCTGCTGTTGGATGGAGGTGGATGGTGTCCCCTGCCATTCCCTTTCTCCTTAGAAGATCCCCCTAATTCTCAACGTAAACCATCAGTATCATGCTATGCAACCTGGGCATTTCATTATGTTATCAACCTGAGCATCTCATTACGTTATCAAACTGTCCATGATTCTCTACTACTATATCACAGTTACTGCTACTATGTCACAGTTACTGCTTGCTTATATGCTTCATGTCACCTCATTCTTTTGGGGATATGCTTGTACTATATTTCTTTTTGGGGCTTCCTAAGGTACCTTTAGCCATGGAAATCATCCTGTGGCACCTCTAGGGATGGAACCCTCTCCGAGGGTTCCTTGCCTTTGATGCCCCTACAGGGTGGTAATTCCTCTGGAATGGAGAGTGTGAATGGCCAAAACCAAACTAACACAGTTGCACAATCATAACACTTACTGGCTGTGCAGGACATTGAATTGGAAAGGCTTTGCCTGGAGTTTGATGGCCA
Organism: Neoceratodus forsteri; assembly: GCA_016271365.2. Lineage (NCBI taxonomy): Eukaryota > Metazoa > Chordata > Ceratodontiformes > Ceratodontidae > Neoceratodus > Neoceratodus forsteri. The sequence continues at coordinate 148,546,227 of CM028136.1, read as the reverse complement.
AGCAGCTAGCCACTCCCACTCCTAAGCTATGTAAGCAGTTCCTCTTAGCCTCATTGTGAAACACTTTTTCTTTGCCCCACCATCATTCCTTGCTTCTCCAGCGGCAGCACATCTCTGCTTAGGATGATTCCTAAGGTACCTTTATCATGCTTGCACTATATTTCTTTTTGGTGCTTCCTAAGGTACCTTTAGCCATGGAAATCATCCTGTGGCACCTCTAGGAGTGGAACCCTCTTTGAGCGTTCCTTGCCTTTGGTGCCCCTATAGGGTGGTAATTCCTATGGAATAAAGAGTGCAAACAGCCAAACCCAAACTAACACAGCTGCACAAGCATAACACATACTGGCTATGCAGGACATTGAACATACATTTGATGTCAGTTTTTGATCCTCTGATCTGTTGGAGTGATTCGGGGAAAAATACTCACCATTAAAAATGAACCCCTTATGGACCCCCTTCCAGGTCACCCACTTAATGAAACAAGCATTTTGGGTCATAACAGTGCTTTTTAGAAGTGAAGGAGTAAACATCATGGACATCCTGTTCTGGTTAGAACAGCATTGTGAGGTATTGGGAACACCAGACCCCATTTTGGACAATGAGGGTTTCTGGAATGGGGAATGGAGGTTAAAAGTAAAACTTTATCAAGAGTGTGCAGACTTTAAGCACTTGCTGAACTGTATTTTCATTGGCATAGATAAAAGCTTTATATTCTGTCCTGGGTAACCATGCAGATGTTATCGCTGTGGTTCTACCAGACACATTAGCACTTCTTTTACTGTGGTCCAGTGTCTGTATTGTGGGGAGTCAGGCCATTCAGATTTTCATTGCACAAGACCTCTGAAGTGCTCCTTTTGTAAAGAAGAAGGCCATACCTTCACAGACTACCCCAAAGCATTCCACAACACAGAGGATGCAGATTTTGGCATTAAAGATTACTACTTTTCTAAAGCTTCAAAGGTAGCAGTAGATAGGCCTCAAACTCAAGCCCCACCAGAGCCTCACACACAGAGTCATTTTTCTTTGGGGCATACATATTCAGATGTGACTAAATGAAGAACCCCCATCCCTTTTGAGTACTCGGTCCCTACATACCCTGTACAGCCTAGTGCCCCCCTCATCCCTGAGACTGAGCCTGTTCCTAGGGAGGAAACAGTTCCAGAGGAGGTTTCTGGATCTTCTACCTTCATGCCACCACCCCCTGTGCCTCCACCTGAGTTTCAGACTATTCTTTTAAAGAGTAAAACATCTCCACCACTACACTCAGAACATCAAGGGGGAGGTATTCCAGTGTCAAACCCATATGAAATGTTACAAACTAAGGAAGATATTGATTCTGATTCTGTATCTCACACTTCCTCTCAAATGGATGTTACCTCGGAACATGATTCCATTGTAGATTCAGTAAAAGCTCAAAAAAAAAAAAAGAAACGTATAGGAACCAGATTGAGTTTAAGGAAAAGTAGGTGGAAAAAACGTCTGTGACTTAACACTTTGCTTTCAGATTCTTTGACCTATGACCTTATCTTTGTCAGTTTAAACATTATCAGCATAAGATCTGAAAAGAAACCTTTGGCTACTTTTGCTATGTTTGCTGAATGTACTATTGACATCATTTTCTTTCAGGACACCAGATTGTATATTACTGAAGAAGTTGATACTGCCTCAATGGCTTGGGTTTGAGGCCCTTGTTATTGGTCTGGTAGGGTGGATTTATGTTGTGGTATAGGAATATGTTTTACAAACACAGATTTCTCAATTACACATTTTGTGAATATTTTCCTGGGTAGAGTTATGTTACTAGATATACAGATACATGGAGTGGATTTTAGATTAATTAATATCTATGCTACACAAGGCAAAGTGTTAAGAACTGATTTATTAAAATTTATTAGACCCTACTTGTATGCTAGCAAAAATGTTATTTTCAGGGGAGATTTTAATATAAGTAGGTTTTCATCAGCTAAATCAGGTATCAGAGCACTCGGACAAAAATGTAATGTCTGTACAGGTAATTTAAATTAAATATAGGGGAGTATGATGCTGCTCACACCCTTGCCATCGGTGGGCTGGTCATCACTCCCCAAAATGCCAAATGCATGCATACATCCTCAGAAAACAAATCAGAGCCAAAATGTGCCAGAGCCAGCAACCTCCATAATTTCTCGGCTGGAAAGAGCAAACTGGGGCATTCCAAGAAGAGGGTACAACCTCGCATCAAAGAGGATGTACATTCCTCGAAGGCAATGTTTGCAAATACTAGGAGCCTAACCAACAAACTTCCTGAACTCACAGCCATCTTGGAAACAGAAAGGTTGGACAGGGTGGCTGTAACAAAAACATGGTTCACAGAAAACTATGGCTGGAATACAGCCATTCTGGGTTGCAATCTGTTCAGGAAAGATAGGCAGGGCAAAAAAAGAGAGGAGGGGGGTGTAGCCATTTACATTCTGGAGGAAATAAAAGCCACCAAAGTAAAAGGGCAACCTGGGGATTTCGAGGCACTGTGGCTAACAGTAAACACGGACAAGGGAAAACCCTTCAGAACTGGTGTTGTGTACAGGCTCCCAGATCAAGGAGATAAAGGAGACCAAGACTTAATGAAGAAAATCCACAAAATGTCTAATAAAGGTGAAGTAATGCTGGTGGGGGAAGGGGGACTTCAACCTACCAGATATTAACTGGAGCACACTAACGGCAGCAACAACAAGAAGTAGGGACTTCTTATTGTCACTACAAGGGGAAAGACTGTGCCAGTTTGTTAAAAGCCCAACAAGGGGAGATGTCATTCTTGATCTTGTCATCACAAACTCAGAAAGGATCAAAGACATCAAAGTGGGATGTCATATGGGCAACAGCGACCATCACATGGTAAGCTTTAAGATAAATATAACACAGGACACCAGCCACTCAAAGACAAAGGCATTAGATTTCAGAAAGGCTGACTTCCCAAAAATGAGGAACAACATAAGTAGCCAGTTAATGGAAATAGAGGTTGAGGAGGTGGAGGTGGAGGTCATGTGGGGGAGACTCCAGAAAGCAATAAAGACTGCCACATATCAATGTGCCAGATAGGTCAGCAAAGCAAAAAGAAAAAAAATCATTTATGGTTTTCCAAGGAAGTGACTTCCACAGTCAGAGGAAAAAAAAAGGCGTATAGCATATATCAGGAAACCAAAACTTGAGAAACACTGGGAACCATACAAAGGAAAAATGAGAGTCTAACAAATTAATTAGAAAGGCAAAAGCCCAGACAGAGGAAAAAATAACAGAAGGGGCAAAGAGAAGAGACAAATCATTTTTTAGATACATTAGGGAACTTGGAAAGGCAAAAGAAGGGATAGTAAAGATTGCTACTGAAGAAGGGAAATGCACCAAACATGACCCAGAGAAAGCTGAAATTCTCAACAAATATGTCTGCTCTGTATTTACCAAAGAGGACCCAGGGGATGGCCCAGCCCTGAAAAAAACACAACACCCCAGGACCAGGGGTAGACACGAGTCCCTTTACAGAAGCTGACGTATGGAAGGCACTAAATAAACGAGAAGCAGACAAAGCCATGGGACCAGATGAGATGCACCCCAGAATCCTTAAGAAACTGGAAGCAGAATTAGCAACCCCTCTGGCACTTCTATTTACAAAATCCTTGAAGAATGGTGTGGTACCTGAAGATTGGAAAAAGACAAAAGTGGTTCCACTTCACAAATCAGGCAGTTCCAAAGAGGCTAGTAAGTACAGACCAGTGAGCCTCACATCTATAGTAGGTAAACTAATGGAGACAGTACTCAAACTGGATCATAGCATTCCTCGAAACAAGCAGCCAACAAGACCATAAATAGCATGGTTTCACAGCAGGTAGGTCATGCCAAACAAATCTTGAGTTTTGTGACTATGCTACAAAATTAGTGGATGACGGTGGGGCAGTAGATGTGGTCTACCTAGACTTTAGTGAGGCCTTCGACTTGGTTCCACACTGAAGGCTGGTAAAGAAGTATTACCACATAGGGGTTGGTCTAGAAGTAGTCAGATGGGTACAAAACTGGTTACAAGGCAGAACCCAGAGGGTACAAGTTAATGGAACACAATCAATGGAAGGCAGGGTGACTAGTGAGGTGCCACAGGGCTCAGTGCTGGGGCCTCTGCTCTTCAATAGAGATGGGCCAAGTGGCCTCAATTTGTCCTGTGGAGTGATTCGTGGAGTGAAGGTGGATTCATGGAGTGCTCCGCAGCACAAAGTGGAGTACTTCACGTCACAGTGGGTAATGCAATGTCCATTGAAAACAATGACTTTGCATCATTCAGCCTTCCCCAAACCACCACTCCACAAAAATTAAGGTGAAGTACATTGAAAACAATGTACTTTGCCTTGTTTTAAGCACCAAAGGTGGATTTTGCAATGATTCATGGGATTTCAGGTCACATGGGCTCTATATTGCTCTGCACAGCCTCAGTTCAGGGTAGAGTGTGTGTAGGAAGCTGTTGGAGACAGTCTGCTCTGAGAGCTCTCTGTGATTCAAACCTTCTAAAAGCTGTTAAAAACGACTTTCTGAGTAATTTTCTTTGCTGAAACTTTAGTTCATTGATTGCAGGAAGCCCTTTTGTGAGCATATCATCGAGCGTTTATTGTTTGTGTGAGGATTTTAAATGTTAATGTACAACATTCACTCTGTGTACTGAGAGACAGTGAACGTGTGCTTTGGGGGAAGGGCATATCTGTGGTGTACATAGACTTAAGTAAGAGAAATAGGGAGTTATTTGTTTTTTGGTTATATTTTTCTTGTATAACTGACTGTGTTAAAGTACACACAGTAATATTTTCAGTAATTGTTGAAATCTTTTTGCTGATTGTGTGTGTTGTGGTCTGGAGGACCTGGTGCAGCAGTGCATAATTTCAGATTGTTGAAAATACATTGTATTTTACTGAAATTTTCAATTTGCTATGCATTACTTGTAGACAAATTGTGTGAGTGTGTGTGTGTGTGATGTGTGACATCAAATAATACACCTTTTATTGTGCCACAGTGTAATTGCAGGCGCAGCAGTATGAACCTGCTATCCACTGCACCTGCATGATTTTGTACTGCCATTGTGGTATCTTTTCTTGGTTTTGCACTGCTATAATCTGCAGTCAGTGCCCCCATCACCAGCAAAAGGTATTCTTTTCCAGATTGGCTTGTTTGTGACTTGAGAGCACCACTGGTTAGTTAAGGTGTCATTGAATGTCTTGGGACTTTGCATCTATATCTGTTGTTGAAGCCACAGTTATATTTTTGGCTTCACAACCAGCGTCCCGGCCCTCACCCAGAGTGAACGTTCCAAAATCTAAATTTATTTAGAATATTCTTGTGTTCTTGTTGATCCCCCAAAATGCCCTCAAAGAGATGTGCAAGCAAAGCTGTTTCTCGCAATGGCACTGCTGCCAGTGGTACAATTGTCTGTGGACATGGTAGTACGCAGGCACAGAAATGCATGGCTGATGTGAGGAAAGGTATTTCTCCTTCAATGTTTTTCACAGTGCAATCAGTAGCTTCACTCATAGTTGAAGAAGAGGATGTTGTCCCAGCTGGTGGTGTTAGTGCAGTTGCTGGTGGTGGTATGAGTATTGCTGCCTCAAGTTCCACTTCTGACCAGTTTACCATGTCCAAAAATATAGTGAAGTGTGAAGCAGTGCCAGTGAGTGACAGTGTAGATGATGTCATACTCCCCAGTAACATCCCCCGTAACTGAACATGAGGATTCTGATCATCATCTCAACGATAGCACACAATGTCAAATTTTTTTTCCACCTCAGTTCAGGTCACACATTTGCCATGCAGTGATTTACAGTGTGGTGAAAAAGTTTTGGGTGATGGTGGTGCTGCTGATGATGATGTTGCTGTGGTTGCAACATGCAGTCCACATGGCAGCATCCAAGCAGAAGATGTGGATCATGTTAATGAATATGATGATGATGATGTCAGTGAGCCCTGTTGGGAACCAGAGAAAAATAAATTTAAGGTGGCTGTGTCTGGGTCTGTTTGCATCCCCCCATAAAATGTTGTGATTTACTAGTTTCAGCTGATGATGATGACCCAGTAATAATGATAGATAGACATGGTGGTCAGTTGCAGTCCAAGCGTGTCCTGCCTGAAAAATTATGTAGCACACCCCCCACTTCATGGAGTCCAATAAGCAGCATCGGGGGGAACATATTAAAACTAGAGCATCACAATCCCTTGTTTGGGATTTTTTTGTGCAAGATGCAAATGATGAGTCAGTTGCAATCTGCCAGCTTTGTCAGGTGCATGTGAGTCGAGGTAAAAAGGGGAGCCATCTGGGCACAGGGGGACAGCATACACATCTTAAGAACAGGCACATGGCACTGTGGAACCAGCACAAATGGCAGCTAATGCCTGTACCACAGTGGGGCGTTCACCCTCGTCATCAGCCATAATGAACATGTTATCCCCTTCCATTAATGTAACATCAAGTAGAAAATTAAATGTGTGCGGTAGTGCTAAAATAACAGCAGAGGATTACTACAGGCATGATGAGGTAGAGGACCTGAATGATTTTGAAATGTTGTCCAGTGGTGGTGAGAGTAGCAGTTTTGGTGGTGATCAATGCAGTATGTCTAGTGCAAGTGGTACATCAACCCATTGGTACATGTGGGAAAATAACTGTATTTCTGGGTTTGTCATCACCTGTGCAACAGTCTTCATCACACGTCCACACTCCACCCCCTGCAATTCACAGAGCAGAACCATTTGTCATCACAACCCATTTAAAACATTTAAGTCAGCCCATGTTACAGAATGTTTTTGTGCATAAGCTGAAGTACCCACCCAATCATACAGTGTCACATGATCATAATGCTGCTGTAGTGGAAATGCTGGCAATTTATCTTTTGCCCTTCTCCTTTGTGGAGAGTTCTGGGTTCTGGTGATTTGCTGCACGTGCCTGTCCAAAATGGAAAGTCCCATCCAGGACATACCTTTCAACCCATGCTGTCCCTGAGTTGTACTGTACCGTGCCCAACTCAGTAAGACAGGCCCTTCAACATTCCTCCTTTCCATTCATCCATTTAAGTATGGATATGTGGACAAGTGGCAAAACAGCAGGGAGTTCATATTTGTGTATAACTGCACATTGGGTGCAGGTTCTGGGGGTTGTTTGTGATGTTGGTAGTGCAAATAATCAGTGTAGTAAGGTGGAGTGTCATCATAGCAATCTTTCAGGAATTCAACAGCATGCAACGATTGCTATGCACAATGTGACCTGTTCATACACTGGTGAAAACACATTGGACGTGGTACTGACTGAAATTGACAAGTGGCTGAACCCCCTGTCCCTGAGAGCTGGGTTCATAGCAAGTGACAATGGGTCAAATGTGGTGAAATGCATCACGAATGGTAGCTTTTTTGGGGTTCCATGCATGGTCCACTGTTTAAATCTTGTGGTGCAGGAGTTTCTGCAGCACCTTGATATAAAGGAAATGCTGAAAGCTGCACGCCATATCCATTCTCACTTTTCACACTCTGCAAAGGCCTGTGAACAACTTCGGCAGTTGCAGATCTGAAACAGCCTCCCAGAGCACTGCTTGAAGCTGGAAGTTGTCACCCAGTGGAATGCCACTTTATACATGATAGAGAGATTGTATATACAGTACAAAGCCATTTCAGGATATCTTGTTATGCATACTAGTCATGACAGTTCCGGGGCCTCCATGTCTATGACAACTGAACAGTGGTGCCACATGGATGCTGTAATAACAGTCTTGAGGCCATTTGAACATGTCACACAGGCAGTGAGTGGTAAGTCTGCCTCCATTAGCTAATCAATTCCACTGCTGAGAGTGCTGAGGCAGACATTGGAGAATGTACAGCATAGCTTTGATGTTGCCGGAGATAGTGATAGAAGTGTCTTGCTTAAACACATGCTGACAGTATTTGACCAGAGTCATCACATCTTGAGCATTCAGCATAGTGACAACTTTGCAATAGTAACAATGCTGGACCCACAATATAACCAAGGAATTGCCTCAGTACTGGAGGGAGGGCCTGAACAGGTAAAAAACTGTCAGTGGGCAACTGGTGCGCTTGGTTCATGGGGCACAGAAGTCACGTGCCAAGGTCAGCAAACCTCAGCAGTATAATCAGGCTGAAGGTGAACCTGGAGGAGTAGTATCAAGCATATCCTGTAAGGGGAAGGGGACTACAGTTCCTGTTGGTCTGTTCTCAACAGTGGCTGGCATTAACCCACTTTGGGAGGCTTTGTCCCAAGTCAGGATTTGTGACATAAATGATTCTGGAGAAGTGGATGATGCATCAAACACTGGACTTAGAGCAGCACAGTGAATGGTTAAGTCATATGTGTCTGAAAACAGGAATCTATCAATCACTGATGATCCCCTTTTATACTGGAGTGGAAAGATCAGTAAATGGCCAGAGCTGACCGCTGAGGCACTATAATACCTGACGTGCCTACCCTCCAGTGTGAGTGTCGAGAGGGTATTCAGCTCAGCAGGTACAATAGATCGGGATCGTCATACAAACCTCTGTCCTTCAAATGTCAGTTTGCTGACATTCATAAAACTGAATGAGAGGCACATACCAGCTCAGACTGCAACCTCAGTATTCATACCCCGGCATAGTCATGGTTTAGTTGATGCTGTAGAAAGGGACCATCCTGGTGGCAGTGGCAGCATGAAAAAGCCTACCACTGATGTAGAAGATAACACAATGGAGAAAGAATTTTCCAGTGGTCAGAATTCAGACATAGAAGACTGCGAGGGCAGTTTTCTTTACGAGGACGATGATGAATGATGAGGTTAATGTTGGCAGGTTTTGACTTAAGTAGTTAAAAGGCTGTCACATTTCTTGTATTTTTCATGTTCATGTTTTCATGTTTTCTTTTTCATAAAGTTAAATCAGTGTCCCACTCATAGTGACTCAAATTCCATATGTCACATCACATTTTGTAACACAGAGCACAGTATACCCTGGCCCCTGGACTACCACCACCATAACACCGCTGTTACCTGTTCACCACTGCCAGCATAGGGAATGTGACCATGTGTCCCCCTAGACTAACACCAGTCCACCACCATAAGAGATAAGACCACTGTTCACAACTGCCAGCATAGGGAATGTGACTGTGTGTCCCTCTGGACTACCACCCATCCAACACCATAAGAGATAAGACTGCTGTGCACAACTGCCATCATAGGGAATGTGACTGTGTGTCCCCCGGACTACCACCTGTCCAACACCATAAGAGATAAGACCACTGTTTGCAACTGCTACCACCACCACCACCAGATGCAGGAAGATGTGACAGGGAATGACATCATGTGCCTCAGCTATGATCACCAGTTCTCCACCACCCATCACCACCATTGTGACAATGTTTTCCATTATGTCTCGACCATGCCAAGACAGAGGGAGTCAAACAGGAGACCACATCCATCAGCCACAGGCACAAGGCTTCTTACTATTAAAACTATAAAGTGAGTATGTGTACTAATGTTTTTCATGCTATTCAACTTCCTTTAGCTGTGTGTTTTGTCTTCTGTTGCTTTCCTGAGCTGCAGTGGTCAAACACATACAGTCTACTTATTTATTTATTTTTTTTACAGGTTAACAACAAATGACTGTCCTTCGCTGAAGGTCTGAATCAAAGGTGCAGCAGCAGTACTATCTACAGGAACCTATATGTAAGGCTGTAAGAAAATCACGGCAAAAATCACCGTTTTTCAAGGCATCTGCACAGTAAAAAATACCACTTTTCACGGTAAAAATGCAAATAATAAAACTGGTTGTTCAGTTCCCTAATGGCACCACAATGTACTCCACGGCAACAGAGGCTATATTAGACTTGCTCCAATGATGGATACTATCTAAAAATGACCTGAAACAGGCACTAAGGGAATCTACTGTACCCTCCAGAAATAACTCCCAAGACAAACCTCAGGTAGCAATTGGAGACCAACATCTGCAGAAGATTATGGATAAAGTATGGTCACTACGGAATCTGACCCTACAAACAGAGTAGGAACTGAGCTTGAAATCAGATACTGTCTGCCTGGCAGGGGAGAGGGGTAATGGAGGATGGGAGGGAGCAGGAGAGGCCGGTCACCATGAAGGAGTGGGGTCAAGGGAGGGTTATTGCTCCAGTGTAGGCTCCTCCATACATAATAAAAATAAATTAGCTATCTGGCTGTTGGCTTGGGGCTTTCCAGAACACCTTTCTCTCCCCCCTCTGCTGGGTGACCTGGCTGGCTGGCTGTTCCCCCATCTCTCCCATCTTCGTAATGAGATGGAATCAGTTTTTACATCAAGCAGCCCTTATACTACGGATGTCTTTATGATGAACATTGTGGACTACAGCTCCAGTCAACTTCGAGGCACCAGAGAAGGCAACTACAAGAAATGTTCTTTGTAGGCCAAAAGATTACAGATTTTTGGGGCTTTTTTGAACATTTCGAACAAATTCATGGTAAAATTTATAAATTAGTCAATTACACGGTACCGCTGGTAAATCGCGGCGATCGTGAAATCCGTGCGTGCCATGATTTTCTTACAGCCATACCTATAGGATATCTATTTCCAATCCATACTGGTAAGTATATCAGTTTTATTTCATCTGTTCCTTTTTTTTTATAACAGTACAACAAATCCAACTGATGATGCATAAAGTAGGTGACATGTATGTCACAAAAATAGTTCTGCAACATATCATGCACTGTATTCCAAAGCTGAAGCTGTGCAGCCATGACAGTGTGTTGAAAAAGTTGGACACAAGTTGTGTTACTTGACAAGATGTGATTTTAAAATGTAACTTGAGTTGAGACTCAGGGACACTGACACAGTATATTTGTTATACAGCCTGGTACTAAATTTTGTTTTTGATCTGATGATTGCAGTGGGACAGCTTGCTATCTGTGTTAATGTTGCTTTTCTGAGCTGCAATGGTCAAACACGTACAGTCAACTTATTTTTTTTTTTACAGGTTAACAACAAATCACCGTCCTTCACTGAAGGCCTGTATCAAAGGTACAGCAGCAGTACTGTCTACAGGAACCTGTAGGATATCCATTTCTAATCAATACTGGTAAGTATATCAATTTTATTTCATCTGTTCCTTTTTTTTTCATAACAGTGCAACAAATCCGACTGATGATTCATAAACTAGGTGACATGTATGTCACAAAAAATAGTTCTGCAACATATCATGCATTGTATTCCAAATTTGTAGCTGTGCAGCACGATAGTGTTGAAAAAGTTGGACACAGGTCGTGTTACTTGACAAAATGTGATTTTAAAATGTAACTTGAGTTGAGACTCAGGGACACTGACACAGTATATTTGTTACACAGCCTGGTACTAAATTTTTTTGTGATCTGATGATTGCAGTGGGACAGCTTGCTATCTGTGTTAATCTGGATACCCATGGTGGAACAGCCATGGCTAAAACATAATGTCCTACTGCTGCAATCAAGTTGTAATAAGTCCTTCATTTCTTTTTTTAAGAAACTTCAAGATACTTTGTTGTGTCATAGTTGCCTTATCCAAAGAACTTCTTCAACATCATGCCCCCCCTGGGCTGGGGCAGACATGCAACAAGCAGAGGTTGTTTCAATCGATGACCATGACCATCATTACTGGACTGGAGTAGGATGCAGATGAAATCTGTGAAGAAGTAACCAAATAATAAACCATTAATGAGACCTATTTGCAAATATGCTCCCCACTCCAAAAAAAAAATATTTACCTTCATTGGCTTGAGAGCATTCCATTTCCAATTTCAACCCCAACACTTCTCGTCAAGCACTGCAGTGTGCACACCAACAGTATGTGACCTGTGATACAAAACAAAACAATGCATACATGTATATATGTATCAACCCCCTACCTAGAAAATACATATATCAACTCACCAAGGCTACTATTAGTGTAGACACAAACGGCACCCTTCCATCCAATTGAGGTGATGGCATCACATTCACAGGAATCACAGCACACTTTGGACCAGCAACAGTTCTCTCATGGTCATCATTTCTGACAGAACACTGAATGGATTCAGTCATGTTACCCCTCCTTCACATGGTTTGGCAAGACACTGGATCATGACATCATCATCACAGTATGTTCATTTTCTGAACACAAGACAGTTGCATTTTGGGGATGTTGTGTGAACACTGCAGGCATCAGTGACTGTGCAATACATTCTGGGAGGCTTTGCATGTGGTGTAATGCTCCCATTTCACTTTGTCAGCACTTAGGAATTTTCTGGACACAAGACAGTTGCATTTTGGGATGCAGAAACATTCTGGGGACTCTGTGTGACCACTGCATGCATGAGTGACTGCGTAATAAATTCTGGGGGACTTTGCATGTGGTGTAATGTTCCATTTCACTTCTTCAGCACTTGGGAATTCGCTGGACACAAAACAGTTGCATAATGGGGATGCAGAAAAATTCTGGACACAAGACAGTTGCATTTTCTGTGTTGTGACTGTGAGCACATAATGTCATAATTAAATTATAAATTAAAGCAGCAGTGCAACAGTGTGGTGAAATTTTTGACCTATACGTTTTTATGCTATTTTAAATTGCCAGCCACTAACTACCTCCTGACTTGAATGATGCCCTTCTTTTCACAATTTGTGTCTGCTTTAGTACTTTTTCTCATGTCTGAAAAAATAAAAGGAGCACTCTTTTAATATGGCTTGGACCAGGTTTTCATCACTATTTCCAGCTGTTTTTGAACAAATATTGTTCTATGAGGTCAGAAAACACTGTCTGCTGCATAATTGTTAATTTTACTCACAACAGAAGTGATGTATAAACAACTGATGGACAAAAACAGCAGAAAATACTGATGAAAAAGTATAGGTCAAAATAGTTACCAGATTGTTGCACTGCTGCTTTAATGTCAATTTCAAAAAATAAATATTTCTGGAGCCTCAGTAATGTTTACTTTGTGTCGGGACTCGTGAAGTGTTTGTCAAAAAGTAGGCCCGAGTGGTGCAAGTATGCTGTGCTAAACTGCATGTGTGCTGTCAGTGTTCTTTCCTGTGTGTGCAGACATTGTCCAGCTTCGTGCAAACATATATGTGGTGTGACTTGTTGCAGTATGTAAAGAATAAAGATAAGAAAGAATATATGATGTTTATTTTATTTGTACCATCAGCACTGGCGCAGTAAGTGATATATTTTTTCAGAGGTCTCGGGTCACTGAGCACCTCAGTCACACACAGTGCACACATGACTTTGCAGAGATAATAGCACAAAAAACACATGCTCTCCTAAAAGTCATGTGTGCAGTATGTGACTAAGGTGCACTCTGGCCAAACGCCTCTGAAAAAATATCACATCACTTAGTCTGCTGTTGATGATGGTGACAATAAAATATATGTTATGTATTCTTATCTCTATTCCTTATACCATAAACACTGAAACAAGTCAGCATATATATGTTTGCAAGAAACTGGACAATGTCTAACATCACACACACAGGAAACAACGCTGATTGCACACATGTAGTTTAGCACATTATACTTGCACTGCGCAATCCTGCTTTTCCACAATCACTCCACAACAGAAAGTAAACATTATTGAGGCACCAGATTATAATAACAGGGCTATAAGGAGCATGTATGTGTGCATATGTATGTATATATTTAAAGGCAAGCAGTCAGTAACAAGAGCCCCCCGGCCCTGCAAGGCTTACCATCCAGTTAAGCCTTTGAAGTATGTTGCAGTGTTTTTCTCATGCCGCAACATTCTTTATTTTAATAGAGAAAGGTCTGTGACTCAAAAGTATGGCAGATGCTATGGGGGCTCCATTATGTGTAAAGGTGAGCACACCATGCACTTCAATACAAAAAGTATTGAGGCGCATGGTGTGTCACGACCTACACATAATGGAGCCCCATCATCTACAATACTTCCAGGTCACAGACTTTTTCTATTAAAATAAAGTATGTTGCAGCATGAGAAAAATGCCGCAACATACTTCAAAGGCTTAACCGGAGGGTGAACCTTGCAGGGAGTGTGAACTGCTGTTGCTGACTGCTTCCCTTTAAACTACTACTGTGGCCTTCCCTCTGTCTGTTATTAAACATAAACAAAAGTTAAAACACTACAGCGGTGGGGGTGGAGGGTGCTAAAAAATATGGTAATGGCAGATCCCCTGATGGTCCAGCAGCAGATGGAGCATTGACACAATCTGTAACTGGTGGTGTTTGATCTGATCCAACTGCTGCTGGACAGCACCCACCCTCTCATTATTCTGTTCCACCACAGCCGACAAAAGTTCTACATCTGTCTGAGTTGCAGGTATTGTGGAGTCCACTGGTGGAGGAACACCAGGTAGATGCAGTGGTGAGGATGGTGATGGTGGTGGTACTGGAGCAACTGCTGCTGTGGCCCTCTTCCAGCTGTGATGATGCACAATAGCAGCACCCTCTTCCACTACCATAGAATGGCCAGCAGGTGGAGGCCTGGCCCATTCTGTGGCAGCCTACTACTCTACCTTGTGGTGGTTCAACACATGGGTACATTGGCCCCCAGTCCCCAGATGTGTCCCCCAGGGGCCACAGCACACCTGCACCCCAGATAACAGACACATCATAAGGCTGCAGTCCCCCAACACACTTAAAAAACTGCCAAACTGGGGAGCTGTGGGGGGGGACCAGGCACATGAGGGGCAGATGCACTGCCGGCAACATGTTCATGGACCAGGTGCTCCACCTGCTGCTGCTGTGGAGGTGGTGCTGCTGGAGCTCCTGCAGCTGCAACTGGTGGTGGTGGTGGTGGTGTCAGACTTGCTGGACATGGCACTGGTAGTGCTGCAGCTGCTGCTTCCAGAGGAGACGATGACTAAACACTCTGGACCAGTCCAACACCACCTGGCTACACCCCCAATGCATGTGCACTGCTCCCCTCCTGCCACAGGCCACATACTGTCCCTGATCCTCCATTACAAAAAAAACACTCCTTCCCTCTCTGACGAGTCCCGACTTCACACACACTCACACAACACAGGCACACACACACACACACACACACACACAAAACAAAACTTATAAAACAAAGAAATCAGTCACCAAAAAGAAAAAATTAACTGACAAAACAGTAAAAAATAACTAAACAATTAGCTTTTAAAAAAGCTTTCAGGTTTTGTATCTGATCAACTTTCAGATCAAGCAGCCAAGAACTCTCCTCTCCACAAAATGCTTCCTCTCGCTACATCTGCAAAGGAGAAAGTGAAAGTATCTGCTTCTATGACTCACTTCCTTCCTGCCTGGTTAAAGCATGTGACTTACAGTACTGTAAGCCATGTGATGTGTGGGGGGGCTGCCTATATTGTTGTCATTCTACCTTACTTCGTGTTTAAGGAGAAATGACATTGCGAAGTCATAATAACAAAGTGAAGTGAGCACTTAACAATGGTCACTCGGCATAGCGCTGGGACAACACGAAGTGGCCACTTTGTGTTCACTTCACTGGTGGAATTTAATTTTGCTGCATCTCTACTCTTCAATGTTTTTATAGCAGACATCTCTGAAGGACTGGAAGGGAAGGTGCACCTTTTCGTAAACAACACCAAGATACGTAACAGGGTGGACACCTCAGAAGGAGTGAACAAGATGGAAGCTGACTTCAAAAAACTAGAACAATGGTCTAAAGTGTGGCAGCTGAGATTTAACCCAATAAAGTGCAAGGTCATAAACATAGGAAAGAAAAATCCAAGAAAGGAGTATTACTTAAGAGGTGAAAGATTGTCAGCCTCAAACCAGGAATGAGATCTGGGAATCAAAATCTCACACATCTTGAAGGTTAGAAAGTATTGTGAGAAGGCAACATTGAAGGCCAACAGAATGCTGGGCTGTTTTGGGAGGGGAATCATGAGCAGGAGGAGAAAGGTGGTACTACCATTTTATAGAATGCTGGTCAGACCTCACCTGGAATACAGATTCTAATTCTGGAGGTATCACCTCATGAAGGACATTGACTGGGTGGAAACAGTACAGAGAAAGGTGACAAAAATTATTTGTGATCTGCAGTACATATCCTACAACAAAAGACTTAGGGAACTGAATATGTACTCCTTGGAGCAGAGAAGGGGGGGGGACATGATTGAAACATTCAAGTACATAAAAGGCATTAAAGGCATTAACAAGGTACAGGCACAGGAACTTTTTCACTTTAAGAAGGGCTCCAGGACAGGGGACATGACCTCAGGCTGCAAAGATGGAGGTTCTCTACTAACACCAGGAAGTTTTTCTTCACAGAAAGAGTGGTGGATGCCTGGAACAGCCTGCCCCAAGAGGTTGTGGGGGTCAACACTATGGGGGGGGATTCAAGAAGGCTTGGGATAGACACAAGGGAGCCTTGACTACAAAGAGCAACTAGAGGACTGTTGGGGAGAGGGGTGCAGCACCCCATACGTTGAATGGGAAGAACACCCCTTCCCCTCAGCTAGTGGTCAAACAGGAATTCAGCGTGTTTGCCGTTCATTTGCATCACCAGATAAGAAAAAAGGTTTGTCTCCCCATACGATGCACAGAAGTAATGCCAAACTTCACCCAACAACTAACACACCAAAATCTGGCCAATGGAAAATCATGTACACAAATGCTCACAGCCTGGGAAATAAGATCCCAGACCTGCAGGCAATAATGTCAGAGGCTAAACTGGACATAGTAGCAATTAGTGAGACGTGGTTTACCAGTAACCACACTTGGGAGACTTCAGTACCTGGCTATGTATTGTTCAGAAGAGACCGAGGTGCAAAGGGGGAGGAGTGGCCCTGTATGTTAATGAAAATATCAAAGCTACAGAAATTCAGAATACACATAAGGAGCCAGAAGAACTGTGGGTCACCCTGGAAACAGGAAATGGGACAGCCATAAGAACTGGGGTTGTCTACAGGCCCCAGACCAGAGGAGGACATAGACACATTACTGTTAGAAGATATACAAAACATGACAGCTAAAGGGAAGTTCTGATAATGGGAGACTTCAACATGCCAGATACAGATTGGTCAATACCAGCAGGAACATCTGCCAGAACTAGACTCATAGTGGATTCCCTGCAGGAGAGGGCCTCAAACAACTGGTACAGCAACCCACAAGAGACAGGGCTATCCTAGATCTAGTACTGACTAACAAAGAAGGATCACAGATCTCCAGGTAGAAGGTCACCTGGGGGCCAGTGACCATCACATGATATGGTTCAATTTGGCTACTACATCTAAATCATCCCATTCCAAGGCAAAATATGGGACTTCAGAGGAGCTGACTGATAAGATGGCCAACAGAGTTAAGCTAGCCCTGGCAAAAGAAACACAGGTGAGGAGGTACAGGCAAAGTGGGCAAGCATTAAGGATGCAATACTTGAAGCAACATCCCATTGTGTTAGACAGAAAAGGAAGTGCAAAGAAGAAGGAAACCACTTTGGTTCTCAAATACAGTAGCAGAAAAGGTCAGAGCCAAAGGCTGGCCTTCAGGAAATATAAGGAACACAGCGGGATGAAGATAGGGAGGCATACCAAACTGCCCTAAGGGAAGCAGGTAAGGCAGTAAGGCAGGCAAAGTCCCAAACTGAGGAAACACTAGCTACGAACAGTAAAAGAAGGTGACAAGACTTTCTATAGATACATTAGTGAATGGAGAAAGTCCAAAGGGGTATCTAAGCTTAATGGAGAAAATGGAGCATGTGAGGAGGAGGACCCTGTAAAGGCATCTATCTTAAATATATACTTTTGCTCAGTATTTACTGAAGAGAAGGTAGGGCAGAGCCCACAGCTCAGCATCATGGACACAGGGGGGAGGGAGGGAGGTGAGCACTACTCCCTTCACAAAAGAAAGGGTCCTACAAGAGCTTGCTAAGCTCAGGATGGATAAGGCAATGGGACCTGATGGCATACATCCCAGGGTACTTAGAGCTAAAGGAGGAACTAGCAGAGCCATTAGCAGAATTGTTTAGTGAGTCTCTGAGCACAGGAGAGGTCCCAGAAGACTGGAGAAGGCTCATGTGATCCCGCTCCACAAGAGTGGTAGCAGGGAGGAGGCGGGGAACTACAGACTGGTCAGTCTTACCTCAGTAGTGGGCAAGATTATGGAGGCACTCCTTAAGGAAAGGATAGTGCAACACCTGGAATCCATAGGGGCACAGGATCCAAGACAGCATGGGTTTACAAAAGGAAGGTCCTGTCAAACTAATCTCATAGATTTCTTTGACTGGGTAACCAGAGTGGTGGACCAAGGGGGAGCAGTTGATGTCACTTACCTTGACTTTAGCAAAGCTTTTGACACTGTTCCACATAGAAGATTGATAAATAAGCTGGGTAGGCTCGGGGTGGATCTGAAGTTGGTCAACTGGGTGGCAAACTGGTTGACAGGCAGAAAACAGAGAGTGGTGGTAAATGGTATACAGTCAGAAGAGATGCAAGTCACAAGTGGGTACCTCAGGGATCAGTCCTGGGGCCAGTCCTCTTCTTCAACATCTTCATTAGTGACCTTGCAGATGGACTAGAGGGTAAGGCTTGTCTGTTTGCAGATGACACCAAGATCTGCAACAGAGCAGATGATCCAGATGGGGTGGGCAGAATGAGAAGAGATCTGGATAAACTAGCAAAATGGTCAGAAGAGTGGCAACTGGGATTTAATGCAAAGAAGTGCAAAATCATGCACATAGGGAAGAGAAACCCTGAAGCCACCTATAGGCTGGGAGGGGAGTTGCTAGCAGTCACAAAGGAAGAAAGAGACTTGGGCATCATCATCACTGATGACCTGAAATCATCCAAGCAGACCTCTAAAGCAGTAGGTAAGGCTAGGGGGTGTTAGGGTGTATCAGTAGGGGTATCACAAGTCATAAGAGGGAGGTAATAATCCCTCTTTACAAGACACTGGTTAGGCCCCATCTGGAGTACTGCGTGCAGTATTGGAGGCCACACCTTCACAAGGACATTAACCAAATTGAGGCAGTCCAGAGAAGGGCAACCAAAATGGTGCAGGGACTGCATCAGAAGACATATGAGGACAGATTAACAGAGCTCAATATGTATACCCTTGAGCAAAGGAGGGAGAGAGTGATATGATCGAGGCATTCAAACACCTTAAGGGCATAAACAAGGTGAAAGAGTCTAACATGTTTAAATATAAGAAAAATAGCAGGACAAGAGGACACAGCATGAGATTAGGAGGCCGATTAAGGGGAATGTGAGGAAATTCTTTTTCACAGAAAGGGTGGTGGATGCAAGGAATGGCTTACCACAAGAAGTGGTGGCTATGAATACAGTGCAGGGCTTCAAACAGGCATGGGATAGGCATAAGGGAGCATTACAAATGGCTATGAATAGATAGGTCACTGACAGAGCAAAGGCCGATGGCACATTTATAAGGTAGAAAAAGAAATGGGCAGACTGGATGGGCCTTGCGGTCCTTATCTGCTGTCAACTTCTATGTTTCTATGTTATTAGAGTGTCAAGTAGGTTTAAAACAAATGGGCAGACTAGATGGACCTAGCACTTTCCTTCTGCAGTCAATTTCTATGTTCCTATGTTTCTATGCTTAATAACACATTCAGGGCTTCAAGATGTTTTCTTGAATGAAAAGAGGGATTCTTCTCAGACTTTTTTCAAGGATGGAAAGCCACTCGGATTGATTATTTTTTTTATAACTCCTATGTTACTCTTTAGACACCAGAAAGTTCAGCTTGTAGCTACTTCAGATCATGGATTATTGACTATGACGGTTTCAAATTTTCAGGAGATGACAAAAGGTCAGGTTATTGGAAAATGAATCTCTGCTTGATAATCCTGAGGTTTTGGAAGGATTTCTCTCGGTTTTGGAGGCTAGGAGATCAGTTTATATTTTGTATGACTGATAGCATGAGTGGTGGGAAGACAGCAAGAAAGATATCAGGGATTATTTTCAAAAAATAGGGAACCTTTTAGGGAAACAAAAACTAGATAAATACTGGGACTTGAGAAAAGAGTTGATTCAGCTACAATCCTTAAAAATTAAAAGGGATCATATTTCCCAGGAAAAGATACCTGAATTTAAACAAGAAATGATAACTATTCAGTACAACAGGATGGCATCTCCTGAAAGAGAGCAACAATTTGGGACTCAGGGAAAACTGGTCTATAGGAATCCATTTGACTGTTGTAATAGTCAAAGACATAGGAAAGATATAAAGCAACTAAAAAAACTGGATGGGACTATACTTTCGACACGGAGAGACATTTTACAAGAATTAGAATCTTACATTTCTAATATGTTTACAGCAGATCCTACTGTACTTTGCAGGAAGATTACGTAAACAGATGTTTGCAGGACAGTAATCTTCCTACAATACCTGAACAGTATTTTATTACTTAGACAGCTCCCATTACAGATTTAGAACTTACAAATGTGATTTCTACATTGTACAGTGGGAAGGCGCTGGGAACTGATGGTTTATCAAATGGGTTATACTCCCACGTAGGACACTATCTTGTGACTGAATTGACACATATGTACAGTCGTGGCCAAAAATATTGGCACCCTTGCACTTTTTCAAATAACTCACAATTTCCTCTAAACATAAGTTGAAATTAACAACAGTACAGTATTTGGTCTCCACAATTCTTTATTTCTCTGTTAATATTACAGAACCTTTGTTTTTGATTCAGAATTGGATATATCCTTTTAAATCAGAAAATGAAAAGAAATGGCACTGACAAAAGTATTGACACCCTAGACTTAATATTTGGTAGCACAGCCTTTGGTCAAAATAACTGCAATCAACCGCTTCCTATAGCCATGGATGAGCTTCCTATACCTCTCTACTGGCAGTTTGGCCCACTCTTCTTGTGCAAACTGCTCCAATTCTCCCAGAGTTGAAGGGTGCCTTCCCCCAACTGCTGTTTTCAGATCTCTCCACAGGTTTTCAATGGGATTTAGATCTGGACTCAAATTCTATGTTTCTATGTTTCTCTGGACTCATTGCTGGCCACTTCAGAACAGTCCAGCAACTTGTCCTGAATCATTCCTGGGTGCTTTCTGAAGTGTGTTTGGGGTCGTTGTCCTGCTGGAAGACCCATGACCTTTGACGGAGACCCTTCTTTCTGACACTGGGTTCAACACTGTGCTCCAAAATGGCCTGGTAATCTCCAGATTTCATGATGCCATGCACACATTCAAGGCACCCAGTGCCAGAGGCAGCACAGCAACCCCAAAACATCACTGAACCCCCTCCATGTTTGACTGTAGAGAAGGTGTTCTTTTCTTTGAAGGCTTCATTTTGTTTTCAGTAAACACAGAGATGATGTGCTTTACCAAAAAACTCTAATTTGGTCTCATCTGTCCACAGGACATTCTCCCAGAAGGATTTTGGCTTGTTCAGGTGTGTTTTGGAAAACCCCAGTCGGGCTTTCTTATGTCTCTCTCTCTCAGCAGTTGGGTCCTCCTGGGCCTCCTACCATATAATCCCCTTTCATTGAGTTGGCAACAGATGGTGTGAGTTGAAACTGTCGTACCTTGTGTCTGAAGGTCAGCTTGAATCTGTTTGGCAGTTGATCGAGGTGCTTTCTCCACCATTCGAACAATCCTGCGCTGCAATCTTCGATCAAGTTTTCTCTTGCGGCCATGTTCAGGGAGGTTGGCTACAGTGCCATGGGTCTTAAACATCCTGATAACATTACATACAGTGGAAACAGGAACATCCAGGTCTCTGGAGATTGATTTGTAGCCTTGAGATTGTCCATGCTTGGCTACAATCTTCTGTCTGACCTCCTCAGACAATTCTGTGGCTGTCTTTCTTTTCTCCATGCTCATTGGGGTATACACAGTGACACAAAACAGGAGAATGAGTCCTTTTCTCTATTCAAACCGGTTGAATGAGTGATTTTTATATTGCAGGCACCTGCAACTCACCACAGGTGAGTTCAATTCCAAAGTGAAGGAGAATCACCTGCTTGAAATCTAATTATTTCTAACTACTTCTAAAAGGTGCCAATAATTTTGTCTGGGCCATTTAAGGATTTCTGTGTGGAGTAAGCTAAGACTTAGTAAATTTTTCTTCTTTTTTGTGTTTTATTCCACTGCAAACCAAAGAAATACATATGTGGATACCAAAATATTTTTTAATTTCAACAATTTTCTGGAAGGAGTGGTGCATTATTAGAAAAAACTGCAAGGGCACCAATATTTTTGGCCACAACTGTATAATGAATGCCTTCAGCTCCACCATATACCAAAAAACATGAATATAGGACTAGTTATTCTATTATTTAAAGCAGGTGATGGGGTAGTTGTAACAACTGGAGACCCATTACTTTATTGAATACTGACATCAAAATGTTTACTAAAATTCTTTAGTAATCGCTTAAGCATGGTTCTTCAGGAATTATACTTCCCACGTAATTCTGTTTGGTACCTGGTAGGCACATTATTCCTGGTCTTATTTTAATACGGGAGATACTAGAAAAAGGATGTTCAGAGGAGGTGACGGGTTTTTTAGTTAGTTTGTATCAGGCTAAAGCCTTTGATCAGGTGGTTCACCTTTATTTGTGGACATGCCTACAGCAATTTGGGTTTCTGAAATCTTTTATACAGTGGATTAAAATGTATTATGACACAGCATCTACCGCACCATATATTAATTACTGGGTGGGAACACCTGGGTGGGTAACTAGGGGTGTGTAACAGGGTTGCCCCTTCAGCCCTCTGTTGTATATTTTAACTTTAGAACATTTACTGCAAAAAGTATCTCACAATGAGAAAATTCAGGGTTTGTCTGTTTAGTAAGGGTAAGGAGGTTAAGTGTATTGCATATTTTGATGACTTATATTTTGTTTTAGCAGATTTTTCCTCTGGTGGAGTTCTGGAAGAGGTGCTGGATAACTTCTCCCAGGGAACTGGTTAAAAGATAAACTTGGATAACGGTAAGTGCATTTCCATTGGGAAGGAGAATGCAGCACAAAGATCAATGCTTGGTATACCAGTTTCATCCTCAGGCTGTAAATTGTTAGGAATTTATTTTGGATATGGGGACATGTTTTTTTTTAATTGGGATATATTGCTAACTGACACACCCCAAAAAGTAACCCAGTGGAATAAGTGGTTTCTTTCACAAAATAAGTGAATCCATATGCTAAAAACTCTTTTGTTTCTTTTGTTTTTACATCTACTGTAAGTTCCATTTTTATGCTTCCCAGACAGTTGGAAATGAGGGTATATAATGTATTTTTCCAGGGTATCTGGAGCACTTGCCTTAACCCTAATAAAAGAGTTATTTATTTATCTGTAAAAAAGGGGCTTAGGGATGTTGAATTCTGTTATGTTTTGGTTATTTGTAGTATATTTTTTCAACATAACATAAAACCAGATCTACAAAAGAAAGATAAAATATGGGCTCCATTGGTCTTAGACTATGCAGACCCATGGATAAAAACTTGGGAACTGAATAAGGTATACCTCAACAAAAAGTCTCTTTCAGGACTACCTGATTATATGAAACACTGTTTTGGAAAAGTGAAGCTGTGGGGTTTGTCCAGACTGGAGGGGTTTTCTATTTCCCGGAAAGACTTGTATAATTATCTTGTTCAGAAATGTTTCTGGGAACAGCCCCATTTTGGAGACGAGCCAGAAAAAGAGATTAAACAGATTGAGAAAATGTTACAACAGGCTAGGATGCCAATCTATATGTGGTACTTCCTTTGGCTCAGTACTCATGCCAAACTTAATGTGAAAGGTAACTTAAAACATAAAGAAATGTGGGAAAGGGTATATCCAAGATTTGAACTTTGTGAGGGTCAGATAGAAACAATGCAGCACTCATATTTTGATTGCCCCTTTATTCTTCAGTTTTGGACGTAAATATATAAATACTGGGTTAAATCCCCTTTTAATTTACTTACCCCAGATATTTTATACTTGGATATATTACCTCAAACATGGCAGAAGTATATCATGGATACTATTCATCTAATTTTAGTTTTTCTAAAATATCATATTTGGAAAACTAGGTGCCAGTGGTCACTTAGAAAATATTATGTTACTCCTGAACAACTATGTTGGATTATACATGAGGCCATTGTAGCATTTAGAGCCACCAAAAAAACTAATATTCTGCCAAATCTATATAAAAAGTGGTTGGATAATATAAATTGGTTGGACATGGAATGATTCTTTTAATCTTATAGTTCTGTTTATAGGTTATAGGTATTAAAATTTTCTTTCCCTTTTTCTGTGAAGTAATGCTGTTTATACACTTTGGTTTGGATATTATAACATTATATTATGTGTGATTCATAGCTCAGTTCTTGTGCTACGTACTGTAATTGGATAATGAAGGTTTGTGCTTGGATACAGAGGTCAGATTGGTAAGTAGGACATGGTTCTTTGGATATGTAGCAGTTTGAGTTGATCTGTGCTTAGGTACTTTGAACATAGTTATACAGTCAGTGCTTAGAGTACAAGTGAGCTAGATAGTCTTGTGCAAAGTGCTTAGATGCTTGATCTGATAAGTAACATTATTATAACTTAGTTTTGGTTTGGCCTTACTCTGTATCCCACCGTAAAGAATGCTTAGTCCAGTATTGTGAGACCCCCTCCGGTGGGATAGAGCACCGGAGAAGGAGGAGGTGTCAGGGGAGGATGGAGGGTGAATGCGACTCACTCTAAGCAGCGTGGATGTAGCCTGCTAGCTTATATAGGATGTGGGGGAGGAGCTCTTCCCCCACATAACTTCAGGAGATAGCCTATCATTTATGTGTGGTTCATAGCTCAATGCTTGTGCTACGTACTGTAATTGGATAGTGAAGTTTTCTGCTTGGAAACAGAGGCCAGATAGGTAAGTAGGACATGGCTCTTCGGATATGTAGCAGTTTGAGTTGATCTGTGCTTAGGTACTTTGAACATAGTTATACAGTCAGTGTTTATAGTACAAGTGAGCTGGAGAGTCTAGTGCAAAGTGCTTAGATGCCTGAGCTGATGAGTAACGTTGTTATAACTTAGTTTTGGTTTGGCCTTACTCTGTATCCCACCATAAAGAATGCTTGGTCCAGTATTATGAGACCCCCCAAAAGGTAATGATATCCATAATTGTTCAGTGTCCGACTGTTGAAGGAGTCAAGTAGGATGACACCCCTAAGAATGAGTAGCAGTATGATCACATCCTCCAACTCTGGAGAGTGTGACCTTTGAGGACCCATGGCTACTGACTTGCCCATCCTTCTGGGCATACTAAAGAAGAGTAATCCTAAATAATCTAATTGGCTAATCCAAACACCAAAGTTGTAGAACCTACTCCAGAAACGAAAAACTGAAGACGTATTGAATTGTGACATGTCAGGTGAATAAAGCAAGCATCCATCTAGTGAACCCCAAGTTCGAGAAACCATGAGCAGGCTGGAATGAAATAGAGTGGCATCCATGGTTGAAATGAATTTGAAGCTAAGAGTCGCAGGTGGTGAAACACTCCAGCAGGTGAGGATGACTTCGCAGAGGAGATCCAGGAATCAAGGCACAGCATCCATGTGAAGAAGGAGAACTGATGAGTCAAGTTCTGCATGGCAAGGTTAGCAAATGAAGGCCATGGCGATGAAGCACAAGAGCTGGCATATGCTAAGTAATAGGGAGGATGGAGCAGTAGGAACCTCCAATCCAGAGAGGGGAAGCAAGCATTAAGTAGGTAGAGAATGTAGTGAATATGTAGAAGTAGGTCAGATGTATTTCCAGCTCATGAGGAGCACAGTAGGTTGTAATTGCGAGTTAGTCGGAATGACCTCTAGGCCCAATAAGGGCGAAGCAGGTAGTATGAGCAAGTAATATAAATAAGTGGACCTGTACATTGGTCAGTTGATGTAGTAAGAAAGCTACATGAGCAGACGTAGTAGCAGGGAAGTAGTATTGCAAGAGTAGGTACTTTATGAAGTGAGGGACATGAAGAATGGTACATGCAAGGGAATCAGAGAGCTTCGTGGATCCAAATGGTTGCGTAACAATGTTGACATCTACGCTTCAAGTTAGAATGATACCTTAGCTAGAACTGACTTGTGAAGAATATCCTGATGAGTCGTGAATAGTCAAGCATAGAAGTCCCTGATGGCGATAACTGAAGAGGCTGAGTCAAGTGAAGTAGTGTTGTCATAGGGTCCGAGAAGCAGGAGAGCATAAATCAGGATAGTGAAGGTCTTCAGGAGAAGGTCAACTAAGTGTCATGGAAAGAGTGAAGCAGTAGTAATTCCATACAGCTGAAGCAGCAGGGCAAAGCATCCAAAAATAGATGATGAATGTAGAAACATTCAGATGCGAGTCCATAGTAAAGGAGCTCCTGGGCTGGCTGACACGGCAACAGGTAGGCGTACAGTAGAATGAGTGAATCTCAGGCCCCGAGCTGGGCGAGGCAGGTATAGAGTAGAAGTAGTTAAACCCCCCAGCTCCATGGGCGAAGGCAGGTCATAGAAGCAGTCAAATATAGTACAGTAATATATAGGAACAAAGGACCTCCGGGCCCGTAGGGGCAAAGGTCTAACTAAATGTGATGGCTAACCTCTGGCCCCACGGGGCGAGGCAGGTTGCATCGCAGTGGTAGATAATTCAATGGAAATGTCAAACTGCATGCAA
Source organism: Neoceratodus forsteri (assembly GCA_016271365.2). Taxonomy (NCBI): domain Eukaryota; kingdom Metazoa; phylum Chordata; order Ceratodontiformes; family Ceratodontidae; genus Neoceratodus; species Neoceratodus forsteri. The sequence continues at coordinate 148,519,621 of CM028136.1, read as the reverse complement.
TACAGAGGGTCAAGTCCTGGTAGGTAGAGATTGCAGTAAATATGCAAACACAGGTTAGATGGATGCCAGCTCATGAGGAGCGCAGTAGATTGTAATGGCAGGTTAGTCGTGATGACCTCTAGGCCCTGTAAGGGTGAAGTGGGTAATATGAGCAAGTACGGTAAAGAAGCAAACCTGTACATAAGTTGTAGTAGTAAGCAAGCTGCATGATGCAGACATAGTAGCAGGGAAGCAGGGCAAAAGCATCCAAAGATTAGATGATGAATGTCGAAACATCAAAATCTGAATCCATAGTAAGGAGCTCCTGGGCTGGCTGCCATGGCAGCAGGTAGGCATATAGTAGAATAAGCAAATCTTTAGGCTCCGAGCTGGCAAGGCGGCAGAGTAGAAATAGTGTACCCTTTGCCTGAAGGGTGAAGCAGGTCATAGAAGTAGGCAAATATGGTGCAGCTGGACCCCACGAAAGTCAGCTGGTAATGTGAGCAAGGTGGCAGCTAGACCCACGTAAACTAGTTTGTACAGTTGGACACCTTGTAGGTCAGTTGGTAAGGTGAGTAGAGCAGCGGCTAGCCTCACATAAGCTAGCATGTGCAGCAGACCCCTCGAAGGTCAGCTGGAAAGGTAAGTAGAGTAGCAGCTAGCCCCATGTAAGCTAGCATATGCAGCTGGACCACACGTACATCAGCTGGTAAGGTAAATAGATAATGGTGGCTAAGCCCCATGAAAGTTAACATGTGCAACTGGACCACAGGTAGGTCAGCTGGTAAGGTAAGTAAATTTCAGCAGCAAAGCCCCAGAAAGGGCAGGCCAATGATGGCTGGATCACAATGAGGTCAAATGAAGGGTTATAGTAAGAAAGAAATGCAGCACAGTAACATAGTGAGCATCCAGGGACATGAAGCAAATTAGAGATGAAATGTAAAGAAAGTCATTAGGAGCACAAATGGGCATCCTAGACAAATGGAGAGGTGGAAGCAGGGTGAGAACAGCAGCATCCTGAAGTCCATTGGCAAAGCTAGGAGAGCTCCTGAAGTGTAGCCATCAGAGCCATAGAGGAGTCGCCTGTGCGTTGGTAACTGAACTCGAAGGGCAGTAGAGAGATGGGTGTGCACGAGCCAGGTTAGATGGACAAGCTGCAATGATAGGCGAATAACCCCAGACAGATATATACCTTAAATAATACAACTATCAGAGTATCTTCTCTGGAAAAAGACCTCGGGGTATTCGTAAATAATAAACTTTCGTCATCTTCCCATTGTAATAAAATAGCAATCCAAACCAATGCCCTTCTACGTAGGATTAAAAGTACATTTGTTTCAAAGTCCGAGCAGTGTATTATGACCTTGTACAGGTCCCATGTCAGACCTTACCTGGATTATGGCTCCTCTTTCTGGAGTCCTTATTTAGCATCTGATATTAATAGAATTGAACAAGTTCAACATAGGGCGACAAAAATAATTCCACATTATGCAAATCTAGATTACGACACCAGATTACAGAAGACAGGCCTATACTCATTAAAACAAAGAAGAACAAGAGGTGATCTCTTACAGATATATAAAATTATGAAATCTCCTATTCTAATGGAACAATGTGGCCTAACATTATCCAACAGAAAAATTGTTGCTAGGATACATAATAAACAAATTGACATTAAAAAGTGTAATACCAATAAAAGACAACATTTCTTTACTATCAGAACCCCAATGTTATGGAATTCATTACCACAAGATATTGTCGATTCTCCCACTGCTATGATTTTCAAAAATAAAATTGATATATGGTTATTAGGATAGTCGCAATTACAATGATCCACACTTGTGGAGGACAATCTTGATGGGCTCCGGCCTTCTTTTGTCCATTCTACCAAGTAACCAAGTAACTCAGGCATGACAAGGTGGAGGCTAATATCCTGCCAATGTGGAACAAAATGAAGTATCAAATGGGTTAAATTCTGTCCAGTAGGAAAGCAACTGTGACTCCCCGTAGTCTGGGATGAGTTGTGGAATACAACCTTGAAGCTAAAGCATCACTGCACTATAGTGCCATCTAGTGGGCAGATGCAGGATGCAGGCAGGGAATAGACTGTAATATGGGGATAAGGAGAAGCTCTGAATTAAGCAAGTAGCACCTATTTGCCAACAGGAAACAGTCCAAGGCAAGTACAAATGGCAGCACACAGAGTCATACTTAAGGCAGCTGATACATTTGGCAGAGGCAGCCCAGGAAGCTCTGAGGTGCGAATAAATCAGATAAGCGTCGGCAGCCTGAGGAGGTGAGAGAGCCAGAGAGCGCAGGTGGCAGTGTGATGCCGTGGATGATATCCAAAGATTGGGTAAGGAGATATACCATAAGGGAATGTCAGAAGGTTTAAATGCAGTCCAACGAACAGGTGATCAGGCAGGCGCATAATCCGCAGTGTAGGTCCCAATACTTGGAGGGTCCAGGTCATAGGTAGAGTGCTGATAAGAAATGAGGGAGTTTGGATGTACCCCAGGCATTGGACAAACAGAAAGTGGCTTGGATCCGGCCACAATCCGCGAGGCAGGTGTAAGCTGCGTGGCGAGACAATGGAGGCTCTGGTACTGAAGGACAGTAAGTAGAAAGGGAACAAAGCCAGGCTACTGAGAACACAGTGGCTTCATGGCAGTGGTTGCAAGAAAAAGGGGGAAGGAACAGCCAGGTCAGAAGCAGTAGACACAAAAACAGCGGCGGCTAAAAAGTGGCTGGGGAGCACAAGGGCAGGTAAAAAGAACAAGGAGCAAGAACGAGGCACAGAACCCCCCCTTCAAAAAAGGGGAAAGAAAAATGCACAAACCAAGGCAAGGAGCATGAAGTGGACAAAAAACAAAATAAATGGACAAGACGAGAAACAAGCAAGCTGAAGATGAACAGGACTTTGGGGGGGGGCGGCAGGCAGAGGAGGAAAAGGAGAAGCAACCACAACATAGCAGCACACAGCGAGCATGATGAGTGTGACTCGCTCTAAGCAGAGTGGATGTAGCCTGCTAGCTTATATATGATGTGGGAAAGGAGCTCTTCCCCCACACAACTTCAGGTGATAACCTATCATTTCCCTTACCCTTCTAGCACTGGGGGGGGGGGCAGTTTTCATTTTTATGCTTTTATTTTTTTTTGGTTTGGAACATTCATTGGAAAGTCACATAAAGAAGGTGTGATTAGAACACCTATTTCATTTCTGTTTAATTTTATTTTTATGATTTATCACTGTTTGTATAACTTTCATTTATTAAAAAAAATGTTCCCCTAATATTTTTTTGGGGGGGGAGGAGACCATATGATTTGTATGAATTAATATGTATTTTTTTTTAAGTTTAAGAACTTCTGTTCTATTTCAGATCTGGAATTTGATTTATTTTTCTAGAAAGGGGGGTATGAATGAATACTTAACTTTGTTTCAATTTTATGTCTGGAGTTATGTTCATACTCTATTATGATTCTGAAGTTTGGGGGAAAAAATTAAAAATGTTCCCTACTCTTAGGAGTGGGGGAGGGGGATTTGTATTAGTTGTATGAATAAACATGTATTTATTTTGGTATACGGGTTTATGTTTTATATTACTGTCTAGAATATATTGACATTTTCCAGAAGGGGATGTATGCTTTAATACTTATTTGCTTTACATGTTTTTTGTTATTTTTTGTTATGTATTCTGAATTTTTTGATGTCTGAATAAAAAATTCCCCTAAGTACCATGGGATCTTAAACAACCACCTGAACAGGCAGAGAGGACCTCAGTTTAATGTCTCATCTAATAAAAGACATCACCTCAAGAATGTAGCAGCACTGCTCATGCTGTACTATAGTGTCAGCATTGGGATTTTCCCCACATTCCTGGTGTGGGACTGGAACCCACAACCTTCCAATATTTCAGCCTCAGAAACAAGTGTTCAACCTGCTGAGCCACTGACAGTGTAATGTTAATAAATGTGACATTTAGCTACCCAAGTGATATGGCAGCTGTTAAAGAGCTGGTGACATGTTCAGAAGAACTTTAACAAAACATAATATTTAGGTACTGTCCAACTTTCTTTAGTAATAAATTATGAGGAGGAGAAATGTGTCAAATATAAATGGAATGCAAGCAAAATTGTACATAATTATTATGTTTTTTAATGTTTTCTTTGAGGCATCAGTAGCTCTTTATGACCTGGGCAAAAATGATAGATTCCACTCCCACAACAATTTCAGAGAATTCTACAATGTCCATGAAATTTTGCAAAAATACGAATTTAATTTAGATGTTTTAACACTTGATAGCCACATTTAGGTTAGACACCTGCGGTCTGATTTTAGAAGGATTTGCGGATGCAGCAAGTCCCTAGTGCACTGAAAATACATCACAGGGGGCTTGCAGCATTCCTTTGGTGCCACAAGTTAGACCAGCTCTCTCCCTGGTTGAGCTTTGCACCATTTGGGACCATTTTTATGGGGCTTGCACCAAACATTTAGAACAAACTGCCATTAATTGTGGAAAGTGTCGCAACTAAGCCCAATGTACTAGAATAGGGCACAATTACATCAAAGGTGTTCGGATTGACACCACGATTGATGCAAGCCCTGCATCAACCTTTGAAAATCAGGCACCTAGCCACCCTGGTGGTATAGAAGGTTGAGGCATCGAGCCTTACCTCACATCACACCAGCAACCCAGGTTCGGGAATGACCTTGGGTCATCGGGGAGTCAGCAGGGAGGGAAGGTAGAAGCAGGATTGACCTCTCCTGGGGTGGATGCTGTCCCTTCCATAGTCCCATCACCACTGTGTGGAGGTCTGGTGGTGGTGCAGGTGGAGAGGGCAGCCAGTAGGGTGGGGCGCTCCCCAGTGCTTGGAGTGCTCATGCCTCCACACGCAAATGATCAGCACCCCAGATGCCTGTGGGAAGGGCGAGAAAGGGGAAAGAAATAGAAAACTGTAAAAAAAAAAAAAAAAAAAAAAAAAAGAAAATTCAGCACCTATTGTTTAAGAGAGTCCTGAGGGACAGTTACAGCAGAAGATACAGTATATGAATGTAATAAATGTGAAGGTCGTAAATATAGCTAAAGGCATAAAGTAATAAAATGTGCAGCCAATACACACTACATATTTATAGCAATATCAGCCAGGATGCAACACAGTAATGCTATATTACTGTATATCACATACTGCTGCAGTATACTAGAGGGAACAATGTAATTCTGTGGCAATAAAGCCTTTTCATTATGCAGTATTTTGTGACGTCATTTACTGCAAGTGATTGTACTATGGCTGTCTTTGCTTTACATATTACCACAAGAACATTCTTTATAGTATTCATCTAAGCCATGAAATGGTCAGAAGCAGATTTCCGTGGCGGTAGATAGGAAAAAGGGATGTTTTGTGGTGCCTTGTTCCACCACTATTTTATTTTATAAAGAGCAAGGATGAAGCAGAGGGTGAGCAGCAGAAATTTAAGGTTAGTATTAGCACAGATGTAAAGAAAAGTGGGAACTGTAGAAGAAACTTCAGTATTGAATGGAATACCTATGAAATCTAGAAACTCAGTATCCCAAACCCTACAAGACTGAGTTCAGGATACTGACTCTCAAAATCCTGAAAGGCACTTAGATGTAATTCGAAGGGTTCTGCCTCCTGCACTCCCATAACTAAAGTAACCAACTCCAAGAGGGAGTACATCCTGGAGTAAAAAACAAAAGTTATTGGGGGGGTTGGAATAACAGGGAGCAAAATAAACTGCCACTGGGAACAGAGCCTGGATCTATGAGACTATGCTGTCCAAGCTGCAAGTGGCTTAGCCCTCCATGCCACAGGAGCAGCGCAGCCAGCCTCTGCATTCTCAGGTGTGTTGTGGTTCCTCACAAGGGGTAGGGTAGTGGTTCATCACATCCGCTACCTTACCCCTGTCGGAATCGGCTTTCATCCTTTCGGGCATGTGGATGTTGGGAGACTGTGCCTGGTGCTGTGAGTATCAAGATTCTGAGTTTCAGCCTCTTAAATGTATACCTATTGAATACCCACCTGCTTCCCCGACTGCATCCAGCTCAAACACTACCCTTGTTGACACAGTACTGTAGTTTTACTATTTATGTTTTACCTGTGTTTTATTTTTTGTGTGGATAATGTGAGTCAGAGAGTGAGTGAGTGAGTGAGTAAGTGAGTGAGTGAGACTAAAGGTGGCCAGGATGAGTGGGGATGAGCCAGCAAAGGGTGCAAGTGACTGCTACTGGTTGTTTATGCTGTAATTACTGACTTTTTTTTACAGCTGCATTACTTTACTTAAGTTTAGTTCTTTCAGGAGAGAGCTTTTTAAATGAAAGAGATGAGTGAGATTAGTGTTACAGGAAAGAACTAACCAAATAACTCACACTGCCACTTGACACCTTCACATTTCCCACCTACAGATGATCAGAACCCCACCCACTCCAACTTCCACGCCATGTCTGTCTAAATGAATAAAGCACAGAACAAAGAGTATCAATAAACACAAGTATTTTTGTTGAAGGAGGTTGGTATACTTTTGTTTCAGCTAGGTTTTTGGAATTGAAAATGGTGGCTAAATGGGGCTGTGAACAAGTGGGGGAAATTAGGGATTTAATGTTTTGTGCTGCAGTTGGCTGGGAGTTTACCCATGGGTCTTTGTGAGATTTGTTCACTGGTAGATACCTCTGGCAACCAATCAGGTTAAAGGATTTTTCATATCCCATTGTATAATCTTTATTTTACATCCACTCAAGTGGTGAGACCTTTATATCTAACTTAGGTAGTCCTGTGGGCTAAGGCACAGAAGGAACTGCAGCTAGCTAAAGAAATCAAGAAGGGGGGATGCCATCTTTTACAAAACAAGCAAGAAAAGGAACAAGAAGGATGGGATTATTAGGCTTCCGAAAGGGGACAAATGTGTGAGGGAGAATGAGGGAAATGTAGAGGTAATAAACAAATACATCTGTTCCATCTTCACCATGGAGAAACATGGACTGGTGCCTGCAGGGTGAAGAAGAGGACTCGGGGAAGCATGGATGTGGTGGTAGAGGAGGATTGAGTGAGGTAGAGGCTGCTAGCATTGAAGGTGGTCAAATCACCAGGCACAGATAGCATACACCCAAAGGTACTAAGGAAACTGGCAGAGAAGTTTACAAGGCCACTGTTGCTGTTCAGAAGTTCACTGGCATTGGGTGTGGTACCACAGGACTGGAGAATGGCACATGTGTGGTGCCCCTCCATTAGAGTAGTCGCAAGGATGATCCAAGGAATTACAGACCAGTCAGTCTAACCTCAGTCATGTGCGAGCACATGGAGACAATAATTAAGGAAAGGTTGGTAGAGTATCTAGAGGAGCATGGTCTCCAGAATGTGAGGCAGCATGGGTTTATGGGAAGGAGATCATATCAAACGAATATGATTGACTTCTTTGACTGGATCACTAAGACAGTGGTGAGGGGCCAAGCAGCAGACATTCTTTATCTGGAATTCAACAAGGCCTTTGACTCCTGTATCCCACAAGAGGTTGATCAGGAAGTTGGCAGATCTCTGAGTTGGGGAGATGACCAGATGGGTATAATATTGGCTGAAGAACAGGCCCAGAGGGTTGTAGGGGTCTGAGTTATCTAACAGCAGGGAGGTCACCAATGGGGTCCTGCAGGGCTCAGTGCTGGGACCAGTGTTGTTCAATGTCTTCATTAGTGATATTGGGGATGGCATTAAGGGCAATTAATGTGCCTATTCACAGATGACAGCAAGTTCTGTGAGAGGCTAGACACAGCCAGGATAAACGACCCACAGGATAATCTGAGAACACTTGAGAGGTTGTCCAGGATTTGGCAGCTTGGCTTCAATGTCAAGAAATGCAAAGTTATGCACATTGGAGTCAAGAATCCCAGGAGAGAGCACTACCTGGGAGGGGTCCATGTATCTGCAACAGAGGAGGAGGAGAAGGATCTGGGAGTGATCACTAGCAACCTGAAGCACTCCACACAGTGCAAGAAAGCAGCAGCAAGGGAAAATAAGATGGGATGCACTGCCAGAGATATCAGCAGTAGGTACTAGGAGGTTATGCTGCTCTCATATAAGTCACTGGTGAGGCCACATCTAGAGTACAGAGTATAGTACTGGTGCCCACAACTTAAAAAGAGCATTAACCTGCTGGACATGATCCAAAGAAGGGCAATGAAGATGATCACGAGACAACAGGGTAAAGCATACAAAGAGATGTTGGGGGCCCTGAACATGTAGGAGGGGAGGGACATGACTGAGAACTTGAAGTACTTGAAAGGGATAACTAGGGTGGATAAGGAGGGTCTCTTTAAGATAAGTGGCAGCTGAAACAAGAGAAGACACAGTCTGAAGCTGGGGGTTTAGGATGGAGGTTAAGAAGCACTTCTTCATGGAGAGGGTGGTGGCCAGTTGGAATGCACTGCCAGAAGAGGTGATCTCATTAAAGATGGTCAGCAGATTCAAGAGAGCCGGGGAAAGACATGAGTGGAAAGTAAGGGTCATGGGAGGGGGATGAAGAGGATGGGTGGATTGCAGAAACAGAAATCCAGAAAAGGAACAGCAGTGAGTAAAGAGGTCACTGCTATCTCAGTGGAAGGGAAGTAACTTCAAAACAAGGAGCTTTCATTGCTACTTGTTTGCATTTGTATTTGCATTGTGGAAAGGAGAGGTAGGAGTTTGAAGAATGCTGTGCAATAGTTGCTTAAAGTCTCTTTTTGGGTGTGGACAGGAGGGATAGGAATGTAAAAAGCAGTTGCTCAATCTATCTAGAAGTGTATAACAAAGGGGGTAAGGGAAATTAAGAAAAGGAGAAGAATGTTTTGCACTGATAGAGGGGTGAGAGGAGAGACTTAGGGGAGCGTTTGGTATCCTTCATCTGGAAGGGTAGGGGGGTCGCTGGTGGGAAACAGGAGCAATGGGTAGGGTGGTAGGCTGCAACAACTGAACTGGTGCACCAATCTTTCTAAAAGTTGCCTGGAGGTTGGGGGAATGTTTAGTGTGCAACCACATAGAGAAGCTTAGAAAGGAGATCAAGGGTTTGCACGAGAAACTACGACAGGCAAGGCAGACTGGAGGTGGGTATAGCCCAATGCTGGAAGGAGAGAGCATGGGAGATGAGGGAGGGCAATTTGAACCAACAGTGGTGAGGAGAGGGTCAGAAGAAGGGAAGCAGAGACAAAGGGGCCCAGGCCAGGAAGAACGATCTCTGGGGAAACCAGGTCAGGAGACAAAAGACAAATAGAAGGAGGAGATAGGGACTTGTGAGGGGAGGAGGAGAAGTGGCAACAGTCATGGACTGGAAAGGAAGGAACAGGTTATTATGAGGAGAGAGGAAGTGGGCATTGGTGAAGGGTCTTCAGAAAATTGTTTCACAGTGCTAAAGGGGAAATGGGAGGAGGGAGGTGATGAAATTGGAGGAGTAACTGATAAATGCCTGGCCCAAACTGCAGCGGGGGGAAGTTCTGCTGGGGGAATTACAACAGGGGCAGAAGGGGGAAATACTGTGCAGGAGGAAAAAGAGGAGCCAGGAATGAGAGAATGAGAGGAATGGAAGCAAGTAGGGAGTATGAGGGGTGGAATTTTAGTGCTGGGGGACTCAGTACTAAGAGGCACCAGGTGGGGTAGCAAAGGGAAGAGGCATAGTAGCATTTATGTTGAGGCCATGCCAGGAATGACAGCAGAAAGGGTGGGATAATCTGTTCTGAAATATGCTAGAAGAGGTAGAGACAAGCTTCATTTAATTATACATCTTGGGGCGAATGATCTGGCTGACAAGACAGTAGATATAGTCCAGAGGAGGTTTGAGGAACTAGGACCATTATGTGAGGGGGCAGAAAGATCAGTAACTTTTTCAGAGATACTTCCAGTGCTCAAGGCAGGCACAACAAGAAAACTGAGACTAGAGAAATGAAATGGATGGCTAAGAACCTGGTATGCTAAAGAGTATGGGCTGGTAGGGGGTGGGGAGGGACCTGGGAGGACAGTAGTCTCTATGCCAAGGACAAACTGCACTTGAGTGAGGAGGGAAAGAAAGTGTTGAAACAGAAGATGGAGGAGTACATAGAAGAAGTTGGGAATTTAAACTAGGAGCGAGGGATGGCAAGTGGGCAAGAGACATGCAGAGATAACAGGTTGGGAAGCCATATGAGCTTACCCCCCCCATAACTTTGACAAAGGACAAATGGCAAGTACTATTGATGAATGCTAGTAAAGGAGAGCAGGATGGGGGGAAGGGGTGGAAGGTGGTCACCCTTAATGCTAGGAGCCTTGGGAGAAAAACTGCAGAGTTACAGGCACTCATGGCAGAGGGAGAGGTGGACATTGCAGCCATCACAGAAACATGGGCCACCCAATACAGTGACTGGGACCTGTCTGTACCAGGGTACAGGTTATTTCGTAGGGATAGGGTGATTGGGAAAGGAGGGTTGGTGGCACTATATGTGAAGGAAGGACTGAAGTGTGTAAGGGAGGAAGGGGAGGAGGGTAGTATGGAGTCACTTTGGATGCAAATCCAGGATTCCAAGAATAAGACTCTCAGAATGGGAGTAGTGTACATGCCGCCCTCTCAGACAAAGGAGTTAGACAGAGAACTAGCGGAACAGATCAGGAGGACCTGCAAGAAGGGTAATGTGGTGATTGTGGGGGACTTCAACATGCCAGGAGTAGACTGGAGTACCCCAAAAGCCAGGAATAAAAGGGAGCAGGTACTGCTGGATGCCTTCCAGGACAGCTTCCTGATGGAAATGATCAGTGAACCAACCAGGTTAGAGAATACCCTTGACCTTGTGCTGACAAATGGGGAGTTTGTGAGGGAACTTAGGGTGGAAGAACCGCTGTCAGGGAGTGACCACCACTCAGTATAGCTCACATTGGATATGGGCAAGGAAGGAGTAGAATCTGGCACAAGAGTGCTGGACTTCAGGAGGGCCAGCTTTGGGAGGATGGGGGAAGTGGTAAATGGTACCTGGACAGAAATCAATCTAGTATGGGCACTAACCAGAGGTGGGAGCTTATAAAGCTGGGGATAATGGGAGCAACCAGAACCTGCAGCTAGGCCCAGAGCAAGAAGGCTAGGGCTAAGAAACCAAGCTGGGTGAGCAAGGAGGTCATGGTAAAGGTAAGGAGGAAAAAGAGCTGCTTTTAGGAGGTACAAGAAAAAAGGGAGGGGGAGGACAGGGAAGAGTACCTGAAGGAATCGAAGGAGGTGATATGGACAGTAAGGGGAGCCAAGGCATCTACGGAGCTCAGGCTGGCACAAGGCATTAAGAAGGGGGAGAAGGACTTCTTTAGGTACATCAGGGAGAAAAGGAACTGTAAGGACCACATAGTAAGGATTAGAAAGGACAGGGGTTGGGTGGAAGCAGGGTGTGATAAGGGAGAAGTGATAAATGATTACTTCTGCTCAGTATTTACTAAGGAGAAGAGGGGGTAATACCCAAGGGGGGAGGAACAGCAGAAACGGGGGTGAGGGGGTGACAGATGGGGAAATCATAGAGGGCAGAGTTCTGGAGGGTTTGAAGGCACTGAGGGTGGACAAGGCACCAGGCCCAGATGGCATCCACATCAGGGTACTGAAGGAGCTGGCAAAGGTCCTTGTGGGACCTTTGGAAGACCAATGTAATGCCTCGCTAACACTCAGGGTGTATACCACAGGATTGGAGGATGGCTCATGTGGTGCCCTTCCACAAGAGGGGCCCCAAAGATGAACTGGGGAACTACAGACCAGTGAGCCTCACATCCATCGTGGGTACGCTGATGGAGACTATCCTGAAGGAGAGGATGGTGGCCCTCCTGGAGGCCAAACGACTACAGGACAGCAGACAGCATGGCTTCATATGTGGCAGATCGTGCCAAACCAATCTGGTGGAGTTCTATGACTGGGTAACTAGGCAATTGGGCAAGGGTCATGCAGTGGATATCCTGTGTCTGGACTTCAGTAAGGCATTCGACTCAGTGCCACATAGGAGGCTGGGAAGTAAGTTAGAAGGCACAGGGGCAGATGCAAAGCTGGTGAGATGGTTAGGGAACTGGCTTCAGGAAAGGCAACAAAGAGTGGTGGTGGGTGAGGAGCTGTCATCCCTAAGGGTAGTCACGAGTGGTGTTCCACAGGGTTCAGTGATGGGACCAGTGTTGTTTGGGATATTCATTGCAGACATATCATTGGACATCAAGAGCAAGAGCAGTCTGTTTTCTGATGATACCAAGATGGGAGCGGTGGTGGATGGCAAGGGTTGCAGGATGATCCGGCAAAGCTGGAAACCTGGTCAAACACCTGGCAACTGGAGTTTAATGCCAAAAAGTGCAAGGTGCTGCATTTTGGGGTAAAGATCCAGAGGAGGAGTTACCAGCTGGGGAGAATGCAGCTAGCCCAGACAGAGGAGGAGAAGGATCTGGAGGTGCTGATTACAGGGTGAATGAACAACTTGTTTCAATGTAGGAAGGCAGTTGCAAAGGCCAACAAAATGCTGGGTTACATTGCAAGGGGTATATCCTCGAGGAGGGAGAAGGAGATTCTGCCACTGTATAGGTCATTAGTTAGACTGCACCTGGAGTACTGCGTGCAGTACTGGTGCCTGTATCTGAAGAGGGACATTAAGTTACTGGAGGGTGTGCAGCGCAGGGTGACAAAGATGATCAAGGGGCTGGGGGACTTATCATATGAGAGGAGGATGAGGGATTTGAACATGCACTCGCTGGAGGAGATGAAGGACAGGGGGACATGACTGAAACCTTTAAGTACATGAAAGGAATAAACAAGACAGGTACAGAGGGACTGTTCAAAGTAAAGGAGGGGAGGGACACCCAGGGCCATGATATGAGACTGGAGGGAGGAAGGTTCAGGAGGGAGACGAGGAGACACTTTTTACAGAGAGGGTGGTAGCTTGGTGGAATGCGTTTCTGGCAGAAGTGGTATCCAGTAGTATAGTGGACTGCTTCAAAATGGGCTGGAACAGGGCAAGGGGGAGGTTCAATGGAGGGGAAGGGTAGAAGGGAGGGTCAGCTGCAGAATAAGGGGCGCTAGCTGCACATTTGAGCAGACTTGATAGATCTCTAGGCTTTTATCTGCTAGCAAATTTCATATGTTCGTATTGAGGTCGGGGGGGCAGGGTCAGTAGCTTACACTATGGACCCTGTAATATGAGCAGACTAGATAGACAAAATTACCTTATTTTGCTGGTTTCTTTGTATGTTCATATGTTTGTATGTGACTTGTAGCTTTACCACTAAAAGTTTCTGAGTCTTACAACTCACTAGAGGAGATAACTGTTTTTCCACTACAACCCATCATGTATTCCCTATACAGTATAAACATAAGTACTGTATTTCATGGTGTGTACAAAAATTTTCTATTAATATTGTGAGAGATGCAACTTTGAAAATCAGCAAGTGTAGTACCACGAGTTATCTGAGATAGTATCCCTAGTTTTCCATTTTGATGCAACAAAGCAGTACTGTACTAGTGAATTAGGAAATGTTCAGTATTTCCTGATTTGTACATTTCTTGATACAGTAGTTTAAAGAAATTTGGATTTCACTTTTGGTGCTGTTTACTCTTCCCTGGTCATGGTTTCCTTTAATGATTAATAAAGTTACAATGTTGTGTGGATGCAAAGGAAATATGCCAGCATCAGTACCATTTTCTGTTTTTATACTCTCCTTTTAATGTAGCTAGTTCCTATAAATACTTGGGGGAGATATTCAGACTGCACCGGGCAATGGAGCAAGTGGAGGCACAATGCAACTGAGAAGCGCCATGGCCAGGACAGGGTGATATTTAATGGTGATGTGCCATGGTGCATCCCCATTCAATACGGCACATAATGCGCATGGCGCAAATATAATTCCCCAGACAGGGAGGACTGGGAATGCTCCAGCGCAAGTGTGGTTGTGATGGGCGCATCACCCGTGATATTCAGACATGGCCATGCAAATGGAGCCATAATATATGCATGGCACAAACAGAGCCATTTATATGTCATTATGGCCTCATTTGCATGTGTTGCACAGGGCAGCCTGGCAAAATGCACCTGGCACCCTGTGTAGCAGCCCTTAACATGTATTGAATCCCTGGTGGCCTAGTGGTAACCCACCTCCCACGCTATCCCGATCATGTACATCTGTGTAAAACAATATGCCCTGGTTCTCTAGGGTACCCCTCTCCCCAAGACTCATGCCCCATATTCGTCAGAATATAATATTCCCTGGTAGTATAGTGGACCACCCCCACCCATCCCTTAGTGTTGATCCCTGAAATTGTAAAAACGGAATAAGCCCTGGTGGTCCAGTAGTCTGCCCTCACATCTGTGAGTCCCGATCTCTATAACTGTAATCGCTGAATACCCCCTGGTAGTCTGATGGTCTCCCAACCCCCATCCCTGAGTCCAATCCTTGTAAATGACAATCTAAGAACACCTGGTGGTCCAGTGGCACCCCATCCTCACAGGCCCCTGCCCATTCAGCTCTCCTCTCATCATCAGCAGACGGCTTCAACCCGGCCTCATACTGCCCTGCCATCCTCCGAATTACAGCTTACAGTAGCAGCTGTAAGCCTATTGGTTCGTTGTGGACAAAAAGGCTTACAACTGCTGCTGTAAGCTGTCATTCGGTGGGTGGCAGGGCGGTACGAGACCGGGTTGATGCCGCCCACCGATGACGGAGGTGGAGCTGGTTGGGCAGGGGTGCCTGCAAGGGTGGGGGGGTGCCACTGGACCACCAGGTGCTCTTAGACCATCATTTACGAGGATCAGACTCAGGGATGGGGGCGGGGGGACCATCGGACTACCAGGGAGTATCCAGTGATTACAGTTATGGGGATCGGGACTTACTGATGGGATGGCACACCACTGGACCACCAGAGCTTATTCCATCTTTACAGTTTCAGATATTGGGACTCAGGGATGGGTGGGAGGTCTACTAGACTACCAGGAAGAATTATATTCTGATGGATATGGGGAGTGAGTCTCGGGGGGGGGAGCCCTAGACTACCAGGGCATGGTGGTTTAGTACATATGTACGCGATTGGGCTACAGGGCAGGAGGGGGGGTACTGATGGGCTACCAGGGCCTTGTAGTGCTTGTAGACAGTGTTTTTGTCTGGCAGCTGGCCACCCACGGCTGGCAGCTGCTGTGTTGCACCTTGCAATACAGCCGCCCACCTGTGGGTGGCCAGCATTTGAACCAGGATTTTCTGCCTCAACATTATGCAACTCATCTGGGGGTTGTGCCAGCAGATGTGCTGCACATCCTG
The DNA here is from genome assembly GCA_016271365.2 of Neoceratodus forsteri. Taxonomy (NCBI): domain Eukaryota; kingdom Metazoa; phylum Chordata; order Ceratodontiformes; family Ceratodontidae; genus Neoceratodus; species Neoceratodus forsteri. Next base: position 148,504,384 of record CM028136.1, on the reverse strand, counting down.
GGCTGAATATCAGGATGCATCACATATGCATGGACAAGCCCCCTGCAGATGCACAGCATGCATTAGCAATGCTCCCCAGCTCATCGAGACTTGCGCTGCACAGGTCCCCCCTTTGGAATAACACACTTGGGTGCATTTTCGGTGTTGCACTGGTGCAACTCCATTGCACCAGGTGCAACCCCTTTGCATATCTCCCCCTTAATGTGTAAAGGAAGGCACAGCACATGCCTTTAACATCAGATAAAAACAAATACCACAATGGTAGCAGCCTGCTTTAGTCCAAATCCAAGATGTTGTGTCTAGCAAAGACATGCATAAATTGTTGGAAGAAAATAAAGACTATGAAGAAAATTAAAAACAATTGGAAAGAAAGAATTCTTTTTTGCGTTAGTTATAGGGCTTGTTTGTCACAAAGATGGATCAAAGAGCATTCTGAATAACTAGTGTAGCTGCTTTAAATGTTCTTATTTAATTCCTTGTGTTAATTACAAAACTTTTACAGAAATAATTTTCTTCTTCCAATTGATGCTACAGTTTCTATGTCCCTAATTACTTGTGAGTCAGTAGTACTAGCAAACTAGCATCATTACCAAAGCTTTAATCTGTAGAAACAACAATGAATCAGCTCTTTTCAACTGTTTTTGACTGTAGATGGTTCAGGTTGCCTAGCGACATGCACCAGAGAACCCCAGACACAAGTATACTAAGTTATTTATAGCCTAGGACCTGTCAGCCACTATTAGTTCAGAGCACTACACATCTGAATGATCATTCTATTTCAGATGTCATCCAATATCATATATTTGGAATTCAAACACACAAGCTGAACTGTTCTGAAGGAGAGGGGCCTCTCTGAAATATAAGCAGAGATCACCCAAGTAACTGGAATTTTCCCCATGTTTGAGGTCTTTTGAACTTGACTTTCAGTCTTATGCTGCAGAGCAGAGAAAACATTTCATTAGGACCTGTATTATTGATGCAGGTGAAGTAACAGACCTGAAAGGAAGGAACAACAAAGACAGTTCCACTCAAAGGTCGTGCTACACTCACATCAATACTCAAAGAAACAAAAGCAGCCATGACCATCAGATGCTTGCAAAATCCTTTAGTAATAAAAAAAAAACACTTTCTGTACATTTCTGGTGTTATGTGCAAGGTGCTATATGCTGCTCATGGAGAGTAGAGACTTCTGGCAATGCTAGGCACAACTGGTTTCACACATATGTGCCTTGATAGTGATGTCCTTGTTGAGGCGCACATTTGTAAAACTGGTCAGACCTAGCTTTGACAGGAGCTTCCACTCTCCATGAGCACACAGCACCTTGCACATATTGAAGCACCAGGAATACAAGTGCTTGTTTTCTTTATGAAAGCATTTTGCAAGTATCTGGTGGCCAGTGCTGCTTTTGTTTATTTGAGAAGTAACAGACCCCTCCCCGTACTGTATCTCTAATATTGATGGTTATATTTGTGCTTTCACTTGAATTTAAGAGAAACCATGATATTTATAGAGATGCAATGAAGTTTTAATTCACCAGTGAATTTCTGGCAAAGTCGCTAAATCAGCCTCCGTGAGTCATTCCGAGAAGTAGTCCTGTTTAATTAAAAATTCGCCATTTGTAACTTTACCTGCTTTTGTGTTTTTTTAAGAGCAAATTGCACTTAAAAAAAGACAAAAGCAAGTAGAAGCTAGAAATGACAACCCACCCTCCACTGATCACAAATTTCCTGGTGTCTAGCAGCCCCCAATTGCTGATTGCTGTCATGATGTAAAATTAAATTCCCTTTTGTCTAGCGGCACCCCACCCCCCCATCACTGATCGCCATCCCAAACTCCGAATGTCAAATTCACATCTCTGGTGTCTAGTGATCCACCCTGCCAATTGTTGGCCCAATTTATAATTAAACTCCCTGGTATCTGGTGGTTACCCTATGCTGATCGCCGGCCCAATGTTGAATAAAATTATATTTCCCTGGTATCTAGCAGACTCCCCTTCTTATCTCCTATCCCTAAATGTTGTCCATTCCCTGGTACCTAGTAGACTACCCACCCCAGCCTCACTATGCCACTCCCCCACCCCAACAATAAACAGGAAACCAGCACAGCCTTCCACTCTCAGCCATGGCCGGTCACCCAAATGAGCTGTCGATGAAGGAACATGTATTTCTACAAAGTACATGCTCATTCATTGACAGCTTATCTGGGTGTCCGGCCATCTTGGAGAGTGGAGAGCTATGCCAGTTGCCTGCTCAGGGTCAGGGTGGAGGGAAGCAGGGTGGGGGGCACTACCTGCTGGAGTGAGGGTGGTGGGGGGGTACGCTAGGCACCAGGAAATGGACAACATTTGGGGACAGGGGATATGCAGGGGTGTCCACTAGACACCAGGGAAATATAATTGTATTCAACATCATGCCAGCGATCAGCAGCGCAGACCAGCAGGGAATTAAATTTTACATTGGGCCAGTGATCAGTGGAGGGGGAGTCACTAGACACCAGGGAACTGAATTTGACATTGAGAGCTCGGGACAGCATTCAGTGGAGGGATCACCACTAGACACCATGGAATTGAATTTTACATCAGTAGCTAGGGACACGATCAGCGGGGGTGGGGGTTGGACAGCAATCAGCGGGGGGAGAAACCACTAGACACCAGATATTTTATTCTACATGGAGAGGTGATCAGCAGGGGGAGAGAGGAGACCACAAGACACTAGGGAAAAAAACTTTGCAAAATGAGGAGTCTGAACTCCACTGGTGAAGTTGCCTAACTCTGCTGGTAGAGTTCAGTTCTACATTTTGCTTAGATTTTTTTTGGAAGGGGATGATTTGGGACTTCACACTATGGATTAATGTTGCAAAATTAGGAAAATCCACAAATTAATCCATGGAGCAGAGTTTGCCATCTTCTCCCATCTCTAGATATTTATTGATTTTTACCCACTTTTTTACATTTTTACTTTGCAGGTTTTGGAGGTGAATAATATTTGATATTAATTTGTGATGCTGTAATTAGAAATCAAAAATAATTTTACCCAAAATAAGTAGATTGAATTTTGTTTTATTTTTATAGGTCCTCATGCCCCCCATGCATGGACAACACCTTTACCAGGTTGGCTTTCTATTTCCACAGATTGCACTTAAGCTGTAATCCTTGCTTGACTATGAGGATGATGTTGCTTTTCAATCACGCCCTTATGTAACTTTTGTCTATTTGAGCTAATATGGATATAACACTGTTTAATTCCCTCTCATTTTTGATCCTCCTGATTCTGCATTGTGTGTGATTAATTGTTTTGTATTGTGTAACATATCGACTTGGAGCCTTTGTAAAAGAACCAATTTGCACTAAAATATATTAATCCAAACTGTGAAATAAATAAATAACTAACTAACTAAATAAATAAATAAATAAAATGCCCAGGTGAATCAGTAAATCATTAATCATGTCTTTCTAAGGTTAGACATGACTGATTACTGTTACATGTAATCATCAGATGTTACTGTATGATCATAAACAGAGATCATGATCTGAGACAATCCTCTAGATCATGATTTAATCATCAGACATGAAACTTACAAATCGCCAACTAATGATTATTGGTTATTTTTAGGGATGGGTGGGTACTAAAATACCCGACCCCAAGACTACCCCAAAAGAACCATAAAAATACCTGGATGAAAAACGAGCAGTCCGGTCAAGTCGGGTAGTTACTACCCGACCAGTTCTGCTGCCTGATTACCCAACCCTAGCCATAACAGAAATCATGTAAAAGACTGTTTTTATGGACTATTAGACTGTTTGCTAGGTGCCCTGAACTGTTATGCTCATGGAGGCATTGCTGAGGCAGTTACGAGAGGCGCAGTTCTCTTACAGATACACAGAAGGTGATGGCAGATAAGGACCATGTTGCCCACCTAGTTTGCCCCTTTTCCCCACCTAATGCATTACTGCAGGTCCTAGTAGTTCTGCTGTTATCCTGTCTTACCTATTGCTAGAGTACTCCTATGTCTATCCCATGAATTCTCGAATTCCCCTACTGTTTTTGCCCCCACCATCTCTGCAGGGAGGTCGTTCCAAACATCCACTACTCTTTCTGTGAAAAAGTACTTCCTCACGTTGCTCCTGAGCCTACCCCCCTCTAGCCTCATATTATGTCCCCTTCTTCTTGTACACCTTCTCTGAAAGATACTGCCCTTCTGTATCTTGTTTATATCCCTGATGTACCTTAAGGGCTCTATGATAGCCCCCCTCTCTCCTCTCCTCCAAGGAATACAGGTATCAAGTTAATTCTACAATGGAATTACTGCAACAACAATCTGAGTGTGGTTAAGTAGGCAAAAGCAATAACGGAGACCATAAAAGTATGGTAATGGTAATACCGATGATGCTGGATTCTCCCCTCCCTGAGGTGCTACAACCTCGGAGTAAATTATTTTAGTAAGGGGGTTGCAGGGGTAAAAGCCCCCTCACTCAATGGGGTGTGGGTGGGTGAAGCTCCCTCCAGAAAATAAAAAGTCACCATTATTGTGGTCGCCGCACTTACCGTCGCTGTTATTGCAGTCATCACTGTAATTCCATTGCAGAATTGACATGGAACCAGAAATACATATTGAGGTCCTCTAGTCTTTCCTCATTTGATATTTGGTGCAGTTCTTGCAGCATTTTTATTGCCCTTCTCTGGATTGCCTATATTTTGTCTATGTCCTTCCAGAGATGCGGCCTCCAGAACTGGACATAGTACTCCAGATGAGATATCACTAGTGATCTGTACAGTGGCATAACCACCTCCTTTTTTTTTAGCTGCCACACTCTCAACCACTCCTCAAGCATGTTTAGGTCCTTTCTCATTCCCTCCCGCCGGAGTGTCGATCCTGTTACAGATCTTAGTGTCATCTGCAAAGAGGCATACCTTCCCCTCTAGACCCTCTGCAACATTAAAGAAGATTGACCCCAGCATGGATCCCTGTTGCACACTGCTGGTCACCCTCCTCTCTTTGGATTGGATGCCATTTACCACCACTCTCTGTGTCCTGTCACTCAACCAGTTTCTGAACAAATGTACCACTGTGGGGCCCACTCCCAGGCTGCCCAACATATTTATCAACCTTCTATGTGGGACAGTGTCGAAGACCTTGATGAAATCTAGGTAGGCCATATCCACTGCCCCTCTCCTATCTACCTCCCTGGTCACCTAGTCAAAGAAATCTATCAGATTTGTTTGACAAGACCTTCCCACTGTGAATCCATGCTGCCTTGGATCCTGTGCTCTGCTGGATTCAAGAAATATCACAATCCTTTCCTTTAGCAGTGACTCCATTAATTTCCCCACCACTAAGGTCAGGCTGACTGGCTTGTAGTTGCCAGGCCCCCTCCATGTTCCCACTTTTGTGGAGACGTACTCTATTTGCCCTCCTCCAGTCCCCTGGAACCACCCCTGTCTATATTGATTTGTTGAATAGGGCTGTTAATGTTGCTGACAATACCTCTCTAAGTTCTTTTAATGTTCTGGAATATATTTCATCTGACCCCATAGCCTTGTCCTCTTTCAGATTCTTAAGTTCCTTTAGGACTCTTTCCTCCTTAAACGGGCAGGTGTCCACCTCTCTCCCACTGGTGCTCCTATCCCCCAATAGTGGCTCTTTTCCATCCCCTTCTTCTGTGTATACTGAACAAAATTATTTGTTCAGAATTGTTGCTTTTTTTAGGTCCCCTTCCACACATCTCCCTTCCTCCCTTTTGAACCTCACAATCCCGCCCTTGGTTTTCTTTCTATCACTAATGTACCTGAAAAAGGTATTGTCTTCTTTCTTAATTACTGGGGCTATTTTTTTCCTCCATTTGCACCTTTGTACTCCTGACTGCTTTCCCCCACCTCCCTCTGTTTTTCCAGATACAGTTCACTGTCTTCCTCCCTCTGTGTTTCCTTGTACCTCCTGAAAACTAGCCTTTTTTCATTTACCTTCTCGGCCACGTCCATTGAGAACCATAGTGTTTTTTTTCTTTCTCTTTGCTCTGCTTACTTGCCTAACACAAAGACTTGTTGTCTCTGTTATGGTTCCCTTAAGTTTACCCCATTGTTTCTCTACATTCCCCCTTCTTCTTCTGCCACCAGGGTTCCTTGAGGCATTGCACTATTTTTGATAAGTCAACCCGTCTGAAATCCAGGACCCTTGCTTTCATGTGGTTAGACTCCTTCACTGTTCTCACATTGAACCACACCGTACAATGATCACTGGACCCCAGGTGGCTACCCACCATTATGTTGGTGACTCTGTCCCCATTAGTGAGTACCAGGTCCAATATTGCTCCTTCTCTGGTGGGTTCTGCCACAAGCTGCACGCCCCCGGCAGGGCATCCAGGATGCCTCTGCTTCTGGCTATGGCTGCAGCCTGGGTGCTCCAATCCACATCAGGCAAACTGAAGTCTCCCACCAGCGGCACTTCACCTTTGTCTTTCATTTTGTGGATGGCTTCCACTAGTACCCCATCCATCTCCTTCCCTTGTGCTGGAGGTATGTAGATCACACCTGTGCAAATAGCAGTGCCATTCCCTGTCTCTAGGGTGACCCACAATGCTTCCACTCCCTCCTGCATTCCCTGAATTTCAGTTGTTGTAATTTCCTCCCTGATGTAGATCCCTTCACCCTTTTTTCACTCTTTTTTCCTCACCCTGTCTTTTTTAAATGGAATGTAACCTGGTATGGCCATATCCCATTCAAGTTTCCCTGTGTACAGTATCATGTCTCAGAAACAGTGACAATGTCCAGGTTTGCCTCAGCCATCGAGGCCACTAGGTCTTGAATTTTATTTCCTAGGCTACAGGCATTTGTGCGCATGGCCTTCCAATTTTTTCAACCTCCCCTACTAGTAGCTCCCCTCCTATCCCCATATCTTCCCTCCCTTCCTCTCCTATTTTTACTCCCATTCTTCCTTATCTCTGCCATTCTACCTATCTTGGATTTAGGTTTTAGTGTCAGTTTCCCAACCTTAGGGTCCTCCCTACTGACTGCTTCATCCTATGAGGGTGGGGTGGGGGATTTGGTTCTTCCTGCCTACTATTTCCTCCTCCCTTGGTTAGTTTAAATGCTTGCCAAGGAAGCATTTAAACCTCTTACTAAGGTTCTTGGTTCCCCCCTATATAGAGATGCAGTGAACTTGTTGCTATTTCTAAAAATTATTATTTTTTTTTTAATTTTAGTCTTTGGTAACCGGGTAAGGCCCACTAGGCACAAGTACCTGTTTTCAGGGGCGACCTGGGAGCACTGGGCAGTTAAGTGACTTGCTCAGAGTCACACAGTATGCAAGTGGAGGTTGTGAGAATCAAACTCAGGTCTGATCTGTTGGAGGTATCAAGCTCGTTCACACCTCGGCAGCAATAAATCTTTTGAAATAATCCAAATACTTGTCTTTGGACTTATTGGTCTTGGGTGACACTGCAACTTTTGACTTTCAAAACTGAGTTGCTCCCCATGTTCTGTGTATTCTCTATGGCTACCTAGGCTGACATTTATTCACTGCAAACTGTCCACTTGCTTGGCTTCTGCTTCCACAATTTTCTGTATTTTTAAGGTGCTTGTTTGATTGGCTGCAATGGTCCTCTTATGGGTTTTGTTTGATTTATGCATGTTCTTTCTCTGTTACTCTATGCTAACTGTGAGACTTGCTGGGGTTTGCGCACCTTATGGGTTTATTATTACTGTTATATTTTGCTGTATTATCTTGTGTATTTTTTTAATATTGTAGTACCCATCCCATACGACCCACTTGGAAATGAGCTGTATAGCTCAGTGTGCCTTCTTAGCCAACTTTTTCAACTAACTAACTCATTAACTAACTGGCTGACTAATATACCAACTTAGTAAAAATGACAACACTAACTACTAGGTAAGCACTATGCATGTACATGGATCATATATGTAACTTCTCTGTAGTTGTAATATACTTGCAGTTTAAACTGAAATTAGACTAAACTTAATGAAAGTACATCACGTAGTTTCAGAAAAAACAACTAGTCAAGTATAGAGAACTAGGTAGCTGCCAATGACAGCATGCTTGACTCAGCTTCTTAGCCTTCAGACACCTAGGTCTTGATTTATATAATTTGGAGGCAGGGCTTTTGCAGTGGGCACAGCTACTTTCTGGAAAACTCTTCTGATGGTCTACCTTTGTCAGATCCCCATGTCTGAGGCACTTCATCGGTGCTCTAAAAGCATACAGTACCTTTGCCAACTGACTGTTCCAGATTACTGATTTTATTTTTCTAATAACTGCAAATATGTATTTAGTTACCCACATTTTATGGCTGCAGTAGGCAGAGCCTGCAGACGTTTTGCATGTACAAAAGGAGTGGTGTCATGTTTTCTGTCCATGGAACTGACTGAAGGTGTAAATAGTCTCTTCCACCCTAACCATCTCCAAGCAATATTTGCCACCCTCAAATAAATACACTTTCATGTTAGTCAATGATTGTAGGGTACTATTTTCTTTCGTAAATGGATGGTACAAGAACAGGAACCTGAGTAGTGGGAGGCAGCATTAGTTTCTTTTTTTTGGAGTAAGATCCACCTCCCCTCCAACCGAGATGCTCCTAAAGATCCACCCACAACTTTTTCTTTATTAATGTGGGAGGGGCATGATGTGGCTCTATCATGCTGTAACAAGACACACTAGTTTGGGACCTGTATCAAGCAACAGAACAAGTCTGTGAAGTTGTGGAGCCCCTGCATTTTATTAAGGACTAGGAGAACAGAATATCATTAATGCCTTTATTAAGGATTAGGAGAACAGAAAATATTTAATGCCTTCAAACTGACTTAAAAAACCTTTGGAACAAATGATTATCATAGCCACCTGGGGCCTCAGAAGGAGACAGCAAGTGAAACATCTCCCAAGGAAAACATAGACACAGCATTTTAACTTACAGTAAGAGCCACATACTTTTCTTAAACATTTATATACTAAAAACATAAAGTTCAGCTTTTGAGATGAACAATATTTATTTACCATATTCAATATATAGTTTATATATAATTTGTCTTTTTAGTAGTTTCAAAACTTTGAAAGCATTAGTGTTAGTAATGCATTTAGAAATACATGTTTTAATTGTCTTTAAGTTAAACATGCAGTGTCATGTCAGGGCACATTTTTATTTTTGGGGGGATCAAATTATTTTAATCCTGGGCATAGTACTTGATAAACAAAGACTTTGATGATAAAGTGTGTTTTTTCTTTTACATTTGAGAAGCATGTATTAGAAAACACTGAACAAGAAAACAATTGGTGATTTTAAAAGCTATTCTGCTCAGACCTGACATTAACAAAAATCTCAACTGTATTTTTTATTTCATTTTATTAGGGACACTAGAAACAGGATGTTAGCATTTACTCCCAGGAACTTGTTATTCAGGTTTATTTATTGCATCTTGTCCCAGGCAATCTTCCCAGAGTGAAGTTTGTCAGGGGCACATTTTTGGGGATAGGGGGTTCAAATTATTTTAATCATGAAGCATTTGATTTAGTAATGCATTTAGAAATACATTTTTAAATTGTTTTTACAGTTAAACATGCAGTTTCATGTCAGGGCACATTTTTGTGGCCAGAGGGTTCAAATTATTTTGATCCTGGGCACAGTACTTGGTAAATACAGACTTTGATGATAAAGTGTGTTTTTTATTTTTTGTTGTTGAAGACATAGAGAACTCCCTGTTGTGGTGGTGCCAAGTTCAAAATTAGAAATGCTGCTTTGACACACAATGGGACAGCACACATCTCATTTCAATGGAGTAATCAGGCCTCCTTCATTTTCCATTTATGTGGGTTCAGCGATTACTGTTGGCACATCTTGTGATACTAGTGCTAAGATAGCTCTTTATTGAAAATACAGGTGTCTCAATACAAGATGATAAAGATCAGCTAGAAAAAATAATATCCATGTAGAATTCTTACATATTTGTTTAAAGCACCAGCTCAGCTTTCAGCTATTAACATTCCCAACTGATGTTTTACACTTTGTGCATCCTCAAAGTACTGTGCAGCAATTTGTTAGCTATAATTTAAGTTCTGCCAGAGTGTATAATAACCTGGCAATGGCCTTCCATTGATCTAGTTCTTAATTACATGCCTACATTGCTTTGGCATACAATTGCTAGGTAACCACAATGTCACCTGTGACACATTCAATCTTTGGCTCCTAACTGACAAAACAGTCCATTATACACACTTAAAACAGACATTTAAAATATGTTCTTTTCAGGATAGAACAGAAGGCAAGATCAACATGAAATGTTTTCCATTTCAAAAATGGAATCTGAAGTCCCAAACAACTCTTGCCCCCCCCCCAATTGTTGTACCTCTGCATGTCTCATTGTTAGAATGACTGATCTGTGTGTTTTTTCATTTTTTTTTATAACAGCCTACTGTCTAGCCAGTGAAGGGGCATAACTTGCTCCTGGGGACACTTAGCATATCCCAAACCTCTGACTGTCATAATTTATATTAGTCTGGTCAGAAGAAAGGTGTTACTTTTTTATCATTAAATAGAAGAAAAAGAGGAAAGGCCTAATATCTTGAAACAGATTTAAGAAAAATTATTCTGCACTTACTTTGAGACACATTTTTTCAGGTCTCCTCTTTATAATCAGAGCTGCTGATGCCACAGTGAAAACTTTGAAAAAACTAATAACTTGGTACAACTCAGCTTACATTTTAAATATATTTTGTAGATTTCTCCTGCCTATCTTTTATTACAGAGGAAATTTGGATGAATATATGATCTTTATCTGTTAGAGTTCATCTGCCTCTGTAGCTTACTCCCTACTTCAAGTCATAATGTTATATTGTGACATCACAGTCTGCTGTCATGGGAGTAACTGATGTCACAAGCCATGCGTTATGACCTCAGGTATGGAGAAAGTACCAGGAATACATGAACACTTATGGAGCAGCAGTCCTCTTTTCATGCAAATGGCCTCAGTAAAAAATAATGGGGGAAAAATACAGAACTAATGTGAAATATAAACTGATCAGTGTATAAATATTATGTTTTCTTTCACTTACCCTGAAGGCGTCAGATGCTCTTTAAGACTGGCACTCTGCTTGGGGAGGATGCTCATTGGAGCAAGGTGGCAACATGTATGTTACATGTATGATTCAGTACTAAAGTGTACCACAATTGCTTTCATTGTTTTTCCTGTACTATAACTGTTTTAAGACATTCCAGTACATGCTTAAACCTATAGGTGATTACTGACAGCAAAATAGTGCTGCTTGAAAAGTTTTTCAAACCAAATTAGTGAACATGACTGTGACTCTAGGGGCAGTTGCTTCTTCAAAGACTGTCATGACTATAACTTCTCCCTCTGCCTGTCTATCTGTATGTCTATCTATGTAATTATCTATATTTCTATCAATTGCATCTATTCCTATTTTTACCTACTGTATATGTAAAATAACCCTGCATATCGCATTTGCCTGCACACTGAACACATACTCATGATACAGTGCATATTTGTACTCTACTCCTGTATAGACCTCATACTGTCCTGATATTCCCATTATCACAGGCATAAATACCTAACCTTATCAACAGTGACATAGAAACATAAAAACATAGAAGATGACAGCAGATAAGGACCAGAAGACCCATCCAGTCTGCCCATTTCTTTTTCTACCTTATGGATGTGCCATCGGCCTTTGCTCTGTCAATGGCCTAGCTATTCATACTTATCTATATTGCTCCTTTATGCCTATCCCATGCTTGTTTGAAGCCCTACACCGTATTCATATCCCCCACTTCCTGAGGTAGACCATTCCATGCATTCTCTACCCTTTCTGTGAAAGAGAACTTCCTCACATTACCCCTTAATTGGCCTCCCTCTAATCTCATGCTGTGTTCTCTTGTCCTGCTATTGTTCTTATATTGAGACATGTTAGACTCTTTCACCTTGTTAATGCCATTAAGGTATTTGAATGTTTCATTCATATCACCTCTCTCTCCCTCCTTTGCTGTAGGGTATACATTTTGAGCTCCGTTAATCTGTCCTCATATGTTTTCTGATGCAGTCCCTGCACCATTTTGGTTGCCCTTCTCTGAACTGCCTTTATTTGGTTAATATCCTTGTAAATGTGTGGCCTCCAGTACTTCATGCAGTACTCCAGATGGGGCCTAACCAGTCTCTTGTAAAGAGAGATTATTTCCTCCCTCTTCTGACTTGTGATACCCTTATTAATACATCCCAACATCCCCCTAGCTTTACCTACTGCATCAGTGGCTTGCTTGGATGATTTCAGGTTGACACCTTATAAAAGTTACTATCACATTTGCTCTCCTAATGAAGTCCATCATTACACCTGACTGCCTGACATCAACACATTACTTAAATATAACTTACATCACTGCAAGACTGAACATATACTAGCCATTACTTTTTCATGTACTGCCACCTATTCTACCTGTCAAACTTATATTGCTTACCATTCCTTCCATTGAAATCTACACTTCCATATCTTTTCCTAATAATGCATCTGCCTTCCTTAGAATGCAAAATAAAACAAATCTCACTAGTTAAAAATCATTGTGTTGTGTCTCCATGTCTCCTTAACAGTTCCACACAACCTCACTAACTTCATTATGCAGCCGTGGTGGATCTGACCAGATTTTGTTTCATCTAGCTTTTGCCCATCGGCACATCCTCTGTACTCCATGAGGACTTCCTGACAGTGACCACCCAGCACCATCTAGCACTCCCCCCACCTTGCTGAACTAATTGGGACCCACATGGCATAGTACTAAGTGTGCCAATGACCATCACTCAGATGGCTTGTGGCAGGGATTTTGGAGTTTTCTTCCTGTAGCCCCTCCCTTAATGCCAGTCAGCATCCCAACAGGCCAAGCACACACTTGCAAGGATGTCCCTGCAGAAGAGCAAGGCACTCTGGTCCACACTGGGCTTGCTGTGGTGATAAAATCCAACATCAGTCCCACCTACTGTTGGGAGTTCTGTCATTCAGCAATACCACTACAGTCCCCTTGGCCAACTGAACCTGTCTCATTCCAGGAGTCACAGACTTTCTTTTGTTCAGTAACATTTGTCTTTGGTCGCTGAGTCATGGAGGACCCTTTTCTTATTGTTTACAGGGATGCAAACTTCTCTGGCTGCTTTGAGCACCCTCTTCAATGAATTTTCTATGTGGCCTGTGTTACCAGCCTTATGCAGCTGCCCCAAGCCCTTGGACACCAAGCCCTTCACCTTGCAAATGTCTACCTTTCTGGAGTTTCATGCCTTGATGGCTGAGCCCCTGTTTTTCCTTATTGATAAACCTAAATGTTAGAAGCCTCTTCCCTAAAATAGACTTACTTCTACCTCTTACCTCATCCCTTACCCAGACATTCTAATACTTACTGAGTCCTGGCTCAACTCAAACATTCCTTACACATCCATTGCTATTTCAGGCTTCGCTCTCTCATGCCAAAATCATGCTGGTAGAGGGGGATGTGTGGTAATGTATATCTCCTCCACCACCCAATTCACAACTATTCTATCCGCATCTCTCACTTCAGCTTACAAGTTGCTTATTATCCTACTCTCCCTCCCCTTCTCTGTACCTATAATTGTTGTGAGGAGTATTGCCACCCTGGCCTTAGCACTGCAAATGCCATGGAGATTCTAAAAACTATAGTCTTGCTTACCTCAGCAGGTGAACTCTTTGTCTTGCACCACTTTATTCTCAATTGGCTGTCTTCCTCTCTAAATAAAACCCGTAATGACTTAGCTGCCTTAAATCTTTCACAATTGATTCAGGAGCCTACCTGCCTAAATCATAAAACCCTTAATAACTCTCTCATTGACTGGGCCCTCACCAGACCACATCCCACAGGATCATTCAGTCAGGCCTTCTCCCAGATGCTTTAAGCGATCATCGCATGATCTAGCTAGTCCATAAAATACATAGACCTAAGGCCCCTCAAAAAATTCTTTATACTAGATCCTTTAAATCTCTCACTCTCTCCCCCATCTTATATGACTTTGTGCACACCGACTGATCCCCCATCTCTTCAGCCAATACAGTGGATGGTGCCCTGTCATGTTTCAACAGCAATTTCCTTCCTGTCTGGAATACCCATGCCACCATTAGGCATTCTAGGGTTCGAGGTAATCACCTTCCCTGGGTCACTCCTGAACTATTGGCCTGCCAGCATGCTTGCAACAAGGCCTGGAAGACCCACAAATCCTCTCAGCCACCAAGTGACTTACAGCAATACCGTATGTTTTGTAGTTCCTGTACCAGGGCCATTAGACTAGCAAAAACTGAATACTTCCACTCTACCTTCCAGGCTAATATCAATAAACTCTCAAAATTCTGGAAGGTAGTCCATTTCCTGTCCCCCTTCTCCTTCTATCCCACTCCTCAACACAAATGGCTCCCTAATAGCTGACCCCCAACCTATAGCCAATGAGTTTAACACCTACTTCACTTCCTGTGCTTCTTCACTCCTATCTACCCTCCTTCCTCCACACTCTCCTACTCCTCATCCCCACTTCTCTGCTTCTTCACCCTGTAGTAACAACCATATAAGGGACCCCTTCTCCTTCTCACCAGTTTCCCCTGCAGAAACCTTAGCAGCCCTACTGGAGATAAATCCTGCCAAAGGTAGCTCTCAATATGAGCTTGATCTGAAACTTCTATACTTATCTGCCCCAGCAATGTCCTCTCCTCTAGCAGATTTATTAACTCTGTCCTTGTCATTGGCTACAGTACTGTCTGCCTGGAAGTAGGCAACTGTCCTCCCACTACCTAAGGGTGGTGACTTTACTTCTTCTGGCAACTATCATCCAATCTCGCTTCTCCCTATTCTTGCCAAGTTACAGGAGCACTTGATCGTCTCTCAGCTCACAGCGTTTCTCTCTGAATCCTCTTTCTTCACACCTTTCCAGTTTGGGTTCCAGAAGGAGCACTCCACCACTACCTCCCTGCTTAGGCTTACTGATTCCATCTTCTCAAGGATAGATCATGGCCTAATCACTTTGCTATCTTTGTTGACCTTGCTAAAGTTTTCAACACAGTCTAGCACTGTCTTCTTCTGGAAAACCTGTCTACTGTTTGCCTATCGGACACTGCCACAAACTGGTTCAGTGTTTACCTTGCTGGTCAGTCCCAGTCACTTAAAACTGCAGTCTCAATTTCCACGCACCCCCTCACTCAACCAAAAAAATAGTGTACCTCAAGGATCAGTGCTGGGCCCTATATTTTTCTTCATCTTCCTAAATGACATCCCTGAGGTATGCAAATCTTCCTTTATCCATATGTATGCCAATGACACTGTCCTGTTAACATCAGGACAGTCTCCTATTGATGTGGCTACCAGACTTCAAGCTGACTTTGACAAAGTTCAACACTCCTTTAGCTCGCATCAGCTCTTTCTCAATGCCAAGAAGACTGTCTCCATGACCTTTGGCACCAGGCAGAGACTCTCAAGGCTTCCCTTCCTACCCTGTTTCCACATCCTTGATAGGACTACACTAGAGGATGTTACCTCTTTTTGCTGCCTTGGTTTGTGGTTTGACCAGCACCTTAACTTTTCTGTTCATGTGGATCCTATCCTGAAAAAACTGCACCATAAGTTAGGTGCCTTGTACAGGAACCATAGCTGTCTATCACTATTGGTAAGGCATGAACTTGTTCAGGAAATGATTCTCCCTATTTTTGACTACTGTGGTGTAGTCTACAGTGCCACTCAAAAGTCCTCCCTAACCAGATTGTTCACCCTCTTTACTTCTTCCATCATTTTGTCCTGGATTCTCCTCTTCACATTCACCACTGTATCTTATATCATGCTCTAGCTTTCTGTCTCTTGACAATTGGTGTCTGTCTTACTGTGCTAAATTCATTTCCAAAAATTGGTTCTTCTTTCTACCACCCTATCATGTATCCTTTATTAGCATGCCTTTACCTCCCATCAACTCCTTAAGCTCACAGGACACTCACACCCTGGCTGTCCCACGCCAGTCAAGTTCAGCAGGCCAATCTGCATTCTTGTATAGATTCCCAAAACTCTGGAACCAACTGCCTCCTCAAATTAGACACTCTTCCAGCCCTCATTATCTCTCTTCTTCCCTTCACAACTTCCTCTCTCCCAACTGTTCCTGCTGCTAGCTCCAGTACCGCCCTTCCTCCACCTAATGTTGTTTGCACCTCCTTAACTGTTCTAGCACTTTATTTTTACTAGCACTTTACTTGTTACTCAACATGCATATT
Organism: Neoceratodus forsteri; assembly: GCA_016271365.2. NCBI lineage: Eukaryota > Metazoa > Chordata > Ceratodontiformes > Ceratodontidae > Neoceratodus > Neoceratodus forsteri. The sequence continues at coordinate 148,488,129 of CM028136.1, read as the reverse complement.
TCAGCCAAACTCTGTAAATTGTACTCCTTGCACTAACTGTAACATAATCACATAATGTACATGTTTGTATTGCTTCACTATGCGCTGTTATGTTGTTTCTTCTCCTGTACCCCGCTCCCCCAGGATGCACTGGAAGGCAAGCAACTATATTTGCTCAGCGTGCCTTTCCTGGTGAAACGTTTCAATAAATAAATAAGTAAAATTGTCACTAGGGAGTAAGTTACCCAGTTGTTGTCACTGCCTCCCTCCAGTTGTGTAACATTCTTACTGAAGATAACCACTTTCCCACTCCTAAGAACATGGTCAATTGTGTCCTCAAACATTGCCCCCTGTTGGGCATCCTGTTCTAGGAAACAGTCCTTCAAGTTTGGCAGGAACTCCATCTCAACCCTGTCATTAGCCCTCTTAAGACATCTGTCTATGCTTTGGAGGCTGAAATTCTCTACAATCACCATCTCATCCAGTTTGGTTGCTCTCATAATTTCCCTGACTAGTTGGGTATCATGTTGTACTGAGCTGTTTGGGGTCTGTGGTACACCCCCAGGGTGACTGTCTCAATCTCTGTTTTCCTAGTGAGATCTGTTGTTGCAAGTTCTTCAATATACTAAGGCATTTTAATGTATAAAAAAAACTCACAAAGCATTGGGTCTAGTAAAAAAAGGGTTTGAATTGCCTGTTCAAATTTTAGCTCCCACAGGCTAGCTTCTGCACTGCAAGCTTTTTAGTATAGTTTAATTTTTGTTTCATATAAAACCTTTTAGGCATGTGCCTATTTTCAAAAGGTCAATTCTTCAAGCCCCCCCCCAAATGGCACAAAGGGCTTGCACCACAAAAAATGGTGCAAGGTGCAGCTTGCTCCAAAAGGTGTGCTGAGAGTAATTCTGGAAAGCAGCCTGCTTGAAATGCAGGCTGCATGCATCAAAGGGGACTTGCACCATCCCTGTGGCACTAAATGGGCTGCAGCATAGTACTTAGAGGCTTATGGCAGATGCAGGCTGCCATATCCCCTAATTCAGGATTCTCTAAACCCTCCCAGAGGGCAGATTTCTAAGTACTATTAGAACAGCCAGGGCTGGTCTAAGGGTACTTAGCACTTGGTATTCTGGGAGGGTTTAGGTCCTTGTGCCACCCATAAAACCCTCCCTAGGCAGAAGGGAACATGTTCTGTGGACCTCCCTCCCTATCCCCAATCTCCTCCTTAAATACAAATACATCTGACCCCACCTGTCTAATGGACCCCCTTCCCTATCCCTGATTTCCCCCAATAAATATTCAGAAATTGGTCCCAGGTGGTTTAGCAGACCCCCCTAGCTATCCCTGATATGCCCATATAATGTAGTATATATCAGTCCCTGGTGGTCTAGTGGACCCCCCTCTCTGACAGCCAGTGCCCCACCACCCATTTCCACAGTCCCATTCCCAAGCTGGTGACTGGCATAGCCCTCCATTCTCCACCACAGCTGGCTGCCAACTGAACTGTCAAAGAGAGAGTACTGTAATAGTTAATTTTACAGTATGCATTCCTTGACAGTTCCCTTGGTGGCCAGCTGTGGTGGAGAGTGGAGGACTGTGCCAGTTGCAGGCTCAGAGATGGGTCAGAGTGGGGGGGAGGTTGAGCACTGCCTGCATGGGTGAGGGATCCACTAAACCACAAGGGACTAATATATACTACATTATTCGGGAAGAATGGGGATAGCGAGGGGGGTCACTAGACCACTAGGGACCAATTTATGAATATTGAATGGGGAAGATTGGAGATAGGGAGGGGGGTCCAGTAGATATATTTGTATTTAAGGGGGAGATCAGGGCTAGGGAAGTGGGACTGCTAGACCACCATGGACAGATACAGTTGTATTTAATGGGGGAAATCAGGGATAGGGGTCAGCTAGATCACCTGGGAGTTCTGTTATGTCAGCATACAGGGGACATTGGAGATTGGCCAAGGGACTGCTAGACACCAAAGAGGGAATGTATGTATGTTCCTTCAACTGTGATTTGTGCCTGGGTATTAGATTTTGCTGTTCGCTGTTCATAGACACAGCTGCCACACATCCACCCCGCAGCTTGTGGCAAACCTCGTAGATGCACCATCTGATTAGCTCAGGACCACAGTTGCTGCAAGCTGTGGGACTTTGCCACCAGGACTCTACCTGAAAGACAATCAGGAGCAGAGTCCCATGTGCACCGTCAATCTGAGCAAGCTGCCTTTGGCACAGCTTGAACTGCACTTTGAGAATCAAGCCCAAAGAGTTTAAAGTCAGGTGCAACAATGATAGATATACAAATATACAGTAGTGGATGCAGGTAACAGTAATTATACAAATAACATTGGATATGATTTAGCGTTACATTACATTTTGTGTAGAGAGCAGTATACACTGGGTACATTGTCAGATTGCAACAGATGTTCAGCGTTAGCAATTACATGTCCCAGTGGGAGTGTGCATAGACAATAGTTGGTCTTTAAATGATTATAGAAAGTGGCAGTCTCTAAAAGTGTTAGGCAGTTCATTCCAATGTTTTACAAAATAAGAGAAGCAGTTTTGTCCCATCCTGGTTCATCTGCAAGGTAGGACTACAGCTGGAAGTACCATGCCACTGGTACCATATTTATTATCCACACAGCAGAACATAGCCATTAGACCAGGGGATAGCTGGCCAAGTAGAGCTATATGAACTATGACCAAAGTGTGATAAAGCACCCTCAAGCTAAGTTTTAACCAGTTCAGTTTACTATAAAGGACAGAGGTGTAGGTATCATTTGTAAGATCTAGTGAAAATGGGAGGCCTGTTTAATAAGCAGGACCCTGATCCAGGACAGTGCACTGTCTTTTACTGAACCATAAATAACAACTCCAATTTGGCCCGCCGGCATAGCATTGGAATTTCTGACTGCAATGCAGATACCATGGGTTCAGATGCAGACTTACAGCATTGGAAGACCAACCTAGGGAAGGAGGATTGAGTGCCCCAGGGATTGCTCTCCTCCTCCTCTGGGGGGGAAGGGGTAGAGTGACCAGTGTGTGCATGACTGCTGGCAGCGACTGGAGGGAAATACAACTGACAGTTCTAAGCTGTCAAAGAGGCATGCTGGACATCATGTATTGCACCTACTTCATTGCATGTTATCCCTCTCAGGAAGCCACCATTCAAAAAATGTCACTGCCAGCTCTGTTAATGATGCTCTGCCTCTCCAGTACTACACTGTGCTCCATGGAACTTGGCTGGTGACTGAGCAACGTGTTTCCATCAGTTCAGTCCAGTCCTGCAGCTCTGCCCTGGAGGGTAATCCAGGGGATTCTCATGGCAGTGCTCCCACCAGGAATCGGGACTCAGTGTACTTGGGGACCATGCCATCTGATGGCCCTGCCTAGAGGGAGTATGCCTGGGTGGATCACTGCTAAGGTAAGTTGTGAGAAGTGGGCAGTAGTTGAGGGTGACCAGGGATGAGCCTCCTGAGCTCTGGCACTGTGGCACAAAAAAACAAAAACAAAATTAACACCAACACCATAGGAAGAAAGTAACCCATATGCCTATAGAAGAACTCAACTCTTGTGTTCACTACCTTCACAAGGTAGTCCACATGATCTACAAAAGACAGGGTACTGTCCATAATAATTCCTGCATACTTAAAAATGTTCTCTTATTCTAGTGTAACCTAAATGAGGAGGAAATGCTTAGATCAGCAGAGATGTCAGGCTTGTTGTGATTGCAAAACAGCACACATTTAATCTGTCTCTCATTCATTAAAAGGAGGTTTGAAGTGTACCATACATGGATGAAGGTAAAGTCATCCTGTAGCCTGCCCCTCAGTCTATCCACACTCTTGTAACTTGAAAAAAAAAATGATAACCTTGTCAACATATAGAATCATATTGGTCAGTTTATAAGCTATGGATAGGTTGTTTATGAACAGATTGAATAGCAGAGGCCCAAGAATGGACCCTTGGGGGACCCCTGCATTGACCAACCAATCATCTGATAGCACATTCCAGCATTTTACAGCTTGAGATCTACAGGACAAGTAGTCCTTAAACCAACAAACTGTGTCTTCAAGGAGGCCCAGATGAAGTAGCTTCTGGCAGAAGAGGGCATGATTAACAAGGCAAAATGCCTTAGTGAGATCTATGAATATAGATCCAGTCAGTTCAGCATGGTCCAATGCACAATGCACATCATCTTTAAACTCCAGGAGTGCAGTCATGGTGCTAAAGTTCTTCCTGAACTCACACTGCTCTTTGGCCTGGAGTTCATGCTGGCTGAGGTAGTCTACAAGCTGGCCATTAACAACCCACTTAAGTGTTTTGGATAATGGGGGAAGGGTAGAGATTGGCCAGTAATTGAACGGCTGGTTAGCATTCCCACTTTTAAACATAATGACCACACAGTACTTTTTCCAGATATCAGGCACTCACCCAGTGGCCATGGAGTGACTGAAAACTTGTTGCAGGGGATAGGTGACTTCTCTAATCCCATAGTGAGCAGCTTCATGTCAGTGCCATCAGGACCAAGTCTAGCATTAATTTTTAAGGCAGCATGGGCAAAGCCATGCTGTCTTATTGCTATGAAGTAGAAGAGAAAAGGGGAAAGGAATGCTATTATGTGTCTCTCCACAGTGCTACAGTCATGTTCCCAGCATTAGTTTTCCACTGGCCCTCCCATCTGATGACCTGACAACCCCCTCTCCTCCCCCTCCTGCTGAGGCACTGAAGAAATGTTTCTCTAAAGTTTTTAAAAAAACAGGATTTGATCACCCTTTTTAAGCATATTCTGCTGTTAGTTTCTTATAAGCCTGGCACTAGGACCTTGAAGAATTTGAGTCTCACAGGCTGAAAGGCTTGCAGTTCAGAGTCAGAGAGCAGCAAACTAAGTGGAACTTAGCAGGAAGTAAACACAAATGCAAGATTTTTAAAAACACATCTAGTTAAGCAAAACTGCCAATTCTTTGTAGGTACATAGCACCTGAGAGACTGTAAATGCTTCTTCTTTAAGTCCCTCACTTAAACAGCTGTGACGTTATGCATTCCAGAAGCCTGTTTAACAAACAATGTAAGATCAATGGCAAATGATTTGTAGTATTTTCTTGTATTGTGCCTTTTTCCAGTTTTGTTCCTGATATCTAGCAGTACTGCACTGTTTGGGGCATTGATTTTATCGTGAACACTTTTTGTTCCTCCTCCTGGAATTTTTGCATCTGAAAAGAAGTCTGTTCTACCTTCAAAGTCTTTCTCAGCTGCCTGGTCAAACAGTGCTGTGAGGATGTCATGGGGTGCTAATTTTCATAATTGTCTCTATGGCGACCATTTGTCCTTCACAGGAACTCTGAGTAGCATTCTAGCACATTAGTTAAGTAAACAACAAAGTATGCCTGCAGCTTGTTCAGAGCTGAACAACACCATAACTGCCATGTGTAAAGCCAAGCACACCAAAGGTTAAACAGTTTTCAGCCCCCTCATAAAATACTAGTACACTACTCACATGCAGCAGGATCTTTTTGAGCTGTTCTGCAGATAGATACAGGCTCATAGAATGAAACAGTAAATGGCAAGGCAAGGCAAATTTAATTTGAAAAGATGCCCATCCCAGAGGCTCTGAGCACCAGTACATATTAAAAGAAATTCCATATACAAACAAATATAAAAATAAATAAATACACTTAAAAACGTCAATACACATCATTACATTTCAAATAATACCTTCAGCAGCAGTAATAAACTTAAAGGATGCCAAAATTATTTTAAATATCAAATTCAGAAATTGGGTCAGGGATATACAACACAGGAAGGCCTGATTATATAAGAAGACCTTAAGGTGGACCTTGAATACCTCAACAGCAAATGACATCATTAGTACAGTAGCCTAGACTGCAGCACAACAGAGAAGACCAGAAACAGTGTTTTGGGTAAACTCACAATAATGGGTGACAAACTATTATTTCAAAATCAATTTTAATAAAGCTGTACAAGTGCAATGTGGAACTATGTGGTTGATGCAGCAGATTCAAAGGCCTTCTTTTTAAATTGCAGACATTTTATTTATTTATTTATTGGAATTTTGGAAACAACCTTTGAGTAAGAACTCTTTTACAAAGGGTCTTCATCCATTAAACAGTACAAAGACAGACATAATTGAATTCACTGTGCAAATACAGACATAGGTCAGTTATCATTACACAATTGAATTTACAGAACAAAATACAAACATAGCTGAATTTCAGTACAGGAAGTAACAAAAGCATGGAAAACAGCTAAGAGTTTCATATGAGTTTCATTAAGGGTTAATACTAAGGGCTGTATGGCATAATGAAGTATATGAGAGAGAGAAAAATGTAGGATAGGGAGATAGTGATGTGGGGATAGAGCAGTCCAATAGGAGCCTTGTCACATTGCATTACAGCTTTGGAGCTCAGGAACTCAGGATGGTGCATGTGAGATAGTGTGGTAAAGTGGGAGAAGGTGGTTAGAGGGAGATAGAGAGAGAGGGAGGGAGGGAAGGAGGGGGAAGAGGAGAAGGAGGTAGAGACCAAGTGGTGGAGGGTGGAGATTGATGGAGAAAAGGAGGGGTGGGGGAAGGGGAGGAGTGAGAGACTGGGAGAGAGGGGTGATGAGGCAGTAGAGACAAATGAGAGAGCACAACCACTAGCAGAATAAAAGCTACTGAGCATGAGGTAGCAGAGTCTGGGGAACAGGGGTAGGGAGTGGGGAGGAGTGGACTGCATGAGTAAGACCATGAGTAGTTGTTAGAAGGCAGGATTGGTGCAGGCTCTGGAGAACTGCTCCGAAGAGTTGAGCACTCACAGACATTCTTTTGCAGTAGAAACTGCTCAAGTTCAGCTTGAAGGTTCTAGGGTTAGTAGCTTTTAGAATGTTAGCTGAGATCTCATTTAGCCACAGTGGGGTATGGTAGGAAAAGGATCTTTGTCTAAGAACTGTTCTTCGGAATGGGACACAGAACAGGTGTAGTTCTTTATTCCTGCCTTTTGCCATTGATCTAGAGCTGTACTGGTACTGGAAGAGTGGTCTTGTTGGGGTGATGGCTGGGATGTGGGTTTTCCTACTTCTAGCAGGGTGCTCAGCTGAAGACTTCAAATTCTTACCATCCAGCTGCATACCTGAGGGACTGTAGCTGCTACTCCTTAGTAGGTACACAGCACCAGTACTGAGACACTGTATGTAATCCCCCCTTCCATGGGCTTACCTGGAAGTCCTCCCATATGTCCACCATACCTCTCTGTCATCCTCAGGATGAATCCCCCGGTCACTGCTTGGCCCAAGTTCTGTGACTCCCCCAGGTTCCCCAGGCAGCCCATTATCTCATTTGAATGCTGCTGGGCTCCCAGAGTATATTCTGTGAGTGGCCGGTATTTCAGCTGTGCAGCCACTGCTCACACTTTTGAGAGGTGCACTGTTTGTGACTACTGGTTGCGGCCAAAAGCCGGAAGGTGTTCCCGCAGATTCTGGTGCACAGTATTTAGTTAAAAAGGCACCGTGACCAACAGCAAGGGTAGGGAAAGTGTTTTTAAATAAGTACAAGGCAAGTACCTGAAGTTCTGCCTCTGGGGCACCAGAATTAAAGGGCAAAGGTCAGGGCAGTGAAGCCCTAATGAATATTAATGAACTGCTGCCAGTTTTAGAGGGGTGCTTTTATTTGCAAGGCAGCGACACAGAAACTAGGCACATATTGGAGAAATGAATAAATGTGTTTAAAAGAGAAATGCTGGGGCTATGGAACTGTGTGGCATTTAAGTAAGAATAGTATTTATTCTGGCTGCACCATGACAGTTATGTTGGAACTGCAATAAAATGTGTGTTTGGGTCTATGCAGCAGCCACCATTGTGTATCCAAAAATCAATCACGAGCCTGGACCTTTGACGAGAAACTTACGGGGATTACTAAAGACTTGTGGGGATAAAAGGAGGACCTTTTCTAGGCACCAAAAAGCAAGCAGTTTTGACAGCCAATGAGATTCCTGGACCTTAGCCCCAAATAAATGGGGATAACTGCTGAAATAGTGGAGATTTGCCAGATCTGCCCAGGAGTTTGGATTTTGAGCCTCTGGGGAGCCAGTCAGCTCTCAGAGGTTAGACCTGGTGGGCCTAGACTTTTCTTGGTGGTTCAGTCCATGGGGTCTGAGGTGTATCAGTTGTTGCAAGTTACGGCATGCAGCAGCAGGGGACTCATGCAGCAAAAGGCAATATTGCATATCAACCTGCAAGCTGACTAGAGGAACCACAGAGGAACCAGCAACACCCTTACATATAGATGTGCATAAGTTGCCAAAGTGTTTGCACGGCCGGCCAGTTTGAGATGTCCAGTTTGCAGTTTCGACTTGTTGACTCCACTAAGCTGTTCAGCCTTGGGCTATGCAAAATCAGCATGAGTCATTTGCTCCTACATCACCAGACCAGCTGCTCGATGAGGACCATGAAGGAACCCTCCCTCCTGCTTCAAGAAACATCTCCACAGATCTTATTTCATTGGCCCATCTCCAGTGTCTGGGTACAGTGAGTAGAAATCAGGGTAGCTCCCTGCAACAAGCTTTAATAATCATTGTGGTACCACCTAATCTCTGTTTCACTGCTAGTTTAATTATTCAAGAGACTGGGTCATCTGGCCACCAGACATAAATAAAATTGCATGCCAAATCATCATGTCTTCTTTCGTCAAGGGCCCCAACAAGAGCTGCAACCCTGGGCACCATTTAGGCTAGCCTGTTTTCCATCTGGGTACCCAGAATATTTATGGGACTGCAAAGTGGGACTAAATGCATGCCAGTATCCTGGCTCAAACCAGTAAGGATAAAATCATTTGACCAGATTTGCCCCTTCCTTGTTATGCTCCCCCTAAATAAACCTGATTGGTGTTGCAATGTTATATTGTCTCATGCATGTTTACTGGTGGTCTGTTACTGTGTTTGGAATATTCTTCAATGTGCATGCTTGATAACCATTGTTTGCAGGGGGTTCTAGGAGGTCACACTGAAGCCCAGACCTTGGTAAGTGGGAAACCTATGAGCATATCATTAATGTCTGTTGACAAATATATTGTGAATGTTATGAGAGATTACTGCTTGTTCCAAGGTATAGGACCACTAGGTGGGGTAGTGGGTAGTTATAGCTTCCCAGAGGGCTGCAACAAATTTAATAAATACCCACTGAAACCTTACTCTGAGTGGAAGCGCCAAAATACTGTTTACTGTGGGTGGGCAAACCTTGGTACTGGCTAGTTAAGAACCCAGGCCCCTCAACTTGTGGATAGTAATACAGGCAGGGTTTGTAATCCTAGAAGTAGTGCCATCTAGGGGTTACATGTAAATGCTTCTTCTTTGAATTCCTTACTTCAGCAGCTGTGAAATTATACATTTCAGAAGCCTGTTTAGCAAGCAATGTGAAGTTTAATATACAGAGCTGCACTGGTACTGGAAGAGTAGTCCTGTTGAGGGGGGGACTGGCATGTGGGTTTTCCTACTCCACACAGGGTGCTCAGCTTTAGGGCTGGTCACTGGGCACGAATGTCTAGAGGCAAGGCAAGACAAATTTTATTTTTTCAGGCACCCATTCCAAGAGGCTCTTGGTACCGCACAACAGCAACAAATCTATCATAAAATGACAAAGGAACATAATACATTTTCCAGTCTACAAGTTATCACTTTTATAAATTAAAATCGATAAAAACCAGAAGGGGGTGAGGGAGGGGAGAGGGACAACTTGTGGATAGTATGGCCCACTCCAAGGCTGTAACTTAATTTTTGCAGTCACTAGCCAGCAAGTTTAATGACTGGGAAAATTTACTAGCCCCAGGCTCTTCCACTAGCCCAGTGGAAGTACTTTTTGGTTACATTCTACAAACCTACAAGGCTAGTTAAAGGAAAATCTTACTAGCCTAACACAAAATCTAGCAGAATTTGGCAAGTTGGACTATACCAGTTTCGACCCCTGAACTATCTGTGATGGGTCGCAAGTACTTAAACAACTTATTTTTAAAATGTAATGACTGAGGTGTGGTCAGCTCTGGGACTGACAGGGGCTGGTTGTCAGTGCTGTGACTGTCAGGTGCATTGCTGTAAGGAGATGGGTAAGTCCTATGACTGTTGAGGGAGGTTCAGAGACAGTGTTGTGTTAATTGTGGGGATCAGTACTGTGATTGTTGTGGTTGGGGTTGTCAGTGCTTTAAGAGTTGAAGGTGGGGAGCCATTGCAGTTATTATCAAGGGGTGGGTGACCAGTGCTGTGACTGCCAGGTGAGATGCAGGGATAGTAAATTTTGCGAGTGGGGAGGGGAAGTGTTGTGACTGTGGGTGTGGGGGTTACTGCTGTGTCTGTCTGTAGAGGGTATCAGCCCTGTGACTGTCATGGATGTAGGGGGACAGTGCTTTGACTGTGGTGGTGGGTAGTGCTGTGACTGTTGGGGTTAGCAGTAAGTGCTGTCACTGTTGGGGGATGAGGATCAACACTGTGACTGTTGGGTAGGTCGCCACTGTGACTGACAGTGGAAGGTGTTAGTTCTGTGACTATTGAAGGGGTGGCACAGTTCTGTGACTGTTGGGGTTAGAGGTACATGCTGTCACTCTTGGGGGATGAGGATCAGCACTGTGACTGTTGGGTAAGGGACCACTGTGACTGACAGTGGAAGGTGTTAGTTCTGTGACTATTGAAGGGGTGGTACAGTTCTGTGACTGTTGGGTTGGGTGGCAGTCCTGTGACAGTTGTGGGTGAAGGGGCAGTGCTGTGGCTGTTGTGGATGGGGGGCAGTGTGGTGACCATTAGGAGTAGTAGGTCAGTGTTGTCATTGTCAGGGGATGGGAATTAGTGCTGTGAGTGAGGAGAGGAGGGAGAGAGGGAATATGATAGAGACATGGAAGTACCATTCAGGGAGGTACAGGGTGCAGAAATACACTATTTTCCAGCGAAAAAGATGTTCCAGGACTAGAGGGCATGGGATGAAGTTGGAGGGAGGGTGATTCAGAGGAAGTGTGAGGAAGAATTTCTTTACAGGAAGAGTGGTGGACAAGTGGAACACCCTACCAGTGGAAGTAGTGGGGGCTGAAACAATCATGGGATTTAGTTTGAGTTCTTGCCTTCACCTGGAGGAAGCCAAAGATCAAGTCAGCATGCCTCCCCATGCAGGAATAGGACAGCAATGTGATGAATGTTCAGTCTGCTTTCTGAATCCTGGCAACCTGGCATGTTCCTGAAATTTGGTCACTTATGCGGTGGGCAATAGGGCACCTAGCACCTCATCGTGCCATATCACTGGACCAGACAGGCCTTATACTGCAGCAAGATAATTATTTGTTACTATCGGGACAGGCAATCAGACAACAGTGGTGCCACTGCATACCAGGGAACAATTTTTTTAATGGGCTCAGTGGTAAAAGGGTGGGTTGTACCACTGAACACCAGAGAATGTGTTAACTTTGACAGGGCCAGCAATCACAGGTGGATACTGATAATGGTTGCTAGTTTTAAAAAAATATTGAGCTTCTCAAGGTTTATATATATATATATATATATATATATATATATATATATTCTATACAAAAAACTTTGTTAATGCATCAGTTAGGGTTCTTCTACAGGTGAAAAAGGAGGAAATTAGATTTTAGGGTTCTACCCTTGCAAGCCCACCCCAGCCCACTCCGCCAACAGGCATCGGTGTCGTTAGGGTCATTATCTAACTCTCACCCCATCCCATCTGTAAACAAGCTGAGGTGGTGCAGTCTAGGAGAATGGGGTGAGAGTTAGGGCCAATAACCCCAATGCACACCCCAATGCCTGTTGGTGGGTGCAGGCTGGGGGTGAGGTGCAAGGGGTGGGAACCCTAAAATCTAATTTCCTCACTTTTTTGCACTGTAGATGAACCCTAACTGATGTATAAATGAAGTTTTTTGCATCAAATTTCCTTACTTTTTAAGAAAGAATAGAAAAGTAGAAAGTTGCACCAGCACTCCCACCACATGAATTTGTGTGGCATAGTAACAGTAAGTGCAATGCAAACGCAAGCGCATATGGTTACACACATGGTGACACAAACGTAAATGGTAACACAAACGGAAATAGAAATGCAAGCGAAAAGTGACGCCAAAGCAAACAGTGACAGAAACGGAGACTCAAATGGAAGTGCATACGGAACACAACTGGTAAGGTGTACATTTATGGTACCACAATTGGAAACACATATGCTAACGGAAACAGCAGCAATAATGCCAAAGAAGACAGAAACGGAAATGCAAATGCAAGCACATACGGAAATGCAAACCATAATGCGCACGGACATGATACTGCAATTGTAAATGCAAATGGTAACAGTAACAGCAAGAATAACACCAAAGGAAATAGAAATGGAAACGTAAACACAAGCGCATATGGAAAAGCAAACCATAATGTGCAAGGTCACGGTAAAGCAATTGTAAACTCAAATGGTAGCAGTAACAGCAACAATAACACCAAAATAAACACAAGCACATACCAAAATGCAAACCATAAGGCACATGGTTATGGAACCGGGATATAAACATTAATAATGATCTTATGCAGCTCGCGGGGGCACTAGACTACCAGGAATGTAAAGAAATACACACTGGGGGAGAGCACTAGACTACCAGGGTATTAGAAATGATTATATATTTTATTATAATGGGGGGCCACTAGACTACCAGAGATAGTTAATACATTATTTTTGTTATTCAGATGGGGCAGAACGAAGCACTCTGAGCAAAACCCAGCCTCATTTAACATTGTAGGGCACCTCTGGGCTGAGAAAATACATTTTAAAATGTGGCCATCTCGTCCCTCACTCGCGATGCACAATCGCGATCAAAGAATCTCGCGATCAAAGAATTTGCAGGCTGCCGATTAAAGATCATTAGCGAGTCATGAATGAAGATTTTAAAAGCTAATAACTCTATTTTTAGACCAATTTGGATGGAACCAATGGCATGACTCGATAGACTGGGGACCCTGTGTAAAACCTATCCTAGTTTTACTTCATAAGTGACCCCTGAGCCGAGATATTTGTGTTTTTATGGTCAGAAATGTTAAAACAAGATGGTGGACCTCACAATCAAAGAATTTAGAAAATCCTAAGGGACAAAGATTCTTGAACCGTGAGGCTGCAAATTCTTTGATCGCCAGGTGGGACCAGATGGCCAAAACCCCATTCTTTGTTTGCAAAATAGACATATAAATTTTCTGATTGACTTATAATGGGAACTTAAAGTGGCATAACTTTTGAATGCCTTAATATTTTTTCACCAAATGAAAAGTGGCATGTTCAGCCAGCAAAGCTCTTTCAAAGGAGCCATCTTGAAGAGCAGCACACCAAATGAAGGCTGTGTAGTGCCACATCCAAAATCCCAAAAGCTGCCTCCAAAAACAGATAATTTTGCATTTTTTCAGCACTTTTGTATGCAAAGACTGTACGTCCGACCAAAACACAATTTGGCAGATCAAGAGATCTACCATGCTCCACCGCACGTACCAAATTTCAGGCAAATCTGTTGAAAGGGACCAAAGTTATTAACGCCCGAACATTTGACTTTAGTATGTAACTGACCGCTGAACCCTAACTATAGTGGCATGATTGCGCCACTATAATCTATATATATAGGGGATACATGATGGGCATGAGTGTGATATGGCAAATATTGTCACTCCTGCAGAGTGAGATATCCAAAACTTACGATGTAGGAGTGACAATATTTGCCATAGCACACGATCTGCCCATTATGTATTCGATATATACAATCGGGGCCAAGAGTTTTGAAAGTTTTGTTATGCTGTCTTGTGTTCTATTCCTGTTTATGTGTTTGCTCATTCTTTGTGTGAGCTTTTCTGAATGGGCTGGCAGTGTTATAAACTCTGGGAGACACATGAGTGTGTTTTGCAATGCTAAATGAGTTAGTTTTAGGTAGGAGTGAGAAACATACTTTTGTGAGGCTGTATTGTTTAGAAGTCTGGCTATAGTGAAGCTGAGAGCATTGTAGTAATTGTAATGAGCTGAGAGGCAGAATGTCAGAACTGCTGTTACTGTTTTCAGTGGTAATTAAGTTAGCTGCAGGCAGAGTGCAGAGTGTTCTGTGAAACTGTGCTCTTTAGGATTATGGCTGCAGTCAAGCTGAAAGCATCACAGTAATTGTAATGAGTGAGAATCAGTGTCTGAGGAACAAGTGAGAGTGTGTTTCAGTGGTAGTTGAGTTAGCTGCAGACAGCAGTTTAGACTGCTCTGTGAAGCTGTGCTGTTTAGAATTCTAGCTGCAGTCAAGCTGACAGCATCACAGTAATGTGCTGGAAGTTGGGAGCGGATAGGTGTGTTTTGTAATGCTCACTGAGTTAGCTGTAGGCAGCAGTGAGATCTCTGAAGTATTTCTGCATTTGTGTCTATGGTACCAGCACAGGTGTTTCTTGCATGCTGAGGGGAAAGCTGCCTAAAGTGATGACCTTTTGTGACCTGTGTGTGTAAATGGTTGATATCATCACAGTAGAGCAGAGGGTAAAAATATCACACTGCAGTGGATGATACACTGTTTTATCGCACTCATTTACCACTCACCCCTATTGTGCATATATATATATATATATATATTTATAAAGTGGGTAGAAAAAGTAATCCCTGCTGGTCGGTTGAAACACATCACATGACCGTGCATATATCAGAGCATGACCACACACCTGCACTTTTACCCCCATCCAAAACAATTTTGAGATTTCATTACATAGATAAACCACTCTGAGGTGTGTGGTCACGCTCTGCTATATGCATTCCTTGGGTGGTTGACACACACCAAGGCATGCGAATATCAAAGCACGACCGCTACCTCAGAGTGGTTTATCTATTACATATATAAATTTAAATATATATGTAATGTATGTATGTATATATATCTGTAGATTGCTCCTAACCCCTGTAAAATTTATTTATTTACTTGTTGAATTTTGTTGACCAGGTAGGACCACTAAAACTAGAAGTCCCTTTTTCAGGGGTGACTAGGGGTGGGTACAGATAGTAACCAACTGAAATTGAACCTGATGAAGCTGTTGGTGGTATTTTAGTGAATGGGGGAAACTGGTCAGGACACCAGGGAAATGCCCTTACTCTTTTCAAGAAATGCCGTAAGATCTTTAGCATCCACCTGAACAACCTCCAGAACATGCAGAAGCGATCTCAGTTTAACATCTCACCTGAAAGACGACACCTCAGGAATGCAGCAAACCCATCATGCTGCACTACAGTGCCAATATTGGGATTTAACCCAAGTGCCTGGTGTGGGAATAGAACCTACAGACTTCTGATCTTCCAGCCTCAGAGGCAAGTGTGTAATCTGCTGAGCCACTGACACTGAAAATAGTATTATGCTGCCTTGTTGGCTCTGACCAGAGTTTGTTATCTTAGTTAGGTAGCCATATAGATCAGCTCAGTTTAACCATTTGAAACAGATCCTAGGTCTGTTGTGTCCTCAAGGAGGTCTCTAGATGGGGCAGGGTTGGTGCTTGGTAGTTGTAAATACTGTATGCTGATTGATCACTAAATGTGTTGTTAAAGACATTGCAATATATGTGTCTCCATTAATAGTGGCACAACCATGGTCCATGGAGTCTGGCAAGGATTATTTTGAGCTTTCCAAAAGTTCATAGATGCTACCCCAAAGCTTTTTGGGCTGGTTAAGCAGGTTCTTTTGCTGGGTTTTTTACTATGCAGCCGTGGCTCCTCTGATATGAAGTTTCACAGAGTTACTTAACTCCTTGTACATTTGTAGAGAATTACTGCCACTGATTTTTTGTATACATTCCAGGATCTGTCTCACTCATGGATCAGCAACTTAATAGCTGGGGTGAAGCATACTTGAGATTTTCCCATCTTGACTAGGGGCTTGAATGGGGTAACATGATCACAGACTTCATTAAACTGGAGAATACAGTGCTGGAAGGCTGCATTGGCACTGTGTTTTGGTTAGAATAGACCAGTCAACTTGTTGCAGGAGTGTTAGAAAATAAGGTGCTTCTGAGTATGGAAGACATGTTAATTGGAGGCAGAGGACTCAGTTTTGTTAACCTTTTTTGACAGATACAATGTCATAACCATTAATGACACAGAGGGTCAACTCATATTTATTTGTTTGTTTCTTTGATTGCTTGGTTGAAACCCAGCAAGGTAGACTTCTGTTAAGTTTTATAATCCATTTAATGTTAAAATGGCCTTGGAAAAATAAACTCAGTAAAGAACAGATCATTATAAAAACATATTTAGTGTATGAGTAAAGTACAGTAGGTACGTCATAGTAAGATTCATAGAACTAGCATTACTTAGTTATAGTTGCTAAAACAGAAGTGACTAGGGTTCTCAACAGTTATACTCATTCAAAAGATACTTCAAGTGTATGAGAGCTTAGGTGGCCAATACAGTGGAATCTCATTGTAAGAACTATAAAAGGTTTGGACAAGGAGAGGTGTTGATTGACTACTCTGCAAAACTAGTGCAAGCATCTGACATACTAATGTGTGTTTGTAGGCCTGGTTTGAAAACAGTCCTGGTTGATGATTTCCTTGCTCCAAGTATGGACTGCTAACACGCCAAATGTTCTTTCTAACCTTAGTGTTTCTCTTTTTTAACTGGATAAATATTATCATTAAATATGAAGTTTTAATAACCCTGACTTAGTAGACTATGTTTTTTTAGTGCTGGGTGACATAATTTGTTCAAAAATATCAGATGGCATGATGGACTCTATCTGGCAAAACATTCTAATGAGTGGGTATTGCTTTATGTAATACATTTCCATTAGGTTGTACGTCCAGGAGAATACAGTCTCGGAACTGCAAGATAAAGAGTTGAATGCTGTTATCTCAAGGGAAAATACTTCTATGGACCTACTTGGGGCACATTATTTAAAGAGCTGCTGATACCTCAAAGAAAACTTTGAAACACATACTATTTAGATACAATTCAGCTTGCATTCCATAAGTATTTAATATACTTCTCCTCTCCATTACTTATTACTGAGAATTTTGCATGGAAACACATTCTATATTCCTTAGAGTTCATCTGCCTCTTTCGCTTACTCTCTAGGCCATGTCATAGTCCTCTATTGTGACATCACAATCTGCTATCATGGGAGTAATTGTGATGTCACAAGTAGAGCATTATGACCTCAGGTAGGGACAAAGCAATAGGAACAGATGAACTATTCTGGAGCAAAGATCCCATTTTCATGCAAATGGCCTCAGTAATAAATAATGGGAATGAGAAATACAGAACTAATGTGAAATACAAGCTGAACTGTGTCTAAATGACATGTTTTGTTAAAGTTGTCCAAATGGCATCAACTGCTGTTTAACTTTTTGTCTTCTCATTTTTAACATGTTAGAGTAGGAACTCCCTATCTCTTGGGCATGAGCACATCATGTGCTACTGCTATACTGCTATAGACAGTAGCCTTATCATACCCCACTCTATTGTAAGTGTTAAACATAAATTTATCATATTTGATTCATGTACATCATTTCACATACTTCAGAAACATCCAATGTACTGAGCTTAACTACTGACACCTAAGAAACTGGCAGCTGCAATATTGTATGTAGCATGGGAGATCTACTGTATTAGCTGTATGTGTCATCTGCCACCATGTGTTCATCACTAATAGACTGGAAGTAGAAGTTCTTTTTTTTATTGTAAATGATAGACCACCCAGACTCGCAAGCACAGATAAGTAGATTGATGGGATGTTAACTGCAAAGTTGCCATGATTTATGAGTAGGTGAGTGCTTGTACAGAAATGCTGTGTGTATAGTTATTATACTAATGGAAATCATCTGAACTTCTCTGACACAAAACATCTGGAAACTGCCACACTGCAAAGTATGCCAAGTCAGAATGGTTACCATGTTGTAAGTCTAAGTTGGATGTGTCCTAAAGTTCATCAAGGAAAGGAACAACTTGTTGCCACTGCTACTATATATCATAGAACATAGAGTCATTGATGTGATTTTGCATATTCATGGCTGACTAGCCATGATACTGATGTAGTGTGCTGCTCTGAACAAATATAGATCAGCAAAGATAAAGGGACATATTTTTGCCAACTGACCATCACAGTTTGAAAGCCCAGAAAAGCTCTTTCAAGTTAAGTAGTGGGCTAATCTATTGCTAGAAACACTCAAAAGTATACGCAGCTGAGTCTGTTCATCATAAATACTACATGTCAGCCATTTTAGAACATTGTGATGTCACTGAAGAACAAGTTTTGTCTAGCTACACTAAGTCAGGCACAGCTTGTCCTTGATGACATCACAGTGTTCTACAAATGGCTACAATGCAGTATAGATATTGAATAGACTCAGTCATCTATATTTCTGGAGTATTTCCAGCTACAGGTGAGTCCAATACCTTACCTGAAAGATCTTTTCATGGACTTTCAGAATAGGTCAACCAATGTACATAAATGTGTCCCTTCAATCCCTGAGAGGCACATTTCTGTATCCCTTTCTATTGCCTCACTTTTGCTAGTAAAGAAGTTCCGGGCTGTATCTCAGTGTAGCAATTCAGAAAGTCAGTTGTTCAGTGGTCATTGTTTAGCAGAGCAGGGCACACTTCATAAAGATGACAAGACTCAGCAAGATACCACATACTCAGGTTTGTAGCACTACTCCAACCATTTACAATCAAATGAAGGCACTTTGACCAAATAGGTGCAGTGATAGCAAAGTTTGTTTATTAACAAATAATAGCTAAAGAGCCTCTAGCTTCACAGATGTACCTGTTGCCCCTTGAGCTTCTGCAGAAGCCTTCCAATGGGCATACTTTCTTCTGTTTGCAAAGCCTTCATTTGTGCTGAACCTAGTATGTCCTATGGATCCTGACAGAGCATATTATGCTCTTGGAACTCTGGTACTGCATTATTAACTTGTGAAAATGTAGTAGTATGCAAACCCTGCAGTTTTACTGCATACAGTATCTCCTCATGCAAAAGATTTCAAAATCATAACCTTCTACAGTACCTCAGAAGTGACATTGTAAGTGAGTTCTGGACCGTTTGGATATACTGTATATTGCTGCCAGGCACATATTGGGAACAAGAACAAAAGAAAGTGCTATTCATCATTGAAACAAGTATACCACATGGGGATGAGTGAAACTAGAAAATTCCAATTCTATGTATTTTTTTACAGAATTCTGCAAGTTCCATGAAATTTTGCAAACAATTGTGGAATTTTCTGAAACTCTTTAATTGGTCATAGCCCAGTCGGTCTTATAGCAAGAGAACTGGCATTTGGCAAGTATATGGCTTGGAAGAGACCGTAAGCAGATTATGTGTTT
The DNA here is from genome assembly GCA_016271365.2 of Neoceratodus forsteri. Classification (NCBI taxonomy): domain Eukaryota; kingdom Metazoa; phylum Chordata; order Ceratodontiformes; family Ceratodontidae; genus Neoceratodus; species Neoceratodus forsteri. Next base: position 148,468,816 of record CM028136.1, on the reverse strand, counting down.
TGTGACTTTTTATTTTATTTAATATGCTTTAATTGCAATGTCACATTACAATGAAATCAAAACACTGACAAAGCCTCCAAGAAAAAAAATTTACCCCCAGTATTTAGTGTACTGGAGGCCAACACTGTACAGAGTAGACATTACAGCATTTTTCCTTTGTATTATCAAAGTAACAACTAACCACTTCCAAACCCTTCCCCTACCCCCCCCACCAGTATGCTTCCACTTGTAGAAGGAACCGCACAAGAACTACTCTTGTAAGACTCTAAAAGTCTCCCAGTATCAGGAAGACCATTCCGCATTGGTATATTAGGTTTTCCAAGTGACAAGAACAGCATCCAGAGGACCCCACTTGGCATTATATAAATGTACCCTGTTGTGCATCTTAGCTATATGTAGCTCCAGCTGCAAAGCAAGCAAGATTTCCTTGTACCATTCTAAAACTGAAGGTGTTAATTTATCAATCCAATGTCTCAAAATAATCGCCTTAGTTGCAGCTGAAATAATAGCCATATACGCCTTCTTCTGTTTGCTCATGTCCCTAGGGAAATAATTAATTAAACAAATCTCAGGTGTAAAAAAAGAGTCCAGTTCCAGAAAAGAATTTAAAGATTTCTGAATTGCTTTCCATAATGGCTGAATCCTAGGACATTCCCATAACATGTGGTATAGACCCCCATTATCAGCACTGCATCTACAACATCGGGGGGATGACATTTTACCAATTTTATATAATTTAGCAGGTGTATAGTATAAATTGTGCATAATATTAAATTGCTATAGCTTATACCTATCTTGCCTTATGTATTTATATATGTTGTTCCAAATTTGGTCCCATAATCTTTGGTCTTCACCCATTTCCAATTTCTGCCTCCAATAAAAGCAAATACCCGATGGCAGTTCTAAATCAATCTTCAGTATTTCATGTTATACTTTGGAGACTGAATGAGGTTGATCTGCTATCTGTAGCAAAGAAGACAGTTCCATCCCATGGGTTTTGAATTCTGAAAGTAAGCTTTTACTGCACCTCTGATTTGCCAGTATTTAAAAGCATTCCCTTTCGCCTCAGGAATATTCAAACAAAATTGTGCACACGATAACGGCTCTCCCTGTGGAGCAAAATCTCCCAGGTGCAGCCCGACTAATGGTTCCCAGAATGTTGGGGAAATTGGAGCTTTCTGAATTTGGAAATGCATATTTTGTATTAGGAGTTGCTCCAGGGATTTGTGCCAATTCACTCCTAACAACCTTTGTAACTGGTGTAGTGCTTTTATAGACCAGCCAATAGGTGTATTTTTGAGTAGTTTGGGAAGGAATCTTGGGGCAATATAAATGATGGAATTGAAAGTTACAGAGAACTTAGCAATCAGATGTTTCTCAATGGGGACCCAAAGGGGCACATAAGGGTTGGAGTCTATTGAAAATGTTGGCCAAGTCCAAAACACTAGCTTACTAATATGCAACGCTACAGAATAGTTAAAGAAGGAAGGGAGCGCTAGGCCTCCCTGCCTCTTTGGTCCTGTTAGTTTTGAATATGCTCTCCTAACACTTTTCCCTTTCCAGATAAAATAATTAAGTAATTTTTGCAAATTACAAAACCATGATTTGGGTAAATAGGGCCCTAGCATACTCAGGGGATAAAAAATTCTTGGTAGTACATTCATTTTCACTGTTTCTATTCTGGCCCACAATGATCAAGGCAAAAGCTTCCATCTATCTAAATCTAACTTTATTGTATTAACCAGGTTATTGAGATTTTCTTTAATCATTATGGCCATATTCCTCGAAACTTTAATACCCAGATACATCAGGGATTTGAGTTCCCAATTGAGACCTAGCTCCCCAGCTATACTTGGCAAACACTTGCCATTTAAAGGGAAGAGCTTCATCTTGGATATATTAAGTTTATAATTTGACACTCTGGAGAACTGCCCAATTTCTTGTAGGATAGATGGTATGCTAGCCTCCAGTTCCTCTATGTGCAGAAGCAGATCATCTACATAAGCTGAAATTAAATATCTCTTACTACCTATCTGTAATCCCTTTATGTCCTGGGATGTTAGTAACCTACAAATCAAAGGCTCCAGATAGAGATCAAATAGAAGTGGAGAGAGTGGGCAGCCCTGTCTGGTACCACAAGAGAGAGAGGGAATGAATCCGATAGAACACCGTTGCACCAGACCCGAGCTAATGGAGATTCATATAACAATTTAATCCATCTCAGGAATGCATCTGGAAAACCAAACCTAGACAGTGTAGCAAATAAAAAGTCCCAGGAAACCCGGTCGAATGCTTTCTCAGTGTCCAATGCTAATAGGGCAGCCAGAGTCTGTATATTTTTAGCATGAATTATTAAATTATGAAGTTTGCGCATGTGATCACTGAACGATCTACCAATCATAAAGCCTACTTGCACCTCCCTAACCACCTTACACATTAGAGGACTGAGTCAATTGGCTAATACCTTGGCTAGTATTTTAACATCCACATTTAGAAGTGATATCGGATGGTAGTTACCAGGGCATAAAGGATCCCGATCCAGCTTGGGGATAAGAGTTATAAGGGCATCCAAAAAGCCCCCTTCTGAAAACCTCTCAAGGTACCAAAAGTTGTACACTTTAACTAAAACAGGAATAATCTCTTTCTCAAATGCTTTATACACATTGGTAGAAAGGCTATCAGGTCCTGGGGACCTGTCAGGAGCAAGCTGGGCTATAGCTTGTTTAACTTCCTAATCCTGTATAGGAAGCCCCAATTTTGCTGCCTCTATACTGGTAATCTGGGGAAGGGTAACCAACTCTAAAAAGCCCTGTATCTCCTCAGGCTTTGCTCTATCTGCTTTTGGAATTGTGTATATTTTGTGAAAATAATGTCAGAATGCTGCCGCAATTTCCCTAGGGTCTGTGATTAGTGTTCCCTCTGGATTCATTTTTAAGGCTGTGATATACCTGTTAGATTCTAACTGTCGGAGTTTTAATGCTAATAGCTTGCCTTCCCTCTCACCAGTTTCCAGATATTTAAGTCTAGTTCTCTTAAGAGCAAGCTCCGCCTTTTGCAACATAATTGAGGAGAACCGTGACTGTAACTTATGTAATTGGATCCAGTCTGATTCAATCAAGTGTTGACTGATATTAGTCTCAATGGCCTTAATAGAGTTAATAATATCATTAAGCAGTGTTTTATTCTTTTTGAGTCTGGTAGAAGTGATTTGGATGCATTCCCCTCTCAACGTGCATTTCAGGGCTGCCTTAACAATGTCAATTTTGAGAACTGAACCCATATTGTGGGTGAAGAAGTGAGAAATGAATTGCTTCAAATGCTCATGAGTATAAGTATCCTGTAGTAACTGATTAAATCTCCACATGAAGTCTCTATTTAACCTGGGGCCTATTGTATACCTTATAGAAATTGTGGAGTGATCTGAGATTACCCTGGTATGTATCTCTGCATCAAGAACAGAAGCAAGGGAGTTGATACTAATTAAAAAATAGTAAATTCTAGAACATGTCTTATGTGGAATTGAAAAAAGGTATATTGTCTGGATTCCACATTAAGGACTCTCCAGACATCGACAAGTCTTGCTCCTTCCATGAGTTCTCTAAGTGACCTCTGGGAAGGAGATAGTCCCACACGTTTATTGTACGATCTATCGAGTTGTAACTGTGGTGTAATATTCCAATCACCCCCCCAGTAAAATTGATCTGGAAGAATTATTGTTTAACTTGTCCAACAGCCGCATAAATAATTGTGGGGAATCAGCATTTGGACCGTATACTGAACATATTAATATGTGTTGTGACAGTAGGGTGCCGATCAGCAGAATATAACGACTGTTCCTGTCCCAGATCTCCTGTTCTAATTGAAAAGATATTCTTTTGTTAAATAGGATAGCTACTCTGCCCCTATTCATAGAAACCCCAGCTCCAAACACCTGACCCACCCAATACTTGCAGAGCAAATGGGCATCCTCCCTTTTAAGATGAGTTTCTTGTAAGAAGACCACATCACTTTTTGGAGTAGACAAATGCTTTAACACAATTTGCCCTTTACACTGATCCTGAGCCCCCTTGATGTTCCAGCTTAGAACATTAAGCACTCCTAACATTGCCGATTAACCCAAGGTGGTTGGTCCCCTTGCAGATAGTACTTAATATATGTCCCTGCATACATCTGAATTTGGTTCCTTCTATGCCACAACAGTGCCAAACTAAGATAAATTCTGTCTTCCAAAACCCTCCTTAAACACTCCCCAAAACCAACAAGATTATAAAAAACCATTCTTAAAACACTACCCCCAATTCTATCAACTGCACTACCCATCTCAAACATCAGGTGATGTAGATTCCCAACCCAGTAGAAAGTCCACCTGCCCCCATATCCCAGTATCAAAGCCAAATAGTGCATATCACATCTAGCCTCTATCCACTCAAATTGAATATACCATTATAAGCAATCATTATTCTTAACTAAGTATACAAATGTTCTGTCTTATATAAGTAATCTCTATTCTTTGCACGATTTGAACCATTTATATTTACTAACTTTGTAAACTCGCAGAGGGAATTCCTAGCTATAGTGATAACTGAGAACAAAGTTTCTAAAAGGAGTTAACATTTCGAAAAACTCTGTTACCTTCTAGTGGGGGAAAGAGGCATTACTGTTTTCAACGTTCTGAAACGAAAAGCCATACATATCATACCCTATTCATACATGCAAACAACATATTCATGTTATCATTCACATCTATGTTGCTATTAGACATAAAAAAAAAGTTTTCTCGTATTATTCCTTCCCCAATTTACTGGAAGATATCAATCTCTAATTTAACATAGGGAGCAATCACTTCAGTTAGAGCTGCATCGCAAAACTATAAGAGTTCCTTTTACTAACTCTAATAAGATCTGCTCCCCTCCAAGAGCCATCCCTCAATTCCCTGGGGGTAATTACTTTATTCCCCCCCCAAACTGGATGACAAAAAGAACTAATGCAGAGGGAATATTAACAGCACCCTCTGAATATTACACAATGCTATCAGACTCCTCGATAACTCATATTCATGCAGTTTCAGTCACTGTCTTTACAAGTGAAAACCCACGCTGCAACATCAATAAAATGGAATAACAGCACTAAAGAGGAGAGGAGAGGAAGGAAGAAATATAAAAAAAATTTAAGCTCCTATGAGTTGAAGTAGGCATTGCTCATTCAGTACGAATGACATTCAGGATGTAATCTTGACCACCGCAGTCTGCAGAGGTACTCATGCTGGCGATTTCACATGAGGAACACAGTTTGCAGGATTGCATAATCAGCGCTCATTTACACTTTGAACTGCTAGCAATTTCAAACTCTTAAGCCATTAAAACTGTTTATATCAAGTCCAAGATCTGTTCCATTCTACCATCTGAAAACTCGCAAGTAGAATCTGTGTTCATTCGTGTCTGTTAATAAACGATCAGAGATCACTCCCTTTAAACTTGTGTCAGGGGATACCAAGCCTTAACGTTGCCCGAGAAGAAACTTGCTTGATAAATCTTTTTACTGCCTTAAAGCCTTTCACTGGGGGCACTTCCTTTAGTAATATAGGGTTTTTTCCCCAAGACTCCGAATAAGATCGGTCAATCACAAGCTGAACATCCAAGGCTTACAGGGGCTCTTTTAAGCCTTTCAGCAGCATTATTCTTGTAGCATGATCTAATCACTTGATCAATTCAGGAAGCAATTTTTTGAGCTCAAACTGTGCCATTTTCAGACTCTCAAACGAGTGCCACTGATCGTTGACTTTCACTTACAACAGAGCCGGGTATTTAACTTGAAACTGTATACCAGCCGCAATTAATTTTGAGACCAATGGGTGCATTTCTTGATGTTTAAGCCTTACAGATTGTGGCAAGTCATGTGTTATCCTAATCCGTTTTCCTTCCCAAAGGACTTCTTGCAAGGATTTAACTTTAACCAGGATGTGTTGTTTATCAAGATAGTTCAGTAATTTGCACACCATCGGTCTAGGCTGCGCATCCAGTGGAGTGGGGGGCAGAGAGCTCTGTGAGCTCACTCGACAACATAACTTACTCCATTAGGGGACAGGCCAGCAATTTTCTCAAATAATTTTTGTACAAACTGTATCAGAGATGTGCCCTCTTCTCTCTCCGGAATCCCCATGATGATTATATTACTTCTTCTACTCCTCTCCTCCGAGCCTTCAAGCTTTTCTTCAATTTTTTTTAACTCTCCTGCTCATGGAGACTCAATCTAACTCAAACTTATCTATCTTCATTTCCATGGATTTAATGCAAGCTTCATTGTCCCCCACCCAAATATTATGAATCCAAAGATGCTTTAAAGCTGTGCACTTCAGTTGAAATTTCCTCGATCGCGCTTTGCAAAGGCATGATTATCTCAAGGAAACACTCCTCAGTTAAAGCTGTAGATCCCGGGGTTGCTTTAGTAGGCCATTGCCGAGGTCATTTCGGGGCCTGCTCTTTCTCCAGGGAAGACAGTGGGGTGTGCTTTGGGAGCTGTTTTTTCACATATGCCTCCATTTGTGAATGATCCAAGCTGCCAGAACAGATCTATAAATATACTGAAATAATTTTCAGCACTCTATAGCTCATGATATTATAAAACCTCCAGTTTTAAACTGGGCAGGGAGCGGAGCTACACAAGGTCGCTGCTTTCCTCTAGGCTGCCATCACGTGACCCTGTTTTGTGACATTTTGATATGGGGTAGAGGACATATAATGGCTTAAAGTCTGGATGTTTATTATTAATGTGAAAATAAAATAGTCAATGCTTTCAATTTAGTCACCTTTGGAGCTACATAACTGAAAATGTATATGCATATGTTCTTGGAAAAGTCTTAGAAATGGCTAAATAGAGATGTAGTTGGTTAAGCAAGCAATAAGACACAATGAGATGTGGGTTATTGTCTGATAAGAGTACATCCCAGGTGGGATATGAGGTATGAGGTACTTGCACCAAGTGCCTCTAGTACCTGGAAAGTGCTGTAATCAAGCCATAATCTGCACCTCGAAGTGTCTTATCAATTATCATGCTTATAAAATGGGCCTCGAAAAAATTATTTCAAATAAAAAAAAAGAAGAAGAAATAAAAAGTCAGAAACATAAATATGGGGCTTCAGTAGGTTAAACAGTAAAAAATAGTCCCAATATTAAAAGAAGTGTTTCTTGGCAGCAGCGGACTTCCTACAGTACCTATTTCTGAGCTAGAAAGTGGAAAATAGCACAAAGTGCTTGTAAGGTCCCTATTTCTCCAGAAGCCCTAAACATTTAAAATGTGTTCTTTTTTTTCATATTTATTAGTTTGTCCATGAGTTGAGGAGTGACTGATTGCCCACTCAGTTTCTATTAGAGCAAGAGGGAGCGAGCATTTCCAACTTCGGATGCTTTGTGGTGCTTCTTTTGTCACCCCACCCCCACAAAAATACACAAATCATTTGTTTTCTTTTGTTTTTTTATCTGTATCTCTTTGATTTAGTTTCAGAATCCTGCTTCAGAGTCTTGGTTCATTCAAACCAGGCATGTCCCTTTCTGGCCACAGTACAGAGCCGTTGGGCTATGGAGAATGGAGATCACCCTTGTCTTTCTGCCCTGAAATGCAGGTCTCGATTTTTTACTTTAAAATGTTAATTGTTTTATGTTTGAGGATGCAAGAGTTCAGGGGATGGGGGAATGACACAGGAAGTATGTAGTGAAAGCCATCAGCATGAACGTTTCCCGTTTCACTTAAATATTTCTCGTCTCAATCAATCAATCAATCAAAATCTTTATTTTGCCAGGCAGAACATCATTGAGACAAACTCATTTACAAGATGGACCTGTGTTAAAACAATTGCCCAACAGGGTTAAGACATCACAGGTTGAGTGAACATACATAACAATTACACAGTAATAATAATAACATAATAACCTATAACCATCGCTTGAGACAAGATACTTGCACCAGAACGTAGCAATTGGTTCAACAGGAGGTCGTACCATTTAAATACAATTGTATGGATACAGATATATGGACATAAGGTAATGAGCTAAAGTTTATACAGTAAACATCATTGGAGGAGTCATAGTGAGCAGGAGTGGCAGTTTCTCAAGTGTCAAAGTGTGAAGACGATAGAGATGTAAGAATCCTCTGATAAGTACTGTAGGCATGGCCTGGCAAGTGGGGTTGGAAGGGGAGGGGGGTAGAGGGAGTGGGGAGGAAAGGTCAGCCAGGATATGAGAGGCCTGGACATGATGGTCTGGGGGAAGGACTGTTCAAATGGAGAACACGACAGATGCCACAGGCAATGGTTGGGGTTTAAGTCCAATATTTGAAGCAAAGACAGATCGTGATGTTGGGACCTTGATTTGGACAATGACAGAAGGGAGGGCTCAAATGATGCCTTAGGCAATAGTTGAGGTTTAAGTCCAGAATTTAAACCAGTAACAAATTGTGATGTTAAGACCTTGACTTTAAACAATGACAGACCTCAGAGAAGATTCTTTGGAAAAAAGGATTTGAAGAGGGAGAACGTGACAGGGGTAGTGAGCCTTAAGGTTTTCTGGATCTTATTCCAGAGTGTAGGGAGACTGAAGCTTATTGAGGCTCTACCAAAGCGCATTTTAACTTTAGGGATAGCCAGAGATAAGATGGCAAGACTTGTGAGAAAATAGGCACTAAGGATGCAGGGAGTTAGGCAGCTTGTGAGGTACTGAGGTAATTTATGAGTGATTGCCTTATATGTCCATAGAATAGCATTCTTTTGCCTCCTGAAGCTAAGGGAGGTCCAGCCTACTGAAGAAATGAGGATGCAGTGGTGTGTGTCATAAGGGGCATCCAAAATTAACCTAAGGGCTCTGTGGTATAGGGTATCAAGTTTGGAGAGAGCTGTGCTAGTACTATGGCCATATAGGAAGTCCACATAGTCTAGGAGAGGCAAGAAGGTAGCTTGGACTAGGAGTTTTCTAGACTCCTGGGTTAGTGAGTGCTTGATCCTGAAGAAAATACAGTCTTTGATGCAATTTCTTAGTGAGTTCATCAATGTGATCAATGCAGGACAGCTTGTAGTCAATCCAGACCCCCAGGTATTTGAATTTTTCCATGAACTTCAGAGCTTCTCCCAAAAAGGTGCTTATATGAGGAACCTTATCTGGGTTGTTTTTTTTGGGGGGGGGGTGAGGGGCCAGTGGACAGAAAATCATGGCCTTAGTTTTTTGGCATTGAGCAGGAGTTTCAAGTTGAGTAGCTTTTTTTGGAGGATGTCGAAACAATTCTGGAGGTCCAAAATGTCTTGATCCAGCGTTGATCTGTCAATGTATATCACTGTATCATCAGCAAAGAGATGGATACTATATAACTTTAGGCCAGTGTTAATCTGATTAATATAAATGGCAAAGAGAAGAGGACCAAGTATGGATCCTTGGGGGACACCTCTAAGGAGTACTTTTTTTTGGCGATAGATCTCCTTCAGCCTTGACCTGTTGCTCTATGTCCACAAGATAGTTTGTGAACCAACTTAGGGCCAGCTTGTCTACCCCAGCTTTCTTCAGGGTCACCAGGAGTAAATCGTGATCCACCATGTCGAAAGCCTTGCAAAGGTCCAGAAACAAGGTGCATATGTATTGTTTGTTATCAAGTGCGGACTGCCAGTCATTTATAACCTTTGCAAGAGCAGTGGAGATACTATGCATGGGACAGAAACTGGATTGAATCGGGTTTAATAGATCAAAATTTTCTAGATGAGACCTGAGCTGTTAATTTACTACCTTCTCCAACAGTTTTGACAAGGCCAGGAGTAAGGAGATTGGGCGGTAATTATTTAGATCGCAGAGGTCCCCTGATTTGAATAGAGGGATGACATGGGCTATCTTCCAAACCTTGGGGAGGGAGCCCCGATTGAGATACAAATCAAAAAGGTGGGTAATAGGGAGAGCCAAAATATAGTAAGCCAACTTTAGGAAGAAAGTCTCAATCATATCCATGCCAGCACTTTTTTTAGTATCAAGCTGAAGAAGGAGATCCTCAACCTGTTTGATGGTGACTGGACAGAAGGAGAAAGAGTGTCTGTTTAATATAAGAAAAAAAAAACAACGGTGTTAAATTTTCAATTGTGTGTGCAGATTTTGAATAGCAGAACTTGTATCATGTGAAAGTATAGAAGGGGTGTTAGCAGATGTGCGGTCAGGAGAGCAGGGGCAGTCCATGGAAGGAAGAAGGAAGCTTCTCTCACTTACAGATGTCAGGTTGCTATGATTGTAAGATGGCACACTGACATATTGTTGTTATGTGGCTGTGCCTGGCACAATTAGTGCAGGTTGGAAGGTTACATCCTGATAAGGACACAAGTAAAAGGGGCTCTCAGTCAATCAGCTGTTTCCAAAATCTTTTGCCTATTTTATGAATTATAGGAATCATAGGAAAATACAAGTCATAAGCTGTTAGCCATAGGCAATTGACTGCCTGTCCCTAGAATCCCACAAACCCCAATCTTTCTCTTGTTCTCATGTCTATGTCCAGTAATCTTTTAAACTGATCTGTGCTAGCACTCTGTACCACTTTGACTGGAAGGTCGTTCCACTCTGAGACCACCCTCCGGTTAAACCAGTGCCTCCTGCCATTCCCCTGAATCTTTCTCTGCTAAGCTTCATCTTGTGTCCCCTAAAGTTTCTTTCCATTTCTTTTTTTCTTTGATAAACACAAGCATTCCCGGACATCTGTGTTATGAAATGCTTTATAAATCAGGCACAGGTCACCTCTTAACCACTTATACTGTAGTGAGAATAGATTTAGAAAGTAGCTATAGTCATGCCGGTGCCTGGGGGGGGGGGGAGCCCAATGCTGTAGCCAAAAATTATCATCTCATATCTAACCTTTGCCCTCTGGCAAAACTCCAGGAATGCATTGTCTATAACCAACTTCAAAATTATCTGAAACACCACAATCTACTATCCCCTTACCAACATGGATTCAGAAAGAATCACAGTACCTTCACTGCCTTGATAAAAGTAACCACCAACATATTCCAAGCCCTGGATTATGGTTCTTAAATGGGTGCCATCTTTGTCAACCTTACTAAAGCATTTGACCTGGTGAATCATGGTCTCCTGCTCCAACAGCTGCATAGTCTCAGTTTTGATCCCATAGCATTTGATTGGGTCCACAGCTATCTGTCATGCTGCTCCCAGAGGGTTAAGTGGGCTGGTTCTCTCTCAAGCCTTAGGCCTATATCACACGGGGTGCCACAGGGCTCAATCTTGGGCTCAGTCTTGTTCTCTCTATTTATTAATAACTTACCCAGCAACTGCGGTGGTGCATCTGTGCACCTCTATGTGGACAATACTTGTCTATTATTTATCACTCCTCTCCTGACATTAAACAGATAAACAGTGATCTTGCTGCTGACTTCCTAGTCCTGGAAGTTTGGTTCAGGCTAAATCAGCTGTCCTTAATATGAAAAAAATCAAGTGTGGCTGGCCCAGTGGCACTGAGGGCTGAGGCTCTGGACACCTTACGTCATGCCATGCCAGCGACCCAGGTTCGAGAATGACCTTTGGCCACTGGGGTGCCAGCTTGGGGGGAGGGTAAGAGCAGGATTGAGCTGCTATGCAGCTGTCCTGTCTTGGGGTTGCAGCCCACTCCATAGTAGTTCCACTCCCACTGGGTGGAGGTCTGGTGGGAGCACAGGTGAGAGGGAGCAGTGACACAAGTCTGGGTTGGGTGGATGGGACTGCTGTATCCTGGCATGCATGTGTGCCTCCAAACGTATGCATGCATGTATATGCTGCAGTCCTGGAAGGGGGGGGTGCAAACACCACAAAATAAAACTAAAATATGGAAAAAAAAAAACATGCTTTTTTCTCGTCTTCCTTCCTGTCCTAGTACAACCCCTTCCTGCCTAAGTATTACCTCCTCCAACAGTGGTGCCCTAGATTCTGTTCACACTGTTAAATATCTGGGTATCACTCTAAATATCTAACTCTCCTTTAGTGACCACATATCCATCCTGATTAGAACCCTTAATCAAAAGTTAGGACTTTTCTACCATATCCGTCCCTTCCTTACCTCTGCCTCTTGCCTTAAGATTGCCTCCTTGTCCCTTCTCCCAATCCTAAACTATGGAGCTCCTTTACTTCTATCAAACAGTACCTCCACAATGTCCGTCCTAACCCAGGCCTATCATAGGGTGTGTAGATTTGCACTGGGGGTCACCACTCGTCACCACCACTGTGACGTCCTCTCTTCCCTATGCTGGCTACGTATGAATCAAAACTGCTGTATTCCATGCTGTGTTTCTTGCGCAAGTTGGTCCATAAGTTTACCCCTACCTGCCTCAGTGACATCATTCACTAAAGACAATCTCTGCATGCCCTTAGATCAGCCTCTCTGCCCTCCTCCTCAAGGCTAATCTCCGTCTTACTTCTGCCCGTAAGGCCTTCTCATATGCCGTGATATCTGATGAACTCCCTCCCTCCTTCTGTACTGTCCTGATCCTCTCTTCCTGAGTTCCAGATGAGGCTTTATTCTCCTATAGTAGTAGTAGTAGTATACTTTTATTCATGTTAAATGAAATGGAGTAACTCCATTGAGCAATGCTCATTTCCAATGAAATCCCAGGCAACATTCATACATTTCCATACATATACAACTCTCTCCTCCTCCTCAGCAACCTGTTCCTGTTTCCGCTGACTCCTGCTTTACTGTCCCCAGCTCCTCTTCTGCATCCTTTAAACTTAGCCTCCCTATACTTTAACTTTTGATCCTGTTCATTGTATACATTTAATCAAGCCAGTGAATGTCTTAGCTTGGTATTAATTACTTTATGATGCAACCATGCTTAAATCGTCCATTGTATGATGTTTTTTATGTGACATATGTTTCTTAACTGCATTGTACCTCATTGTCTTTTACTAAGGTGGAATTTGCCTTTTACAGTACATCACATTGTTACACCTCTGGGTCACCCCTGAAAAAGGGACTGCAGTTGTCTCAGTGGACTTACCCGGTTACCAAAATTCAATAAAAATTGTTCTCTCAGTCTCTCATCTTAAGCCAACCTTCTTACTACATACATCATCCTTGTTGCCTGCCTCTGCAGTCCCTCCAACCCCAGGATAGATTCCTACTGTGTGCCCAGAACTGCACACAGTATTCTGCATTGGGGTCTAACCAGAGATTTGTAGAGAGGCAACAGCATCTGCCTGTCCCAGCTTTTGATAGTTCTCCCTATGCAATCCAGCATTCTATTGGCTTTGTTCAGTACCTTGTCACAGTGGATGTTGAAATTTAGGTTGTTGCTGATGATCACACGCAGGTCTCTTTGTTGCTTGGTTGTTCTTAGTTCTGCTCCATTCAAGTAATATTTCCTTTAGGTTACTTGTACCAACATAAACCACTTTGCCTTTGTCAACGTTAAAGAGTAGGTTCTTAGAATTAGCACACCTTGCTAAACCATCAGTCTCTTCTTGAAATCTCTTCACTTCTTCACTTGAACTAACCAGTGCCCCCATCTGAACATTGTCAGAAATTTACTTAGCCATGCATTTTGACTACAATCCATTGATGCTACAAAAACATTAAAGAGTAGGGGGCCAGCACTGAGCAATGCGGCACCCCACTCATGACCTCCACCCAGTCTGAGTAGTGCCCCTTAACCATGACACATTGCCTTCTATTACTTAGCCAATCTCTTATCCAGTTCAGGAGATCTGCATCAATTCCAACTTCTTCCAGTGTTTTTAATAACTTTGTATGGGACACTGAATCAAAGGCCTTTGAGAAGTCCATATAAAGGACATCCACCGGGGCTCCTTGGTCTAGTGCCCTACTTACTGGCTCGAAAAAGCTTGTCAAGCCCCTTAAGCAAGTACTGCCTTCCTTAAATCCATGCTTATGAATGTCAACCTGCCATTTATCCTTCAAACATTCTTCAATATTTTCTTTAATTATTGATTCTAACATTTTATCTAAAATAGGAATTATACTTACTGGCCTGTAATTGCTCGTCTGTCCTCTACCCCATTTCTTTAAAATTGGATCACATGTGCCAATCTCCAGTCATCCACCACCACTCCCTGGTCAAGGGATCCCTGGAAAATGTCAAGGATATGGGTAGCTATTAAATCTGCTAGTTGTTTAAGAAATGCCGAGTGTAATCCATATGGGCCCTATGATTTATCTGGGTCTAGATTCTTGAGTCTCTTCACAATATCCTGTTGTGTTAACCTAATTTTACTTCCCTGTTTCAGGCTTGCTGGTAATTGGAATGCCTCATCTCTGGGCTGGTTAACACTTATAAAGTATTTATTAAGCTTGTTTGCCATAACGCTGCAGTCTGACGTCATTGAACTATTCACCAAAAGAGGCCCTACCCAAACCTTTTCTTTTTTCATACTTCCAAAATACTGTAGGTAAAACAATTCCTTCTTATTATCAGTTGTCTTATTTGCCAGTTTCAATTCAAATTTACTTTTGCCCACTTAATCCATTGTAACTTGCAGGAGTTCAAAATTTCAAATTTAATTATTTGTTGATTGTAGATTGTGTGAAACTTTTCAAAACATATGGCTGTTTATAGCTCCACTACTACTGTAGGCATACACACAAGATTTGGCATGCATACCAAAGTAAATATTTCCTGAATTAAAATTAAGCTAGATATATGTGATTTGGTAGGTTAAAATATATTGTGGATACTTTAGAAATTACTAATTGGCAACATTTACTCAAAAATTCAAGGAAACAAATTAGGTAATACCATTAGAAATCCAACTGTAAATTTAACTTTCACAAAGCACTTATCAGCATTGAATTATCTTACCTGCACTGGTATCAGTGAAATGCAGCATCCTTCCAACACTCCTGCAACAGTGATGCCTAGCATTATGCTCCCTCATAACTAAAGTTGTCCAGATACTTCTGTCACAATGGCCTAAATTGTAACTAGTTGTAAGGCTTGGCATCACCTGGTGCCACAGTTTTTTAACAGTAAATTATTACATATATGGTTGTTAAAGAACCAGCATGTAGCATTGTACAAAAGCAATATTGCCCGTCTATGTGCTTCCTCTAGTTATTAAATCAATGAGCTCTAGTGGTTAGCTGGCAAATTGCAAGAAGACAGGATAGTCACAATGATGTCCATGACTATTCTTCATAGTTCATCACTCAAGATAGTGACCTGACACTTGGCACAACTATATTTTTACTGTGGAGCCTGTGATAGTGTCAGTAACCCTATCCCACTTGGAAAACTGTAGTGATGGTTAAAGCAGCTCAGCTTCAACAAAGTTTACCCCATGGTGCTAAATTAGGGATATGGAAGGCATGAAGTAGTCCCCAGAAGGAAAATAAAGTTGCTACCTTTTCTTTCGTCTATGTAAGTCTGTTGTGCTTCATATTTTGTTATTCATTTCTTTGAGCCTTGCTAGCTGGCCACTACCAGAGTAATCTTCTATCTAGTATGTGTTCTGCAATCCCCCCACCCAAGAGTGTGGCATGCTGGTCTACAGAGATCACCACAGGAAGCATTAAATGAGGGCTTTGCTTTTAAACAAGAGTAAAAGAAACTGCCCAAAGGGTGTAACCTGCCAGCTAACAAATGAATAAAGCTTTCCTTGCTGTAGAAACTCTTGAATGTAAGCATGGCAGTTTGGCTATTTAATAGGAGGATGCACCCCCCCCCCAGTACACGTATAACAAAGTGTTGAGCAATAGTAAATCCAGGCAAATATACCTGTGCTAAATAGTTTGCTGTTTGTAGGCTGCTGCTGATTTTAGGAAACAGTTGAGACTATCTTCCTGTGAAATGAAACAAGCTCTTGTTACTGGAAACATGCCCATGCGTTTCACCACAAACTGACCATTATAACATAAAGAAACATTCAGAAAGCTGCCAGACATTCACTATTATGGAGCATGTCCCCACGCTCTCCCTGGCATCACATCATTACATTGCTGAGAGTGGGGGGCAGAACTTGGGAGGCTTTTCAGAACAGGAATTCCTCTGTAATACACATTAATGAAATTACGAGCATTTTTGACAGAAATGTGTTGCACTATATAAGGACATGTGGAGCAAGAAAGATTCCCCTGGAAGTAAGGCACCCATATATCAGGTGCAATGCTGTAAGTTGGTGAATATCTTTAAAGTCTACTACACAAACTAAATATTTATGGAGTCTCAGTAATGTTTACTTTGTGTTGGGACTCAAGATTTGAAGTGTTTTGCAAAAAGCATGACTGAGCAGTGCAAGTATGTTGTACTAAACTGCGTGTGTTCCGTCAGTGTTCTTTCCCGTGTGTGTATTCATTTTCCAGCTTCATGCAAACATATAAATGGTATGACTTTTTTCAGTATCTCAAGAATAAAGATAAACAATACATGATGTATATTTTATTTGTACCATCAGCATTAGCGGAGTAAGTGATATGATATTTTTTCACAGGTGTCGGGTCACTGTGCAACTCAGTCACTCACAATACACACATGACTTACCGGAGATCATAGCACAAAAAGCACATGGTCTCCTAAAAGTCATGTGTGCAGTATGTGACTAAGGTGCACTCTGGCCAGACACCTCTGAAAAAGTTTTGTATCACTTAGTCCGCTGATGATGATGGTGACAATAAAATATACGTTATTCTGCTTGCTATTCTTTCTACCATAAACACTACAAGTCAGCAATATAGGTTTGCAAGAAGCTGCACAGTGTCTGATGTCACACACACACACACACACACACACACACACACAAGAAAAGAACACTTACTGCACACATGCAATTTAGCACATCAGACTTGCACTGCTCATACCAGTTTTTCCACAAGCATTCCACAACAGAAAGTAAACATTACTGAGGCACTGCATTATAACAAAAGGGCAAGTGTCTATTATTAAACATAAAAAAAAATCACAAAACACTACAGCACAGCAGTGGGGGGGGGGAGGTCCTGAAAAATACCTTAATGGGGATCCTGTGGTGTTCCAGCTGCAGGTGGAGCATTGACAGTATCTGTAGCTGCTGTTGCTGGATCTGCTCCACCTGCTGCTGCACAGCACTCATCCTCTCGTTGCTTTCCTCAAGGGCCACCCACACCTGTGCAATGTCTGCCTGCATTGCAGGCACTGTGGCGGGCTCCACTGTAGCAGGAAAGCCAGGTAGTGGTAGTTGTAGTGAGGGTGGTGCTGTTGGCTGTGGTGGCAGTGGTGGTGGAGCAGCTGCTGCTGTTGACCTCCTCCTGCTGTGGTAGTGAGGCACAACACCTACAGCACCCTCTGCCACTGCCACAGAAGGGCCAGCAGGTGGACACCTGGCCCCTTCAGTGGCAGCATGCCACTCCACCTTGTGGTGGTTTGCCATGTGTGTGCATTGGCCACTGGTCCCCAAATGTGTCCCCAGGGGCCACGGTGCACTTGCACACCACACAAATGGCAAACCACAATGGTGCTGCTCCCCCACACAGTTAAAAACTGACACACTGGGGAGCTGCGAGGGGGACCAGGCACAGGAGGGGCAGATGTACTGCCGACAGCACCTTCATTCACCTGGAGCTCCACCTGCAGCTGTGGAGGTGGTGGAGGGGGTGCTGCTGGAGCCCCTGGAGCTGCTACTGGTGGTGGTGGTGGAGTTGGTGGATGTGCCACCACCAGTGGCACTGGTGGTGCTGCAGCTGCTTCCAGAGGAGGAGACACAACACCAAACAGTCAGGAGCAGTCCAAAGACACCCGACTGCCCCCACTTGTGCACACTCCCCTCTGTCCATGGGCCACAAACTCTCCTCCTGGGTCCATCATGCACAACTGTCTAAGTCCCTCAAACCATGACTGATGCCTCACAAGACTCCTTCACATGCATTCACAGTCTCACATACAGGCACACACACAGTCACACAGTCGCACACACACACACACACACACACACACACACAAACAAAACTTATAAAAAAACTAATCATTAGCAAAAAAGAACTAAAAAAAACACACTACAAAAAAAACTAAGGCCCAGATATTCAAACTGCGCCCAAAAAGTGTGCAATAGCAGGAGCAAGTGCATTGTGCCCATGTGCAAGAGATGCTATTTTCAAAAACTGAGCAGGCCAAACTGAGCCTACAGCTGACGACTGAATATCGCACCACCTGCACCATAGCGCAACTAGGGAGGGGAAGCTGAGCAGATCTGATGTGCCATGGCGCAACAAGGGATGTGCAGCTGAGCAGTCCAGAGGTGCCATAGTGCAACCAGGGATGCCCCCCAGCAGCACAGCAATGCAACTGCACAACCAGGGAGGTAGGGGCCCACCACCCATGCCACAGATGGGCACAGGAACACACAGCAGAACAGACATCGTCAACCCACACCCCATGCACTGCACAACTGGTGGAGGGCTGGAATAACCACCAGCCCATGGAGACAAGCAAACAACCTACAGCCGGGCCATGGTGCCCCATCACACCTCTCGGTAAGTTGTGACTGGCACACAAGGAGGACTGACCACCTCGTGCCACACCATCCCCCCAATGCAGAGCACACCCTGCACCATGACCCCCAGACACCCACCCATGAGCAGGACCACCACTGCAGGAAACCCCATGCATGCCACCACCCCCACTGTGACAATGCAACCCTGTGCACCACAGAACCATGCAAGCCAGCCCCACCATGAGCACGCATCAGTGGGTGGCAGCACACAGCAATGCAACAATGGCAGACACAGTGCCACCACTCACAGTCCCCCCGGGGTACTGCTGAGAGACCAACCATGCATCGGCACATGAGGTACCCCACAAGGGACAGGGCTTGCCCCGGACACCACCACCAGTGGTACAGCACCCTACACAGTATTCCAGTGACACACCTTGTCCCACCACTGGCCACAATAGCCAGCACAGACACTCATAGTGGTGCGTGGAAGCATGCACCACACCGGATGCCACACAGTGCATGGACACTCATACCCAAGGGCACAACAACACAGGGGCAACCAAGCCCCCAGTGTGGGCCCATGTAAACTGTGTATACACAACCCACAGTCCTCCATGGCACTGGAGTGCCAGCCACCCTGCACAGGAACTGTGGACCCATACACCACCATCATTCACCCAGAGCACAAGTCACAGACAGTGGTGCACATCCCCTGCAACACACACAAGCCACAGCATGGAGGTGGGACAACAACTGTGGAGGCCACAGTGTCACCCAAGGCAGACATGCACCACACCAGTGACAGAAGGCAACCCAGCAATGTGACGGTACAGTGGCTACTCCTGCGGACTGCCACCACTGACATGCCAGCGGACCATGCAGGTCACAGACATGCATGTCTGTCAGCTGCACAGGGCCATGGACAGGCTGATGGGTGCACCATGGACACAGGAACATGCACCATGGACCACTGCACACAGACATCCAGTGCACAGGGCACACCACACACACCACAGACACTGACTGTAGCTACCCACACCATAATCACCTCCATGGACACACACATACCCAGAGCCGCACCACCCTGAGCCATGCACACCACTGCAGCTAGAGTACCTATAGCCCACAAATCAGAGACCACCACAGTATTCATATCAAAATAACTTATTGAACAAACATATAAAATTCAACTATTCACAATACTATACAAAATATATACAGGGTTGGGGAGGGCCACAAACAAAGGTGGGGTGGGTGAGGGGCTGAGGTGGACAAATAAGATGGGATAGGAGGGTGTGAGGGTGGGTCCAGGGATTGAGGGATTACAGGGACTGAGGGACCCCTAAGCGGGAGTGCCTCTCCACTCCTGACTCATCATGCTCTGTGCCTCACAGGAGCCCAATGTTGTCAATCCTGTGGAGGATATCCAGGTAAAGCCCTTGCCACCTGGAGTATCTCCCGCCAGTGCCTTCACTTATTCCCGAGATGGGTGTGTGCCTAGGACAAGGCACAGTCAACCAAGTGTGATACAACCCGTACAGCCGCCCACTGTGCATGGCATACATGGCCGTGGACATATCTCTGTGGTGTGTGACCCGCGCAGTGGTCACATCCACATGACCTGCTACCCAGGTGCATACAGCCATGCAAAATGCTGCACACCCACCGGCCAAGTCACGCGACAGCACCACTGGCCATTTGGTGACATGGCTATGTGGTGCAAAGGCAGTGGCGAACAACCATGTACCTGGTACATGCATGGACCAACAACTGATGCACTCCCAGACATGCAATTGCCACTGGACAGCGTTGGACTGTAACAAATCGCATGCATGGCGGTGGTGTCGATGGATGGTGGCCATGCCCGCTACCCCACCTGTTACAGCAGTGCAATAGTAACAATGGTAGGGCACTCACCTTCATCTGGCTGGAGCCAGTGGACGATGAGGAGCCTGCCCCTGCTGCTCCTGTTCCTCCTGCCACCGAAGATCACGAGCACGGCGGTGTACCTCCGGGCCTATGGATGCTAAACATGGAGAGAAGAACATCAGTACAATCCCATACAAAGTCCCCTGCCACCAGTTGTAAAGCCCTCCCACAGCAGACCCCCCACCCACACCCTGATAACACCATCACACCAACCCAGGATGGTCACTCCCCATGTGCTGGACACAACAACAGTGTTACCCATATGGAAGATAAAAAGTGTGTTGATGACAACCCCTACCTGGCCGTGGCACAATGCCCCTCCACAGCAGCCCACCCGCGCATGAACATAAGCAGCTCCAGCTCCCTCACTGCAGGTCCCATTACCTGTGGCAGCACTGCTGTATGCTCCTCCCCATCCTGTGGCTTCAAGTGCAGTAGCCACCTCCTCCACACCTGGGTCCTGGACCTGTCCAGGGGCACCTCCCGAACAGTGGCCATGGTGGCTGGCTCCCAATGACCAACACTGGGTTGGCCAGCTCTATTGCTGACCACTGAGCCGCCCTCCCCGCATGCCATCTCTGCTTGATTTGGCAATATGGCGCTCGCAGCGTGGCTTCCCCATGTGCAGATGCTAAGCGGTACAATGCTGCCATTCCCTATGGCGCTGTCACTGAACAGCATGATAGAGAGCACCCATGCCTGATGCATGGCGCCTAGGGAGCAAATATCAGGCACAGGGTCAAGGGTCTCTGGCGCATGGACACGCACAGCCCCATTGGAACCCAATGTATGTAGTGCAATTGGCTGCCTGTGTGCCACCACCATTAGCGGCCTACAGCGCAGTTGGCCCTGTGCGCCGATGATGGGCCAGTGCCACAGCGCCATGTATTGACCATCGCTATAGTGTCACTGGCACAATGGTGGCCGTGCCCTGCATTGCCTACTGTGCATAGCAGTTCTTCCAGGTGTGAAAAGATGGGCATGGACGGGAGGTATAAGGAGAAGGTGGCTGCCATCAGGGCAGCATGACTGCAACAGGTGGGGATGGCTGGAGGTGATACAGCTGAGCCCACAGGAGGAGACAGGCTTGCTGAAGCATGCAGCGTAGTGCCATTGAGGGTGTTCGGTGGTGGCTTCCAGCAGGCAGGTGGTGTTATCACTGCATGGTAAGTCATGGTCTGTCTATGGGTGAGGCAGGGTGGGTCACATGCCACAATAGCGACTTTGCTTTCCCTTAAGCCTGAGAAGCATCTCAGCATGGGTCAGCAGTGGTGGGCACATCCAACTGAGGACAGTCAACTAGAGCAAGAAGGAGGGCCCATCCACCTCCACAGGTATACATTGATCAGTGTGACAGTGGGGCCGCCTGGCTGTCCACACTGATGTTGTTGCAACAGAGTGCGGAGAAGCCCTGCCTGTGTCCCTAGCATGCGGCATCCATGGATGACAGCATGCCGTGACTGGGGCAGTGCAGAGTCCGTGCAGATGTATGCACTGCCGCCATGGCCAGTGACACGTGGTGTGCCATGGGATGGCCACACAGCAGGGACACATCACGCCCATGGCTGTGGGTGATGCCGCTCGGAGCACCAGACATGTCAGCACAGTCCCAGCCTGTGCCTGGCCAAAGCACCCAGGGGGCAGCACTGGTGTTTGTTCAGGACAGTGGGACTGCTGCGTCACTGCAGCAGCAATCCACTGATCCCTTGGAGCGGCAGCCAGAGGGGCAACATCAGCAGTGTTAATGGGCTTGGGGGTACAGGGTTCAGCGTGGCATCTGTGCACTGCCTGTGGACATGCCAGAGCTTGGTTCTGGTGCTGGCGCTACCCTCAAGGGTGCTGAGCATCAGGGCGCTCGCCCTGAGAACAGGATGCAGAGAGGCAGATGACCTTTGAAGGACAGACACCACCTACTGCAACATCGGTCCAGCAGTAGATGTGGCTTCGCGATGTCAGTGGATGCACTACACGTGACCCCCAGGAGCAGGCAGAGGAGCATCACCCAGCAGGGACACCGGTCTGATTCGCAGGATGGACCATTTCAGCGGGATGTGACCGGCTGCCATGACGGGCATGCACAGCATTCCTGCTGTCACTGGCCAGGCACACAGTTGGTGCTCATGCGGGAACACCAGCCAGTGACTGTCCCCCCATTCCGGGCGTCGAGAGACTCCTCCCTATCAACACGGAACCTAGCTGTGGGCATCCCGAGCAAATTTGAAGCACACGTTTGGTAAAGATAGATCCAAAGCACAGTCGTGTTCACACAGTGACCCTCTGGGGACCCAAGCCACCCATGACCCACTGGGCAGCTTGTCATGCTGGCAGGTCCTCTAAGGGCGCCGCCCATCCATCCATGGTGGCAGGCACTGTGTCACATGGCAGACTATCTCCCAGCACCGTCTGGTTGCACTGTGTACATTGTGTCTTTCAGTGGGCGTACACGGGTGATACCACCCTGGGGACACACAACCACCTACACACCTCCAGCTGCTATCCGCAGTTAAGTGTGCATGAAACAATGCACGCACCATACACAAATGCAATAGTGCTCAACATCGACACACACACAGGACAGGCAGTGGGTGTGGTGGCCTGTGGACATGTGTGCTAGGGTTGCCGTTCTAGATTAGGTACGCACCTCTTGCCCTCTGTGCACATTTAGTGTGTTGTGTGTAATGTGTGTGTGTGTGGTCACTCCATGGCATGTTAATCCTCACCCATCCTGGTTGTGCATGTGCTTCTGCGACGCCTTCCACTTCCTTGATGCATGCACCCTGGTGTGTGTCATGCATGTTTGTGGTTGTGCCTTAGCCACTGGTGGTTGCATGGCCCCATGACTTACCAGGGTTGGCTGAAGTGCTCCTCCGTGATGGTGTCTCGGTGCAGCTGTGCCAGCCGGATCAGTCAGAGGTCCCATCGCCCAAGGGGGGGCTGCTCATCACCATCATCACCGGCGTCTTCCTCATCCCCATCGCTGTCCCGCTCTTCGACCTGTACGGCTATCCCACATTCGTTGGCCATGTTGTGCAGGATACAACAGGCCAGGAAGAGCCCACAGGCCTTTGAGGGGCTGTACTGTAGGGCACCACCGGAGGTGTCCTGGCAATGGAAACGTGCCTTCAGAATCCCGAACACCCACTCGATGACATTACATGTGGTGGCGTGTGCCTCATTGTAGTGTTGCTGTGATGGGGTCACAGGCCACTGGTAGGGTGTGAGCAGCCAGGGACGGAGTGGGTATCCACTGTCACCTGTGTGTAGAGGGTGGAGGTTAGTTTGGTGATCAGCATCACCCTGCCCCGGGCCATGTAGGCCACTACCCATGTCACCTCTGGCCATGCCTCTCCAGGCCCTATGATTGTCCATGTGGTTTGCGTACTCACCCACTAGGTGGCCAGTGGGGATGTCTCCACTCTCGAATCTGTGGCACAGTGCTGACTGGTGCCAGATGAAGGCATCGTGTGCTCCCCCAGGGTGCATGGCACAGACATTGATTATGCGTCCCCTGGCATCACACACCCCCCGCAGTTGATGCTGGCATAGTCCTGCGATTGATGTATGCGGCCCCCTCGGGGCCAGGTGGTGTGTGTATAACCACATGGGTGCAGTCTATTGCCCCTAGCACGTCACGCATACGTGCTACCCTGTGGAACTCCTGTATGTTTACTGTGCGCTCCGCTGGTGTGCTGGGAAAATGGATGTACTCCGCAGCATGTGGCAGCAGTGTGCTGAGGAATTGGGTGAGGTGGCATGACGTGGCCAACTGGGTTATGCCTTTGGTGTCCCCAGTTGGTCTGTGGAAAGTACCCGTGGCGAGCAAGCACATGCAGGCTGTTACTGTAGTCTCCACTGACAGGGCATGGCTCGGTCATGTGGGTGCCTGCATCACATCACTGCACAGCTCACAGAGCCACCTCAGAATTGCCCTATTCAGGTGGTACCAGCCCACAATCTCACTATCACTGTACAGCTCGTAGCTGGTCGAGCTTGGTACTGCCTGTTGGGGGGCATACCACCGACAGGCCCTTCCATGGTCATGCCCCCCTGCCGCCTGCCTTCTCACCCCCCTCATAGCGGCCTTCATCTGGAAGGTGGCACTTGCCATGTCCCTGGCTTGTGTTCACCCCCCGGCAGCTGTTACTGTATTCCCCCCGCTGTCCTCCCTGCTACTTCCCCTGCACTGGGAACACCTGCCTGTGGTGGCCTCTGTACTGTGTGGCACTTCCCCCTTCTGCACTGGCTGTGGCTCCCCACACCTTCCCTGTGCCTGTGTGTTCAGGGTGCCCTTTCCCCTGGCCTGCCCTGTGTGTCCCTCCTGCCCTGTCTGTGTGGCTAGAGTTCTGCCTCATGTGGCTTCCCTGTCGCGTTCTTGTGCCTCTCCCTTGCTCCTTTTTATTTTGGCTCATTTCCACTATGGCACAACTTCCGCTTGCTCCCCTATTGCGCATGGCGCAAGTTGTTGAATATCGCACTGCGCCATTTATGCATGGTTCCTCCCCCTTCAGTTGCGCATGCCTTCATTATCATTGCGCTGTTGCTCAGCATGATTATGGGGCCGCAACTGCCTCCTGCTGAATATCGCAGAATGGCGCAATTTCAGACTTGCGCAGGCGCAATCCTATTGCACATGGCTCAACTTTTTTGAATATCTGGGTCTAAAGATTTAAGCTTTTAAAAAAGTTGTTTGTGTTTTTGTCAAGTGTCAAGATACCAACAAACTCTCCTCTCTACACCCAAAATGCTTCTACCACTGCAAAGGAGAAAGTGAAACTAACTGCTTTTCTGACTCACTTCCTTCCTGTATGGCTAAAGCGTGTGACTTACTGTACTGTAAGCCATGTGATGTGTGGGCGGGCTGCCTATATTGTTGTCACTTCACCTTACTTCGCGTTAAGGCGGAATGGCAATACAAAGTCAGAATGGAAAGGTGAAGTGAATATTTCTACAATGGTCACTTTGCACAGCATAATGATAACGCGAAGTGGCTACTTCGTGCCCAATTCGCCGGTGGATTTTAAATTTGCTGCATCTTTACTCACATTGTCATCCAGGTACACAACTCACTTTCTTGCTCTTAAAACATCATGTACTCCAGCATAGCACAACATGTTCATGAGCACAGTATTGTTCAGTTTCCACAAACCCCTCCCCTGACTAATTCCCTCCCCCAAGGTAAGTTGAACCTTGACCATAAGATGGTCAGATGTTTGCATGGGAACTGTTATAGCTTGCACACACTGCAAGGTTGAAGAAGAAAAAATATGGTCTATTCTTGTGACCAACGCAGCTTTATAAAAGGTTTACCCCTAGCGGCATGTACATGGCTATAGGTGTCTATCATTCTTGTTTGCTTGAATATTTCTTGCAGAACATTAGTGTCACAAAATGTTTTGTGTGTTTTTGCCCTTCTATCTTATCCAGTCAGTCCACAGTTAAAATCTCCTGCCCAAATGTGAACAGAAAAGGTTTTATGACAGATAACAGATCCACCCCCCTTTTTAAGGCTGCAGTAGGTGGAGCTTGCAGATGTTTTGCATCTACAAAAGGAGTGATGTCATACTTTCTGTCTGTGGAACTGATTGAAGGTGTAAATAGTCTCTTCCACCTTACCCTCCTCCAAGCAATGTTTTCTGCCCTCAAATAAATACGCCTTTATGTTAGACAATGATTGTAGGGTACTTTTCTTTCTTAAATGGGTGGTACAAGAACTGGAACCTGAGTAGTGGGAGGCAGCATTAGTTTTTTTTTTTTTGAGTAAGATCCACCCCCTCCACCCAAGAAGCTCCTAAAGATCCACCCCCAATTTTTTTTTATTCATGTAGGAGGGGTAAGAGGTGACTCTATTATGCTAAAATAAGACACACTAGTTTGGGACCTGTATCAAGCAATAGAACAAGTCTGTGAAGTTGTGGAGCCCCTGTATATTATTAAGGACTAGAAGAACAGAAGATATTTAATGCCTTCAAACTGACTTACAAAACCTTTGGAACAAATGATTATCAGAGCCATCTGGTCCTCAGAAGGAGACAGCAAGTGAAACTATAACTCCCAACCAAAACATAGACACAGCATTTTAATTTACAGTAAGAGCCACATGCTTTTCTTAAACATTTATATACTAAAAACATAACTTTCAGCTTTTGGGATTAACAATATTTGTTTACCATATTCAATATATAGTGTATATATAATTTGTCTTTTTAGTAGTTTCAAAACTTTGAAAGCATGGTGTTAGTAATGCATTTAGAAATACATTTTTTGATTGTCTTTAAGTTAAACATGCAGTTTCACGTCAGGGCACCATTTAGGGGGGAGGGGGTTCAAATTATTTTAATCCTGGGCACAGTACTTGATAAACACAAACTTTGATGGCAAAGTGTGTTTTTTCTTTTAAGTTTTAGAAGTATGTATTAGAAAACATTGAACAAGAAAACAATTGGTGATTTTAAAAGCTGTTCTGATCAGACCTGATATTAAAAAAAAATCTCAGCTGTATGTTTTTTTTCATTTTATTAGGGACACTAGAAACAGGATGTTAACATTTACTCCCAGGAACCTGTTAGTCAGGTTTTTTATTGCATCATGTCCCAGGCAATCTTCCCAGAGTGCAGTTTGTCAGAGCACATGTTTGGGGGAAGGGGTTCAAATTATTTTAATCATGAAGCACTAGTTTTAGTAATACATTTAGAAATACATTTTAATTATCTTTACAGTTAAACATGCAGTTTCATGTCAGAGCACATTTTTGGGGGGATGGGGTTCAAATTATTTTAATCCTGGGCACAGCACTTGGTAAACACAACCTTTGATGATAAAGTGTGTTTTTTAATTTTTGTTGTTGAAGAAATAGAGAACCCCCTGTTGTGGTGGTGCCAAGTTTAAAATTAGAAATGCTTCTATGACACATAATGGGACAGCACACATCTCATTTCAATGGAGTAAGCAGGCCTCCTTCATTTTCCATTTATGTGGGTTCAGTGATTACCGATGGCATATCTTGTGATACTAGTGCTAAGACAGCTCTTATTGAAAATATAGGTGTCTAAATACAAGATGATAAAGAGCAGCTACAAAAATAACATCCATGTAGAATTCTTACATATTTGTTTAAGATGCCAGCTCAGCATCCAGCTATTAAAATTCCCAACTGATGTTTTACACTTTCTGCATCCTCATAGTACTGTGCAGCAATTTGTTAATTATAATTTAAGTTCTGCCAATGTGTATAATAACCTGGCAATGGCCTTCCATTGATTCAGTTCTTTTAATTACATGCCTACTGTACATTGCTTTGGCATACAATTGCTAGGTAACCATAATGTCACTTGTTACTCATTCATTTTTTGGCTCCTAAATGGCAAAACAGTCCATTATACACACTTAAAACAGGCATTTAAAATATGTTCTTTTCAGGCTAGAACAGGAGACAAGATCAACATGAAATTTTTTTCTGTTTCAAAAATGGAAGCTGCAGTCCCACACAACTCTTGCCCCCCCACCCCCAATTGTTGTACCTCTGCATGTCTCGTTGGTAGAATGACTGATCTGTGTGTTTTTTAATTTTTTTTTATAACAGCCTACTGTCTAGCCAGTGAAGAACCACACATTGCTCCTGGGGATACTTAGCACATCCCAAACCACTGACTGTCATAATTTACATTAGTCTGGTCAGAAGAAAGGTGCTACTTCTTTTTATCATTAAATTTAAAAAAAAGAGAAAAGACCTAATCTCTTGAAACAAATTTAAGAACAATTATTTTGCACTTACTTTGAGGCACATTTTTTCAGGCCTCCTCTTTATAATCAGAGCTGCTGATGCCACAGTGAAAACTTTGAAAAAACTAATAACTTGGTACAACTCAGTTAACATTTTAAATATATTCTGTAGATTTGTCCTGACTATCTTTTATTACAGAGGAAATTTGGATGAATATATGATCTTTATCTGTTAGAATTCATCTGTCTCTGTAGCTGACTGTCTACTACAAGTCATAATGTTATGTTGTGACAGCACAGTCTGCTGTCATGGGAATAACTGTGATGTCACAAGCCATGCATTATGACCTCAGGTAGGGAGAAAGCACCAGGAATACATAAACACTTCAGGAGCAGCGGTCCTCTTTTCATGCAAATGGCCTCAGTAAAAAATAATGGGGGGAAAATACAGAAGTAATGTGAAATATAAACTGATCTGTGTCTAAATATTATGTTTTCTTTCACTTATCCTGAAGGCATCAGATGCTCTTTAAGACTGGCACTCTGCTTGGGGGAGGGTGCTCATTGGAGCAAGGTGGCAACATGTATGTTACATGCATGTTTCAGTACTAAACTATAACACAATTGCTTTCATTGTTTTTCCTGTACTATAACTGTTTTAAGACATTCCAATACATGCTTAAACCCATAGGCGATTACTGACAGCAAAATAGTGCTGTTTGAAAAGTTTTTCAACCCAAATTAGTGAACTTGACTGTGACTCTGGGGCAGTTGCCTCTCCAAAGACTGTCATGACTATAACTTCTCCCTCTGTCTGTCTATCTGTATGACTATCTATGTAATTATCTATATTTCTATCAATTGCATCTAGTCCTATTTTTACCTACTGTATATGTAAAATAAACCTGCATATCACATTTGCCTGCACTCTGAACACATACTTATGATACAGTACATATTTGTACTCCACTCCTGTATAGACCTCATACTGTCCTGATATTCAAATTATTGCAGACATAACTACCTTAACCTTATCAACAGCAACGTAAAAACATAGAAGATGACAGCAGATAAGGACTGCAAGGCCCATCCAGTTTACCCATTTATTTTTCTACCTTATGGATGTGCCATTGGCCTTTGCTCTGTCAATGGCCTAGCTATTCATACTCATCTGTATTGCTCTCTTATGCCTGTCCCAGCCTGTTTGAAGCCCTGCACTGTATTCATATCCACCACTTCCTGAGGTAGGCTGTTCCATGCATCCACCACCCTTTCTGTGAAAAATAACTTCCTCACATTATCCCTTAATCGGCCTCCCTCTAATCTCATGCTGTGTCCTCTTGTCCTACTATTTTTCTTATATTGAAACATGTTAGACTCTTTCACCTTGTTAATGCCTTTAAGGTGTTTGAATGTTTCGATCATATCACCTCTCTCCCTCCTTTGCTGTAGAGTATACATATTGAGCTCAGTTAATCTCCATTAATCTGTCCTCATATGTTTTCTGATGCAGTCCCTGCACCATTTTGGTTGCCCTTCTCTGGACATGCTCAATTTGGTTAATGTCCTTGTGAAGATCTGGCCTCCATCACTGCATGCAGTACTCCAGATGGAGCCTAACCAGTCTCTTGTAAAAAGGGATTATTACCTCCCTTTTCTGATTTATGATACTCCTACTAATAAACCCAACATCCCCCTAGCTTTACCTACTGTTTTAGTGGCCTACTTGGATGATTTCAGGTCGACTCCTTATAAAAGTTACTATCACATTTTCTCTCCTCATGAAGTCCGTCATTACACCTGACTGCCTGACATCAACACATTACTTAAGTATAACTTACATAACCACATGGACAAACCCCGTTTTTCTCTATAAAACTGTGTAAATAATCCCAAGTCTGCACATATGCCAGCCATTACGTTTTCATGTACTGCCACCTATTCCACCTGTCAAACTTATATTGTTTACCATTCTTTCCATTGAAATCTACACCTTCATATCTTTTCCTAATAATGTGTCTGCCTTCCTTAAAATGCAAAATCAAACAAATCTTACTAGTTAAAAATCATTGTGTTGTTTCTCCATGTCTTCCTAACAGTTCCACACAACCTCACTAACTTCATTATGCAGCTGTGGTGTATCTGACCAGAATTTGTTTAGTCTGTGGTGCGTATACTGAAATCACCCTCCACTGCCTATGGTGCTGTGTGAAGTCAACTAAAAGAACCCTACCTGGGCTGATGTCAAGCACTTTGGTGATTAAAAAATCCCACCCTGAAAACAAAATCCCCACCCCCCACACCGCTCGTGTGAAGTGAAAAAAAATCAGGACCCCAACACTATAATTTTTTGGCATTTTCTATATCATTCACAGTATAAAGGCAGACATCCTGCAAACATGTAGGAAACAAATATCCGCACCACACAGCACTGGACCAATATGCAGCATTTATTGGAAAAAGATTATAAAAATGCCAAATGCCAAACACCACAAACAACACCTGGTTCACTGAACCTCTACTGGTTTCGCAACATATGCGCCATCAGGAGGCTCATGTCTGCTACCTGTTCCTTGATATATTCCGCACACACTGACCCCTTGGAGCAGTTTTGTTTTTCTGATCCTGCAAACATGCAATGTCGATTTGATAATCCTTTAGCACCGAAAAGGTGACTAAATGTCTACGACCATTTCTAACACTATTGACATTAAAAGTGGCAACATTATATGTCGGTGGTTGAGACATTTAGTAAGAGTATTGTCCAAATAGCTTTATCCTCAGTGTAATGCATATTTCAATCAGGTTACAGTCTGTTTGCCCAATCTCTGGCTATGTCTGGGCATAGTCTCAACATGTTTTTGTTTTGTCCTAGCTGCCTGCACCTTAATAGTTGTAACATCATCTTCTGAATCATAAGACAGCCCTTTTTGGGAGGAAATCATAGAGGATGATGCTGAATCCTCCCCTCGAGCAGAATCATGAGGTTGCAGAACATCATAGGCATCGGAAGGAGGCACCATCATCTGAACTCCTCCCATGTGCTGCACCACAGCTTTTGGTTTTACAGTTTTCAAGGGACTTTTTTCATTGCCACAACTGTAGTATCCGGTGGTGGCATGACCTGTAACCTGGACTCATGAACCAACAAGGAAGAGCAATCAGTAGTGGGCTGAGCCGATGTCGAAGCTTCTGTCACCTTCATAGGTATCTCTTCCTCCGTACTAAGATCCGGGTCCAAGGCATGTTCTACCTCCGCCACGTCACATGCATGGAGGAGGGGGTACAGGGAACTGATTCAGCACCTAACTGGTAAGGAATGGGGTCAGTATCTGGTATCAGCTGTTGCCCCTGTGCTGCAGCTCTATTCTGTTCACAGATGGTCCACTGACATGTTATACTGGCATTTGGGGCTTTTTCTACCATCATCTTCTAATTAGGTTGGTCAGTCCTAATATGTGTAGCCCATTCACAGTTCCTGAACCCATGACCCAGGAGCTGACAAAGATTGCACGTCTGTTCATTTTTGCAGTCACTATAGGTGTGCCCACATTCCATGCACAAGGTACATTTGATCATGTTGCATGCCTTACTCAGGTGCATCTGAGACCCACAAGGAAAGCAGGTCTTCAACTGACCTTGATAGAAACAATGTCCCCACTCAGCACCCAAGAAGAAAGCACTCAGGACGTGTTTTGGGCCCTGTGGGCCAGATCATAAACAGACTTTAAATTTACAGCCCCCCATCCCAATGTATTCATCATTAAGGATTGGGGAAGGATCTCCCAGAACCTCACATTTCTTTTGCAACCAGTAGCGAACAACATGTACTGACAGCCCCTCATTCCAAAATAACACGTAATGGGGAGAGCCCAAAAGGGAATCCATAAGGCCAAATGGTGTTTTTCTCATACAAGACCCAGAAATGATCAAGGCCCATTGAGGTCTTGAAACTAACATCATAGACAGTGGCCCCCAACATGTGAATGAATGTGTATATTTCATTAGAAAAAAAACCTTAAGAAGTCTTTTATGAGTGTCTTCCCAAAATATATCCTGTCTGGTGGGTGAGGCAAGCCTCCCAAATATTGGATATGGACAGCATTTTTCTGCTGTGCTGGGGTATTAGTAGAAAATATAGCATCTTGCCTAAGCAATTGTTTCCACAACAGTGAAGGTTTCACCCTCCCCAAAACATCCGTAGGAACAGGTGCAGCCTGATCTACTCAATATCCTCATGTACTGGCATCTACATGAAGTGCAGGCTCATTAGGAGGTGAATGTGATATGTCCTGAACTGGGGGGGTTTCATCAGTTGCTGTGATCAATATAGGTAGGACTACCACATGGGAGTTCATTGTCTCAACAATAGTCCGTGAATCCTGCTGTGGACTAATATCCTCCATACCAGGTACTGGCATGTCTGTCGAGTCTGGAAACCACATGCGAACCTCAGCTTTTGTCCAGCCTGCTTTTTTTAAATACAGAATCAACAGTCCATCTCTCTGGCTTACCAACCCCCATATAAACAGTGTCTTCCACCCGACGTCCTCTCCTGAACCCCAGACCCTCCACTGATCTATCTTCCACTCGCGGACTATCCACTACATTTTTTTTCATTTCTAGATCCCACATCACTGGCACAGTGTTTGTCCTGAATAGGTAAATCAGTATCAATGTCATCATTACTTACTTTGGTCATAATAGACTCGATAATCGATGCACAGGGATTTCCATCAGCCCGTCCGCAGCCTCTGGCCGCACATCTCTGTTTCATTTCCAGTTGCTGGGGCATAGCCCTCTTAGGAGCCTCACTCCATGTAGTTACTGCATCACACTCTATGTCAACACCAGTAGGTCTGGCTGGGACATCAGCACCCACTACATCCATTACCGTCTTCCATGTAGGAGACACTACCCTTTTTCCACCACCTCTTCCTGGGGTCAATAACACTAGCAACAATCACTGTTGCTGCTCAGAACTCAACGCTTGCACAAAGTCTACTTCTTTTTGCAAGCCAGCCACTTGCAAATCCACATACTCATCCTCAGACTGTACAGCAATATCTATCAAATCACTATCAGCCTCTGTAGACTGATTTCCAAGAACAATCTCCTGCACCAGACCCACAGAGAGAGAGAGATCTGCTCCCCTGCAGGTCTGCCAGCCATCTGAGCAAGGTCCACCTCATCAGCCATCTCTCACCAGTGCCCCCTACAACAGATTAGGGGAGATTTTTATTGTAACACATCAAATAACAAATATCAACAAACAGAATCATATAGAAAACAAATTCATACAAAACAAATTGACCGGAACAAATTAAAGAAAGGAAAGAAATTAATATCAATTTTGATAAAGCATCATTTCATAAATTTCAAGAATTTACTTATATTTGATAAAATAAGTGAAACCCTTCCACCAATTCAACACCGGCTGTGAAGAACATGACAAACGGTCTGAAAAAGAAACATTCCTAAATTCACTTGAGACTAAAATGCTCAAACACTCATGAGACATTTTCTTTTGTTGCAAGACCCATTGACATCATGCTTACCATAAGTAAAATCTAAGACAACAAAAAAAAATATTAGTGTCAGTATGATAGCTCGCTAAAGCAGATCCATATTTTCCTACAACAAGAACATCATATGTTAAGTAGTTAAGCCAAGGCAAAGACCATTTTTTCACCAAAAATGTCCATAAAGCTTTAGCATAAGAACAATGCTATAAAAAATGCTCCATGAATTCTAACTGAGCTATACAAATAGAATAATGGATAGTTTAGAGTGTATTACCAGTCAGTAATACCATCGAGAGGTTCAGAACATGTAAGAACCTCGAGAGTGATGCTCGAGAGGTTCCTACATGTCCTGAACCATGAGATGGTATTCTGACCGGTAACACACTCTAAACTATCCAATATTTTTTTTTAATATATGGATCCAAGTTCTTTTAGTCTGCAGTCAGCTGCTGACATAAAGGATTGTGTCAGTTGTAGCCGACTGCAGCACTGCCTCGCTCAGAGTGTTTCTCCCTCGCCCACTTGCCCACATAGAACACTGTCTCACTCCATTTCTTTGTGCTCTGCTGGCTTACACAGACGCACAGGGCAGTAAAAAAAAATACCTTTTTTTCTTTTTGTTGGGGGGGGTGCAGGATCAGCCAGATAAATCCTTTTAAAAACAAGAATGGGAACTGCCATGGACACCACACTCTCACTAAGTGAGACATGACTGCCATGTTTTAAAAACAGTTTTGTCTGCCCACAGAGAGAGAGCAGCCAATCATTGGCTGCGTTACTCAGCGTCAATGGTTGAGTGACGTTTTAAACGTTTACTGATTTGTGGAGTTGTGGGCTTGCGCTGTTTAACTTGGCTGGTAATACTATTGTTCACGTCTGAAACGATACTATTATTGGATGTGAACGATAGTATTATCACTCTTGAAGTGTGGTATTATCACTTCCGAAGTGATAGTATTACAGGAAAAAAACTGTATGCTTTAGTAGCATATTAAATCTGTTATCCATATCTTAAACTCCATGTAAGGGCAGTTTCTCTCTGCTATACTCTTGCATTTAGCATTTCCTCATATATTTAATCTTCCATATACAGATAGCCATAGATTCTCCCACATTTTCTGTGGAATTCTTGAAAGGGCCAATTGGTGAATAATATAACCATTATCAACTGAGCGACAGTTTTTAAAACTAGGTTCCCTAGGGTAAAATCTATGCATTTTGTCTTGATAAAGAGTTTTAGTGTTATGAGAAGTAATGCAAGCCTTCATAATTGCCCATTTATACAACTTTTGAGCTGCAGGAATAAAATAGGAAGGACTATTAACTCGGGGATGTACCATGAGTGGAGATAAATAGAAAGGGAATTTTTCATCCAGACCTATGAAACCATCTCAATACTATGCAAAATAGTACCTACCTAGTATTTAAAAATAAAGAATGAAGGAAAACTACTGGTTCTATCATGTTAAGGGCCCCTGAATTAATGGTCAAATAGGTATAATGTCTTTTAATGGGGTTTAATATGGTACCCCAAAACATTTGAAAAAACAAACTATAGAGTTTTGTTTCTAGTTTTATGGGTAAAGGATACAATGTTGCCATGTATTGCAATATTGGTAAAATAATTTTTTTTAAAAGAGCAATACGTTTTAATTTTGTAAGTTTCCAATGTTTCCATCTATTAATTTTTTTTCCACCTTCTGCAGAACCAAATCCCAATTCACATCTGGTAAGTTTTGTGGCCCAAAAAGGATCCCTAATATTTTCAAAGGCATGGAGGATACTAAAATACCATGCCAAATGTTGTCAATGTGTATGCTGGACCCAATGAATAATCCTTTACTTTTATACATGTTTAAATTTGCATTTGAAACATTTTGGTAATGATCAATTTCTGTCAAAAAAATTGTATATGTTCTGGATAAGAAAAAAAATGTACAAATATCATCAGCATAGGCTTGTATGCATAAAGTCTGCGGGATTCCTACCCCTGTGAGCCTGTTCCATTTTGGTGGAGATCCAATGCAATGAAGAAAAGGATCAAGAGAAAAGACATATAATAAAGGGCTTAATGGACACCCCTGTTGAACACCACAATGAATCCATGGCCAACCTCCTTTTAAAAAAGGTCTAATAGTAAAGAAGGAGTATAATAACCACAACTGATTTATAAAAGATGTAGGTATTTTATAAGTTTGTAAAACTAAAAATAAATACTCAAGAGAGACATTATCAAAGGCTTTCTCTTGATCTTCTGCAATAATACAGCCTGATTGACCAGAATTATTACAATGATAAATTGCATCCCTTAAAGTCCTTAAGGCTTGTTGAATATTCCTATCAGTTAGCCCACAATATTGATAGGGTGAGATAAGCAGGGAGGCATATGCCTTTAACCGCATGTTTAACATGTGTGCTAATATCTTATAATCAGTATTAAGTAAAACTATAGATCTCCAATTATTAATCTGAGAGCAGTTTCCTTGTTTGTACAAATAAAATAATAATCCTTCAGAAAAGGAAAAATTGATAGTATTTGTCCTAAACCAATATGTGTAAGTCACAAATAGGCTCTTTACAATCAGATTACCAAAGGTTTTATAAAACTCATGAGGGATACCATCTAATCCTGGAGCTGTGTGAAGTTGTAATGATTTTATTGCTTGTGTGATTTCCATCGTGGTTATATGAGATTGTAAATTTAGAAGTTCTGTTGGGTAATCTGGAATTATAAAAGATAGTTAAAAATCTAGAATATCACAAGTCAAAATGGGTGTTTGTGGCTTTAAAGATTCATAATGCTGATGAATTATTGATTCCAAACCTTGTAGTGAACTAACTTCCTGGCCTTCTGGGGATTGTAAAGAGTCTAGTGTAATTTTATTTTTAAGGGGTTTGCATGCTTCATATGGGTCTCCAATCAGTGAAGTCTTAATATCAGTTGATAATAACGACCTAATGGACTTAGCTCTGTCAATTTCCATGATTTTCATTTGTTCTTTTACCATGTTGACCTGCATAGATAGATCACATCTAGATGTATTAGTCAGGGACATTAATCTATATAACTGCTGCCATATGGATAAATAGTTTTTTTTATCATTTCCTATTTTTTTACCATAACATATAAACCAACTCCATATATCAGATTTGGTGTCCATCCACCATTCCCCTTTATCTGTGTACAAGAATTCCACTGATAATTTTGCCTGAAGTAAATTTGTCATGGCCTTATTAATCGTAGATTCCTGCAAACCTTTAGCTTCTATTTGCCATGTAAAGGGGTTTCATTTAGTGAATTTAGTCAAAGATAAAAGTAACATTAAGTGGTCTTAGAAAGCAACTGGTATCACAGAGAAAGACCCCTTAGGCACATTAGAAGAAATAAAAATATAATCTATTGTAGTCGTATAAGCATTATGTTTGTATGTAAATTTGGGACCTTTTATGTGCAAAGAATGGTAATTTAGAAGATCAGCAGCATGAATTAACTGAGTCAATGCATTTGAGTCACAATATATTTTCTGTCCTGCAGCATTAGATTTTAGCTTATCCAAGCTACAATTAAAATCCCCACACAAGAAAATTGCATAGTGAGTAACCAACAAGGTTGTATTGTTTTTATAAGGTTTACTTTTTCTGCTTTAAGTTGTGGAGCATAAACAGATATAAATCTGCAATCCATATTGTTCCAAATTCCATCTAAAATCAAGAACCTTCCAGGTATTAAATTATATAATTTCCATAAAGTAAAATTATATGAATGGAAAAGAATCCCAACTCCATCCGCAGAGTCCAAACCAAAGGACGAGAAAGATGGACCCATACCCATTCCTGCTGAAACTGTCTAACTTGATCCATATTATATAACCAGGTTTCCTGTAATAGGCAAACATCAATAGATGAATTGTGCAGTAATTGAAACACAGTGCTTCTTTTGTCTGTATTCAGTATACTATGTACATTTAAAGAACATATCAAACCTGCTGCCATACAAAAAAAAAATTCAGGTGACCCAGCAACTAGGTTTTTTTTCTCTTTTTTTTTTTTCCCTTTATAATCCCCCTCAATTCTAGTGTTTGAGATTTGGTCAGTAACAGCATACTGTGAGTCTGAGTCTCCTATTTCACTTTCTGAATCCCCCCCAGTTTGTAAACAGGGCTGAATATGAATTTTGGTATTCTATTGGTGTGGGAGGGTCAGAGGAATTAGATTTTGAAAATCTGGAAGATCTCTGTCTAGGTAAAGGATCTGGAATTTGTAAGTCAGAGTTATCCATCAGGGTGCCAGTTGGGTCCTCATAACAGACAGGGGCAAAATTGCCTGTAGCAGGAGGATGTTGTATAGTGTCATTTAAAGTAGTGTCGTGGGCGACAGGTTCATCTAGAATAATCTTGGGATCCTCAGGAAGTTTTTTAGTGACCAGATGAGGAAGGAGTCAAAAGAGGGGGGTTGGGGGTGGGGGTTCTGAGAACCATTAGATGAATCAGGCTTCAAAATGTTAGATGCTGCAGAATCCTGAGCCTGTTGAATTAGCAGCTCTGAGCTAATGCAGAAGACTTTATTCCTTGCCGCCCAAGGGCAATCACTAAAACTGTGTCCATATTCCTCACAAAGATCACAACATGTATGGTTGGCACATTGCATAACACTATGACTGATCTCCCCACAGTTATGACATCGGGGTTTATCGCAGGTACT
Organism: Neoceratodus forsteri; assembly: GCA_016271365.2. NCBI lineage: Eukaryota > Metazoa > Chordata > Ceratodontiformes > Ceratodontidae > Neoceratodus > Neoceratodus forsteri. The sequence continues at coordinate 148,430,526 of CM028136.1, read as the reverse complement.
AGAAAGATGAGTGCGAGAACCGCACTTACAGCAGACCCGAGGCTGACCAGCATAGAAACAAACCCCATGATCACAACTTAGCAGAAATGAATTGGGAATATGCTCAATTCCAGTATCCCCTTGGCGAAGTTTTACTTTATATTTCCATCCTCCAGTCCAAAGGTGTTCACTGTCAAGGATAGCCTCTGGTTCACTCAATACTTCACATTTTTGTGCCGACCAATATGTTATATCTTCAACATGGACCCCCTCATTACGAAACATAATAGTTACATATTTTACCAGTGGTTTCGTTAATGGTATGACAACAAAGGGGGTCCATATTGGTGATGTTTTAACCAGGCTATAACACTCGCAGAACAGATCTAAAGCATATGCAGTGCAAAAACTAACATCATAATTATCTTCTCCAGAGATGTTTATAAACGCATAAACCTCGCTTGGAGAAAAATGTAGTCTGTCTTTCAACAACAGTTTTCCCACATAGTATCTCTCTGGTCTGTCCTGTAATCCACCTTTGTACCGAATGTGAACAGCATTCCTACATGGTGCTGCTTCTTGCTTAACTTTTGTAAATAAGTTAGATAATAGAGGGTTTGCATCTTGTGGGGTTTCTGTATCCAATGTGGGGCGAGTAAGGTTTTTATTTTCTGAAGGTGGTGAAATGATTGATTTGACAGTGTCTGTAGAAGAAGTTTCATAGGAATGTACAGTAGAAGGTAATTTAGGAAAATCATTTTCTTTTGTTAACAAAAAATCTGGAATTGAGCAAGATGTTACTTTTGGCTTCCATTCAGCTGAAGCTTGGGAAAGTGGAAAATCCCAGGAGGGGTCAGGAACCCATGTAACCCCTGATGATTGCGGCCATCCTGCACCAAATAATGCCTCCTGAGAAGACCAATCATCTGTGGGCTGAGAACCAGATTGCTTAGAGAAAAAAGAAGGGGTAGGAAAGGATTTGTCCACTGAAGTAGAAGCTAAAGGAACTGATGATGACTTAAGCAATAATGCCCGACAGGGTATGTGTCGTGCTGGGATAATGTCATGCCTCAGGTGGTTGGGCATGAGGCCGCAGGCCGAGTGTGTCCAACAACTGAGGCGTGACGTTATCCCAAATGACACACACCCTGGAGGGCATTATTGCTATTATACAATGGCTCCTTGTTATACAGAATAAAAAAATAATTTTAAAGATGTTTTTGTGTGGAAAAATATTTTTGTTTTTTAGAGAAGATGAAACAATCAATCAAAAGCTCAATAAAACACTTAATCAAAAGTTCAATCAAATGCTCATCTACAGGTTCACAGTGAGGCTGAGACTAGACCCGTGATGTTGTACTGGGATAACATCACGGGTCCAGCCCAAGACTGACCAATCAGAGTCCAGGATTTTTTCTTGCCATTGTATAATGAATATTATTCTGTTCCTTTTTCTCCCCTACTGTGCTATCTCTTCTTGGCCCTGGCAGCTCTGTTCCCTTTATATGTTTGCTACCAAAAGCAAAACTTGTAACTCCCTCCTGAGAATGGGATCAAGTCTGATAAATTATGTTGGAATCTGTATCCATGGCCTGAGGTTGCTTGAAAACAAACCCAGCCGTTTTTGAAAGGGCGACCTTTGAGTGAGGTAGCGCAGAAGTTTTTCATTCATAGAAGTACTGTACGGCGTTCGTTCACCGGGAGAAGTATCAGGAGTATTTATGACAGTTTTATGAGTGTCAGACTCTAGGCACACACCAAAGGCTAGTGTTACACATGCCAGTCCGAGACTCTTTGCTAGTTGATGAATCAAGCTCAATCACCGTGTTCTCTACCGAGAATGGCTAAGTCTGACTCTGGAGATTTGAGGAACTTACATACGAGAAAAGCTTGCTCTTGTAAGTTTTAGAAAATTCACATTCCGTAATTACAGAGGTATTTTTCATTTTTACAGCAGACTCAGATAAAACAGGACTATTATCAGCTGTATTTAAAACAGTTCCATTGGATGTTTTTTTTTTTCAGACTCACCCAGCCCCGACGGGGCAATGTTAGTGATGACTACGTCAGCAGGCTTCTTGACAGGCCTACCAGCTGAGCTGACAGGAGCTTCGTCAGAGTGCAAAACTAACATCTGTGTTTTTAATCGTATACTTTCTAATTTATGACGTTCCTGCTCAAACTGCATCAACCTTAGCAGCTCCTGCTGTTTTTCATCCAGTGCAGAAAGTAAATCTTTATCTTTAACCAACTCCATATCCATGCTTAAGTCATCAGTTGAGATATAAATATCTGTGATATCCTCATTTGAAGAGCTTGGAATAGTGAGTAGATTCTTATCTTCTGCCTCTGGCAAACTCAGAATAGGAGAGGAGGCCTGCTGTCCTTTTTTCCACACGTCTGCACCTTCCGGTGCTCAATGCAAAGTGGCCATCCTGAAATCAGACGGCAAGTCCCCCTACTGACAGAGTAGGAGAATTTCCATGGTGTCCTGGCCAAATTTCCCCCATTCACTAAAAATACCAATAACTGCTTAATCTGGTTCAGGTAAGGATTTATGCCATGTTACAATTTCAGTTGGTTATCATCTCTACCCCACCTCCCCCCCGTCACCCCTGAAAAATGGACTTCTAATCTTAGTGGGCCTACCCAGTCAACAAAATTCAACAAATAAATAAATTCTCCCATTTTGCCTTATGGATTTCATATAAATCCAAATCATTCAAAGGCCATCTTGACATATAATTGTAATACCTAACAGCAAATCAGAGTCCTTTTCCTGATAAAAGGCTGCCAACATATTACATTTAAATAAACAATAAAGTCACAAATAAGGAACTAGTGGCTTATGGAAAATCTACAGAGATTTATACAGGGATTTGATGCTGCCTCTACAGGGAAAATACAGGAAAATGAGGGCTTGTTACAGGAAAATGGTTATTTGGATCTGGGAGCACTGTGATGATTGTTACTAAACAGCCCTATATGGCACCAACAAGAAAATTACTTTGGTCATTGGTAGCTCTTCACAACCCTATCGGCTCTGGCTAGAGTTTGTTTTAAAAGGCTTCAAGTAAGCTGCTGAGTTTTGAATGAATGATATTAGGAGAGATTTTATCAAGATGAGATGGATTATCTTCGAGCATCATGTGACTGGTCCTCCGTGGGACTGACTGTCTTGACATAGTACAGAGGAAAAACCAGTTCATGAGAATGTTTCTAAGGTAGACAGGTAAACCTTGTTTTTCCCTCACTATTGTCAAATAGATTTGATTTGAATAATATAACCATTCTTAATTTCAAAGCATAGCGTTTTTATATTAAATGGCCCTGCCTGAAGATGAAGCTACCTTATGTGACTCAGGGGCATCCTGCAGTACCATTCTGCATTCTGTCATGACACATAGTTGATAAGGTGCAGATAACATGTGTCTGGTATTTGGACTTCAGTAGGACCTTTGAGTCTGTGCTGCATTAGAGTCGTGTAAAAATTTTGTAGGACTTGGGCATAAGGGAAAAATCTGGCAAGGTGAATAAGGAACTGGCTGGAATTGAGGACCCAGGGGTGGTCCTAAATAGTAAATGCTCAGAAGTCAAGCTGGTCACTTGTGGGGTCCACCAAGGCTCTGCCCTGGGACATATGCTTTTTAACATGTACATCTCAAATATTGGGGAAAGAGGGCAACAGCAAAGTATGTTTGTTTGTGGAAAACACCTAACTCTGTGAGAATGTCAACGGTGCAGAGGGAGTCAGAGATGTGATCTGGGATGCAGACAGTCTAGAAAGTTGGTCAAACATATGCCAACTCTAGTTTAATCCAAATCAGAGGGTTCCTCTTCTCTCTCTCATCTCTGAAGGCCAAAGGTCACCAGGGACAATGGGAAAAAGGACCAGTAATCTTGTAGTTCTGAGCACAATATAACACCCACAGCAACCAAAAATGTTTTACTATGGTTTCTTTAAATTTATTTAGCAAATTCAGAGTAATCTTCACCACCACTTTCATTAAATCCCAATGTTTCATGTGCCCTATAGCAAATTTTACCAAGGGAATGATCCTTCATATAAATAGTACAGATATACAGTTTCAGTAATCCCTTTTTTGTTTATTTTTAATTTTTTGTTTATTCATTCTCAGATTACAATACCTTTGAGCACATAACAGCTCTTTTACAAAAATGCCAAGTCAGTGGAAAGGGCGACAGACATACAATGGATGGTATTTATAACTTTTTGACAAGAAAGTATTTAAAATGACATTAGCATTGCAACTAGAATTAAAACTATGAATCCGTAGGAAATCAAAAATAACCTAATAAAAGGAGGCAACCCAAGGTACTTTATCAAATAGGTACAAGTAGACTTGGGTGAACAAAAGTTCAGGTAAGAGAAGATAAACAGTGAAAAGAAGGTGGAGGGTTAGAGGGGTGAAGTGAAAGAAGGACTGGGGAAGGAGGCAGGAAATAGGGCAGAGCAGTTAGGGTGAAAGCGGTCATTCGCAGAGAAAGGGGGAGAACTAGATACACAAGGATATGTCAATATTGCTGAGGTAGTGCCATGTCAGTTGAAATAGTTACAGGAACTATTAGCTGTAAGATGCTGATGAAGAGTGCCTTTAAATGGTCCCAATTTTGGTAAGGAAATGATATCTCCAGGCAGCGCATTAAACCATAGTGGCACTCTATATGCAAACGATTGGTGCCCTTGTGTAGTCCGGCATATTGGGACAGAGAAGAGTTGATTGACTGAGCTACACATGTGCTGGGAGCTGCAAGAAGGGTTGAGTAAGTTTGCAACACCAGAAGGCAGGAGCTGAGAAGTGCCTGTTTAGTTAGCAAGCAGGTTTAATAGTGAATCCTCCCATTTAGCTTAAGCCAACCTGTTTGCGAATACAGTTCACACGTGTGGGTAAGGCGTGCTGCTCCAGTAGGAAGTCGGCATGCTTTATTGAGTACCACTGATATTCTGCGGAGGGTAGAGGTGGAAGCTGAGCTGTAGATAACCAGACCATAGTCAACAATGGATACTATGAGTGTATGTATATAGTATGCACTATGTATGTATTACATACAGTATAGTAAATTCATTTTAATGTAGTTTTCAAACATATCATTTAAATACACTCAAAGCCCTATAAATGGCTTCTGTTTTGATGCAAATGCTTGTTACTTTCCATGCAGATACCTAGCTAGATTACCAGCTTTTCAAAAAATGCATATAGTTTAAACACAATCGAATACTGCAGTAACTTTTGCTTTCAAACAACTTCGTGTTAGCCAGCCCGGTGTTGCTGAGGGTTGAGGTGCTGGATGCCACACCTCACGCCACACTGGTGGCATGCGTTCAAGAATGAGATTGAGCTGCCAGGGGTCGGCAGGGGAAGGAAGAGATTGAGCATCTGGAGGACCGCTCTCCCTTCCTGAGGAGGGTTCCAGGGGAAGCACCACTCCTGAGTGGCCCCTGACCATGGTTGGAGGATGGCCAGGAATAGGCAGCACTACAGAAGTGGGGCAGAGCTGCGGTGGATGTCAGCATGTATGTGCCTAGATGTCAGTGCATGTCCGAGCTCCATGGGGGAAAAACAAGCATGGAAAAAAACTGCAGCCACAGTGGAGATCATGGAGACCTGCCCACATCCAGACAGTCAGACCTTCCTGCACCAGTACCTCCCATGCCTGACCCATCATCCTGGTAAGTCCCTCTAATTTCAGAATGGCTGCAGAGGAAGGGTGGGAGGGAGGGGGTGATCCGGGTGCTGGACATGCTTTGGTGGTCAAGGGAGGCAGGAGTGGGGGGTTCCGGACAAGGGAGTAGAGGCAGCGTCATGAGGGTACTGCAGAAGGATGCCCTAGGGCTGCAGAGCAGAAACAGAATTTAAAACAAAAACAAAAAACATCATATTCAGTTTAAGTGCACAGTTTTGATTGAACAAGTACAAATAACAATATGCACAGAAAATTTGATAGTGCACCCCAGATACTCTGTAAATTTGGCTTTCTAGGATATTTAGTAGGGACACGCCCAGTCGTTAGGGCAATAAGTCCCAATTTCATCATCCCTTCTTTTTGCAGAGGGCTGCACCCCCAATGCCCCCCTTTATAATTATTCCAACTCCGGGGGGGGTGGGTGGACCTAGAGCAGGGAATGGCAAATTTCCCCTTGTGGAGCCCTAATGATGGGTGCATTATGACAGGTGCCCTGATGGCTGGAAGGGTTAAAAGCCACTAGAAAGCTTCCTCCAAATATGCTACTGCATTTTCAGCATGGCTTTAGATGTGCATTTGCAGCAACCCAAGCATTTTTGCAAAACTGCAGACTTAAGGAACAACTGGCCTAGAAAGAGGAAATTACAGAGTATCAGGGGTGAGGTATTAAATTCCAGCCAAAACTATACACTTGAACTGAATATAATGTTGTTTCAGTTGTGTTTAAACCATATTTGGGTAATTTGTATTACAGTGTATGCTATAAGGGTACAAGGCACATTTGTGATTCCTAGGAATGCTGCTACTGTTGGGGTGAGATTCTGTGATCGGTTTGAGCACAACTCTTGCCCCTCTAGTCCAGTCTGACCTCCTGGAACATGCTATTGATTGCCCTCTGTACTGATACCCTCCAGGATAATAATCCAATCAGACCACTGGGAAGCTGTTTTGTAAAAGGAGATGTGTGTACCCTGTGAAATTTGTGAAGTTGCAAAATTAGGAAGAGGGTTCATAGCATGTTTGGGAGGTGTGTCCTCCTTCTGAGTACCCATTGGGCAGTACACCTGGCTGTACTATTTAGCGCTTTGCTACTCTGAACTGCGCTATGTAAATAAAGATTATTCTTAATATGATATCATCATGCCATGACATGGCAAATATACATACCTGATACAGTTCTTGGTAGATTTTCTTGAGAAGTTGGTGATCCACCTTGGCATCTGCACAAAATAAATTGATGAAACTATATTGAAATATTTTTAGTTGCTGTGGGTGTCAGTTTGTACTCGCACTACAAATAAACTAAAGTTTGATGTCAAGAAGCACAAGGTCATGAACAAAGGCGAAGGAATCCAGGAACTGAGTACTCAATAGATGGATTTAGGGTGACATAGACAACAGAGGAGAGAGACTTTGGGGTTATCATTAATGACAGCCCCAAACTGAATGTTCAGTGCAATAAAGCATATGGAAGTGTTAACAGAATGCTGGGATTCATAGAAAAGGGTTACACTAGTAAAAGGAGGGAAGGGATCATGCCTCTGTATATATTTTTATGTGGACCACATCTGGAGTACTGTTCCAAGTTCTGGTCCCCTCATCTTAATAAAAGACAGAGAAGGCAAAAATCATTCCAGCAGAGGATGAAAACAATAATTGTGGTCTTCAGGATAGTACTTATGATAAAAAGTTTAGGATCTCAAACATGTATTCCCTGGAAAACCATAGAGAGGCATGCATGATAGAAACATACAAGTTTCTACATGAGATTATCGGGGTAGAGACAAGGAGAGTTGCAAATTTTAACTTTGCTGGCAAAGTTAGTCTAGTCTGAGTCAGAACATGTCATGACCCCTCGCCAACACCAACCCTTTGGCACCCAACCTTCTTCCTTCCCCACAAGCCCCCAAAGTAGTAAGAAATCCTCTAAAAAACAGAAATCTATATGGTGGTGGTACAATCATGCTCACTCTACAGAGTACTGCAATAGAATGAATGATTTATGATGCACTCACCTACAGTACCACTTGATTGGTTAGTTGTCAGACAATTAGGTGTTATTTTTAACGATGCCTTTATGGACCTCAGCAGTGTCCTCTCCTGATTTTTTCATGGTCTCTGCCCCCTGCCCCCGGTCTGTGATGATCAGCAACAGGCTCCCCCCCTTTTACTTCAAAAAGGTTACTAAGTACAAGGCTAGAAAGTACATACGCAAAGTACTCAGTAAATCAAGATTCAGTGGGGACAATCTCAAATTTCTTGCCCTCACCCTTGAGGAAACGCTTACACCTCTTACCAAGATTCTGAACCTTTCTCTAAGACTTGGGCAACTCCCCCAAAAATGGAAACAGACCCTAGTAACTTTGGTGCACAAAGGTGGAGATAGGGCAGACCACACGAACTACAGGCCAATCTCCATTCCACCTCCTCTGTCGAAAGCACTAGAGCATATAATTGCAGATAAGCTTGTGGAATAGCTGGACAAATAGAATATTCAATGTCCCCAGCAGCATAGCTTTTGTAAAGGTCATAGTACTACCACTGCACTGTTAGAATTCACTGGTTTTATACATAACTCACTTGACCAAGGCCACCTGGTCGGTGTTGCCTTCATCGACCTGACAAAGGCCTTTGATACTGTGAACCACTCACTGCAACTCGGATAATTATCGCTTGTAGGGGTGTTGAATGATGTGGTCATCTGGTTCAAAACCTACTTAGAAGACCGTTCACAGCAGGTCAAGATAACCAATGTCCTGTCTGAAAGGAAGCCAGTTTGTTCCAGAGTGCCTCAGCAGTTTATACTGAGGCCCCTTCTATTCAGTATCTTCTTGAATAACCTCCCATGAGCCTATCAAGAACAGATTCTGCTATATGCAGATGATGCTGTGATCTACCCTAGTAACCCTGACCCTAATATCCTCCAGGATAACCTTCAACACAGTTTCTTGGAAGTGAAAAAGTGGTTCAGCACTCAAAAACTGGTGCTAAACTATAAAAAGACCAAATTGCTGCTTTTCAACAGTGCCCATAAGAAACACAAGCCCAAACCCTTGAACATCACAAACTGCACTGGCACCCTGCTTGAATAGATCTACCCCTTCAAATATTTAGGGGTCACTGTTGCTAGCTCACTCGCCTACTGGCAACATATTGATAACGTAGCCCAAGCTGTCAACATAAGGATTGGCCTGCTCCACAGGCACAAGCATAGCCTGACTCCTGAGGTGCTAAGAATAGCAATTTTCAACTCCGTCATTACTATCATCAGCTATGGGCTGGTTGTTTGTGGCTCTGCCTCTGCTACATCCTTTCGCAGGATCACTGTTGCTCTTAACAAAGCATGCAGACTCCTTATTGTGGCTGCCTGCTTCACACACACATGTGATCTATATGCTCAGACTGGGTGGCTTCAATAATTTGGCCAGATCCAATATCAAATCTGCTTACTTGCCAAGAAGGCACACTTTGGATTGCTACCCCCTGAGGTCCAACAGCTCCTTAGCCTTTGTCACAGTACGCAACGTACTTGCAGATCAGCAACTCAGGTCTTTACTGTTCCCAGATGCTGCACCACCTTTGGTCAGCAGTCTTTCACTTATAGAGCCCTCCTCTGGCTCAACTCCCTGGGTAGGGACATCTCTGCTGAGTCAAAACTCTGCCCTTTCAAACACAAACTCCGGCAGCATCAATTAGCAAACAGTATATGTGACTGCCGGCCTTAGCAGCCTTCTGCTTATGTTATCTTTGTTCTTACATCGTTTGGCACATTAGCTCTTGATACGTCATTTCAAGCCTACCCTCGAGGCTTTCCCACTCCAACCCTCATCCCTGCTTCTTCCCTGCTCATGCATTTTCATGCCCTTCCCCTGCTCCTCCTCACCTTCCAACTTCCAACCCCCACCCATTCTCTTATCTCATGCCACCTCTTTTGCAACACTCTTTCCCTCCTTCCCCCTATGTTTCTCTCTCTCCCACCCATATTACTCAGTCTCCTGGGATTTTAACAAGGCCTGCTAGGCTTCCCCCTTCCCTGGCTAACCACTGCCTCTTCTCATAGAAACATAGAAACATAGACTTTGACGGCAGATAAGGACCGCTTGACCCACCTAGTCTGCCCAGTTCTCTACCTAGAAGATAAGCTGCAGATCCTATTTAACCAACAGTCTATTTCTTCCTACCCCCCACAAAAATTGCCTTGTGTCTGACCCATGCATTCTCAAATTCTCCCACAGTTTTAGACCCTGCAACCTCCTCAGGAAGGCTGTTCCATGTGTCCATCACCCAATCTGTGAAAAAATACTTCCTCACATTGCCCCTAAGCCGTCTCCCCTCTATCTTCAAATTGTGTCCCCTTATTATTGCCCATCTCTTTTTCTGAAAAATGCTACCCTCTTGGACTTTGTTGATTCCACTGAGGTACTTAAATGTTTCTATCATGTCCCCCCTCTCCCTCCTTTCCACAAGGGTATACATATTAAGCTCCTTTAGTCTCTAGTTGTATGGCTTCTCTTGCAGACTCTGCACCATTTTAGTTGCCCTCCTCTGAACTGCCTCCATCCTGTCTATGTCCTTGTGGAGATGGGGTCTCCAGAACTGGATGCAGTACTCCAGATGGGGTCTCACCAACTGTTAGTACAGGGGGGATAACAACTTCCTGTTTTCTGCTGGTGATGCCTCTCCCTATACATCCCAGTATCCCCCCCCAGCCCTCCTTACCGCCTTCTCACATTGCTTGCTAACCTTAAGGTCATCTGATATGATTACCCCCAGGTCCCTTTCCATTTTTGTTGTTGTTACTACCTCCTCCCCATTGTGTAATCTTCCCCTGGGTTTTTGTTTCTCAGGTGCATTACTTTGCACTTCTTTGCATTGAATCCAAGCTGCAAATACTTCTGACTATTCCTCCAACCTTGCCAAGTCCCTTTTCATCCTTTCCACACCTCCTTGTGTATCAACCCTGTTGCAGATCTTTGTGTCATCTGCAAAGAGGCATACTTTTCCTTCCAGTCTCTCTGAAATGTCACTTATAAAGACATTAAAAAGGACTGGACCCAGTACTGAATCCTGCGGTACCCCACTAGTAACCCCCTCTATCTTCAGAGTGGACTCCATTTACAATTATCTTCTGTGTCCTGCTGTTCAGCCAATGTTTTACCCAGGCAACCACCCTGTGACTCACTCCCAGGCTGGTTAATTTGACTACTAATCTTTTGTGTGGGACTGTGTCAAATGCCTTGCTGCTAAAGTCTAGGTAGGCCATGTCCACAGCTCGACCCTTGTCTACTACTTTGGTCACCCAGTCAAAGAAATCAATTAGATTCTTCTGACATGACCTTCCAGCTGTGAACCCTTGCTGCCTTGGGTCCTGTGCCCCACTGGCCTATAGGTACTCAACAATTCTTTCCTTCAGAAGTGATTCCATCACTTTCCCTACCACAGAGGTCAAACTGACAGGTCTGTAGTTTTCTGCCTCTGTATTGATCCCACTTTTGTGAAGGGGAATCACATCAGCCTTCTTCCAGTCCTCGGGTACCAAACCATCCTCTCATGATTTGTTAAAAGGGTAGTCAGTGGTGTCACTAGTTCTCTGCTTAATTTTTTTAAAATTCTGGGGTGAATTCCATCTGGCCCCATTGCTTTGTCCACCTTCAGTTTTAGGAGTTCTTTCAGAACCCTTTCTTCAGTGAAAGGATTGGGATTGACCCCCCTCTCCAGAGTGCTTCTGTTAATTGGATTAGGCACCTCCCTGACTTCCTCTTTTATGAATACTGAACAGAAGTATTCATTCAGTATCCCTGCATTTTCACTGTCACTCTCTGCCCAGCCACCATCCTTTCTATTCAGCCTCACTATCCCTCTCTTTGACTTTCTACGCTCCCTGATATACCTATAAAAGGTTTTATCTACCTTCTTAAACGGGTTGGCTATCTTTTCCTCAGTTTGTGCCTTTGCCATTCTGACTACCCTCCCTGCTTCCTTCTGCATTAACTGGTACAGTTCTCTGTCCTGCTCCTTCTGTGTTTCCTTATACTTCCTAAATGCTATCTTTTTCTCCCTAACCTTCACCGTCACTTCTTTTGAGAACCATAGTGGCTTTTTTTTTCATTTTGATTTGTTTATTTCCTTTACCCAAAGGTTTGTTGCCTCTGTGATGGCAGTTTTGATATTTCCCCATTGTTGCTCCACCCCTCCTTCTAGCCTGTTTGCTAATGCTTTTCAAAGGCACGCTTCCATCTTGCCAAAGTCAGCCCTCCTGAAGTCCAGAACCCTCACTTTAGTATGGCTTAACTCTGTAGCTGAGTTTATAATGAACCACACTGTTTGGTGGTCACTTGTTCCCAAATGGCTACCCACTTCTAGATCTGAGATCCTCTCACTGTCCAAATTTGAGAGTACGAGGTCTAAGATTGCTCCCTCATGAGTAGGTTCCAAAACTAGCTGTCTGAGGCATGCCACCTGAAGGGCATCAAGAATGGCCCTGCTTTTGGATGTGGCTGCAGCAAAGGTGCTCCAGTTAACATCTGGCATATTAAGGTCCCCCATCAACAGTATCTCCCCTTTCTCTGCCATCTTAAGTATGCCTTCTATCATGTCCTTATCCATTCCCTCCCCCTGACATGGGGGTCTGTATACAACCCCTGTGTGGACTGTGGTGCCATTTCCAGTCTCTAAGGTGACCCACGGTGCCTCCTCTCCTCCCTGTTTACTCTTTTGTTCAGTTGCTTTTATCCCATCACTTACATAGAGAGCTACTCCCCCTTTTCTACCCTCCCTGCCTCTCCTGTAGGTTGTGTACCCTGATATGTTAACATCCCAGTCATGGTTCTCCCTCTACTATTAATTTGTCTCCCTTCCCTCTCCCTTTGCCAGTGCTCCTCTCTTCTCTCTGTACTCCCCCTTCTTTCTGCACTTGCCCCATTTCCCTCCTTCTACTTCCCCCTCCCCTCATCTCTCTATCCCCATCACCTCCTTTGCAACTCTTCTCCTTCTCCTTCTCCTTCTCCTTCCCCCTCCACCTCCTGTGCAACTCTTCTCATTTCTCCCTCTCATTTCTCCCATCCCCCCACCTTACACCCCATTACTTTCTCTCCTAGATTTTGACAAGGCCTTCCAGGCTGCCCACTCCTGTGGCCCTCTTTACTGTTATATTGAGTAACATTCAGTGCTAATTTGATTGCTTTCAATGTATTCATTTTTTTTAAAGTATATTCTTGATGTCCGCTATTTATTTATCTATGGCTTGGATATCTATTGTATTTGGAAGAACAGAGCACCAAAGATTCCCCCCAGGATACTCACAGTACGTGACTGCTCCAATTTCATGCCAGCAAAATTTAATGACTACCTTAGTAGCCTGGACTGGAGCCCAATTAGACTCCTCCCAACATTGGATGAGGCCCTTGCCTACTACCAAAACTCACTCCTCAATGCGGCATCTCTCTTTGCCCCCTTCAAAAAAACTTTGTACAAAAGGAGGCTGCCATAAATGGATCTCCCACTCTGTGAAATCTCAGATGAAAAGATGGGATAAGGCTTGGAAGAAATTATGGCTCTCCCACCTTCCTGCAGACCTCGTTACTTACAAAACCCTAAGAAATAAATGTAAGCTAGACATCAAACTTGCCAAAAAGGAGTAGGTAACTCACCTCCAATGGTCCACACTGGGGAACCCTAAGCTTTTCTGGGCACAAATCAACAAACTGCTTAAGGGCAACTCCAAGGAGGCACAAGGTCAAATTAAGGTACAAGGACAGTGTAACAGTGATTTCCAGCTTATAGCCTCAGCAATCAACCACCACTTCACCAACCTTGATGCATACAAGGTAGGGCTACCAACACCCATTCCTGTACAGATCTTTGATGAATCCCACAGTCTGAACAGACCCCAATTTCACCTGAGGATGGTCAAGGTGAGTTAAGTCCATAAACTTCTGATCACCATCAAACACAAAGGCTCTGTGACCCAGATGGAATCAGCCTGAGGCTACTCCAAGAAGGTGCACTGTCCCTGGCCAAACCTCTGACCTGGATCATCAACAGGTCTTTACTTGAAGGGTACGTTCTATACCAGTGGAAGGCTGCCAATGTGGTCCCCATTTACAAGAGTGGCTCTCATGAACAAATTGGCAATTACAGGCCCATCTCCCTGCTGTGTACCCTGGCCAAATTGCAAAAAAGGCTAGTTTATGGGCAACTGAGAGACTACCTGGAGCTCCACCAAATCCTAGCCCCTTCACAGCATGGCTTTCAGGCAAACCATGGAACAGACATTGAGTACATCTACAGGCACTCAGCAAACTCACAGTGGACCTATTCAGAGCAATGGATGAGGACATGTCGACAGGTGCTATCTTCATAGACCTGTGGACCACAACCTTCTTCTTACTAAGCTTCAAGGCATTGAGCTTGATGCCCAGACCCTAAACAGGTTCAAGAGCTACCTCTCAGGCTGCTCCCAGAGGGTCATTTTGAAGGGACAGCTTTCCACCCATTTACCCATCAAAGAGGGTGTGCCTCAGGGCTCAATTTTTGGCCCCCTCCTGTTCTCTCTCTTCACAAATGACCTAAACCAGCACTGTGAGGATAGCTCAGTATTTCAATACACAGACGATGCTGTCATCTTCCGAGCCAGGTCCACGCCACATGATCTGCCCTCTCCTACAAGGGGACCTAAACACACTCGAGGCCTGGCTCACATCAAACAGAATGTTCCTCAACACAACAAAAACAAAAGCCATGCTGTTTGGTCCTAGATCCCTTGGCCAGGATCGGACCAATTCCCTAAAACTTACTACCCTTGGGGATAAACAAACAGACATAGTTGATAACATAAAATACCTAGGGCTAACTATTGACCAGGGTCTCACCTTTAAGCCCCACATTGACCAGGTAACAAGGTCTATCCACATCAAATTTGGCACCATGAACAGGCTAAAAAAGCAACTTATCCCAGAGGCTAGATGAGCAATCGCCCCCAGTGTCCTCCTACCCACATTAACCTATGCTGCCCCTGTAATTCAGGGCATGGCAAAGGGCAAGATTAGCAGCCTTCATGTACTGTACAACAAGCCACCCCTGCATCTCACTAGCCCAGCTGCAATGGCCTTCTTTTGAGGCTCGTCTACAGTATGCCCTGCTCTGCCATGCATACAAATTGCAGAGCCCAGCGGCCCCACCAAGCCTAACAGGAATAATCATGGCTCAGCCTAACCTTCGAATGCTCAGGACCTCAGGTTGGTCCCTACTGGCAATCCCCAGAATCAAGACTCACAAGGGGAGGCAATTCCTTCGCTCTCACAGCCCCTAAACTGTGGAACACTCTCCCACCTCTAGTACAGGAAGCCCCCTCACTACCAATCTTTTGCACTAGGCTTAAGTCCCATTTACTTGGGACAAGCTCATGCCGCTGTGAGAGTATAGGATAATCACCCCCGATCCTAATCACAACACCCATCCCCCCCTTCTCACCTTAACATACATTAAATCATGTCTTAAATCCTTAAATCTTTCAAGAGTTGCACTTATGGTCTTCAATTTGAATAATTGCCTGTACTGTTATCCTCATTATCTTGTCTACTTCTTGTAACCCTGTATCACCTGACTGTATGTATTGTATTGCATCTGGATCACCTGATTGTATGTATTGTATTGCTTCTGTTCCCCGGGTCGCCCATGAAAAAGGGACCTTTGTGGGCCCAGTGGGCCAACCCGGTAATCAAAATTCAAGAAATAAATAAATACCTTGTTTTGTATTTGTACTACTGACGTGGAACATTTGTAAATGAGCTGTATTGCTCAAAGGTGTTATAATCCAAGACTCAATAAATAAAAATAAATAAAAAATAAAAATACTGTAAGTGAGTACGTCCTCACCTAGTGCTAGATGCTAGTACTAATGGTGCTAGACAGTGGGGGGGGTACTTACTTGAAAGTGGATGATGTGATGGAGGTACTCTACTTAACTCATTCACACCACAAGAACCCTTTGAGATTTCCACCACTTGTGCCCTGTATACTCTTAGCACTGCATCCTGGGCCTTTCTAAGCAAAATCAAGCCATAATCAGTAGATCACAAACACATGTGATTACCTCTTGAACCATAAGTGCCACACACAAAGTACAAGTGGCAAAGTTGTTCAGCACAACATTATTTTTCCTATGGTGCTATGCAATCACTTGTAATCAATTTTGTTTGTATTTTATACTGGCTGAAATACCAAACAATTGTGGGATTTTTTTCAGATTTTTTCAAGGTGCTTAGGTGAGACTTGAGAGACAAATGTCAGCCATGCACACCATACCTTAAACAAATGCGAATCACTCCTAAACTATACGTAGTAGACACAAAGTACGAGCAGCAAAATTGTTCAGCACGAAATTACCTTTCTAATGGTGCTATGCAGTAAATTCTAAGCAATTTGGTTTGTTTAATATTTAGGTTAAAAACGCTGACTTCCTCAGATGTTTCCTGGCCTGAGTGTAAGTCAGCTGAGTACATCTACAGGAGTTATTGACCTGAGTAGCTATGCTTTCAGATGCCACCTACAGGCATATCTAGGCCTGAATGAGTTAACAGTGGGTGGTGTGGACTATTGTGTTAAACAGCTTATGTATTTTTTAAGAGAAGGACGACAAGTAGTTTTTCCATCACCGTGCTATTGCACACAGAAAAACTACCTGTATTGGCACTTTGCTGATGATTTTTCCAGCAGAGTTCCACCACGCATAGTTTTACTAGGTTAAGTTGGCAATTTTTCCAGTGAAGAATTACAAGAAGGGGACCTTCATATTACACAAAGTTGGGAAACTATGCTTTGTGCAATGCTTTGCAAGGTTCCGCTATGCCACAGCGACAAATTTCTCATCAACTGACGGCACAGCAACTGCACAGCAGCGCCAATTGGTGTTGTGCTTTCACTTGAAAGCAAGTATTTTCTGTAGGGGGCTTCGGCCCCCACACCTCCCATGTGGGGAGCTCTGCCCCTTGCACTCCCCAGTACTTAAGATTGCTAACTTCAGTCGGAGTTAGTTCAGGGATGGGGGCCAACACCTCCCCGGCACCAGTGTCAGGTAGTGGAGACCATCACAGTGACTTCCGACAATGTCGCTGTGATGGTCATCGCTGTAGAACTGATGCTGCATGGTTGGTATATAACTTTACAAAGTTTTCCAACTTCACACAAACCAAGTGGACATGGCAGAGCTGTTTATAATAAAAAGGACCATCATCACTAGAGAGCACAAATATAAATTAAATTGGGTAAGTTCAAAAATAGATGTGAAGTAGATTTTCTTCACACATAGGGTGATGGGGAGTTGGAATGGCTTGCTCAATAAGGTAGTAAATGCTTACAATTTGGTGGGGTTGAAGGTAGAATGGGATAGATTGAAGCAGGAGTTGTGTGGTTCAGGGAACCTAGTTTGGAGTAGTTGGCTAGTGTTTTGGGGGTCACTAGGTAGGATCAGGGTAGACTGGTTGGGCCAGGTGGTAGTTGGTGACTTCCCCCATACTGCTGACACCCAGATGCGGTGTGCCAGAGAGGGTCCTGCCACTGCTGCATGGCCTATGAGGATCAGACTTCTCATTATTGTTCTGCCAGGTAGTTTTCCTCCATTGATTTTACTCCCCTAGGTGGAGTGGGCATACAGTGTTGCACCTGATGCTCCTGCATTTTCTCAGGCACACAGAACCCTCAGCGGCCACCGCTCCACCTTTCCCAGTAATATACAATCTTGGATGCAATGCCCTTTGAGTTGCTAGTGGCCAGGTGAGCACCAGATTCCATGTTCCTCCCAACCAGGGAGGAGGAGAGCAGTCTGACAAATGCTCAGTCCTCCTCCCCCGGCCAACCCTCCAACAACTCAAGAGCATGGGCCATCAGCACAGCAAAGCTGGCCAGCTTATATTTCCAATATGAATCCAATTCAGGATCCCAGAAATGCCCAAATATATACACATGTATCTCAGTCTTGTATTCAATTCCTCTTTGAAGTATAAATTCAAACTATAAGAAAAACACGACAGGATGACTGCAAATGTGTTAAGTTCATGTTTTGAACACTTTAATATTTCTATGGCTTTAAACTTATGTAATAAAATGACTCCCTCGTAAGACGTTTCCTGTACAAATCACCTCCTGTCTTGTCCCTGTGATTTTCTCAAAACCAAAGAACCTAAGGCTTGGAATGGCATGTCTTGCTTCATTAAAATAACACAATAGGAGAGTCCATGTTACCTCTCCTAATGTTGCTCTTCTGTTCACCAACTCTCAACTTATAGTAAGTTGTCTTCCCATCTTCCCAATGTATATGAGATCACAAGGGTGTTTAAGGGAATTTAAGGATATAAATAACCCCAGTGATCTGGCAATTAATGAACTCTGTTGTTTTAATATTCTACCCTCTCTATGAATTCAGTTCTTTTCAGCTTATTATATGTGGATTAAAACAATGCACACATCTCCACATGGGTAGTTATCCTTGTATCCAGATCAAATAAAAAAAAATACCTCTCTGTGTTCTGTAGTATCAGATGGTCTGTATGGACCACTCTGTCCTTTAGGTTCTTGGCCCTTTTGCCAACCACTAGAGGGGGTTCCACAAAAACCTTCTATGTCTCTGTGGTGGCCTGAAACATTTTCCAGTGTTTTATGATCAATTAGCCTTCCCCCACACAGACACTGCAGTTTCTCTGGTCATTTATATACGTATGTGTTGTCAATGAGTTGAGATTTAACACCCAGTGAATCATCTCCCCTCCACTTTCTGTATTCCCCCTTTATAATAAATAATAATTATTTTACTTGAAAGGGTGAGTAGAAACATTTTTCTATTTATTAATACAGTGCATCTTCAATACCACTTCTGTAATGGCCTCCTTTATATACAAGTATCAGAAATGCATTTTCTTAGCCATAAGGTGCTGTTTTTGCAGATAGGGGATGTGGCTGAAGTGATCTTGCCCCTGGTGATGTCAGAAATCCTGTGATGTAGTCTCATGATGACATTATGACACTGATGTTCCCACAGTGTAGACTTGAATCATGGGCTTAGAAGACACCTTAATTCCAGTGCAAGTGTTCCCTAGTACTGAAAGACTCAGAGCCATGTTAGTTAGCGTCCTAAGAAGGGTAAGCTCTTGCTACCACAAACAGGCAGCTTCCTAGTCATAGCTCTATATGCACTTTTAAAATGATATCCTTAAGATAGAAACTAATAGGGATTTCATATTATGTTTACAGAATTATTTGTTTATGGACAAAAAAGTACACAAATCAGTATATACCTTATTTTTACACTGTAGATTAACACACTGTGTTGCAGCTCTGCAATAATTATCTGTACATTTTATTAATTGTGTACAGGCTTATAGTGGGTTTGAAGTGTTGCACTTAGTACATATGCAGGCATTCTTGTGTATGCTTCTTATAGTTTGAATTTCAAAGAGGAATTCAATACAAGACTGATTCTTTATGAAATGAACATGGGATATAAAAGCACTCAGTAATACATAGCAGTGATGGTGTTTTTGCTTGTAAAAAAGTACAGATATATAGATAGACTACTAGAACTCACTGAACAATTTTATGTTGCTTGCGTGCATGTGCAAGAAACATGTCGCGGCAGCTTGCTGCAAAAGCAGGTTGTGGAGGTGGAGCACTGTTGTGGCCAGTGCCCCCACTACCTTTTGGGGCTTGGCCCGCTTTCCCCAATGGGGTTGCAAGCTACTATTGACACTAGTTCAGCCAGCGTGCCACCACCTTGAAATGTTTTAGCCGCTGCAATCAGGGGCTGCCTCATCATTGCAGCATCAGCCATTCTGCTGCAATGAGGGAGCGACCCGTCATTGCAAGATGGTACCTTGCATGCCCCCGACCCAGTTTCAGAGAGGGAGCCCAGTTCTCATCAGCATAACGTCCTCACACCCAAGTTTCTGCTGTATGCTGAGGGGGTGCCCAATCCTTCTCAGCATCATGCCTCCCCCCACTTTCTTTGCCAATGGGGTGCCCAATCCCCACTGACTTCAGTCCCCCCTTCCCAGTCAAATTTGCTGATGGGGAGGCCACTCCCCTTTGGCATAATTTCTCCCCCCAAAATTTGTTGTCTGCCAAGGGTGGTGCCCAGTCCCCCTCAGCTCTCCCCTCCAACTGGTATGTGTCGACGGGGGTGTCCAATCCCCCATCGGCTACAGACCCCCAAACACTCAGGTGGCACACTGGGAGCCCAGCCCAGCATGCCAAAGTCCCTGGAAAAAAAAACAGTTCTGTGATGCTTTTTTTTTCAACACATGTAAAATAAGAAAACGGTCCCTCGTAGAGTTCGGCGGCTCCTCCTCCAACCCTCGCCCACCCTCTGCGCACCCTGCCTCCCCACACCCTCCTCACCCCATACTTACCTCCAGAGCCCAGTGCCATGATCTTCAGTGTACTGGGAACACGTCTGCACTCTTCAAAGCTGACCGTGAACTGAAGAAATGTCGGTAAGATATATAATGGCATAAATAGGGGTTTTTCAACTTTGGTGCATATCTTGGGCATTTTGGGGAATTTTGGCACCAACTTTTCAACATGGGGTTCTTGGGACCCCTCCTCATGAATTCAATCACTGTCATTGCCTTATTCGGTCCAGAAAGGTAATTTTTCAGTCACTGCTCGGAATCACCTTTCGGAACTGATTAATGAAATGACAGTGCCACTGCTCATGAGGTGAGCTCTCAAAAGGCCTATGTTGCAAATTTGGTGAAAAAAATCAAAAAAATGACTGTTTTACGAGTGTGCATTGTTCAGTTTCCACGCACGCTCATAACTTTGTGAATCTGTAATATTTTCATGCCAGATTTTCAACACTGGCATTTTTTCATACCTCCTTATGAACAGTACAGCTGTCATTTTTCACATCCTCCCCAAAATGAGTTTTCACACTTCTGATGCAGAATAGCACGGTCACTGTGGAAAATCAGTGTTTGGGACAGATTAAGAAAATGACAGTGACACTGTTCATGAGCAGAGGTCCTAAACTGCCTATGTTGAAAATTTAGTGATGAAAGACCATAAAATAACTGTGTTACAAGCATGCATTGCACTATTTCCACACACCCTTGAAACTTCGCAAATTGTTAATATTTTCATGCCAGATTTTCAACACTGGAATTTTTTCACACCTCCTTATGAACAGTACAGCTGTAATTTTTCACATCCTGGCCGAAATATGTTTTTGCACTTCTGGCGAGAATAGCGTGGTTGCTGTGGGAAATCAGTGTTTGGAACAGATTAAGATCGAGCGAGTGAGATAGGGGGAGTGAACGAGCTCAATAGATCTCTGTCGGGACTGCTGCAGATTTCTTTGTGGCAGAAAAAGGTGCCAATGCAGGCAGGAGCCCAGTACAAAAGGGTAGCCTGCAGCGCCGGGAGAAACGGAATGAGCAAGTGAGAGAGGAGGAGTGACCGAACTCAGCAGAGTTCTGTCGGGACTGCTGCAGATTTCTTTGTGGGCAGAAAAAGGCAACAACACAGGCAGGAGCCCAGTACAAAAGGGCAGCCTGCAGCACTGGGAGAAACAGATTGAGCGAGTGAGAGAGGGGGCGTGAGCGAGCTCAACGGAGCTGTGCCAGGACTGCTGCAGATCTCTCTGTGGGCAGATGAAGGTGCCAATGCAGGCAGGAGCCCAGTACAAAAGGGCAGCCTGCAGCTCTGGGAGAAACAGAATGAGTAAGTGAGAGAGGGAGAGGGAGCAAGCTCAATGGAGCTCTGTTGGGCCTGCTGCGGATTTCTTTGTGGGCAGAAAAAGGCACCAACGCAAGCAGGAGCCCAGTGCAATAGGGCAGCCTGCAGCGTCTGGAGAAATAGAATGAGCGAGTGAAAGAGGGGGAGTGAGCGAGCTCAATGGAGCTTTGCCGGGACTTTAGAGTTCCCCACCCTTCCAACCAGGGTTCTGTGTGGTCCTATATTACAGCAGGGTCTCTGGAGTGAAGACAAAGCAATGATTGGATACTTTTAGGATTGCTGTAATAATACAGATTTATTTGTTCTGTTTATTTCTCTAACTGAGCTGAGTAATACTTGAACTGCAATAGGATTGCTAACTGGACTAAGTGAAACTATATGAGAGCTGAGAACAAAAAGTATGGTAGCTGAGGGGTGAAAGACAAGGAAGCTTTAGGATTGCTACAGTAATACAGTATCCAATGGATGAGATTTGAGACTGAATTAACCTGGTCGACAAGGGGACAGTAGGGGGACTAGTGTCTGGGGGGGACAGAAATTTGAGTAAATAGGGGCCTAACAGTTGTAGTAGGGTACAGAACATGGGAGGAAGAGCCTGTAACATAAGATGGGGGCCATAATGGGGCAGGTGCCACATGTCAATGGGGCAGGCATCTTTGGAAGGGTGGTGGGCTGTACAGGGTGTGGGTCCACCATGATCCTGGACTGGGCTTGGAGGATGGTGAGGGGTGTATGGTCTGTAGATGACTGGCTAGTTTGAGGGAGGAACTGTGGATGTTAGGGAGAAGTCTAAGTGGCAGGGCAGATGAGTATGGTAGGCATCCGGTGGGGAGGATAGGGGATGGCAAAGAGGGATGCAGGAAGAACAACTAGGGAGTGAAACAGACCTCAGTATCAGAGACACTAACAGAAAAGACAGGAGAAGGGAAGGGGTGCCCGAGGTGAGGGGGGGCCTCCTGATGGGGCAGGAAAGACTACAAGGAGTACCAGGAGAGAGAACAGATGGCTGCAGGTAGAGAGGGACCATGGGTGGCAGGGAGGGGAACAGGTAGGAGGGGGGAACCGATAGGGGAAGAGATGTAGGAGGGGTATCGATTAGGAATAGATTCAAACCTCTGCTATGGGAGAGAGAGGGGGAGCAGGAACATACTGAAGGGGGGAGGACAAGCGGGGCATGAGAGGGATGGCAACAGGTAGGGGAAGAGATAGTGAGGACGAAAGGGTAGAAGGGGGCTAGTAAGGAGGGAGGGGGTGGTGACTGGAGGAGAGAAGGCTATGGGAAGGAGAAGGATTGGAGGGGCATCACTATTGGGGTAGAAGGGAATGGGGCTCTAAATCGACAACAGTGGGGATAGGAGAGGGGTTGGAAATCAGCAGGGGAGGAGGAGAGGTCGACATGGAAAGCCCAGTAGGAAGTAGTCAGGCTGGGAAGGGGTTCAAGGGGAATGGGAGGAATAAGGCAGAGAAATGGGTGAGGCGGAAGTAGAGGGTACAGATACAGAAGTCACAGAGGGTGGAGCTGGCAGGGGTAAGGGGCAGGGAAGAAAGAATACTGGGGTGGTGGAAGGGGCATTTGAAGGGAAAGTTGGTAAGGGGTGGGGGGTACTCATTCTGGGGGATTCTATACTGAAATGGGTCAGATGGGGTGGAAAGGGGGAAAGGCACAGCCATATTTGGGTTGAAGCTGTCCCCAGGATGACTGCAGGAGGGGCAGGGCAGGCACTGCTGAAGTGTGCAGTGAGGAGGAGGAAGAAACCTCATTTACTATTCATGTGCATACAAATGACTTGGCGGGACACTGTGGAAGTAGTGAAGGGGAGGTCTGAGTAGTTGGGCAGGCAGTGTGAGAGGGTGGGGAAGTCGGAGGCATTCTTGAAGGTACTGCTGGTACTATGTGCAAACATGGGGAGAAAGGGTAGGCTTGAGGAGTTCAACGAGTGGCTGAGGGATTGGTGCCACACCAAACATTATCTGTTAGTGACTAACTGGAGTAGGGTCTGGGGGGAATAGTGACTTGTACGCAAGGGACAGGGTACACTGGAGCAGGAAGGGGAGGGGAGTATGAAAGGCAGCATTACTGCCGGCCCACTGGTGCTGAGGGTTGAGGCGCTGGACACCACACCTCACGCCATGCTGGCGACCCAGGTTCGGACATGATACCAGGCCCCCAGGGGTCGGCAGGGGAAGGATAGGATTGAGCATCTGGAGGACTCCTTTCCTATCCAGGGGCAGGATCCAGGGACCCACCACTCCCTAGTGGCCCCTGGTGATGACTGGGGGCACTACTAGAGCAATGTAGTAAAGGGAGAGGAGTGTGGTGGACGTTGGCAAGCTGTGCTTAAGCGTCATTGCTCGCCCACACTCCACAAAGGGGATAAAAGTGGAAAATGGACTATGGTCGGGCAGCATGAGCTTCCGACCCCTGCTGGCAGTTCTTAGGCATGGTACTTTCACCTCCAAATACCTAAACAGCACATATAAGCAAGCACCATTTGGCATTGATAAATGCTTATTAATTGTAGATACACGTGGCCACACTGGGGAAGGGGAATTTGACTCCCCAAGATGTCGGTGAATATATAGATGATAGCAGATTTTTGTATTCAATACAGTTTGTTTGAGTTAAACTCATTTGGTTAGTGTCAGCTTATTCCTATATATATAGATACATAGATACATAGACACTGTTGGCAGATAAGGGCCATCGGCCCCATACAGTCTGCCCATTTGAGCTTGTAAGTCACTTTATGTTTTCCTAGAAGTCTGTTGCCCCTTACCCCTGACCGCCAGAATTCCTCTATGTCTATCCCATGCATTCTTAAATCACATGATTGTTTCAGCCTCCACCACTTGCTCTGGCAGGGTGTTCCACTTGTCCACCACACGTTGAAATTCTTCCTCACGTTTCCTCTAAATCACCCTCCCTGCAACTTCATCCCATGACCTCTAGTCTTGGAACATCTTTTTCACTGACAAATAGTGTATTACGGCACCCTGTTCCTCCCTGTACGATACTTGTATGTCTCTATCATATCCCCTCTCTCCCTCCTCTCCTCCAGGGAGAACATATTCAGTTCCTTCAACCTGTCCTCATAGGGCTTGTGATGCAATCCATGAACCATCTTTGTTGTCCTCCTCTGAGCCTTCTCTACCCTGTCTATGTCCTTACGTAGGTAAGGTCTCCTGAACTGTACACAGTACTCCAGGTGGGGCATCACTAGTGTCTTTTATAGTGGAATTATGACCTCCCTTTTCCTGCTGGTGATACCCCTACCTATGCATTCCAGCATCCTATCTGCTTTTCCTGCTGCCTTGCTGCACTGTTTCCCTACCTTGAGGTCATCAGAGATGATAACCCCAAGATCTCTTTCCTGCTTGGTGCATGCTATATCCTCAATCCCCAACTGATATGATGTTCCAGGGTTTTTGTGCCCCATTTGCATTATCTTGTACTTCTTTGCATTGACTTTCAACTGCCAAACCCCTGACCATTCTTCAAGTTTCTGCAGGTAACTCCTCATTCTGTTTACATCCTTTGGTGTGTCCACCCTGTTACACAGCTTTGTGTCATCAGCAAACAGGGAAATTCCACCTTCTGGGTCCTGCACAATGTCACTGATGAAGACATTGAATAGGACTCATCACAGCACTGATCCCTGTGGTCCCCACTGGTCACTCTTCCCTTTGTGGAATGACAGCCGTTTACCACCACCCTCTGTCTCCTGCCACCAAGCCAGTTACCTACCCACCACACTACTGTCCTGCCTACTCCCATATTCCCCAGTTTGTGTAATAGCTTTCTATGTGGCACAGTGTCAAAGGCCTTGCTGAAGTCCAGATAGGCCACGTCCACTGCCCTACCCTGATCCACCTACTTAGTCACCCGGTTGAAATATTCAATGAGATTGGTCTGACATGACTTCCCCCTGGTGAAACCATGCTGCCTTGGGTCCTGTAGTCCGTTGGCAACCAGATATTCCACCATTCTTTCCTTCAGTAATGCTTCCATTATCTTCCCCACTACTGAGGCGAGGCTGACTGGTCTGTAGTTTCCCGCTTCCTCTTTGTTCCCACTTTTGTATAAGGGGACTACATCTGCTGCCCTCCAGTCTTTGGGTACCTCCCCTGTTCCAGTGATCGGCTAAGCAGAATTGTCAGAGGTTCAGCCACCACCTCTCTTATTTCTTTAAGGACCCTGTGGTGCACCCCATCTGGCCCCATTGCTTTATCAACTCGTATCACTTCCAGTTCCTTCAGAACAATTTCTTATGTAAAGGGACTTGAGTCCATTTTTGTACCATTCCCACCCCTTGTACTCCCTTCAGGCCCATTACCCTTCTCTTCCTCAATAAAGACTGAGCAGAAATACTCATTCAATATGTCAGATTTACTGTTGTCATCCTCCATGCGGCCCCCATCATTCCTCTGCAGTCTCACTATCCCTCCCTTTGCCTTTCTTTTTTCACTTGTGTACCTGTAAAAGGTTTTGTCCCCTCTACCCACTGATTTTGCAATGCGCTCTTCTGTCTGAGCTTTGGCTTCCCATACTGACCTTCCTGCCTCCCTTTGCTTCTCCTGGTACTTCTCCCTATCCCCTTCTGCTGATGTCTTTTTGTATTGCCTGAATGCAGTCTTTTTGGCTTTCACTTTCTCATCCACCTCCTTGGAAAACCATAATGGCCTCCTCTTCCTTTTCCCCTTGCTAACCTGAATAATTCATAATTCTGTTGCTCTTGTAATCCCCATTTTTAAATATTACCCACTGTTCCTCAACCCCTGATTCCTGCCCTATTCCCATTAATGCCTCTTTCAAGCATCTCCCCATTTTCCCAAAGTCTGCCCCCCTTAAAGCCAGGATACATGTTTTTGTGTGGTTTGGTTCTGCTCCTTCTGTGATTTCAAACCACAATGACTGGTGGTCACTGTTCCCCAGGTGCTCCCCCACTGTTACTCCCATCACACTGTCCCTGTTTGTGGGCACCAGGTCCAGTATACCCTTCTGCCAAGTTGGTTCCATGACCAGTTGCTTGAGGAAGGCACCTTGAAGGAAGTTCATGATAAATCTGCTCCTGGCTGATGATGCTGCTGGGAGGTTCCAGTCCACATCTGGAATATTGAGGTCTCCAACCAGCACTGCCTCACCTTTGTCTGACATCCTTTGGATGGCTAGCATCAGCTCCCTATCTGTTTCTTCCTTCTGGGCTGGTGATCCATAGACCACCCCTGAGTGGATGGTGGATCCCATTTTCCTTTCCAGCTTAACCCACAGAATCTCTCCCCCATTTTGTTCCTTCTAGATCTCTGTGGCCTTTATGCCATCTTTCACAAAATGCCACTGCTCCTCCCTTCCTACCTTCCCTGTCTCTTCTGAATATGTTGTAGTGAGGTATGGCCATCTCCCAGTCATGGTTATCATTACACCAGGTTTCTGTGATAGCCATAATGTCCAGGTCTGACTGCACCATGACAGCATCCAGATCCTCCATCTTGTTGCTAAGGATCCTGGCATTGGCACACATGGTTTTCCATGATTTGAACTCCCTAGACTGTTTAGTTGTTCTACTCCAGCTCCCTTCCTGGTTGTCCTTTATCCATAGTTCTCTCTACTGTTTGCCCTTCTGTTGAATTGTGTCCCTTTTCTGCCTATCCACCTCTTGAGCACTTATCTCCATCTTTTGCACACTGCTTTGTAGAGATATCCACTCCTCCTGTTCACTGGTGCCACTGCTAGCTGTGGGGGGTGGGCAATTATGTACCCTCCTTGCTGGACTGCCACCCCTCTTGGCTAGTTTAAATGCTTGTCCATGTAGCATTTAAACTTATCATTGAGTGCTTGGATTCCCCTCCAGCATGGATGCAGACCATCAGGCTTGAACAAGCATCTATCCCTCCAGGTGGATCTCCAGTCACCAGTGAATTCCTCACAGCACCAGTTCTTCAATCATGAGTTAAAGTTCCTGGTGCATGCGCCCCTACACTCTCCCATGCCTCTCTCAGGTAGTACTTCTGAGAAGGTGACAGAAGTAGATACTTGCTTGAGACCCCTCCCAATTTTCTATACTCTTCCTGAACTTCCTTATGCTTCCCATTTGCCAGCTCATTAGTACCTAGGTGAATATTGACATCCAGCTCACCCTCCTGTCTTGCCTTCCCAGTGATCCCCAGGATCTTCCTCCCATTTCTCCATGCCATGACACCTGGTAGATGCCTCACCTCCCTGCCCTCCACCTCCTGTGTCCCTAGCTTGATCCCCCTTATGATAGAGTCCCCAAACAGGATTTACTTCCTCCTCCTCTGGGGTCCACTGCTCTCCCCACTGAGGTCACCTCCTTGGCTTACCTCCACATCCTTCCCTTCCACTTCTCTGTGTACCTCTATTTGGTTGTCTCCATTTGCCAGTGCAGCACATGAGTTCTGGAGTGGAATAGGATCTGGGATGTGCCTCTGCCAGACCACTCTAACCCTCCCCAAGTCCACCGTCATCCAAGTACTCCTCATTCTTGGCATTCTTTGAGGCAGCGGCATTGGACTGGGTGGTCTCTGGACAGAGGCGAAGGTACTCCTGACCCAGTTTACTTCCGCTCTGAGTCTGGCTACCTGATCTTGCAGTCCAGAGAGATGCAAGCAGACAGGGCAGCACCTAAGCATCCAGAAGGTCTGCCTGGATATGGCTGCCCCACAGCCACTGCATTGCAGCACTCCCCACATTATACTGCACTTATACTGCTATTCCAGTACTTGTCTGGTACTGAAGCTCTCCTAGTTCCCTTTTTATTAATTTACTGTGCTAAAAATCCTGCCACTGATCTTCAGATACTTTTCTTTAAAGAAAGAAAGTAAATAAATAAATAAATAAGGAGTCAAAACACTTGTCATGCTGAGAGCGGGCTTCTTCCCCCTTATGCCACTCCTACTCCACAACCCCTGCTATTCCCTGTGCTTAGCTCCTGTCAATCAGATTTAACAGGGCATATAATTAAGAGTTGGGGGCAGGGGAGGGAGGGTGGATGGACAATTGCAGAAATTAAAGACAACAAAGGAATACACCACCACTAAAAGAACACCAAACTAGGTTTTAAATTTTCAACAGCCCAAAAACAATTCTAAGTAAAGACAGCAAAGAAATAACAGTGTCACTAAAAGCCCACAAATCTAAGTTTAAAAAAAAAAACAGCAATGAGCAGTTACTGCAAAGCATTGAAATGAATCTGGATCATTCCCCTCCTGGCTTCTTATGAGAAAACAAAAATCATTTGCTACCTCAACTCTGACTAAGTCTCACCTCCTGTTATCATGTAACTGAGGTGAGAGGTCAGACAAGTAGCACCCCTCACCCAAACTACAGTACAAGTCAGACAAGCCAAGACTAAATTTGCAGCAATTAAAGACAGCATTGGAATGCACCACCTCTATAAGCACACCAAACTAGGTTTTAAAATTTCAACAGCCCAAAAACAATTCTAAGTAAAGACAGTAAAGAAATAACAGTATTACTAAAAGCCCACAAATCTATGTTTAAAACAAAAAAAGCAATGAGCAGTTGTTGCAAAGCACAGAAATGAATCTGGATCCTTCCCTTCTAGCTTCCCAGATTCCTTTGAAGACTCTGTTACAGTGTCCCATGGCCACTTTGTTTGTTTTTCACTTTTGTGTATGTCCGCATCCATGCAGGAGAGCTACAGTACAAACCACATTTAGGTAATTTTACATTTGGCCCATAATGAGCTATGATTGGAGCCACAAATGCATTCACAACAGGAACAGTGGTGAGTTTTAAATTAATTGTTAGTGAATTTCACATTTCATTTTGCCAGTTTTATTACAGGCACTGCATTAAGAACTAATTTGCGATAACGTTGACTGTTCAAAAAGGTATCTTGAAACAAATTGTCTCTTCACCTTAAACTGTCACACCAATGAGTTGGTTTGGCATTGTTTTTAAAGTTGGCAGTTCATTGGCAACTCATACTGTGTTGCTTTCTTCAACTCAAACTGCTCAAGAGCAACATTTATGAAAAAATAAGTATGGTAGTCATACAGTACATTGCAAAGTTACTAAAATGTTGTCTATAACGTAGAATGTTTCAACTGACTATTCAGATGCCTTGACTATTTCAATAGTATTCATAAACTGGATTCATCCCCTATTCCTCTGTGACACACTAAGCCTTCATTCTCAGTGTTACATCTGTTTAATATCTCCTGATATCCCTCTACACTTTTTGCCTTCTGTTCTGAAGTCAACATCATGGGTACACATCTGGAAGATATAATTTCATGCCAATTACTTCTGAAACTGAATGATATACTATAATTTCCATTGAGTATACTAGCTCACTTAATGTAGTACTGTTGTTTTCCATTATCATATCTGCTACCTGCCTCATGGTTACTGAACTGATTGAAGAATTAGCCTACTTAACTGAAAGTCATTAAACAAAGTCCTCCTTTCCTAATTAGTTCACCCCACCTATTTGTAAACTAATCTGTCTAAAAGGTCCTTATCACCATATGCATCTCTAAAGTAGAATTCAAACCTAGATTGATACATTGGCTTGATACAATGAATGATTGCACTTGTATTCAATGTAATATGTGTGTTATTAGGAGTTAATGTGTTATATTGTATATTAAAAATTTTGTACGTATGGTACTAACATTGTACCATTTTAAAACTTGTCGCTTGAGAAAACAGGCAGCTTTGCTCATCCGCTAACAAGTATAAAAAATAAAAATAAAGTACCTATTCATTAAGCAAAAACAGAAATGTGAGGATGACTCTGCTAAAAACTGATACCTATTTTCTTTCAGTTGAGCAATAATTAATTTCTATACAAATACTTCCATCCATTAAAGGCTCATTGAATTTGAAGACAGGTATTTACTTAGAAATATAGGCATAAACTTTAAGTACAAAATAATGAATTCATAAATTGGTGCTCCCTACGTAATGAGATCTTTTCAGTTGGGCTGTTTGCCAAGTAAAATACAACAAAGCAGAGATCAAGTTTATCAGACTTGTCACCTGGAACCAAACATGTACTTTAAAAATTAGAGGTTTTCAAATTCTAATGTACAGTACATGCAGTTCCCGCACTACCATCTGTTGTGGGCAACAGAGCATTTTCAGGTTTTTTTCCCAGTTTTTTTGAATGATCTGTCTATTCATTTGTGAATGATACCAAGTTATCATTGTTTTAAACATACATATAAATAGTATTGGAGTGCATTATCTTTCTGTAGGTATTTTAAATTGTCTGCACATTCAGTGTGTAATGTTATTGATATGTTTTGTCTTTGGCCTTATGAGCCTTGTTTCATTCCTGAAAATGGGCCTTTGGGTCAGTGTACTTACTTGGCTAACAAAAATAAAAATTAAATTAAATGAAACATGCCTCCAACCACATTGCCTCCCCAACACCTATGTGGTTCCATCAAATAAATATCCTTTACATTACACTCAGTGCCAGTTTAAATGTACATCTCATCTTGTTTTTCACCTGCTGTTCATTGAAGGTGATTTCCCAGAAATCTGCAACTCTGTTGTCTCTGTTGTCTCCCATGCCATGGATGACCTTGTTCCAGTCAAATCACACAAACTCCCAGAACATTAGTCTCACAATTCACTCACAGCATTGTCACCCATAAATGCTTCAATTGACAATTCAAAAGCAATGGCACTTTCCTCAACTTATCATCTTTTCTGCAATGGCATTACAACTCATATATATGGGCTCTCAGCAATGGCAGATTAATTTCTTTCGACAATACAGTTGCAGCAAAAGACAGAGCCAGATTAATTATGAAAATTCTGTCATATCTCTAGAGAAACGACCTGCCTACCTGCCTGCAGTTCTAATGTGCATCACCTGAGAGAAGTTCTGTAGAAATATTGCAAAATATCTAGAAATATCTGCCTGTATCTATGTCTGCAATTGTATAATATTTGACAGTGAATGGTTAGGAGTTGTTATGTACTGGAGACCTATCATAGTTAAAAGCAGTTGTACTGCACTAGTAGTGTTCATAGTGCAGCAGAAGGACTTTTCATTCTGCTTTAGTAGACATGTTTATTTATTTATTTATTACAGTCTCGGAATTTGACATACCTTTGAGTCAGAGACTGATTTACAAAGGTTCCACATCCAAAAGAATTCATAACAATTAGCTAAATAAAACAATGTAACAAAAACATGACATAGATATAACAAAAAAACAAAAAAAACAATCAGACCCGTTATTATATCAGACTTTGTCAAAGTTGGCAAATAAGAACCAGAAATTGATATCAAGGTAAAAGCTAAGATAAAATACAATAATGTATCAGCATATGATAATCAGCAGTCAAGAATAACTTTGTCGAAGTCAATAGGTTAACATGGGTCAGCCAAGATAAATAAAAAGGAGCAGTGAAAAATGGGAAAGAGGGAGGAGGGGGAATAGGTGGAAATCAGGGTTCAGGAGCTACAGAGTGAGGTGAAGTAGAGAGGAAACATGTCAAGAGAAAGGTACCCATGGGAGGGTGCGGGGGGGAGGAGAAGGTGAGGTGTGGGAAGAGTAGCAGTTGTTTAGCCAGGAAATTAGAAGATATGTGGGGGTGAAGTAGCTTAAGTTGGGTGGTCACGGCAGCTGAGAGAAAGAAGATACTGTCTGAGGTTATGTTTAAACTGCCCTAACTTGGAGGCAGTTTGTACAACAAAAAAGAAATCAGATAGCCAGGTGGGAGCAATGTAGAAAAAGGCCTGCTGTGCTTGATTAGTCTGACAGAATGGGGCCTGATAGGTAGGTCTAGTTGCACATCTCATCCTTTGGGGATTGGTTACTGGGATAAGGAGGTGTTGTATTGTTGGAGGGGTTAGATCCAGACAGATCTTCTTACCTAGTAGGCAGGTCTGGTACATGATTCTGCCACTAAGATTCAGCCAGTAGGTTTGGGTAAACAGATTGCAGGTGTAGTTGTACCTGTGTGCCCTAGAAACTAATCAGTAGACCTTAATGAGGGGCAACCTTAATATGTTTAATTGAAGAGTCAGAAGCTGCTAAATAAATGACTAGCCCATAGTCTACAAGAGAGAGGACAGAGCTGTTGGCAGCAAGATGGAGTGCATTGGGGTAAGGCTGTGATGGTATCTGTAGAGGAGCCCTATTTGAGTAGTAACAGCTTTAGAAATGATGTTCACATGATCATTACAAGATAAGGTGCTATCAAGTGTAATACCTAGGTACCTGAAGTTATGTACTTGCTCCAGAGGATCATGAAAGTTGTTAAGGATGGTGAGTTGAGCTGACTTATGCTTGTTGTGAGAATTTGTAAAAAACATCACCTTGGTCTTTTTATAGTTCAGGATTAACTTGTGTTCTGTAAGCCAGGACTCAACCAGGGCAAAGCTGTGCTGCAACTCTCTAGTAAGGAGGGAGGGGTCTGGCTGGCTTGTGAAGAAGATGACATCATCAGCATAGAGGGGGGAGTTGACTGGGGAAGGCATGGGTGAGGGAATTGAGGAAGAGACTAAAATGAAAGGGACCAACAATGGAACCTTGTGGTACACCAGAGAGCACAGGATGGAAGGTGGAGAGGGTACCCCCTATTTTTCACCCATTGCATTCTGCCAGCATGGTAGTTTTGAAACCAGGAGGTAACTGCATGTGAAAGACCAAGGATGGGGAGAGACTCAATTAGTAGGGAGTGGTTAAGCATGTCAAATGCTTTAGTTAGGTCAATGTAGATGGACCCAACTAGGTGGCCAAGGTTGAGTGCTCTGTGGATAAATTTAGTATATTCAAGAAGTGCGGTAGTGGTACTATGTTTTTTTTCTAAACCCATGTTGCTGCTGCAGACATTGAGTGTTGTATTTGGACAGATAATTGGAGAGCTGATCAGAAATGATACATTCAAGCACTTTGGAGAGGAGGGAAAATATAGAGATGGAACAGTAGTTAGAGTGCAAGATCTTGTCTCCACTCTTGTAGACAGAGGTAACTATGGCTGCCTTCCACAAGAGAAGGGATTGACTTAGTCAAAGGGACAGATTGAAAATCTTGGTGAGGGGCAGCAGTACAGCATCTAGGGCAAGGCAGAGAAATTTTAGATCAAGGGAATCAGTACTATAGCACAATCTGTTAAGAACCTGAAGGAGGTACTTTTTGTCTCTTTGGCTGAGACTGCCCTAAAGTAGAAGGAGGGGAGTTGAGAGTGGTCATAACTCTAGGGGAGCTGTTAGGGGTGCCAGGTGTAGAGGGGGATTAGAGAAGAAGTCTGGGGAAGGACTCCACACAGGGCTGAGAAGACATTATTAAAGATGTCAGCAATTTGTTATGGATCCAGGGTGGAAACTCCATTGATGTTGATTAGTGAAGGTGGAGTTTTGTTGAAACAATGCTTCCATTCAGCTGATTTCAGATCATGCTACCACTGCTCACACTATAGTGAAGCATGTAGTCAGTAGTGCTTTTTAAAATGGTGACTGATTTGGGTTTTTCTGTGAGCAGGACTTGTTTGATGAAAAAATGAACAGTAAAAAATAAAAATACATTCATTTGTGAACCTGTGAGTTAGCCTGAGAGAGAGAGAGAGAAGTTCATTGAAGGACAGTTGATCAATGCAGCTGGTGAGAGGGCAGTTCATGGGCTTGGGGACAGGACAGTTGGAAGAACCATGCAAGTTAATCATTCAAATTAGAAAAAAATATATTTGTGAGTCTGGGTATGAGACCAGTAGTGCCACACCAGAATAAAGTAAATTCAGAGTGTGTGTGTGTGTGTGTGTGTGTGTGTGTCAGGCACCTACTAGATGGAGAGGCAGTCCACTTAAAGCATGGAAAGTCACTTGAGGACAAATTGAAAGAAACAAGTTATTATCTTCTATGAAGTGCTTTCTTTATTCAGGTTGTGTTTCAAACAAATAGTTAAAGTAGTACAGGAAAAGAAGGTAAACTGTTAGCATTATTGGCATTCTTTACAAAACAGACCTCGCTACTCAAAACTTCTTGGTGCCCCTCCACTCATTGACATCATCACATTAATTCATAAACTTTGCTCTGCCTGCACATTTTATAAGGTCATAGCTGAGATTAATTCTATCATAAATAAGATGATGCTTAAATGAGTTCTTTCTGGGTAAAGAAGATTTAACCCTCATAAAAAAACTTGACAAACACTGCAAAATCAATCACACTCTTAGAAGAGATGTGTGAAATTTGACTAAAAATTAGTTAATTTTTAACACACCAGTTAGTGTGGTTAGGGGAAAAACAGTGTGTGACAAGTGCAGTGTGTTAAATTAATTTTACACAGTGGTGTGCAAATTGTTCAACGCACAGATGTATAGCTTTTCAAACAACATGGTGATACACCTTTGTGACAAAATGTTAATTTGGTGTGTTGAATTTTTAACATATTTATGTGTTAAAATGTGCAAAGTGGGAGGGTGCTGTTGAAAGCAATATGGCTGGATGCGTTTTTCCTGAGCTCTGCTGCAACGAATTCTAAACTGCTTCAGTTTTCCTTTTTTTCTCAGCTTTTTTGAGCTATTTCAACTTTTGTTTGCTTTGTGAGACTGAATGGCTGAGGTTAAATTTTAGACCAGAACAAATGGATAGATTTCTTTCTCCTAAGATTGGGACCAGAAAGGTACCTCCTCAGCATGGAGGAACGGGAATTCTGCCTCCGACTGTGGAGTTGACTTCCCCGGCTGTGTCGCGCCCTGACTCGGGTGCTAAGGAGAGGAATCCACAGAAACTGACTTTGGTGTCCTTACAGTTGGTTCTTTTGGAATTACAAATGGACATGAAAGAAGTATTTGCTAAAGTCCAAACATTGCTCTTTGAGATTTCACAGCGTTGTGGCAGAATAGAAGCCAAGATTTCATTGATCAAGGAGAGAGTTGGAGCAGCTGAGAAAAGTGCTGAAAGTTTATCTGCGAGGATCCTCACTGTGGAGGGAGCAGTTAACGCTTCCCTCCATGAACAGCTTAATACAATGGCAAAAATGGAAAAGGTCAAAAATACTTTATTACTGAAGAACTTATGACTGATTGGTTTTCCAGCTAGTGTCCCTATTCAAGAATTGAAAGCTGCAGTAGAGAGAGTTCTAACAATGTTTTTTTTTACCTGATCACCTGGTTCTTCTAGATTCGGTATTTAGGCCGAAAGCGAGACAGAAACAGGAGTTGATGGATATATCAGAAACTAGAGCGAGATATGTGATATGCTCTTTTACTTCAATTGACCAAAGAAACAATGTTCTCTATGAGGCGAGACTAAAGTAGGGGTTTATGTATGAGGGGACGTTAAACCCTAAGCAGTTACTCTGCCATACTCTAACAATGGATTTGGAGGTTTCCAGGGGTGCGTTACCTAGGGCAACCGATTAGAAATAGCTTAGTATTCAATTACAACTGCTCAGTTTTTTTTTCTCCTATTTGTCTAATTGTCATGTAATCGCCATGTAATCGCTCTTTAATGCCTAATGATCAGGCCTCTGTAACCACTGAATATGTGTATTGTCTTATTGTCCACCCTGAAGTGGAACCTTTGTAAAAGAGCTCACGCTCAAAGGTCTTTCTGAAATACTAATTAAACAATTAAATTAAACAATTAAAAGTTGCATTTTTATCCGGACTTTTGTATTGCTACACAGAAAAGGAGGAAACGCTTTCTGGCAATAAGAGGTGAATTTCGGGAAGCCAGAGTAACCACAGTTATACAAGCCCCAGCAAAATTTAAAAATAGTTTTCAGTCTAAGGATTATTTCTTTGAGGATGTAGATGCAGCAAGACTCTTTTTGGAGAAAAATGTGGCATTGTCAACTGATTTGGGATCCGATCAAGAAGAATCAGATGAAGAGGTAGATACATAGAAAAAACACAGTATATTCCTATTTGACTTTACTTTGATTCTACTTTTCTTAATTGAATAATAAGTTTTGTTTGGTTGTTCCAAAAGAGAAAAATGGGTGACTGTGGAGTTTTTTTTTCCTCTGCCTTAAATGATGAACTTGCTGATTAACTTTATTAGATGGGATGAAATAGCTTGGAGCTTGGGAAAAAGTTAAGATAGAAGTATTGAGAGCTCTTAGTTTATTCTTTGGCCCAGATATTCAAAAGGGTTGCACATGGTGCAACCTGCTGATGTGCCCCGGCGTGATATTCAAAAGGGAAAAGTGCGCGGCACAAATGCTGATGCGCCGGAGCGCATCAGTAATATATGCAGGTGCAGGTGGGGGGGCAGGCCCATGCATACCCTGCACAGCCTGATATTCAGCCCGGGATGTGCAAAGCCATGCATGCGCAACCCCTACCTGCGCCAGCACAAAGTTGATGCAAAAAAAAAAAGGAACAACTCATGGCCACCCACAGGTGAGCTGCCGCAGTGCAGGGCACAACACGGCAGCTGCCACCTGTGGGTGGCCACCCGAGCTCTGGCTGCACCTGGTGGTCCCCCCATGCCCGATCACGGTCATTTGTAAAAAAAAGACATCTGTCCAATATCTTGGTGGTCAGTGGACACTTCTATCGCCTGATCGCGGGCATTTGTAGCAAAAAACATAAATAAGTCTTCTAATTGTCTAGTGGACGGACCATTCGCTGATCATTTAAAACATAATAGTCTTCTATCTTCGTGGTCAGTGGATCGCTATTGCCATCGCCATAGTCTGTGTAATATCTTGGTGGCTTCCCCCCCCGCCCACTGGCACGGCCCTGCCCCATCAGCGGTGGGTATAGCATTGTCTCATTCGCCGCTTCGCCAACTGGTGGGGTTACCATTGTTCACAGCGCGAGTTATGGGTGTGCATCTACCATACTACATTTCCAGATATGTATGATTTATTCACATAGCTGGAATATGTATTATGGCTGGTTACACGCCCATTGGCTCACGCCAGTAAACCAATGGACGACAGCCCTACCAATGGTGTCAGCTGGCGGGTGGCGGGCTGCAGTGGGGTGCTGTCACCCGCCGGCTGACCAAGGGGAGCAGGGCTGTGGGGCCCAGTGGGTGGTGGGGAGGGGGGCACCCTGGACCGCCAGGATATTAGACTCTACTTATTTTTATACAGATGCCCGCGATCGGGCAGATAGCGGTCCACTGGACCACCAGGGATATAGGACTTATTTATGTTTTTTACACAAATGCCTGTGATCGGGCAGATAGCGGTCCACTGAACCACCAGGGATATAGGACTTATTTATGTTTTTGACACAAATGCCCACGACTGGGCAAATAGCAGTCCACTGGACTACCAGAGATATAGGACTTATTTATGTTTTTTACATAAATGCCCGCGATCGGGCAGATAGCAGTCCACTGGACCACCAGGGATATTGGACTTATTTCTGAATTTATACAGATGCCCGTGATCAGGCTGTGGAGCATATTTCCCACTGCAGGGGGCGTCAGTCACTGACGGCTGCTGTCTGGCAGGACACCAGGCACAAGTCATCGGGGATCGGCGCACCTGCATGCAAATTGGGCCATAATGACATGCAAATGGCCCCATTTGTGCCTTGCATACATTATGGCCCCATTTGCATGTCAAGTTTTGAATATCGTGGTTGCTGTGCATAGCGCAATGGAACTTGTGCTAGCGCATCCCCATGCTCCACTCTGGCCACTTGCGCTGTCGCAGTGCCACTGCGCCATGCACACTGGGGGTGGCCAGGGTGCGATATGCAACGCTGCTGAGCCATGGAGCAGCTTTGTTGAATATCGCCCAGTCCACACCCCTGCGCAGCCAAGCTGAGCTGCGCCCAAGCTTGCGCCACAGCCTGGCACAGTTTGAATATCTGGGCCTTTGTATATAAGTAACTGGTTACTCCCTCAAAAAATATATTATTTTTATGCTTTATAGGATTATTTTTCATGTTATGTTTAATTTTGAGAAAATTTCTCTTTGTTTATTCTAGGAAAATATGTTTCTTTTTCTCTCTGAAAAAATAAAAAAGTATGATTCTAAAATAAATGTGCAAAGTGAATGTGTTATTTCAACATACATTGAAATTTTAAGTGTGATGTGTTAAAGCTCAACATACTGTCATATATTGTAGTCTTATTGTACACTTTATGAAGAAATTTGCCACTAATGTGTTAAATAATGCACATAAATTGAATGAAACTCACAATTGCACATACCCCAGTAATACAAAGCATCATGGGAAGCATCTGCAAATCCCCATGAAGGCATTTGGACTGGTTCAACTTTAAACAGAATTCTACAGTGCCAAAAGGCCTCACAATGAAACCAGTAAAGGCTGAGAACTTTTCCATATCTGTATCTCAGCCCAAAGCCAGGGAGCCAGCCAGCCTTAGGAGGATCTTACTTGTTTGGGTCATGGGGAGCCCATAGTGGTGAAGAGAAGAACTACAAAAGAGAAGAACCCCAGAGCAAATTCCCTGAGGCAAGGGTTACCCTGGAAGGGTATTGGTCATGCAGCCAACATTTTAAGAAAAACACTATTGCACATACTCCCATAATGCAAAAACTTATGAGAAGTATATGCAAATCCCGATGAAGGGATTTGGACTTGCTCAATTTTAAGCAGAATTGCAGGGTACCAAAGGCCAAACAATGCACCCAGCAAAGGCTGAGAACAGCAGACACAGACACATTTTGTCTTTCTTTGGAATTAATTTGTGCTTTCAAGGTGTAGTTTTAGCACTCTAGTGTTCAGAGTTATAGGCTAAAAAAGAACATAGAACTGTGAGGGAGAGCTTAAAAGAATGTTCTGCAGTAAATCGGGTTGATTTTTATAAAAGTACATATTTCCTTTCTTTGATATCCCAGTTTGGCTGCTTGATTTAGCTCACAAATCCATGCGGATATAAATATTTCAATAATTCACACATAGGCTTGTAGTAAAGTATTTTTTTTTCCTTTATGCCAATTTACAGATAATCTGACCTCAAATGAATACTGCTGATTGCAGGAATTTATGTGTGCTCCTTAACTTGGGCAGAGACTTGTGCACTAAGTCTGTTTGTTTTCAGACTGTTTAAGTTTTCTAAACAGACAGCACTATACCATTTCAGTGTACAGTTGATCATCCCTTTGCATGAATGATGTAGCGCACTTGGATAATGGTAGGGAAATTATACAGTTTTAAAACATGTAAAAAAACATGGCATACACAGAGGCTGCAGAATGTAAAACCCTTATGGCTGTATAAGAGGTCTTCACATAACACAGCCTTTCCAATCTGTGCAGGAAAAATAAATGTTTCTTAATAGGGTGTCCAAGGGGCATATTTCCTGGTATAAGAGACTATGAGCAAAAGGTTTGAGAGCAAGGACTGCACAGTCAAGCAGTTCTGTCTGCCCAAGCCTCACAGAAAGAGTCTCTTACACTAAAAGACACCACTCAGATGCCCTATTATCTTTTTATAAATCACTCCAATTTAGCTTAAGTGCTTTAAGTATGATCCTTTTTATTATTATGGAATCCTCTCCCCAGCCACTGAAGTGGAGTGCTCCCTCCAAGAGTTCATGTATGAGAGCACACTATGGGTACAGTGGCTCTGTACACACTGGCTGAAGTCATATAGTGATTTATAATGGGTACATGTATGACCCCAATACTGTACTCCTATAATTCCACTGTGGTTAGTTAAGAAGTAACACAGTGAAATGCATGTAGGTATCAAGGCAATCCGTTTCTTAAATATGACACATTTTTATTTATTTTATTTATTTGGATTTTGATGACCGAGTAAACCCACCAAGACCACTGGTCCCTTTTTCAGGGGCGACCCGGGATTAAATTACATACACCAATATTACATACATCAGACAGTAGTACAAGAAGTAGAAATGAGACAGCGTGTAACTCTGTGGAAAAGTACAGTTAGTTTTTTGAGTTCCCCTTCTCAAGGGAACTGCAGTAGGGGGGCCCCATAGAAGAGGTAAGGGAGGAGTGTGCAGTTTGAGATTGCACGCCGAGCTCCGTCAGTGAGGGAGTTTCCCAGTCGGTAGAGAAGTCCGAGTCTCTGGTGGATGGACTTGGTCAGTGAGTCGATGTGGGGCTTGTAGAACAGTTCATGGTCAAGAAGTATCCCCAGGTATTTGATCCTGTTGAGGACCTCAACCCACTTCCCCTGGTTCAGTTTAAGGTGGAGAAGGTCACTCCTATCCGGGCCGAGGTGCCTGGGCCCAAGCAAGACAGCCTTCATTTTCTCCTCATTCAATAGTAGAGAGTTGGCAGAGAACCAGGCTTCAAGTGTAGTGAGACCAGATTGGAGTTTAGCAGTGATGACACTGGGTACTGGGTCACTGGAGTAGACAACAGTGTCATCAGTATAAAGGATGAGATTGCTCAGTCCACGAGCCAACTCTATGTTATTGACAAAGAGAGTAAAGAGCAAGGGGTCCAGGATTGAGCCCTGAGGTACCCCTGAGACCACTGGTTGGATGGTGGACTGCTTTTCCTTCCAGCTGACTTTTTGACTTCTGTTTAGTAGGTAGCTCTCAAACCAGGAGTAGGAGAGGCCATCTAGACCAAGAGGGCAAAGTTTGGTGAGCAGCAGGCTGTGGTTGACTTAGTCAAAAGCCTTTGATAGGTCGCTAAATAGGGCTCCAGTGAAGGATCCTTGGTTCATGGCGTCAAGAGCATCAGATGTGAGCCGGATGAGGGCCGTGTCAGTGCCATGGCTTTTCCTAAAGCCGTGTTGAATATAGGCTAGGAGGGAGTAATGCTCTAGGTAGTCATGTAGCTGGTTGTGGACCAGTCTCTCCTGAACTTTCACGAGAGGGCAGAGGATAGAAATGGGCCTAAAATTCCCCACTCTGTCCTTAGGCCCTTTTTTGTGAACAGGGACTATGGTGCCTACTTTCCATTTGCTCGGGGTCGTGCTCTCAAGGAAGGATCTGTTGATGAGCCAAGTGACAGGGAGGGCAATGGCAGGGGCTGCAGCCTTAAGCAGTCTAGGTTCAAGCAGATCATGTCCTGGTGAGGAGTCAGGGTGAGTTAATGTTATACACACTGTGTTAAACAGTGACTTATGTACAATGTAAAAAATACTTCATTTTTAGACTGCACAGTGCTCAAAAACTGATTAAGGTTGACACAGGCAAGGTATTTTACACAAATACTGGTGTACCAGCATTTTTCTCTTCTATTCCATCAGTATTTCTCCTATCTGGTAGTAAATAGTTGAAATCTCTTGTTTCTTTTATAGATCTGGAAACCTTGCAGCTTACCCAGTTTGTATGAGCGTTTGAACACAGACATCTTCAAAGATAAGCCTTAAGGAGAAACATTGATGGAATAGAGGGCACTGAAATGCTTAATCTGGTATTTGTGTAAATAAATATACTTTGACTATCATCCTTAGTCTGTTTTTTAATCTACAATTACTAGAATTTACTCTAAAAAACCTAAACCAACACAGGTGTCCATATGTAATACATGGAGATTTTGCTGTGCTTCACAAGTTTTTGACCAGAGTGATACACAGAAACAAAGAAACATAGAATCTGACTGTAGATAAGGGCTACTTGGCCCAACGAGTCTGCCCATTGTTCTCTACCAATATACTCATTGCAGACTCTACTTGATCTACAACTCTTTCTACCTCCCCCCTTCCTTTCCCCTACTATTCTCTTGTGCTTAGTCCATCCATTCTCCAACCTCACCATATCTGCTGGTAGATTGTTCCAGGAATCTTCCACTCTTGCTATGAAGAGGTACTTCCTCACATCTCTCCTTAATTTACCACCCTCCAGTTTCATAGCATGCCCTCTTGTTTTTGAGCACCTTTTTTTTAGAAAAAAATACTTCCCTTCTACCTGTGAGGTATGTAAAGGTCTTTAACATATTCCCCTCCCTCCCCTCTTCCAGGCTGTACATGTTGAGTAATTTAGTCTCTCCTTATAGGGCTTTTGATGCAGACCCTGTACCATTTTAATTCTCCTCCTCTGGACTGCCTCCACTCTGTCTATGTCCTTCTGGAGAAACTGGACACATGCTCAAGATGGGGCCTTACCAGTGATCTATACAGCAGCAACACTACCTCCCTCTTTCTGCTGACTATACCTTTTCCTATGCACCCCAGCATCCTACTAGCCCTCCCAATTGTTTTGTTACACTGTCTGGCCACCTTTAGGTCATCCAGTGTGATTACCCCTATATCTCTGTCCCGCTTGGCTGTTGTCAGTAACACTCCACCCATTGTTTATTTATTTATTTTATTTATTTATTTATTTCATGATTCAGAGATAACCTTTGAGGAGGATACTCTTTTTCAAAGGTTCCACGCCAGTGAATATGAAGAAAATACATAGGGAAACATTTTACAAGACACAGTATGCAAAGTCACAAACATAGGTTCGACGATTACAGGTATTGGTAATCTAAGTTACATTATCTACAGATACACAAATTGCAGACTACAAGTCACTGTGCAGTTCCAGACACTTAAAAATGTACTAAGGTAGGCAGCCAAGAGAACTGGCTTTGGCAAGCGATTGGAATAGTGGGGTAAGGTATAGGACATGGGATGGGCCAGAGTTAGCAGGTGAGTGAAGAGCGATGTTCAGAGGAGTCAACCAGGATAACAGAGTGGGAGGACAGAAACACTTGTAAGGGAGGAGAGGGGGGTGTAGACTAGAGTGAAACAATGGTCCTTGGAGGAGTGAGGAAGGGGAAGCAGAAAAGATAGAGAGAATGGAGTGGTGGCTGAGCAGGGGAAAGAGATAGCATGGCATGAGGGGATAACTTATTCAGCAGTGGACAATCACCAGTGTTCAGTGTATATTGGAACTGGGGGCCACGGAGACTAGAGATCGTAGGATATAAACCTACGGTGGCCAAAGTTGGGGGGAGAAGGGATAGTAACTAGTGTGAGGAAGGGCAAAGGATCAGGTGGATGTCCAGCACAAGCACTGACTCTTGGCCAGAAGGTGTTTTTTCAAATCAGTTTTCAAAGAGAGGAGGCTCTCAGGTTTTAGTAGGGGGCAGGAGCCTCATTTAGCCAGAGCAGAGCTCTGTATGCAAAGGACTGTTGTCCTAGGGATGTTCTCCTGAAGGGAATGATCAGGGATCTGTGGTCCATGCCCTTTGTCTGGTAGCAAGTTTGATTCATTTGCAGAATTTCAGTGATACATGGAAGAGTCTTACCAAGCATTTTTTTTCCCAACAGACACATCTGGAACTTTAACCTAAAGTCCAGGTTCAGCCAACTGGTTTGCTCATAAAGTGTGCAAGAGTGTGCAGATCTGTCTGACCCAAGTGTAACTTTTCAGGCTTTGTTGACGGCAGTCACCACCATCTTAAATGCAGTTTCAGAAGCTGCTCCATAGACAACCAGTCCATAGTCTATGATTAACAAGATTGAACTGGAGACTGTCGGCCTGAAGGCATAGGGTGTAATATATTGTTTGTGTCTGAATAAGACACCCAACTTGATGCTGACTGCTTTTACAACCAATCTTATATGTTGCGAGAATGTTAGTGTATCATCAATAGTGACTCCAAGGTACTTAAAGAAGTGTACCTGTTCCAGCAGAACATCCTTATTGTTAAAGATGGTCAATTCCCAGTGCATGTTCTTATGCCGGTGACTTGAGCATTGTTTTCATCTTCTTATAACTGAGGAGTAGTTTTTGTGAGCAAAACCACTGCTCCAGCTGATTGAAGGTAGTCTGTAACTGTCTTTGGAGCAGAGTAGGCTGTGAGCTACTACTCAGAATGACAGCATCATTCGCATACAAGATAATTTTGCTTTTACAAGCATGCGGGAGGTTGTTCAGAAATAAACTAAAAAGTAGAGGACCAAGAATGGACCCTTGTGGGACACCTAGATTGACTTTCCTTGTGGATGATTGTGGTTCCTATTTTGGCACTCTGGGGCCTGAGAGACAAATAGTCCTTGAACCAAAGAACTGCTTCTGTGGCCAGCCCTAGTGACAGCAGTTCCTGAAGCAGGATTAGGTGGTTAACAGTGTCAAAGCCCTTGGTGAGATCTATAAAGATAGATCTCACCAACTAGCCTCTATCCATTGCCTTATGCACGTATTCAGAGAATTCAACCAGGGCAGTAGTCATGCTATGGTTTTTCTGGAATCCGTGCTGCTAGAGACATTGAAGATCATATTTTTGCAGGTACTCAGAGATCTGATCTGCTACAATTCTCTCTGGTGCCTTTGATGGGGGGGATTAAATTGAAATAGGTTGGTAGTTAGTGGTGCTGGAGCAATCCCCACTTTTGAGTACGGGGGTCACCAGTGCCAGTTTCCAGATAGATGGGAATTTTGCCAGGGTGAGAGATTTATTGAAGATTTTTGTAATAGGGCAATAACTTCATTAATTGCTATGGCTACCAACTTCATGTCAGTATTGTCACTGCCATGTCTAGTTTTACCTAGGACCCTTGAGAAATAGGTTTTAGCCTCCTTGACAGTAACCCATTTGAAGTAAAAGCGGGATTGAGTGATACTGGGTCCCGCCATAGGTTGAGTTGGATCAGCTAGAGTAAGGTATTCCAGAGGCAGGACAGAGCTCAGATCCATGAATGCTGAGTTAAATGCTTCCTCAGTACTGAGGAGATCCTGAGTGGGGATGACATTCAA
Organism: Neoceratodus forsteri; assembly: GCA_016271365.2. NCBI lineage: Eukaryota > Metazoa > Chordata > Ceratodontiformes > Ceratodontidae > Neoceratodus > Neoceratodus forsteri. Next base: position 148,385,557 of record CM028136.1, on the reverse strand, counting down.
GTTTAGCATTGTAGAATGCTTCCTGTCATCTTGGACAAGCAAATCCTTAATGTTGTTTCAGAATGTTTTCCTATTACCCCAACTTCTACCCATCTGATCTTTGTAGTATTTTGATTTTGCCAGTCTAGTGAGGTTGGTACACTTACTTCTTAATGTCCTGTAATTCTGGAAGTCAGGTGCATTGCCCAAATTCCTGGCCTTGCACCATGGATTATCCCTGATTCTCATCTCATCCAGAAGGTCACAGGTAATCCACCTGTTAGAGGACCCTCTAATTTTCCTTTTCCTCATGGGTGCAAAGACATCACAGATCGCATTAAACTTTTCTATGAATAATTGTAGGGCATGCTCAATATCCTATGCCTCATCAATAGGGGACCAGTCCACTTGGGATAAAGCTGCTTTGAATGAGCCAACTTGCCCTCTCTTGATCACTCTGCTATGTATGGTAATCGATGGGGCTTTATTTTCTTTACTGGCCCACCTGCAGATTACAAGGGAGTGATCACTGAGACAGTCAGTGAGCACTTCAACATTTATGATTCTAGAGGGGAAGCTGGGCAGGATTTAGTCTAGAAGCATGCCTGTGCCACTTTTATGTTGGAGCACTTGTGCAGCCAACATCTTGCGGTGGCGGAGATTTGGAGGCATGGTCGCTGTTGGGTGAATGCAGGGCACGCATCAGTAGGTGCATCCCTCATTCCCCAATAAGCCTGCATGCTGGCACCACACCATGCATACTAATGTGGCAAGCACATCTGAGGAAAGGTCCACTGCAATCCAAGCAATGCTCATCAGATGCAGCGTACCCTTCCTACGTGCTAGGCCACATTGAATTCATGGCGGGCGGCCGCCCAACTGCCGACTTCAGGGGTGCCCAATCACCCTGCTGGCTTACTGTGGCCACAAAGTATGTGCTGATGGGGGAGCCCACTCCTCATCAGCATAAAGCAATCCTCCCCTATTTCTTATATGCCGAGGAGGTGCCCAATCCCAGTTGGCATAAATTAACCCCCCTTTCGTTGTATGCCGCTGAGGGTGCCCAATCCCCCGTCGGCTGCAGCAACCCCCCCCAAACAGTTAGGTGGCATGCTGGGAGCCCACCCCAGTGTGTCAAATTCCTAGAAAAAAAACTGTCCTGTGATGTGTTTTTTCACCCTGTAACACAAAAATGGTCCCTCGTAGTCTCCCTACCCACCACCCGCACCCACTCACTGAGCACCCTGCCTCCCCACACCTCCCTCACCCCATACTTACCTCCGAAGTCTGGCGCGACGATCTTCGGTGGACCGGGAACATGTCTGCACTCTTCAAAGCCGACAGCTAACTGAGAAAATGCCAGTAAGCTGTATAATGGAATAAATAGGGTTTTTTCAACTTTGATGCATATCTCAGACATTTTTTGGAATTATGGCACCAAATTTTCAACATAGGGTTTTTGGGACCTCTCCTCATGAATTCTTGCACTGTCATGGCCTTAGTCGGTCCCAAAAGGTGACTCCGCAGTCACTGCGCAGAATCACCTTTTGGGAGCAAGGAATGAAATGATAGTGCAGTGTTCATGAGGGGGGCTCTCAAAAAGCCTATATTGCAAATTTGGTGGGAAAACTCCCAAAAATGACTGTTTTACGAGCGTGTGTTGAGCAGTTACTATGCACGCTCGTAACTTAGCGAATTTGCAATATTTTCACACCACAAGTTCAGCATTGGCATTTTTCCACACCTTCTTGTGAACCATACAGCTATCATTTTTCACATCCTGCCCGAAATGTGTTTTCGCACTTCTGGTGTAGAATAGCGCAGTCGATGTGGGAAATCAGCGTTTGGGACAAATTACAAAAATGACGGTTACACTGTTCATGAGTAGAGGTCCTAAAATGCATATGCTGAAAATTTGGTGATGATACTCCATAATATGACTGTGTTACGAGCGTGCGTTTCGCAGTTTGCACACATGCTCATAAGTTTGTGAATTTATATTTTCACTCCAGATTTTCAACATTGCCATTGTTCTGCACCTCCATATGAACAGTACAGCTGTCATTTTTCACATCCCGACCAAAATGTGTTTTCGCAGTTTCGGCGCAGAATAGTGTGGTCACTGTGGAAAGTCCATGTTTGAGATACATTATGAAAATGCCAGTGACACTGTTCATTAGCAGAGGTCCTAAAATGCCTATGTTGAAAATTTGGGGCTGAAAGTCCATAAAATTAGTATTTTATGAGCATGCATTGCGCAGTTTCCATGCATGCTTGTGACTTCATGCATTTGTAATATTTTCACTCCACATGTTCAAAATTGGCACTTTTCCACACTTCCTTATGAACAGTACAGCTGTCATCTTACATATCCTGCCTGAAATGTGTTTTCGCACGTCCGACGCAGAATCGCACGGTCGCTGTGCGAAATCAGTTTTTAATTTTTATTTATTTTATTTGCATTCAGTCTAGGAATTACAACCCTTTGAGTCAGGGACTCATTTACAAAGGCTCCATGTCAATGGCATTAGTTAGGACACACACGGAGTAAAAATACTGTACAGAGGCAACAATGGGCCAAAGCAAATTCAGGGCACCATCGGTAGAGCAAAATGATCTATTACAATAGAGTTTTGATAGTAACAGAGAGACCAAAGCTATAAATAGTAGTTTAGATTAGCAGTCACAGTTACTGTTTAACAGGATATGGGTGCGCAGCACTGGCTTAAACAGCCCTATCCTAGGGATTTTGAGGGCAGCATCCAGGAAGGAGTTCATCTAGTGAGGGGCCCTGTAGGAAAAGACTCTTTGGCCAGCAGAGGTCCTTGCAAAGGGGATGCGAAAAGTAGTAGTGCTAGAGCCTCCAGTGGCCCCTGTCGGCATGCACTCTTGAAGGAGCGATAGACAGCCCAGTGGAACTAACCCTAGTTGTATTTTTTTGGCCATTAGGCAGGACTGATAGAGAAATCGCCCCTTGAAATTTAGCCAGGAAGACTGTAGGTAGAGGTCACATGTATGACTAAGGCGATCACAGCCTGTGGCCAGCCGGCAGGCTTTGTTGAGAGTGCATTTTATGATGGACAGGGCAGTGTCAGAGGTGGCACCATATATAATTATGCCATAGTCTGCTAGGGGAAGGATGGAGCTAGAGATGGCTAATCGAAGGGCCATAGGGGGGAGATAGGGCCTATATTTGTAAAGAGGGCTGATTCTAGCATTAATGGCAGAGCAGGTCAATGCAATATGCTCATGGAAAGTAAGGGCAGAGTCATGAGTGACCCCTAGGTATTTAAAAGTGGAGACTGCTTCCAACATGTCACCCTGTGAGTTAAGTATGGATAGTTTGGTCATGCTGTTTTTATGTTGAGGGTGAGCAAATAGCATGATCTTTGTTTTTATGTAGTTGAGGACAAGTTTGTGGGAGGTGAACCATGATTCTGTCGCAGTGAAGGAGCCCTGCAGGGAGTTTTGAAGCTGGGTAGGGTCAGGGTGCCGGCTGAAAATTACAGCATCATCAATGTAAAGGAGTAGGCACTCAGTGGAGGCTAAAGGGAAGGAGTTTAAGTATAGGAAGAAAAGAAGAGTGCCAAGGATGGACCCTTGGGGGACACCCGAATGGACTGGGAGGCTGGCAGAGAAGGTGATATTTATTTTTACTTGCAGGGTACGGCCATTGAGATAGCTGGTGAACCAGACTGCAGTTTCTGGGGAGACTCCAACAGAGAGGATGGTGTTTATTAGCAGGCTGTGGTTTATGGTATCGAAGGCCTTGGACAGATCAATGTAGACAGATCCAGCCAGGTCTCCCTGGTCGAGTGCTTCATGGAGGAAGGAGGTAAATTCGAGCAGGGCAGTGGTGGTATTGTGCCCTTTTCGGAAACCATGCTGTTGGTTGCACAGTAGGCGGTGTGTGACCAAATATTCTATAAGTTGATCTGCAGCTATTTTTTCTAGTGCTTTAGAGAGAGTGGGAAGTATAGAGATGGGCCTATAGTTACTGGGGGAGGTGCAGTCACCATTTTTGTGAACCGGAGTGATGATCGCTTTTTTCCATAAGGTAGGGAACTGTCCAAGGCATAGGGACATGTTCAGTATTTTTGTTAGGGGGGGAAAGGACTGCATCAAGGGTTAAGGAGAGCAGCTTGGCATCCAGTGAATCACCACTATGTCTTGTCTTTCGTAGGAACTTGGCGAGATATGTTCGAGCAACACTCGGGGAGATTGTTTTGAAATAAAAAGGTGGAGCACTGGGGGGCGGTGGAGAGTGTCCAGAGGGGGCACCAAAGAAGTCAGGTGGGAGGATAGAGCTGAGGTTTGAGAAAGAGACATTTAAGGCATTAGCTATCTTGTCAGGGTCTTGGGTGGTGACACCGTCAACGGTAATCATGGAAGGAGGAGGGGAGGGAGACTTTCCACTTAGTTCCTTCATATTGTCCCAGAACCTCTTCCCATTGCCTCAGGTGGCAGTGAGGTTGGATTGATAGTAGGCTGCCTTAGCCTTGTGGATTGCCCAGGTGCTTGAGTTCCGGGCAGCACGGTACAGTTGACGGTCAGAGGGGCTTCCAGACTAGATGACACAGTATCAAAGGTTGTCTCGAGCCTTCATTTGGTCGAGTAAGGAGCGGTTTACCCAAGGGAAGGATTTTGATTTTTCTAGCTGCTTACCAAGGGGGGCAAAGATGTCACAAGCAGCTTGGTAGGAACTGATGAAGAAGGACAGGGCAGCATCTACTGACGTCTGGTGGTCAAGAGGGGACCAGTCTAGGTTGAGAAGATGGTTTTGAAGATGTGTCAGTGACCCCTTCTTTAGCTGGTGATGCAGGGAGATCCTGTGGGGGGGCTTCCAACTGTTTGACCAATGGCAGGTGACAGGGGAGTGATCGCTGAGTGCGTCAGGGAGGACCGGATGTCATGGAGGTGCTAAGGGTGGTTTGTAAGGATGAGATCAATAAAGGAACTAGTGCCCTTGCGGCTGTCTAATTGAGTGGGGCTAAGGACCATTTGTGAGAGATTATGGGCGGTGGCTGCATCCCTGATCGGGGATGAGTGGGAGGTGAGCCAGTTTGTGTTGAAGTCTCCTAGGGTAATGACCTCCGACTTTTTTGGAAGTTGTGCAATGAGGTTCAGAACGGAGGAAAACGCCTCCTTTTGGTGGTGGGAGGGTATGTAGACTGACATCAGGTAGACAGATTTACCTGATTTTCCAACTGGTATCCTAAGGGTGAGGGATTAGAAACCTGCAACAGGGTTTAGTGCAGGGATTTGGACACCTTGTAGGTGATTCTGAAGGTACAGTGCACAACCAACACCCCATCTATTCAGTCTATCTGATATGAATAGTGTGTAGCCGGGTATGAAAACAGCAGTCAGAGATTTTTGGGGACAGCCATGTTTCAGATACTGTGAGTGCATCAGGGGAGTGGAGGCAGACCCATGCTTGAAGTGGGGTGAGATTTTTTTGGAGGCTGCAAATATTTATGGCAGCCAGTCATAGTCCTTTTGGTTGTATTGAAAGGCAAGGTCCAGGATTGGGGTGTATGATGCCCATCAATAGCAGTAAGATGATGAAGGTCCTGGATAGGGCACTCTTGAGGGTCAGTTTGTAATTACGCAGTGTTTGGCCAGTACGATGGGGTAGTTTGTTGATAGGAAGGGAGCAGATAAAACTCAGAAATTCCTGACTATAGAGCATAGGGTTGGCTACGGTTTCTGGGGGTGGGTGGCTAGGAACAAGTGGGGGGTGAGGTGGGAAAGATGTGGTTACAGAGGGAGGAGTGAGCACAGGGGGAGGTATAAATGGGGCAGAGGTGGTGGTGGTGAGGTGTTTTACAGGCATAGAACAGGGGGGAAGAACACTGAGGGGAGGGGTAATGGAGAAGATAAGGAGTAAAGACATAATTTTGCGACAGAGAAAGAGGTATCCTAAGCGGTAGGCTTGAGTATGTATAATGCAGGGGGGTTTGAGGTGAACAGAACTATAATTACAGACAGTATATGGGTGTACTTTGGTGGGAAAAAGAGGTTAACCAGCTGGAAGAGAAAAAGAGAGAGAGATACAATAGGGGTAGAATTCTAGGTAATATTCAGCATTCATTGAGTTACACACCAGGTGGTGTGAGAGGGGTGTTTAAGTAGTTATAGCAGCCTCTAGTGGTTGGTACAGATAACATGCAGATGGAGAAACGGCCTGATAGGTTTTTTCACGTCACGTGATAAGCAGTATAAGACACCCGAGTCCACCAAGGGTGGTGGTGGGGGTGGTGGGAGCTGACGCAAATGTCAACGGGTAGCTTCCAAGGTTGTTCATGGGGAGGCGTCCTTAGCCCTCTCAGACCATCAGGGAGCTGCCGAGCACTGAAAGGCCTGCTTGCCTGTTCATGGGGGAAGGCATCCTTAGCCCTCTCAGACTCTCGGGGAAGCCGCCGGAGCACTGAAAGGTCTGCTTGCCTGTTCATGGGGGAGGGCATCCTTAGCCCTCTTGGACCCTCGGGGGAGCCGCCAGAGCACTGAAAGATCTGCTTTCCTGTTCATTGGGGAGGGCGTCCTTAGCCCTCTCGGACCCTCGGGGGAGCCGCTGGAGCACTGAAAGGTCTGTGGATATGAAAGAGAAGAACAGGAATTAAAGCAGGTTCTTTACTGGGAGGGGCTGTTAATCGACCGGAGGTGGGGGTTGCTGACCCTGGTGCAACTGCGGGGGGAGAAAACTCAGCAGCACTATTACAAAACTTCTTGGGCAGGCTGTACTTGGTCTAAATTCACTTAAAAAAGAAAAAAAACAGCAGGTTCGCTAACATTTCATTTACAGTGGCCCTTGTAATACAGCTTAAAGTTACTAAAGGAGTTTGAAATCAGGCAGCTTGGAATCAATGGTTGCAATAAAGTTTCAATCCTGCCTAGTGAAACAAAAACTAAAAAACAAAAAAAACTATCTTCCTTCGTGTGGGGATAAAAATGCAACCTAAAGGTGCTAGCTTTTTAAAGAAAATAAAGGCACCAAGTCCTCTTTGGTTTAAAAGCATGGAAGTTGATCCCAAACTGCGTCGGAGCTTTCTCACGTACCTGCTTGCCTGTTCATGGGGGAGGGCATCCTTAGCCCTCTCAGACCCTCGGGGCAGCCGCCAGAGCACTGAAAGGTCTGCTTGCCTGTTCGTGGAGGAGGGCATCCTTAGCTTTCTCGTACCCTCGGGGGAGCTGCTGGAGCACTGAAAATGAAAAGTTTTTGGCGCACTTTGAGGAAATGACAATGACATTGTTCATGAGCAGAGGTCCTAAAATGCCTATGTTGAAAATTTGGTGCCGAAAGTCCATAAAATGACTGTGCTGCAAGCATACATTGCGCAGTTTCCACGCAGCCTTGTAACTTCGTACATTTGAAATATTTTCATGCCAGATTTTCACCACTAGCATTTGTGCACACCTTTTTATCAACAGTACAGTTGCCATTTTTCACAGCCTGCCCAAAATGCGTTCCCGCAACTGTGGCGCACAATGGCGTACTTACTGTGGGAAATCACCTCGACGACTAACAAAATCACAATGCCACTGTTCATGAGGGAGAGGTCCCAAAATACCTATGTTGAAAACGTGCCAAAAAACTCTCATAAATAATTGGGTTGCGGACGTCTGCTGCGCAGTTTGTATGCATGTTCATTGCTTCATCAATATTTCATATTGCCACTCCACATTTTCAGTGTTGCCATTTTTTACACCTCCTCATGAACAATACAGTTGTCATTCTCCACATCCAGCCGAAAACGGTGTTTTTGTCCCTCTGTCACTAAATGCCACAGCCGCTGTGCAAAACCGCCTTTTAGCTAACAAAGTGATTGTGCCACTTTTCATGAGGTGGCCTGACAAGCAACATATGTTAAACATGTAGAATGAAACTACCACTACACGCCTATGGTGTTAGGGTTTCCAACTGTAGCACCCCACCTGGTATGGACTGACAGGCATCAGGGCTGTGACGTGGGATAATCGCATGTCATGCTCACGCCATTCCACCGCCCCATGCCCACCCTGCAGCCACTGACAGACATCGTGGTGTGTCTTGCACTGTTCAGCCACAGACTTCACCCCACACCCCTATACTGCACCCACATCAGTGTATTCCCTTATGGAATGGGGTAAGTATAATGCCCAAAGACCCCAAAGCACACCATGACACTTGCAAGTGTCTTCAGGGTAGGGTGAGGTACAATGGCACGAACATTATAGCTGACGACCCAAAGGCTCACCCCAATGCCTGTCACTCTCTACAGGGTGGAGGTGGGGTTGGCGTCACTTTAGTACTTCACTGCCATTCCTATTATGCACCTCTAGCTCCACCATGGCCAATGCCAATGCAACAACATTCGGCATTGACAAATGCTTGTTATAGTTCATTCAGTTACTATCAGCAACCATCTATGTGAGGTACACACTGGCCACCTGATCATTCAGTGTATCAGTGTCCTTGCTGAGCCAGCTGATGTTAAAGTCACCTACGACAATGACTTCTGAGTTCTTTTTAGCATTAGAAATAACTTCCATGACTTGACCAAGCCCCAGTTTTGCTTTGCGAGGGGCCAGATAGATGGAGGCAATGGTGAGTGTCTTTCTGTGTCCTCCTAGCAGGAGTCGAACTGCAAGCATCTCATAGTTACAAGTGACCCCTCTTATTGGTAGTACACTACCCTGGATAGATTCGTTGACATAGATGAGGCAACCCCAACACTTTTCCCCATTCTATCAAGCCTAAAGGTACTAAACCCTGGTAATGTTATTAAGTTATCCTTATCCTTAGGAGTAAGCCAGGTCTCAGTAAGGCAGATAATATCAGTGCAGTGAGGTTGTGTCCACGCCTGGAACTGGGTGAATTTGGGGAGCAGACTATAGATATTCATAGTAGCTATCTTTAGGCCACAGTCTTTTTTCAACCTAGCAGGTTTGTCGAGGGCTGGACCAGGATTGGGGTAGACATCCTCAGAGAGTAATAGTAGAAGAAAAAGTAATTTCCTGGCTGCATGTAGGTGTTTCAGTACAAACTTGTCTCTGCTATTGTGGCCCCAGGGTATAGGGGTGCAACCCATATGCACTCCAGTAGGGGAAAACAACTGAGGTAGGACCATAATGCTACCAGATGCAGAGAACAGGTTTTCATGTATCGGTGGCAGAGAGGGAGGATTCCTCCTGAGGTTAAAGAACATTGTGCCAGATTTTTGATCACCATTGCAGGGTCAGGCTATGATTAGCCCAAGGTCATTTTGTGGAAGGAAGAGGAGCCACTGTCCCTTGAGAGGAAGGAAAGTGATGGACAAAGCCATGGTTATCACAAAGCGGACTGCCATACTTTGAGGCTGGTGAAACTGGGCTAGTATGAAGCTGTTTGCAGATAAATCAGGCTTCCTGCAGGGAGCTGAGAAGCAGGCAAGTCAGGCTAGGGTAGAAAATTGTATAATTCTAGCTGAGTAATGCCCGCAGTCCTACCTGAAATAACTCAGGGAGAGGAGGCAGACAGATTAGGAACTAGTGGCTGCGCGAGAAAACTCCACTCCTGGATTTCTGTGCCCCAAGTGCATTATTTGGCACTCTTTTTCACATTAAAACCCAGCTGCCATACCCTTGACCACTCATCAAGTTTTCTCAGGTCTCTGCTCATCCTTTTCAGCCCCTCTCCCTAGATGTCCACCCTGTTGCAGATCTTGGTGTCATCTGCAAAGAGGCAGATCTTCCCTTCCAGATCATCTGAAATGTCTCTTATAAAGACATGAAAAAGGACTGGTTCCAGCATTGAGCCCTGAGGTGACCCTCTGGTCACCAACCCTTCCTTGGAGCAAACTCCATTTACCACCACCCTCTGTCATTTATCTCTAACCAATTTCTTAACCAGTTTACTACTTTTTTATCCTCCCCTGAGCTATCAAGCTTGCTCACTTGTCTCCTATGTGGAAAGGTGTCAAAAGCCTTACTGAAATCAAGGTTGGCCACATCCACTGCTCATCCCTGATCTAATTCTTTGGTCACCCAGTCAAAGAAATCTATCAGATTTATCTGACATGAATTCCCCCTTTGAATCCAGGCTGCCGCAGGTCCTGTAACCTGTTTAATTCAATATATTCCACAATCCTTTCTTTCGATACTGTTTTCATCAACTTCCCCACCATCAGTGTCAGGCTGGCTGGCCTGTAGTTTCCAGCCTGTTCTCTGCTACGACTTCTGGGAAGCGGGACTACATCTGCCCTCCTTCAGTCCTCCAGAACCACCCTGGTTTCTAATGATCTGGGACTTTCAGAGGTGCAGCCAGTGCCTCTCTGCACACCGGTGGATGCATCCCATCTGGCCCCATTACTTTGTCCACCTTCAGATTAGTGAGTGCCTTCAGGACTCTCTCTACTGAAAAAGGACTAGTGTCTACCTCCCTCCCTCCCTTCAAGGCTCCTGTTACTTCTTTGCGGTCCATCCCCTTCATCTGTGAATACTGAGCAGAAGTATTTATTCAAGATGTCTGCTTTTCTTGTCCCCCCTCTGTACAGTGCCCCCTTCCTTTTTTAACCATACAGCCCCATCTTTGATCTTCCTCTTCTCCCTTACATACCTAAAAAATAAATGCCTTGGGGAGTCACGTGATGACTAGCTAAGGGGAAGCAGTGCTCTCATCGTACTCCCACTACGCTGCATAGTTTTTCTGTAGAAATAAGCTATATTAACCTCGAACTACCAGTTTTACCGCAAAGTCTTCCTAAACACCTACCGGATAGAATACCACCAGGATCAGCAAGTAAAATCCAAGGAATGGCAGTGGAGATGAAGCAAGCACTACCACGACATACTTCTCTAGCTTCCCCCGACAAGGCAGCAAAAAAATCCAGACAGCAGCCTGTAAAAACATCGGCCCCTGCTGCACCCAAAATGACCACGGTACCGCTCAGAGAAGAGCGGTTTCTGTTGGAAATGAGACCACTGAAGGACGCTCTCCTAACTCTAACAGCAGATATATCCATATTAAAGCAGTACCTGAAAGAGGTATCAAGACAGGCCAAGGACACCGAAGCACTGGCAATCTCTCCGGAGAAATGGAAGGTGACTGCGGACCCAGAGATTATAGCCCTCTGTAAGCAAATGGGAAGGATGGAGCTTAAGCTGGAAGATCTCAAGGGTCGCAGTCGCCACAACAACTTGGCCATCATTGGCCTCCTGGAGGGGGAGGAAGGTACCTCCCCATTCTATTTACCTAAAAATTGCTGGACAAATTAGTGGGGCCCTCACCTAATGGGCTAGCATATATAGTAGAATGGGCCCACCGAGCCTTACTTCCCAAATCTGCGCCTGAGGCCCCTCCTAGACATTTTCTGCTGAAACTCCTCAACTACTTAGACAAGCAGCACATTCTACTGAAATTGAGGGGCATTCAGACCCTGATGTTGGAGGGGAACAAGATCAGAATCTCACAGGACCTACCGGCATCTGTTCGGCAGAAGAGGGGCACGTTTCATCCTACGATCTCCCGTCTCATCCCAGCTGGAATCCAGTTTTGGATGTTGTGTCCTGCATAGCTCCAAGTCCGGGTGCAGGAGAAATGGCATTCGTTCGAGAATAATGACCAAGCGACAAGGGAGCTTCAGGAACTAAAACCGGACCTGTTCAAAAAATGAAGAGGATCTCAAGCTCTGAAGAAACTCTGGAGGTAGAGAATTACTTTCTTTTAAAGGCACAGGGGCAAGGAGAATCCAGCAGTGTTCTTACAGCCTAAATCGAATCAGGATGCATTACCACAGGAACCAGGGCGTTATCCTCATAAGTCACAATTATTTGGAAAATGGGGGGGGGAGAAGCAAGGGCCAAGGTTAGAAAGTCTCAACGGACTTAGTTATGTGTCTACCTCCACTGCGTCACCGTAGAGTCCGTGGAACATTTGCAGCATGATTGGCATGTAAACACCTCCTAACATAACTGAGCTGAATCCACTCAGTAGTGGCATGGCCTATCAGCTGCAGCCAGCAATGCACACCATCACGACAATGCGAGCAATTGTGCAGCTACAATCACAGCTACAGAGGCCTGTGGTGATCTCCCTGGGGAAGAGGCCTCCTTTTAACATTTTCACGGACTAACAAGGGAGACTAGTTTAGAAATAAGTTAATGGCTCTGTCTATAAAAGACGGTTGGGCTTGTACACAATTTCTCTTCTCCCCAAAATGTTGTTCTCTACGCTACATGGAACTCAACCGTGATTTGCAGCTTTACAGCTATATTGATGTAGCATTAAGCAGTAATGTGCAGAATCCGATTTAATGGGGGGTTCTGTTGGGTTCACTTTTTTACAATTTATGAGCAGTTTCAAAAGAACATTTTATGCACAGTTTTATGATTTTGGAGTGTTGGAATTTCGATGTTAATAATTCTTTTTATGAATCATAATGTTTAAAGGAGGGAAGGATGAGACCATTACCTGCTCCAGCTGGCAGCATCGCAAACCATATTGAGGGGTGGGGCTAACCTCTTGTCAGTTTTCTCAGTTATTATTGTCTTCTTTATATTTAGCTTGAGAGGCATCTCCTCACATAGTTCATATCCATATTTCTACTTGATGGTGAGGAGGAGATTAAAAGGGGAAGGGGAAGGGAAACAAACATGGTTTGCTGTACGTATAGGGAAGGAGGGGGGACCCATGGTGTCATTACAAAAGAATTCGTATGGAATTTGTATAGAAGTTACAACAGTGCCCAAAGATTATGGCTAACAATGTGAATGTAATATTGTGGAATGTAAAGGGGGTACACAATAAACAAAAAAAGATATAAAATACTGAAGCATCTGCAAATAAGCAAGGGGCAAATTTCTTTATTGTAGGAAACCCATCTCCTCGAATCTGAGGCCAACCTACTAAGAAGAATGCAGGTGGGACAAATGTTTTCCATGGAAGCCAGTTCTTTAAGTAAAGGGGTAGCGATCTTGATGTCTAGGAACCTGGACTTCAAATGTAATCAGTGTATTGCAGACCTCCTGGGCAGATATACAGTATATTTGTGGTGGGGACACTGGAGAGGGCTGAGATACTTTTGGGCTACATTTATGGGCCGAATACAGACACCTCCTCCTTTTTTATGGAGATCCTCAATCTTCTTTTACCGTTTTTCTCAGTGCCCATCTTCCTAGGTGGAGACTGAAATCTCTCTTTCTCCCCAGAGGTGGATAAGACAGGTAAACGGAGGGCTGGTTTATCACCGTCTCAAAGGGCTATCAGGGTCCTACTGGATAATTTAGGATTGTGTGACCCGTGGAGAGTTCTTCATCCCAATCAGCTGGAATACACTTTCCGGTCTCCAGTACACGGATCCTCCTCCCGTATTGACTACTTTTTAATAAGTAAACAGTTCCTGCTAGGCCTCATGGCATGTCAAATTTTACCTGAAGTTATTTCAGACCACTCTCCAGTGTCCTGTACCATCTCAATCATACCGCAGTAATGAACAGAAACTGTCTGGAAAATCAATAACAGACTGTTGCAAGACAAGTGGGTATTGGATAAATTGAAGGTCTGTATAACACAATACACACAAACTAACCTAAACTCTACCAGTCATCCTGATATGGAGTGGGGGGGCTTAAAGTGCTGTATTAGAGGGGAACTAATTAGGATTGCATCTGTACAGAAACGTAAAAGGAGGGACAAACCAAAGAACTGTTAGATAAAATTAGGCAACTGGAAAAGAATATCTCACCATCCACCCCTTAAAAGCTGCATCAGGAGCTCATCCATCTGAGGGCACAATATAATGAACTATTAGCAGTCAAGGCAGAATATGCAATCCTTAAAACAAAATCTATATATATTGACCAAGGAGAAAAAGCTGGAAATTTGCTAGCCATGAGGGTTAGGCAACAGGAAGCCTCGAGGCTAGTCAATGCAGTTCATTCTAAGAAGGATGGCCTCCTTCTCACTAATCCAAAGGAAATCGTGGCTGAATTCCATACCTTTTACAGTAACCTATACAGAAGCAGGCCAGCCTCCCCCTCAATAGTTAGCACAGATGAGCATCTGGAATCCATAAACTTACCTATTCTGTCCAGGGACCAACAAGCTCTTCTGATCTCTCCACGATCAGAAGATGAAATTAGGAAGGCCATCAGCAAGTTGTCACTGGACAAAGCTCTCGGACCGGAGGGCTTCTCAGCCAATTTTTATAAGGCAGTGGCAGACGAGCTGGTTCCATGGTTGTTCCACTTATACCAACCCATATTGGCAGGAGAGAGCTGTGACCCACACCTTTTTGAAGCCCTAATAGTGGTACTGCACAAGGAGGGGAGGGACCCAGAACAAGTGGCAAACTACCGCCCTATTTCACTCCTGGATTATGATGTTAAAATACTAGCCAAGATTTTAGTGAATGGACTAGGCCGTGTTATTCCCTCTTTAATTTGTACAGAACAGGTGGATTTTATGGTGGACAGGTCGGCCTCGGACCACATAAGGAAATTAGATCACATTTTTTCTAGCTCCCAAGCTAACCCGGCTCCAGCCATCTTGCTATCCCTGGATGCCGAAAAGGTGCTCTGACAGAGTGGATTGGTGTTTCCTCTTTAGGACAATGGCCCAGTTTGGATTCCCTCCTCTTTTTGTTCAGTGGATAAAAGCTCTATACACCAACCCTACCGCCCGCATATACTGCAATAGAACCTTCTCCTCTCCCTTCTCCCTTCATTCAGGTACTAGGCAAGGGTGCCCTTTATCCCACCCCCCATTGTTTAACCTCTATTTAGAACCTCTATTGAAGCAAATCAAAATAGATCTGGCGGTTAAAGGTGTGATGGTAGGAAAACAGGAGCTTAAACTCTCAGTATATGCTGACGATATCCTCCTTCATTTATCCGATCCGAGGGCCTCAATTATCAGAGTTCTGGACCTAATACAGGAATTTGGGGTTCAGGCCAATTACAAGTTGAATCTGGATAAAACTATAGTTTTCCCCTCTTAACTTCCACACTTATGGCAAAATAATCGAAGGTCTAGGGTTACAATGGGAATCTCATAAACTCAAATACTTGGGTATACATCTAACCAGAGATTCTAAATCCCTGAAAAGACACAATCTGGATGCCCTAGCTCAAATAATCCAACAAGACCTAAACAGATGGAGAACACTGCCACTTTCTCTTTGGGGAAGAATAAACCTCATTAAAATGAATTCTTACCCTGAATCTTCTACCCGCTCAACATGCTAAACATCTGGCTACCTCAGGCCTGGTTTTCCAAGTTCCACTCACTGATCTCTGGGTTTTTATGGAAGGGCAAGCAGGTGAGGAAGGCCTATGGAAAGCTCACAGTTTCAAAACTAAAAGGAGGGTTGAGAATCCCTCACTTCCAACTTTATTATTAGGCAAGCCTCGCGGCGAAATATTCAAGATAGTCAGGCAACCTCGAATATCTGAAACCAGACCAATATACACCTAAATGGTTAGAGTTGGAAAGGGAGATTATCTCTTCATCAGGAATTTCTCTTTCTTCTCTCTATTATCTCCCAGTCAAACTGCTCCCCCACACTTTGATGGTTACCCCGGCAGGTACTTCAGTCAAAGTACATGCCCAACTATGCAAATCCATTTCTTACAAACATACACGAGACCCATTTCAACCACTGGTGGGTAATCTCAGCTTCAAGATAGGGGTTAGAATAGTGAAAGCCTCCTGGCTTCCCCAACTAGCACATGCCAGAATGCAAGACCTATTGCATGAAGGTCAAGTTAGACCAGCTTTTGACATCATTAACAGATTTCAGTTGGGCCCATATTTGAACTTTAAAGTGCTTCAACTCAAGCATATGCTGGCTGCTTCTAGATTAAACCAACCCACAGAAGAGGATGGCAATTTCCTGCAGTCACTCAGTGCACTAGCCACTCAGCAACATGCAGTTTCTGGTATATACAAGATACTGATAAAGTTTACCCATCCCAAGATGGGTCTTCTCACTACTGAAATTCTCAGTTCCCGGAAATAACATTAGACTGGGAGAGGGTCAGGAAAGACACCAATAGGTTCATATCACAGGACAGATTACGCTTGATGCAATTTCAGATTCTCAGTAATATGTACTACACCCCAGTAAAACTGGCAAAAATGAATAACTCCCTCTCTTCAACTTGCAGACACTGTTTGCAGGAGGCAGGATCTCAATACAATATTTTTTGGGAATGTCCCAAAGTGGTCCCTTTATGGGCCCTCATAAAGGAGAGAGCAGACCCATTATTAGGTATCACAGAATACACAGAACTGAGATCTTGCTTAGTGAGAGACTACTCCCAGGTAACTGTGAGGGAAAGGAAATACCAACTAGCACTCATAGCAATGTCAGTCAAAAAGTTAGTACTCAGTCACTGGCTAGACACAGATAATATATCTTACACTGAGTGGCTGCAAGGACTCTTGTTTAATCTTGCAGCAGAAAAGACCATCACCAGCATATACCACAGAATGTCTAAATTTGAAAAATGTTGGGGCAAGCTATATACGTTATACTCCCTTCAACAGACACATTAATTGTTTAGGAGGGCACTTTCTAACAGTGAACTTACTATTATATTTTTGACACCATGGGTGGGAGGGTCAGATGAAGAGGAGAGGGTGGGATAGGGAGGGGAGGCACCATTTGTGATGTTGAATATTGTATTGTTAGTTTTATTCACTGTAACCAAGCTGTATTACGAAACAGCATTTTAAGGCTGGAGGTGGAAAAACAAATAAAATATACTGAATTTAAAAAAAAATGCTTTGTTGCCTTTTGATACTGCCTGAGCTATTCTCTCTTTGGTTTATGCCTTTGCACTCCTTAGTGCTGTCCTTGCTTCCCTTTGTTTCCTCGATACACCTCCCTATCCTCCTCCCTCTGCACTTTCCTGTATCTTCTGAATACAACCCTTTTAGGCAAAGAAGGTAACAAGACTTTCTATAGATAATTAGTGAAAGGAAAAAGTCCAGAGGGGGTATTGCTAACATCAAAGGGGATAAGGGGGCGTGTGAGGAGGAGGACCATGTAAAAGCATCTATCCTAAATAGATACTTCTGTTCAGTATTTACTGAAGAGAAAGTAGGGCAGGGTCGACAGCTTGGCACCATGGACACAGGATGGAGGAAGGTGTGCACTAGTCCCTTCACAAAAGAAAGGGTCCTACAAGAGCTCAGTAAGCTCAGGGTGGACAAGGCAATGGGACCTGATAGCATACATCCCAGGGTACTAAGGGAGCTAAGGGTGGAACTAGCAGAGCCATTATCAGAACTGTTTAGTAAGTCTCTGAGCACAGAAGAGGTCCCAGAAGACTGGAGAAGGGCTAATGTGATCCCACTTCACAAGAGTGGTAGCAGAGAGGAGGCAGGGAACTACAGGCCAGTCAGTCTTACCTCAGTAGTGGGCAAGATTATGGAGGCACTCCTTATGAAAAGGATAGTGCAACACCTGGAATCCATAGGAGCACAGGATCCAAGACAGCATGGGTTTACAACAGGAAGGTCCTGTCAAACTACTCTCATAGATTTCTTTGACTGGGTAACCAGAGTGGTGCACCAAAGGGGAGCAGCTGATGTTGCCTATCTTGACTTCAGCAACATTTTTGATACTGTTCCACACAGAAGATTGATTTATAAGCTGGGTAGACTTGGGGTGGGTCAGAAGTTGTTCATCTGGGTGGCAAACTGGTTGACAGGCAGAAAACAGAGAGTAGTGGTAAATAGTATACAGTCAGAAGAGTTGCAAATCACAAATGGGGTACCTCAGGGATCAGTCCTGGGGCCAGTCCTCTTCAATATCTTCATCAGTGATGTTGCAGATGCACTGGAGGGTAAGGTTTGTCTGTTTGTAGATGACACCAAGATCTGAACAGAGTAGATGATCCAGATTGGGTGGGCAGAATGAGAAGAGATCTGGATAAACTAGCAAAATGGTCAGAAGAGTACCAACTGGGATTTAATGCAAAGAAGTGCAAGATCATGCACATAGGGAAGAGAAACCCTGAAGCCACCTATCAGGTGGGAGGGGAGTTGCTGGCAGTCACAAGGGAAGAAAGAGACTTGGGCAGCACCATCACAGATGACCTGAAATCATCCAAGTAGACCACTAAAGCCATAGGTAAGGCTAGGGGGATGTTGGGGTGTATTAGTAGGGGTATCACAAGTCGTGGGAGGCAGAGGAGAGGCAGAGAACAGAGACGTGGGAGGAAGAGGAGGCCAAACTTCACCAAGGCAGAAACAGATGCCCTGTTTGAGGCCTACCTTGACCAGGAGCCACTGCTCAGCAGACATCGGGGAACACCACAGGCCCGTGCTGCTGCATGGGGAGAGGTGGTGCATGCCGTCAACCAGCATGGCAGCCACCAGTGGTCCATACAGGAGTGCAAGAAGAAGGTGGGCACAGACAGGAGGAGGATTAAGGATAAGGTGGCTGCCATCAGGGCAGCACGGGCTGTGACCGGTGGGGATAGCCGGCCGTGCAATGCCTGACCCCACAAGAAGAGCAGGTTGCTAGCAGCATGCGGTGTTGTGCCGTCGAGAGTGTTCCAGATGGTGGATTCCAGATGGGTGGTAGCCCGTCACTGCATGGTAGGTCCTGATCTGTCACTGGGGGGGATGACACACGGTAGGGTAGATACATTAATGCTACTGTGTTCCCTTACAGCTCCTGAGCATCTACATGAGTCAGCGGTGGTGGGCTCATCCACTGAGGGTGATACCCTGGACACAGAGGAGGGCCCATCCACCTCAACAGGTGTCTGAGGTTCAGGATGACAGTGGGCCCACCTGGCTGTCCAGACAGATGTTGGTGGAGCAGGTGCAGAGGAGGCCCTGCCCATGTCCTAGCATGCCAGCGTCCATGGATGCCAGCATGCTGAGACTCGGACTGGTTCCGGATCTGTCACTGATGATGATGGAGCTCACATCATGGACAGTGATATGTGTAGGCCACAGGATGGCTGCACAGCAGGTTACAGCATGGGCATAGCCATGGGTGGTGCCACCGTGGAGGCCTGCGTGACATCACAGTTCCAGCCTGTGCCTGTCTGCACCAGTGGGGCAGCACTGGTGTGTCCAGGACAGTGGGGCTGTTGCGGCCACTGCGGCGGCACTGTTGAGCCATGGAGAGTGGCAGCCAGAGGGGCAGTGTCAGCAGTCGGCCAATGGCCATGGGGGGACAGTGTCGGGGGGCAGCGTCAGTGCACTGCCTGTGGACATGCCCAGGCATGGCCCTGGTGTGCAGCGCCCACCCTGAAGAGGTGCTGCCCATCAGGGCAGCGAACATCATGAGGGACAGCATGCCGATCAGGCGGATGACCTCTTAGATGAGCACACCCGCATACTCCATGATTCAGTCGATCAGCAGTTGCAGCTTGTGAAGGTGGTGGATCTACTCAGTGTGGCCCTGCGACAGGCAGAGGAGTGGCGCAGCAGGGACACCAGTCTGCTCCTGGCAGGGATGAACTGGCTGTGGGAGGATGTGACTGCCGCCATTGACAGGCTGACACAGACAATCACAGCTGTCATGGCCACAGTGGGCACAGTTTTTTGCCCATGCGTCGCAGACACTGCGCAGTGCAATGTCCACCCCCCATTCCCGGCATCATACGATACCCTCCTTATCAACGCCGGGTTCAGCTGTAGGCATCCAGAGCACGCCTGGCGCAGGCATGTTCGGTGAGCTGCAGACCCCTGCTCAAGAATGGTCGCGTTCACGCAGCGGAACCCCTGGGGGACCATCAGTGCCACCCCATGAGGCCATTGGTCAGCCTGTCACTTCTGGCAGGTCTCAGTGGAGCTGCCCATGCATCCGTGGTAGCCGTGGCACTGTGGTGCATGACTGACCTGTCTCCCATCAAGGCTACTGTCTGATGCTGCCCTGTGTGCAGTGTGTTGTTCAACGTGCAATGCACGGGTGGAGTACCCGGCCCTGCACACACACACACACACACACACACACACACACACACCACGTTCCATCTGCACACCCTCCTGGCTGCTGGCCGCTGTGGCGTGTGCATGATGATGCCTGCATTGCGCTGTCCGTCACTGTGCAATGGTGCCCAGCGTTTGACACACGCACAATGACAGGGACTGGGCGTGGTGGTCTGTGGTCATGTGTGTGTCTAGGGGTGACGGTTGGGGTCGGCGTGCCTTCTACCCTTTGTGCATGATGTCTTGGGTGTGTGTGTGTGTGTGTGTGTGACTGCGTGCTGTGTTAGACCTTGCCTATCCCTGACAGCATGTGCGGTTCCATGCTCAGCCAATTCCCTTTACGACATGCACCCCTGGGGTTTGTCCATGCATGTTTGTGGGTTGTGCCCTTGCCATTTATGGTTGCAAATTGCCCCATGACTTACCTGAGTTGGTTGAAGTGCTCCTCTGTGATGGTGTCCCAGTGCAGCTGTACCATCCGGATCAGTTAGGGTTCCCTTCGACCAAGGGGGGGCTGCCCATCACCATCTGCAGCGGCGTCCTCATCGTCCCCATCGCTGTCCCCCTCTTCAACCTGTACAGCTATCCCACAGTCATTGGCCATGTTCTGCAGGATGCAACAGGCCAGGAACAGCCCACAGGCCTTCGAGGGGCTGTACTGTAGGGCACCGCCAGACGTGTCCAGGCAACGGAAACGTGCCTTCAGCATCCCGAACACCCGCTCAATGACATTGCATGTGGTGGCATGTGCCTCATTGTTGCGTTGCTGCCATGGGGTCGCGAGCCACCGGTATGGTGTGATCAGCCAGGGACAGAGTGGTTATCCACTGTCACCTGTGTGTAGAGGGTGGACATTAGTTTGGTAATCAGCATTGCCCTGCCATGGGCCATCTAGGTCAGTAACCATGTCACCACTGACTATGCCCCTCCCAAGATCCATGTCTTTCTGCGTGATTTGAATACTCATCCACTAGGTGGCCAGTGGGGATGTCCCCACTCTCAAACCTGTGGCACAATGCAGACTGGTGCCAGATGAAGGCAGCATGTGCTCCCCCAGGGTGCATGGCACAGACATTGGTTATGCACCCCCTGGCATCGCACACCAACTGGCAGGTGATGTTTGCATACCCCTTCCGGTTTATGTATGCTGCCCCTTCGGGGCCAGGTGGCGTGCGGATGGCCACTTGGGTACAGTCAATGGCCCCGAGCATGTCAGGCATACATGCTACCCTGTGGAACTCCTGTATGTGTGCTGTGCACTCTGCCAGTGTGCTGGGAAATGGATGTACTCCACAGCATGTGGCAGCAGTGAGCTGAGGAATTGGGTGAGTAGGCATGACGCAGCCAACTGTGTTATGCCTGTCAAGTCCCCTGTTGGTCTCTGGAAGGTACCCGTGGTGAGCAGGCACATGACAGCTGTCACTTTGGTCTCCACTGACAGAGCATGGCTCCGTCATGTGGGTGCCTGCATCACATCACTGCACAGCTCACAGATCCACCTCAGGATCACCCGGTTCAGGCGGTACTGGCCCACGATCTCAGTGTCACTGTACAGCTCGAAGCTGGTGCAGGCTCAGTACTGCCTGTTGGGGGCATACCACCCACGGGCCCTTCTACGGGTGTGTCCCCCTGCTGCCTGCCTTCTCGCACCACTCATTATTGCCTCCATCTGAATGGTGGCACTGGCCATGTCCCTGGCTTGAGTTACCCCCCCGGCAGCTGTATTACCATTCCCCCCACTGTCCTTACTACTTCTCCCCCTGCACCGGAAACACCTCCCAGTATTGGACGTACTGCCCACTGTCAGTGCCCTCAGTCCTATGTGGCACTTCCCACTTTCCTCCTGCACAGTGGCACAGGCTCGCCACTCCTTCCCTGTTCCTGGTGGTTTCCAGGTGCTCTGTTCTGCTCCTGCCCTGTCCTGCTCACAGCTACTGTGTGCCTGCTTGCAGTTAGCTCGTTCCCATATGTGGCTTTCCTGTAGCATTCTTGCGCATCTCTCTTGTTCCTTTTTATTTTGGATCATTTCCACTATCGTGCAACTTCTGTTTGCTCCCCTATTGCACATGACGCATGCTGCTGAATATCGCACTGCGCCATTTATTCATGATTCCTCCCCTTCAGTTGTGCATGCATTCATTACCATTGCACTCTTGTGCATTGCAATTTAGAAGTGCAGCTGCCCTCCCGCTGAATATCGCACAATGGCGCATTTTCGGACTTGCGCTGGTGCATCCCTGTGGCACATGGCGCAACCCTTTTGAATATAGAAACATAAAAACATAGAATTTGACAGCAGATAAGGACTGCTTGGCCCACCCAGTCTGTCCATTTCCCTACCTACTGGATAAGCTGCAGAACCTAGTTAACCAGCAGCCTTCTTCTTCCTACCTCCACCCCCAAGAATGGCCTTATGACTGTCCCATGCATGCTTGAATTCCACCACTGTTTTTGACTCCACAACCTCCTCCAGAAGGCTGTTCCATGCATCCACAACCCTCTCTGTGAAAAAATACTTCTTTAAATTACCTCTGAGCCGCCCCCCTCTATCTTTAAATTGTGCCCCCTTGTTCTTGCACACCTCTTTTTTTGAAAGATGCTACCCTCTTTGACTTTGTTGATTCCCTTGAGGTACTTTAATGTTTCTATCATGTCCCCCCTCTCCCTCCTTTCCTCGAGGCTATACATATTAAGCTCCTTTAGTCTCTCTTCATATGTCTTCCAGTGCAGACCCTGCACCATTTTGGTTGCCCTCCTCTGGACAGCTTCCATCCTGTCTATGTCTTTGTGGAGATTGGGTCTCCAGAACTGCACGCAGTACTCCAGATGGGGTCTGACCAGCTGTCTGTACAGAGGGATAATAACTTCCTGTTTTCTACTGGTGATGCCCCTCCCTACACATCCCAGTATCCCCCCAGCCCTCCTTATTGCCCTCTCACATTGCTTGCCCACCTTTAGGTCATCTGATATGACTACCCCCAGGTCCCTTTCCATTTTCGTTGTTGTTAGTATCTCAACCCCCATTGTGTACTCTTCCTCTGGGTTTTTGTTTCCCAGGTGCATTACCTTGCACTTCTTAGCATTGAATCTAAGCTGCCATACATTTGACCATTCCTCTAACCTTGCCAAGTCCCTTCTCATCCTTTCCACCCCACCTTGTGCATCAACTCTGTTGCAGATCTTTGTGTCATCTGCAAGAGACATACTTTTCCTTCAGTCCCTCTGCAATGTACGCTATAAAGACATTGAAGAGAACCGTCCATACTGAACCCTCACGGTACCCCAGTAGTAAACCCCTTTCTTCTGAGTGGACTCCATTTACTATTACTCTCTGTGTCCTATTCTTCAGCCAATTCTTTACCCAGGCTGTCATCTTGGGACCCACTCCCAGGCTGGCTAACTTGTATATTAATCTTTTGTGTGGGACTGTGTCAAATGCCTTGCTAAAGTCTAGGTAGGCCATGTCCACAGCCCTCCTGATCTACTACTTTGGTCACCCAGTCAAGAAATCTATCAGATTCGTCTGGCATGACCTTCCCCACGAATCCATGCTGCCCTAGGGTCCTGTGCCCTCTAGCCTCTAGATGCTCGACAATTCTTTCCTTCAGAGTGATTCCATCATTTTCCCTATCACTGAGGTTAAACTAACAGGTCTGTAGTTTCCTGCTTCTGCCTTGCTCCACTTTGTGAAGGGGAATCACATCTGCCCTCCTCCAGTCCTCGGTACAACCCCATCCTCCCATGATTTGTTAAAGAGGGTAGTCAGTGGTGTCACTAGTTCTGCCCTTAGTTCTTTAGAATTCTGGGATGAATCCCATCAGGCTGCATTGCTTTGTCCACCTTCAGTTTTAAGAGTTCTTTCATAACCCTTTCTTCTGTAAATGGGCTGGTATCAACTTCTGTATCCAGAGTGTTTCTACTGTTTGTTTAGGTGCCTCCCCCTCTTCATTTGTAAATGCTGAGCAAAAATATTTGTTTAGTATCTCTGCCTTTTCACAGTCTCCCTCTGCCCACCCTCCCTCCCTTTATTAAGCCTCACTATCCCACCCTTGGTCTTCCTTAGCTCCCTGATGTACCTATAAAAGGTTTTATCCCCCTTCTTAACTGAGTTGACTATCTTTTCCTTGGTTTGGGCCTTTGCTGTTCTGACTGCCTTCCCAGCTTCCTTTTGATTTAACTGATACAGTTCTCTGTCCTGCTCCTTCTGTGATTCCGTGTACTCCCTGAATGCTTTCTTTTTCTCTTGAACCTTTACTGCCACTTCCTTTGAGAACTATAGTGGTTTCTTACATCATTTTGTTTTGTTTATTTGCTTCACACAAAGGCTCGTTACCTCTGTGATGGCAGTTTTTATTATTCCCCATTGTTCTTCCACCCCTCCTTCCTGCCCATTTGCTAGTGCATTCCTTAGGCACTCAACCATTTTGGCAAAGTCAGTCCTCCTAAAGTCCAGTACTTTTGCCTTTGTATGGCTTGACTCTATTGCTGTGTTTATTGTGAACCATACTGTTGGAGTTAGCTACTTCCTATGGCTACCCACTTCTACATCTGATCTCTCTCTATCTCCATTTTGAGAGAACCAGGTCTAAGATTGCTCCCTCTCGAGTGGGCTCCAATACTAGTTGTCTAAGGCATGCCCCCTGTAGGGCATCTAGAATAACCCCACTCTTCAAAGTGGCTGCTGCAACTGCACTCCAGTTAACATCTGGCATATTCAGATCACCCATCAGTAATATCTCCCCTTTTTCTGCCATTCTAAGTATACTTTCTATCATTTCCTTGTCCATTTCCTCCCCCTGAGAAGGGGGTCTGTATACAACCCCTGTGCAGATTGTGGTGCCATTGCCTGTCTCCAAATTTACCCACAGTGCTTCTTCTCCTCCCTGTTTACCCTTTTGTTCTGTTGCTTTGATTCCTTCCCTTATGTAAAGAGCTACTCCTCCTCCTCTTTTACCCTCCCTGTCCCTCCTGTAGATAGTGTGTCCTGGTATGTTTACGTCCCAGTCATGGTTTTGTGTGTACCATGTTTCTGTGACTGCCATGATATCCAGATGTTCCTCCTTCATCAAGGACACTAATTCAGTAAGCTTGTTACCCAGACTATGGGCATTGGTACTCATTGCTCTCCATTTTTTGATGGCTTTACCTTCTGTTGCAGCATCCCCCACTGACCTTTCTACCTCAGTCTTTTTCTCATTTAGTACCCTGTTTTGTAGGGAGGCTGGGATTTTCCTGCTGCTTATCAGTGCCTCCCTTTGACTAGTTTAAAACTTGCTAATAAGCATTTAAACTGATTGCTCAAAGACTTGTTCCTTCAGGACAGATGCAGACCATCCTGCCAGTATAGGCTGGTGTCCCTCCAGGTGGAACCCCAGTCCCCAATGAAGCCAAACCCCTGTGCTCCACACCATTTTTTCAAACATTCATTAAACTGCATGGTGCAAATTACCCTCGCCTCCCCCATGCCATTGACAGGCAACACCTCTGAGGAGGATACTGTGTGTGCTACTTGTCTTAGGCCCCTCCCCAACTCTACAAAGTCCTCCTGCACTGCTCTAATCTCATGGTGAGCCAAGTCATTTGTCCCTAGGTAGACAATGACATCCAGCTCAGACTCCCGTGCAGCTGTTCTCATGATCCTGAGGTTGCGCTTCCTGTCCCTCCAAGCCATGGCACCAGGTAGGCACCTTACTTCAGTTTTCCCTACTCCACCCAGTTCTATCCCCCTAATAACTGAGTCCCCCACCAGGAGCTGCTTCCTTTCCCTGTGGTGTCCTCTGCTTCCTTCCTGTGGGCCTCCCTTGTGACAGTTGTTATTAGTCTCCTCTGCGGGTGCATTCATAGGGGAGCTATGCTCCCCCAGAATGGTGTATGGATTGTGGAGTGGAACAACTGACTGGGTATGCCTCTGTTCCACCATACTCACCCTCCCAGAGCCCACTGTGGTCCAACTGCTGTGCTTTCTTCGCAACCTCTGAGGTGGTGGTGGTGGCTCTGGTGCTCCCTGGATGGGGGAGGTTCTCTTCCTACTGTCCAGTGTGGCCTGGGGGAAGGTTCCCTTACTACTGTCCAGTGTGGCCTGAAGACAGGCAACTTCCTCCCTCAGGGCAGAGAGTTGTCTGCAACAGAGCAGCACTCAGCCTCCAGAAAGACTCCCCAGAAGACTGCTGCCCCACAGCCATTACATTGCACTACTCCCCACATGTTTATCTACTCTTTTTTTGTTTGTTTGTTTTTTTTTGTGTGTGTGCGTGTGTGTGTGTGTGCATGTGTGATTGGTTTGTTATATAGAAATATATATATTATACAATGTGTATGCTTATATTGTCAGTGCAGTGTGCTAGAGAGAATATGATAGTGATATGCACCTTGCACCCTTGAGGAAATGATGTCAGAACCCCAGGTTTAAAGGAACTATTTCCAGGAGTGGGTGGGGTGAGGGGTGGGAAGGGGTTGGGCCTAAACTGTGCCCTCACAAAACAATCAGCTAAAAGCTCTGACCCACCGCTGCGATGAGTGCCTTTCTGTCAGCAAGATGCCCTACACAACAATTTGACAGAGAAAATACCCTGCTAATCAAACAGAGAAAAATCCAGACATCCAAGTCAAACACAGGTAAACCTCCCCAGCCCCCAAACAGCCTGGTGGTTTGTTAGCCACAAAGGAAAATCAAATATGCAGTTATTTCAACCCTTCTGAAGATGCTCACAAGATAAGCAGTTTAGAAAACCCCCTTCCTGAATTAAAAACTAAAGACAAGTCCATCTTCTTCCAAGTTGTGTAAGTGGGTGTGCTTTGAAACAACTGAGAAGCTGCATGGGATATACTATATTGAACTAGATATCTGCAACAAATCTCTCTTGCTTACATCTGAGGGAAGTTTTCCTTACTTTTACATTGGTATTGCTTTGTGTTTAATTATTTTAATTTTTAATAAAAATATAATATATATATTTCTATATAACAAACCAATATCTGGGCTATAGTGTTTTTTGTAGCAGAGACAGTTGATTGATGTAGTCTGGAAGTGGCAGGTTCACAAGCTGGGTGGAGTGGCAGTCAGAGGATTCATGTGAGATCATCATCCACAAGAACAAATTACTACTGACCACTACAGTAGACTAAAGTAAGCAACTGCGTTTGTCTTTTCTGTTTATTGCAGAAAAACCTGGCAAGGTTTGCCATACACTATAAAAAATAAGGTACTGGAGCCCATATACAGCAAGGCAGAGTTTACACCTCATGGTTACCATGACAACAGGGATCTCTCGAGCTGTGATCTAAAGGATACTCTGTCCTTGTGGTAACTGCTCGGTGGCATAACAGCCTTGTTGTATATGGGATCCCATAGATTATTCTATATATTGTGCTAAAAAAACACTCTGCTACTATACTATTGACCATATTTTCCACTCTTACATTCTAGTGTCTCGTCACCTTCTCTATCTAAGAATCTGAGGAGGTTGTTGAACTCTTTATCAAAAAATTTTAACATCGAGAGCATCATCAGCCTGGTTGACATTGACAATAGTACCCTCTCTCTGGTATTTTTGTGTTCTTATGATCCCAGTCCTCTGTTTTTTTTTTTTACTTCACCCTTGTCTTTTCAAAACCAACATTAACAACATCTTCAACATAACAAAAAGTGCCCATTATCCTCTGCCCTACTAAAATCAATCCACAGAAGCCTGTTATCTAACAATGTTGATCCCATACCTTGACTCATCTGCCAATGAGTCCATATCAGCATGGAGTTGCCCATAACTCCCTGAAATCCCTTGCACTCTGGCTAATCCTAAAGGAGATTGTTCATGATTATAACTCCCTATCACATTTATGTGATATGTCTAACCCTCCCGCAAGGAATGTACTTTAGATGATTGTGTAGCAAATGTTCCTCACAAGTATCGAGATATTTTGTGTTTGACAAATTCCAGTCAGGCTACTATTTTGACCACAACCTTCAGACACCTGTTTTGAATCCTTACAAAACTCAGCATTCTCATGTCTGTCTCTCTATCCCTTGCCACCTGTTCAACATTCCTCGATATTCAACTGAAAACCAACTTTCTCCAGTTCATTGTCAAACAGGCCAAAGCCCTACATTTTTGGAAAACATCTCTGCTCTTACCAGCTCCTCAATTCACCTCATGGCTTCAACAAAAATGTCAAGAATCTCTGTGGCTATTCTGACTCTGGATTGCTCTTTGATCACCCATGCAGTATATAAAATCTATAAGACATATTTTTCTATTTCACAGCATGTCCAAAATTAGATCCTGTGTTGACTTCCCCTAATCCCCAAGTCCTACGTTTCCCATAGCTTTGGTTAGATACTGTACTTATTGTCCTTCCCTCAATGCAATTTTGTGTTAGTGACAGGTGTCGGTGCCCAAAATGCCATACCTTGCCTTCTTTCAAGGCATCTTAAGCAGAATCACAAATCTGATTAAGCATTACCACCATTAGACAGAGAGTAACACACCCTTTTGCATGCAGAAGAAGCTGATTCTCACACAAAGGAGGGCAGATGACATCATAAGTCATGAGAGTGAAGCTAGAGTACTCTGTGATGGCACTCACCCTCTGAGGTATGAGAAACAGCTTGTTCTGCACTTCAGGCGTGAATTTGTGTTTACAATATAATGTGACACTCTTTTTTAAAATTAAAAAAAACTTGAGATTTTCTGGTTTCCCCTAAACAAAGCTGGTCAGTTGATATTTCATCTAAACAACATATTGGGATTTTGTCTAAATGTGATATCATTGGTCTGTTTTTGGTTTCAGTTGCTGCTGATGAAGAATTATACAAACCTTATCAGCAGCACCTGAGAAAAGTTGTTCTAAATATTTAGAACAACTTTTCAGAGCCAGCAGGAAAAGAGGCTCAAAATGCATCAGATCCCACTTCCACACTGGATACAGTACTTAGTTGCTCTTCTCACCTTCAAATCCCTTCATTATCATGGTTAATCATTATCTTATCCCCTCCAGCATACTGAACTGTTATCCCCTAAAGTTCAATCACATGGATTTTAAACATTTAGAATCATCCTCCAATCTACTGACTTCTTGTATCCTTCTTCCTAGTCTCCCTATCCACCCGGGCCCCTGTCCTACCTAGTCCATCCCCACCCTTACACCCAGGACTCCTTCTATACCCTCCATCCCTGGTCCCTGCCAAACTCTCTCCCTTACTCTTTCATCCTCTCACAACTTCTTGCACTTATCCCTTCCCTCCTCAGTTGGACTCCTTCCTTATCAGAAGTAGTTATGTATTTCTCCTTACACCCTTCCTTCCTTCCTTTCTACACTCTCAGC
This sequence comes from Neoceratodus forsteri, assembly GCA_016271365.2. Taxonomy (NCBI): domain Eukaryota; kingdom Metazoa; phylum Chordata; order Ceratodontiformes; family Ceratodontidae; genus Neoceratodus; species Neoceratodus forsteri. The sequence goes on along the minus strand of CM028136.1, from coordinate 148,356,342 downwards.
CATCTTGGGAAGCTGACAGCAATCGTATAAGTTCTTACTGATACTATGTTTTATTCTTTCTCATAATAGGAATTGGTTCCTGTATGCTTCACTATTGTTTTTCTTTTCATTGACCCTGTACGTATTTCCTAACAGTTATTGTTACCTTATGGTATGTCACCACTGCTTACCCGGGCACCGCATTCTGATCTGTTTTATTACTGTTTTTACTGACCACATATGCACTTTTTTCTACCAATTATTGTACCTGTATGCTATGTCATCACTTTTATTGTACACTGTTGTTTAACGTTGTCCTTACAGGACCACCTTGAAAATGAACATGATTAATGGAGTCTTCCTGCCAATAAACTTAAACTAACTATGACTTCCACTCTCTATACTGCTGATTAAACCTTTAACTGTTATACTCCAATAGTCTGGAACAGTCCTCACCATACAAAATATAATGCAGATTTTCCAATCCCCATTTCAAGTCCCAACTTCTTATTCCTTGCCTTTGGCCTATGATTTTTAGGGTGTGAGGATTTTATGTTTCATGCAGTCTGTGCAAGAAGGTACTGTGATTAAAACATTGTAACTATGACATAACAATAACACTTAAGACTGTTAGATGTGTGTTTTCTGTTATTGAATTTAAAATTTAGTGCACAGAGTTTTGTAATGCCTAATATGAAGGAAATATTCTATTTAAAAATTAGTTCAATCAAAAGTCTAATGGCATATGCGACTGATTAGATGATGTCAACTGATTGGTTAGATAATGTCAACAGACCACACCTTAACCATGAAGTGCATGTAGTATCCCAAATATCAAGACAAACTCTTGACTTAGGGCATCAAGTTTTGTACCTGAAGAAATGGAATAAGTCTTTAATTATTTTTTCTGCTAATGTAAATGTTTATAAGTTGTAGTAATAGTGTTGTTACTTCAAGATCAGGCTACATTTATCTCTGTAATAAGCACACGTTATAGACCATTTGGGCCTTCCTCTACAAACATTTCATATGTTCATATTTAGATAAAACGTACTCCCTCTTTCAAACATTGTGCTATACTGCTTTTACAATTCCAGGCAGTGCACCACATTTTGAAAATGAAGGCAGTGCCATGAGTGTTTGACCTAGTCACATAACTGTCCATACAAATTGGCCATTATTATGGAGCCAATGGAGAATTTCTTAAAAAGTCATCATGTCCTCTTGAGAATGTGTAGTCTTCCTGAAGCTTTCAAAGCTTCTACTCCCTTTTGTATCACTATCAGTTCTTTGTGTTCCTTAGGTTAATTCAAGACTTGGAGCATTTGTTCTCATGGATTGCAATTTTTTTTTATATTTTCAGACCATTCTTTTCACAGAGGGAAGCCCATCTGCTGGTAAAATGCAGAATAATGCTGTAGCAGACACAGGCCGGACAATCCAGTCACTTCTTCAGTATGAAATCACAGCTGGTGTTTAAGCTCTACAGCACCACTGCCACCATACTGACAGGGTTTCACAAAGCTGGTTTTCAATTTTGCCCTCTTTACTTGGTTCAGATATTCTGCTGTCATATCTCAACAATCATATTCTCTGCAGGACTGGAGAGCAAGATATAGTAGAAAACATGAAATTTAGACCCCAGATAACTAAAGCCTGAAATAGTCAACAGACCACAAAATGAAAAGTTCTTTGCCTGTGGAATCATTCTTAGTATTATTTGGTTTAAAAGAATCATGTGAGCACTGTCATATGCTACATGTTTTATTAAATTCTATTAAGAAATGGGGATGAAGTCTTTTATTGCCTTCCTCATGATGTAGAGTGGAACAGGTACTAGGAAAAAAAATAACCAAGTAATTAATCCCTAAAGATTTAGACAACTGAAGCTGTGTGTGTGTGTGTGTGTGTGTGTGTGTGTGTATGTGCACGCGTGCATGTGCGTGTGTGTGATTTAGACTTAAACCTGTCTATTTCCTCACTGAAATGAGCTGGTTGCAAGAGTTCAGTATTTTGAAATTATTCAGTCTGTACTAAGATGGCGTGTGTTGAATTTAGACTTTCCAAATACTGGCCCATATGTTGAATGAACAGTTGTGTTTATATATAGTCACCTAAATGGATAATTGGAGATACTGATTATTTTATAAGGTAGGAACTAATAGCATCACCATAGCATTATTATTAGGCATGGTCTGTACCATCATCTTATAGTCTCTGGTTCTAACAAATTACTGTCACTAGCATCTGGATAATACCAGAATCCTGGCAGTGGAGATCCTACTAAAGACCTGTTATTGCAGACAAATGATAACAATAGCCCCAACACAAAACTGTAGTGATGAGGTACTTAAACAGAAAAAAAAATCTTTAAACACAATTTATTATGGTAAATGTGGGGGATGGGTTGCAAAAGAGCTGAAAAGGCAAAAACATTCTTAGTAGTAGGGATATTATCAAACATGTATCTATAGGTGTTTGTCATACTGGAATAAATCTGAACTAAGAGAAGACTTTATTCCAAGGTTAGATTTTCACTTTGAGAAAACTTTGTAAAACAGATAATTTAGTCACAATTCAGCATACATTTTGTTTACATAATGGATGTGTGAGCTGAAGTATATTGTAACAATAAGCATATTACTAAATGTTTACATTTGACATCACCTCATATGGGGAAGAAAACATGTTTAGTTCCACTTTGGATAAATCATCATCATGTTATTTTCACTTTGGGTAAGTCACAAAGGAATCCTTAACCAGTAGCAAACAGGCAAGAAGGTGGGGTGGAACAACAATTGGGAAACATCAAAACTGCCATCACAGAGGAAACAAGCCTTTGTGTGAATCAAATAAATAAAAATGAAAGAAAAAAACACTATGATTCTCAAAAGAAGTGGCAGGGAAGTTTAGGGAGAAAAAGATAGCATTTAGAAAGTATAAGGAAACACAGAAGGCGCAGGACAGAGCACTGTACCAGTTAAAGCAGAAGGAAGTGGGCAAGGCAGTCAGAATAGCAAAGGTCCAAACAGAGGAAAAGATAGCCAACTAGGTTAAGAAGGGGGATAAAAGCTTTTATAGGTACATTATGGAGCGTAGAAAGACTAAGGCAGGGATACTGAGGCTGAATAAAGAGGAGGGTGGTTGGGCAGAGAGCGACAGTGAAAATGCAGGGATACTGAATGAGTACTTCTGCTCAGTATTCACCATGGAAGAGCAGAGGGAGATACCTAATCCAGCCAATAGAAGCACTCTGGATAGGGGGGTTGATATTAGTCCTTTCACAGAAGAAAGGGTTCTGAAAGAACTCCTACAACTGAAAGTGAAGAAAGCAATGGGGCCTGATGGGATTCACCCCAGAATTCTAAAAGAACTAAGGGAAGAACTAGTAACACCACCCACTACCCTTTTTAATAAATCATGGGAGGATGGTGTGGTACCTGAGGACTGGAGGAGGGCAGATGTGATTCTCCTTCACAAAAGTGGGAGCAAGACAGAGGCAGGAAACTACAGACCTATCAGTTTGACCTCTGTGGTAGGGAAAATGATGGAATCACTTCTGAAGGAAAGAACCATTGAGTACCTAGAGGTCAGTGGGGCACAGGACCCAAGACAACATGGATTCACAGCAGAAAGGTCATGTCAGACAAAGTTAATCAATTTCTTTGACTGGGTTGCCAAAGTAGTGGACCTGGGAGGGGCTGTGAACATGGCCTACCTAGACTTTAGCAAGGCATTTGACACGGTCCAATACAAAAGATTAACAAACAAATTAGCCAACCTGGGAGTGGGTCCCAGGGTGGTAGCCTGGGTAAAACATTGGCTGGACAACAGGGCACAGAGGGTAATAGTAAATGGTGTCCACAGTGAAGAAAGGGGGTTACTAGTGGGATACCGCAGGGTTCACTACTGGGGCTGGTCCTTTTTAATGTCTTTATAAGTGACATTGTTGAGGGACTGGAAGGAAAAGTATGTCTCTTTGCGGATGACACAAAGATCTGCAACAGGGTTGATACACAAGGTGGGGTGGAAAGGATGACAAGGGACTTGGCGAGGTTGGAGGAATGGTCAAATGTATGGCAGCTTAGATGCAATGCAAGGAAGTGCAAAGCAATGCACCTGGGAAACAAAAACCCAAGGGAAGAGTACACAATGGGGGTGAGATACTGACAATAACAAAATAGAAAGGGACCTGGAGGTAGTCATATCAGATGAAATAAAGGTAGGCAGCAATGTGAGAAGGCAGTAAGGAGGGCTGGGGTGATACTGGGATGCATAGGGAGAAGCATCACCAGTAGAAAACAGGAAGTTGTTGTCCCTCTGTACAGACAGTTGGTAAGATCACATCTGGAGTACTGTGTGCAGTTCTGGAGACCCCATCTCTGCAAAGACATAGACAGGGTGGAGGCTGTCCACAGGAGGGCAACCACAATGGTGCATGGTCTGCAGCAAAAGACATATGAAGAAAGACTAAAGGAGCTTAAGATGTATAGTCTGGAGGAAAGGAGGGAGAGGGGGAACATGATACACACTTTCAAACACCTCAAGGGAATCAACAAAGTCCAAGAGGGTAGCATCTTGCAGAAAAAGAGATGTGCAAGAACAAGGGGCACAATTTAAAGATAGAGGGGGGACAGCTCAGAGGTAATGTGAGGAAGTATTTCTTCACAGAGAGGGTTGTAGATGCATGGAACAGCCTTCCTGCGGATGTTGCAGAGTCAAAAACAGTGGTGGAATTCAAGAATGCATGGGACAAACATAAGGAAATTCTAGTGTGGGGTAGGAGGAAGTAGGCTGTTGGTTAACTAGGCTCTGCAGCTTATCTGTTAGGTAGGGAAATGGGCAGACTAGGTGGGCCAAACTGTCCTTATCTGCCATCAGATTCTATGCTTCTATGTTTCAGTAGGAGAGCAGCTTGCACAATGCTGAATGACATCACAGTGAACTCTGCAACACTCAAATTAGATCCGTGAACTCAAACAGAAACAGATAAAGCTTCACAATCAGAAGGAATTTAAAAGCTTTATAATTTAAAATAATGTGCATGGCCCAAGTGGACACACAGTGGCCAGACTGACAATATATAACATATGAAATAATTTACAGCAGCCATATCAACAAGGCTGTGTTTCCATTGAAGGGTAGGAATGACATCATAGTCCTTGAAAGCACAGCTCCAGAGGTCCCTGAAGTAATAATCAGTCCCAAGATGGAAAGACATACTCTGCTGTGTATGGTTGCTCATGCTTGATTTCTTATAGTATGTGGTTTAACAAAACAAGCCTTACCCCCAAACCAGAAACTTGCTGGTTTTTTGTTTGTTTTTTAAATAAAAAAAATAAATAAATAAACCTGCCTCATTCCAGATTGTTTAGTACCCAGCTGGTACCAGTAATAGTATTTGTTATTTTAGATGTAATCATACATTAGGTTACTTTTCACAATGTCCCACACCAGACAACTATCCTCTCTATATCGGCATTTCCATTTGAATTACTGCTTTGCTCACTGAAACGGAAACACTTTGAGAGTGAAGATCATTGCTTGGTGCTGGAAATGTTTTTAACGTAATTTAATTTATGATGGCTTCTAAAAATAAATATTTTTGGCAGAGGGTGGGTTGTGGGTACTGAGCAGTTGTGTTTGGGGTGACCTTTTTATTTTTAATTATGGACAAATGGAAAATATGTGCCTCGGTAGTGAGGGCAGAAGTGCAGTGTTTCTAACTTGAAATAGCTCAATATTCTGGTGCCAGAAACATTGCTATATCACACCTAAGTACAGCAAGATTGCTGTCATTTTTGAACAGGGTTACAACAACATTTAAGCATGTAAGGATTTTCATTCACAACAAGCTCTAACCATATACTATGCCATTTATCATCTCTCATGAAGGGACAGAAAAGTCATAACTCACCTATGACTTTGCAACTTATAGTAACATATTAATACAGTACATTAAGATTGGAAGGGAGTCTAGGTCAGTCACATCCAAAACCGAAGAAAGCCTTGCACACTAGGTGCACAAAACACCATGACTACAATATGCATTTAAAATATACTTTAATGCTCACCATAAAAGTCAGGGAACACAGAAAAAGGCACTCCCACAGCTTGACTAAATGACTCGAAGGCATTTTGTAACTACAATGGCACTTTGTCAAGGGTGAATATCTTAGGACAAATTGTTGCTTAAATATATATAATTAATGATGGCATCACATGTGAAATAAACAAGTAAATGACCCTCCATATATATTAATCACACCTCGCCTTCAAAATATCACATTAGTGCAACATAAGGACCTGAAATCTATGTTAAACTGCAACCATTTAACAAGAACCACATTATTTAGTCAAGCATTGATTTATCATTCATTTAATTTGTTATGTCTCAGTCCCAGTACAGTAGTTTTCTGGGTAAATCAGCTCATGCTTCCATCTAGGGCTTGTTCTGTGGTTTATTTAGGATTTTTCTCTTTCTTTTTATGGTGCAGTACTTGATTGCTTCAATCATCAGTGGTCTCACAGGATAACATTATTACACACCAGTGTCTAAAGACAAGAAACATTAAAAAACACAGTTAAAGACATGAAACAAATTAAGTACATTTAATTTTTCCAACAAAAGAAGTTTATTTGTATGATACACAGACCAACAATATTAGGCTGAGGCAACTACAAATAAGGGGTTAGTTCAAAGCTTTCATTTAGACCAGGAAGTCTTAAACTGCCCAAATAAAACATCCATTGTCCTTCTTTTCTCAGTAATTGTCAAATGGTTGCAGTTTAAAATAGATTTCAGATCCTTATGTTGCACTAATGAGATATTTTGAAGATAATTTATGATGAATCTATGGAGAGTCATTTACTTGTTCATTTATTTCACCTGTGATGACATCATTAATTATAAGTATTTAAGCAACAATTTGCCTTAAGATATTCACCCTTGACAAAATGCATTGTAGGTACAAGATGCTGTCAGGGCATTTGGTCAGGCTGTGGGAGTGCCTTTTTTCTGTGTTCCCTGACTTTCATGGTGAACATTAAAGTATATTTTAAATGCATACTGTGGTCATGGTGTTTTTTGCACCTAATGTGCAAATTTTTCTTGGGTTTTGAATGATAATGTATTGGCCCATGCACCAAGTTTTCTTGGCAAACTTTTTTCTGCAATAATCACTCACGTCCACCCACTGCTTCATGACCAAGGACAAGTGATAATCCTGTTCAAGCATATAGTAATTTCTAAAATTTACTACCCGCTCGACTAGCCAGGTTAACCTATAATTCCTTTAGCAAGTACAAGTTTATCCCAGCATGCTTTGAAGACATTTACAGTACTGCCTTCCTGTCATCTGACTCTACTGGAAGACTTTACCATTGGTTTGGACTCTCTGGGAAAGGAAATATATGCTAACATTACCCCCTCTTCCTGACCGCCCTGCTTATTGTCCTGTGTAGCTCCTACTCTCCCTCCTGGTGCAGATGCAGCTCATCCTGGGAGCACAGGCATCCCATGCACCAGAAGGCCCCTCAGTTGGCCGACAAAATAAAATCTTCCATCTCACTGCAAACCCTTAGCCAAGTGTTAGCCTTCTAAATGGTCTGTTTCTGCTTCTCACTAGCCCCCAGACTGGAAGGATCTTAGAAAAGATCGCCTTGAATATCTTTCCATTTTGGAACAACCCTAGTTCTGTAAATGACCTCATCATGTCCTCATGTGCCCTATGGCATTCATGCCAACATGGATGAAGATAGTCTGCTCCTCCCCTTGGCTGTGTTGCTTGGCACTGGAAAGCAGTTATTTGACCCACACTGCTGGTAGGCACACCAGCTCATCTGAGCTACCATTATGCTCCAGCAGTACCCCTTGACCTTGCCCATTCACTGTAGTATGAGGTTTCTAATGACCACTACCTTCCTGCCCCTCCACTTCTTGACAAATTTTGTCACCTGTTGTCTAGATTGCCCCAACAGCCCCTTTCTCCTGTTGACACCTGTCAACCTGACCAGTAGATGCTGACACTTATTGCTGGTGTTCACTGGCAATGCTGCTGTCTCATGAACATGCCTGCTAAGTAATTTTTTCTTCTCAGAGTTATACATCATCCCTACCACTAGAATTCACAGCCCTTGCCACATTCCTTCCTACCCTACCCGTTTCTGCCTGTTTTGATTTAAATGAGCACACTATTCAATATTATAGGGAACATAAACACAGAAATATGCTAAACTGTGTGCTAAAATATACCTTTATCTAAATATTATGTTTTTTAAAGTTTTCCTAAAAGTGATAACCTCACACCAGGTTCGCCTTTTCTATTTACATAGCAAAAAACATTGAAATGAAATGTGGAGTCATTCACTTCTGCAGCACCACTATTGCAGTGACTAATGTGTGTCCAAGTAGACCTTAATCAATTGAAGGGATGGGTTGGATGAGTGCCACCTACCAGGATCAAGAGCATTTATCTCAGTTTCTGTGATCTTGAGCTCAAAGTAATCCAATGATAGTTACTGGAAGGTTCCACCATCAGAATGTGCCCATCAGGACATGCCCAGTCATTAGGGCACCAAGTCTCAATTTTGTCATCCCATCTTTTTGTAGGAGGGTTGTGCTCCCCCACCCCCCCTTTCTAATTATTCTAATTCCGGAGAGGGGGTGGACCTTGGGGAAGGGACAGTGAATTTCCCCTTGTGTCACCCTAATGATGGCTGCGTTCTGATGGGCACTCTGATGGCTGGAAGGGACTCCAATTTGTCATGCTGTAAACTGTGTACGATCACACAGAATCCTGGATCCTGGAGGGCAAAACTATACATTATTTGATGTAACTATAAAATAAAACACTACATAACGTTCATTATAACCTGTACAAGTCCTCTCTGAGGCACTTTCACATATATTACACTCCTGATGTGGCAAATGTAAAAGTTCCCAAACATTAATGCTTACATCCCAGATCTCATAGAAACAGAGAGTTACAGGCAGAAAAAGTCCTGTGGCCCATCCAGTCTGCCCAAAGATCCTAGAATGTATAAGTGGCATACCCAATACAACCTGATGATGCTCCCATAGTTAGAACCATGTTTCTCCTTCATGCTCCTCCTACCACCACTACCTGCTCCTTAAATCTGTCCAGTCTGGCTTCAAACCCTTCTACAGATGTAGCACTGCCTGCACTGCTAGGCAATCAGTTCCTTTTTCTCACCACAGAGTCAGTGAAGAAGTACTTAATATCCTGCATGAAACTTCCCCTACTAATATGCAGTTACACCTCCTGGTACAGAAGCACTTATTTCATAGGAATGGCTCGTGGGGCACACCCAGTTGATCCCATGTAGAAATGTGAAGCTTCCTATCATGTCCCCTCTCTTGAAATCTCAAAGGAATACATTTTTAGGCTTTGCAACCTTTCCTCATATGAGTCTCCTTGCTGATCTTGTATCATTTTTGCCATCCTGCCTGTCCAGGACCTTCCTTATATTTGGGCCCCACAACTCCACACAGTATAGTATGCCCTCATCAGGAACCTATTTAGGGGAACAGCATCTCCCTTCTGCTGTTAGAAAAGCTCTCATGACCATGTATAATAAGGCTTTTGGAGGGGAGAGGATAAAATAGAACAGAAGGTCTGTAAGGCCCTCAAAAAACAAATATGATATTTAGAGAGTACAAAAAGATAGATAGATAGATAGATAGATAGATAGATAGATAGATAGATAGATAGACAGACAGACAGACAGACAGACAGACAGACAGACAGACAGATAGATAGATAGATAGATAGATAGATAGATAGATAAATAGATAGATAGGATGAAATGGCAGCCATCCTAATCTTCTGCTTTACCACTGAACAGTTTACCACAGCTCTTCCCTTCTTTCTGCCAGTTTGCTCTGGACTTCCCTCCTCTGACTCACCACTGCTACCTCTACTCCTCACTCTGCCTTCCTTTTCTCCAAGCCAAACATCTTACACATTGCTGCTCCCTTATTGCCAAGTACTGGCTGAGCTCCCTCCCCTCCTACCACACATCTCTACTATCCTCCCCTCCTCAACCCTCCTACTCAGTTCATAGCTCTGGCCACCAGACCCTAGCACTCCTGTCTAGGTCATCTTCTTCCAGCCAAGCTGTGTTCTCCTTTCACCTCCCTAAACTCAATAATGCCCTCCCTATCCACTCTGCCACCTCCAATTGCTCCAGCTCCTGTCTTTTCCAACACTTCACTGCTCCCTCCTGCAACTGCACCTAAGTTCTCCTCCCAACTCCTCTACTCTTCCTTCTCCCTCCCCCCTCCCATTCTCATCCACATCCCATCCGCTGCCTCCTGGTACCTCCCTGTTCATCTCCTCCCTATTCTCTGTCTACTCTTTTCCTCTCCCTCTCCATTGCTTGTGTCTCCTGGTATCTTCTTGTAAATTCCCCCCCACTCCTACTTACCCTTTTCCCTCTATTAACACTGCTTGTCTTGCAGTGCTACTTCCTAGTTGGTTTGGTCCTATTGGTTGATAACTTACTGTACCTAGATATGAATACATTCATTACTGCTGCTGATTTGCTGTGTATTGTATTGTTTACTTTGAATGTTATATACTGTATATATTTGTCTATATGTATTTTATTATAGTTTTAATCTGATTATGTACCATAATTCTATTTATATAGCTCCCTTTACCCCCCACCCCCAACGGACATCTGGAAATGAGCTGTTACTCAGCTCAGTATGTCTTTCCTGGTAAAATGTTTGAAAATAAATAAATAAATGAAGGTCGTGCATACCAGCACATTCTTCTTACTGCCGTATCCTTCATGGTACCACATTGGTTAAAATGCTTGAGCTTGTAGCATGGCTCAAACAAAGGGACCACTTCTGGCACTGTGCTCGAGCCACATCAGTGTAAGAGGACATTCAAAAATACAAATGGCTGTACCCGAGCTATACGGAAGGCTAAAAGTAAATATTTTAGGGAGGCACTCTCCAACTCCTGGGGTGATGGGAAAACATTTTGGAATAACTTGAAGGACCTCACAGGCAAAGATACTAAGGCACCACCCACCATGTTCAACATTGATAGAGCACCTAAGCTAGACCTAGGTACCATCTCCAGTATGTTCAAAAAATGCATTCTCCAGCCTTGGCAGTGTCCTTCTACCTGATTTTTTCAGTGCCCCCACCACCAATTCCCCCTTTGACACAGCGTCCCAAGTACACACAGCTCCGCAGTTCTTTTTCAAAGAGATCCCAGTGCACTTAGCCAGAACCTATATATGCAAGGCCATCCGCAAAACTGGCTACAGTGGTGACTCACTCAACCTGAAGTTGCTTGTACTAGTCCTAAATGAAATTCTTGAACCCCTGACAAAGATCTTCAACCTTTCCCTAAGATTGGGTCAATTCCCATCACTCTGGAAACAGGCAACTATCACACCTGTACACAAAAGTGGAGACAAGTCACTGCACACCGACTACAGGGCCATCTCTATCATCACCCCCCTTATTTAAAGCTCTGGAACAAACTCTCAGACCAGCTTGTCGAGTTCATGGACAAATATGAAATCCAGTGCCAAGAACAGCATGGCTTCTGAAAAGAGCATAGTACCACCATGGCACTGTTGGAATTTATCAATTCATCCATGATACCTTCGACCAAGGAATCTGTGGGGGGGCAGTATTCATTGACCTGGCAAAGGCCTTTGATACTGTTAACCACCCACTCCTACTCATACAACTGACCACTCTCGGGCTCTCCAAAGATGCACTGCCTTGGTTTGCTAGCTATCTCAGGGAAAGGGTCTAATGTGTTAGAAGTGCTGGCGTCACCTCTGATGAAAATCCAGTCCAGTCAGGTGTCCCACAGGGGTCTATACTGGGGCCATTACTCTTTTCTCTCTTCCTGAACAGTCTCCCTAGCATCTGCCAACAGAGAATATTACTCTATGCGGATGATGCAGTACTGTTTACTAGCAACCAAGACCCTAAACAACTTGACAGCCAGTTGCAGTGTGATTTCAGGCATGTTGAAGAGTGGTTTAGCTCACATAAACTCATCCTGAACTACAGCAAAACTAAGGTCATGACATTCTGCAATGCACGGAGCAAGTATAAACCTCTGTCCCTCACCATCAAGAACCATGTGGGGACTTCTCTTGAACATGTTCCTGAGTTTAAATATATCGGCATCACCTTGGATAGTTCCCTTTCTTACATGCGGCACATTGACAATGGAGCTAAGGTGGCCAACATACGTATTGGCCTGCTCCACAAGTACAAACATTGCATGACCACTGATGCCCTTAGACTGGCCATCTACAGCTCCATCACCTCCCTCATTGACTATGGTCTAGTCATCTATGGCTCTGCTTCCCCTACTGTCCTCCGGAGGATATCAGTGGCACTCAACAAGGCCTGTAGGCTTCTAACGGGTGCCGCCCACCTAACACACACCTTTAACCTGTATGCCCAGGCCAGATGGCTACCACTCCTTAGCAGAATACAATACCAGACCTGCTTGTTAATCAAAAAAGTTCTCCTCGGGCTCGTGCCATCAGGAGTGGCAAAGCTCCTCACTGCCAACAGCAGTACCCAGCTTACATGCAGTGCTCTATATCAAACCTTCCAGGTCCCCAGATGCTGGACCACAATGGGTCAGAGGTCATTCATGCACAGGGCTCCTCAGTGGTACAATACCCTTAACAAAGAAACACTTACAACTGCGATGTTTGGTCCCTTTAAAAAGGCAACTCCTACTATTCCTCACCTCTACCACTCAATGTGACTGCCTCTCCTAAGTAACTGCCTCCTCATTTTACTGTAGTTGAAGGTGATCTGTAACCTCCCTTAGAGCTCCACTTTTTTGGCACCAGTTTCCCCACTCTCACCCCTTACCCCCCCCACACCACATTGCCTCACCCACCCCCTCCCCTCTAATGGCACTTTCAGATATGGGGCCCTCCAGCCTAGCCACCTAGCACTTTTGCCACCCATCTCTACCCGCCGATAATGGCCCTTTAGCCTGCCTACTTCCTCCTACCCTATACTAACTATATACTGTTCACCCTGAAACTTGTCTGAAGTTGGCTTATGTTGTCTCTCTCCATTTCTGGCTATATAATAAATGCTTAGACATCTTTGTGTTTTTAAGACTGTAACCATTGTTGACCTTTGTATGTATGTTACCTGTTACCCTACATCCTTTGATGTGGAACCTTTGTAAATGAGCAGTTCCTGCTCAAAGGTATTTGTGATCCTAGAGTTTAATAAAATAAAAATAAAAAATAAAAATATGCATTCACAATAAAAAAATGTATCAAAAAAAAAACCTGCCCTCAGGCTGAACTGATCTGATTGTTACAGCATTCACTCAGAATATACATACAGAAACAATCACATGATGCATAACTCCACCTCCTGAACTAATACAACATTTGTTCTGCTCTAATATAATTTAAAAAGGATCGATATGTCAGAGGTTCTAGTCCCACATCAGGAACTTGAACTTGAAATAATACCTAATACTAAGTAGTACCTCACTGTGAAATTGCCTTTCTTCAGATGAAACATTAAACTGAAATCAGTCCTATTGTCCATCCCTGATGGCTGTCCAGATGGAAGGTAAATATCCCAGGGCACTGTGCTAGAGGCGTGTGGGATGAAGAGACACAAAGCCACAAGGAAGGTTTCAAACCCACAAAACTGTAGAAAGAAAGGAAAAAGTAACTTGCAAATAAATAAAAGCGAAATAAACAGAAGTATACAGGTAGGACTTAGGTGGTAGTGGCAGTGGTGGTGGCAGCGGCAGCAGCAGCAGCCCCACCCTTTGTGTTTTCAACCTGCTCTCAGGCTGAACTGATCTGATTGTTACAGCATTCACTCAGAATATATACACAGAAACCATCTCATGATGCATAACTCCATCTCCTGAACTAATACATTTGTTCTGCTCTAAAATAATTAAAAAATATGTTTACTTTACTCACAATGCAAAGAAATTTAAATTCAGATTGTATTTGATGATCTCTAGTGATTAAAGTGCTTAAATAAAACTATTTCCATCAGGATGGGTAGAGAAGCGCCACCCATTCAGCAGTGATTGACAGCAAGAGGTACATATCACTAGCAACCATTTGGAGCTCTGGCTCCTAAGAAGAAAGACTGCTTGGTTGATAAGGTAAGTTTAGTGAACATTCTAGAAGCTATACCAGGCTTTTAACCTCAGAACATACTTCTCAACTGCACCACATTACGAGGAACGTTTCTCATTTTACTTCACAAAAGCTCGCTGTTCCACATTGTGAGGATTTATCCCACGTTCAGTGTTAACATTTTAAAGCAAAAATCTATAGTAAATGATGCAAAAAATATATTATTCAATTAATAATAGACTTTCTGAATATAAATGTAAACATGTTAACAGTGTTCTGAGCTTCTTAGGTAAAGATTTGATTAAGTGTTCCACATTTTGCTCATTTGTTCCACATTTTGAGAGGCAATGTTCCACATTTGGGGGAAAAAAGGTTGAGAGGTATGCCTCAGAAAATAATATTTGTAGTAAAAAAAATTAATGTGCTTGTGCTGCTTTGCAACAGAAACAATAACAGGAGGCTTTTATTTGCTTAAGATAATAATGCACCAAAATATTAGCATTGAAACAACAATATTGGCCTTGTTTTACCCTGCATGCAAGGCCTGCACACAACCTGGCATGGATGTTGTAGTATATGGTAACTTACCCTAGTAACAGTGTAGAATGGTTTAGTCCACATCCCCCTGCAGTTTTGGGCTAATGGTATGTCTGGGGTGGAAACTGGGTTTTAGAAAGTGCACGAGCAGATTGTAGTAGTAGTTCTGCTGAGGCCTGCTGATCTATCTAATATATCTTTGTTGAATAAACCTCAAAGCTGTTAGAAATTACTTATGGTGTCCAGTCATTCCTAAAACCAGCAATCCTGTAAGAAGCAACTAAAGTGAAATATTATATGGTGTCAGAAGTGAACTTGCAGTGCTGCAGTTGCAAGAAAGAAGAAAAGTTTGTGCTGCCAAGAAAATAAACAAAAGACAGTATTTGTGAGTACCAAGCTTACTAAAAGACTGTATAACAAAGTATTTTTGGCAGTATGGAGCAATTTAAGCCACCTCCACCACTATTGTTGACTAGAAATCTTGCAGAAAACTGGAGAAGGTGGGCAAAGAGATTAAGACTGTACTTCACAGCCACGGGATTAGATGATAAATCAGAGGAAATGAAAATTGCAGTCCTGCTGCACACGATCGGGGATGAGGCCCTCGAGGTGTACAATACCCTCAATATAACATATGCTGACCCACAAGCTAAAAAAGCGACTAAGGTTATGGAAGCATTTAAGAATTATTGTGAACCAAGAAAAAACGCGGTGTTTGAGAGGCATCAGTTTTGGGTCCATCCGTTCAATGAGCACTCAGGTATAGACAAGTTTGTTACAGAGCTCAGGCAAAAAGCTCGGAATTGTGAGTTTAAAGAGACTGAGGACTTAATGATTCGAGATAAAATTGTCTTCAGCATTACCGATGACAGGCTCCGAGAAAAGCTACTGGAATTCCCAGACCTCACGATGGCCAAAGCAGTGAACATATGCAGAGCCAAAGAGGTAATAAGGGCACAGGCAAAAGCGATGTCACAAGGGACTGCTGATAAGTTCATCCATGCTGTAGAAAATAAATCGAGGCAGGATGGTAAAACAGGCCGAAAACCAGACCGCCAGCTACCAACACATGAGACACGTGCACAAAAATCAAACACGTGTGGCAGGTGTGGCAAGGGACATGCGCCAAAGGCTTGTCCAGCATATGGACAAGAATGTCATAAATGTGGTGGCCTCAACCATTATGCAAAAATGTGCAGGTCCAGAAAGTCCAATAAACCTCATGAGAAAATGACCAAAGGGGTAGAAGTACTAGTTGTGGGTGCTGTAAAAAGAAAACAAGAAATGGCGTGGACGCAAATACCAGATGAAGGGTGGTACACTACCTTGAAGATAATGGGACAGCCAGTTAAGTTCAAGTTGGACACTGGGGCTGAAGCCAATATACTTACTAAAGAAGTGATTGCGCAGTTTCCATGCAAGGTACAAATCGAGCCGACCAGTACTATCCTAATGGCATATGGAGGAGCACAAATTAATCCTGAAGGGGAAGTGATGCTAAAGTGTAAGACACAAGACAGAGAGGCCAATCTGCAGTTTTATGTCACTAATACATCGGGAGCTTCTCTACTGGGTCAATAGACCTAACGCAACTAGTTACCCACCCTACCAGGACTAACCCCAAGAGAGGCTCCAGTACCCTGCTTGATGTGGTACTCACCAACCGCCCTAATCGGATCCCCAAAGTACAAGTCCTCCCAGACTCTCTCAGTGATCACTCCCCATTCTATTCCACTGGTCAACCTCAGTCCCCAAACCCATAGCACAGTCCACATGCCGGCGCCTAATACCTGGTGGACTGATAAAACTTAAGGAACTTCTGTCCCAAATTGACTGGTCTCCTATACAGGCAACTCCTGACATTGACACAGCTCTCTCCTTCTTTACCCAAACTTTTAATAATGCCTGTGATATCTTTGCCCCAGTGTTGACCCACCGTTCTAAAGGAAGAATGCCCCTAGGTTACCCAGCTTTGATCCACCAGCTCAAACACAAGGACAACCTATGGCACGTGCCATTGAGACTGGCTGGCCCAATGACGAAGCGGTTATATGCTGCCGCCCAGACAGTGCACCGGGCCATCAGAAAGGCCAAGTCTGAGCACTATCAGTCCTCACTCACTGCCTCATGGGAAATCCCAGAACCTTCTGGGATAACATTAAACAGTTAAATGGGAGTACACTCCCCACCCACCAGATCAACATTAATGGTGTGGATCTCCTCAGACCCAGCCCTCATAGCCAACCACCTCAACATCTCATTCACTGACCTTAGCCCTATCCTCCCTACAAATTTTTTGACCCTCCTCCCCAGCACCTGCAGAAATCTTTCTCACCCTTATTTTCTCCTCCACCGTGTTTCTGCCCAAGAACTTAGGCACACCTTGTCACTGCCCTCAAGAGTAATAGTACAGGCAGTGACACCCTGGATCCATGTATCTCACGGCTGGTTCTAGACACAGTCCTTACCCCGATCACATGCCTCATCAACCACTCTCTTTGCCTGGGAAGGTTACAACTGCCTGGAAAGTCACCACTGTCACCCCTATCTTTAAAGGTGGTGATAGGACTGTGGCTGGAAACTATCGACTGATCTCCATTCTCTCTCCTCTCTCAAGGCCTTGGAAAAGTGGTGGCCTCTCAAATCTCTGACTACCCCTCCACCTACAATGTCCTTTGTCCTGAGCAGCATGGCTTCCGGCGGGCCACAGTACCAACACAGCCCTCCTAGAGTTCTCCAACTTTCTCCACTCCTCCTTAGACACTGGTTCTCTGGCTGGTGCTGTCTTCATTGACCTCTCGAAAGCTTTCGACACTGTCTCCCACCCCTTCCTTCTTGATGCCCTTAGTCTCTCTGGTTTTGCTGCTGGGCCTATCTTCTGGTGCACCAGTTATCTGTCTGACTGCTCACAGCGTGTAAAAATTAATGGGACCTACTCAGACATCTGTCCCATCTTTTCTGGGGTTCCCCAGGGCTCCATTCTGGGCCCCTTACTATTCTCCCTTTACCTTAACACCCTTCCACGCTCTTGCTCGGGGAACATTCTATTATGCGGCGGATGATGCAGTCATCTTTGCCTCAGTCGTAACCCCTACTGCCCTCCAGGACTCGCTGCAGAAGTCCTTCACTGAAGCTGAGGGCTGGTTCAAAGAACAGATTGGTGATAAATCTTAAAAACAAAAACCATGTTCTTCACTCATCCACAAAAAGTCCTGCAGCTTCAAACTCCTCATTCCTCTGGGTCCTCATTCCCACTCGAACAAGTTTGCTCTATAAATACCTAGGGATCCATTTTGACCCCTCCTCTCCTTCCATGGACACATAGCTGCCCTAGCCACTGCCACTAATATCCGATTGGGCATCTTACATCGGTATAAACACTGCCTCCCCAGTCTCTTGACTTCATAGTCACTCCTCTATCCTGTCCCTAGTGGACTATGGACTGCGGTGTATGGTGCTGCTGATCAGACCGCACTCCATAAAATTCACACTACTCTGAATAAGGCCTGCAGGTTAATTACTGGAGCACCTAGGATGACACACACCTGTCTACTGTATGCTAAAGCACTGGTACTTGATCTCGACAAGCGCCTCAAATATCTTACCTGTACCCTTACAAAAAAGACCCTTCTTGGGCTTTCCCCACCAGGATTGACCACCACCATACGCCGCTCTGTCCCACTAGTTCATACTCGGACCTCTGGGAAAACCTCTCTTGTTATCCCTAGAGCTAGGACCTCTCACGGCCAAAGAGCCTTCAGCTTTAGGGCCTCCTCCTGGTTCAACACACTGCCCCCCTCCATCTCCGAAGCTTCAACTTTATCGTGCTTCAAAACTTCCTTACGTAACCACCTTATTAACACCCGATGCTGTAACTGCCACTAGTCAAAGCCGTACTCAATACTTATGACAAAGCTTATTACTAAGCTACTAAGGACAACATAACTCTGGTATTGTTTGCATCCATCCTACCTGTACCAGCTTGTTTGTATCTATGTCTTAATTTTACTGTTATACTTATGTGTTGTACTGCTATACTGTGTATTTTGGTTTGTCTTACTGTGACAAGGTACCTTTGTAAATGAGCCTATGGCTCAAAGGTTTTCCAAACTGCTGTTTAAATAAAATAAAAAAAAAATAAAAAAAACAGGCATGTGTCATCCTGGATCTGATTCGCAAAGTAAAGGTGCTTAAAACCAAGCCACCAAGCACAAAAGAGGAACTTCTTGCACAATATAAAACAGTGTTTGAAGGCCTAGGAGAATTCCCAGGAGTTTACCACATATATACCGACCCAAATGTTACTCCTGTGATACATGGGTGCAGGAAAGTCCCATATGCAATTATGGACAGACTAAAACAGACACTGGAACAGCTGGAGCAAATTGGGGTGATTAGCAAGGTAAGAAAACATACAACATGGGTAAATAGCCTTGTAATTACCAAAAAGAAAAATGGTGAGATCAGGGTGTGTTTGGACCCTAGAGACTTAAATAAAGCTATCAGAAGACATTACTTCTCCATCCCCACATTGGAGGATATTCAGAGTAAGCTTGCAGGTAAAAAGATTTTTACAATTCTGGATGAAAAAGATGAGTACTGGCAGATCAAATTAGATGACGAATCTGCAGACCTATGTACATTCAACAGTCCATGAGGAAGGTACAAATTTCACAGACTTCCTTTTGGTATACAGTCTGCAAGTGAAGTAGTCCAGCAGAGAAATGCTGAACACTTCAGAGACATACCAGGTGTTTTTGTAATAGCCGATGACATGCTTATAGCAGCAGCTACCAAGGAAGAGCATGACAATATTCTGAGAAAAGTGATGGACAGAGCAGTGGAACTCAATGTTAAGTTCAATAGTGACAAAATACAGTATTTGGTGAGTGAGGTGAAATACATGGGGCACATCATAACCGAAAATGGGCTACGGCCTGATGAAGCCAAAGTAGAAGCAATAGCCAAGATGCCCCCTCCTGAAGATAAAAAAGCACTACAGAGGCTGTTAGGAACAACTCGATACTTGGTGCAGTACATTCTGAATGAAGCAAACCTCACTGCACCACTAAGGCAGCTACTCAAAAAAGATGTCATGTGGCAGTGGCAGCCAGCACAGGAAGAAGCCATACAAAAGCTGAAAGAGACTATTTCTTGTGCACCAGTATTAAAATTCTTTGAGCCAAAAGAGGACATTGAAATCCAAGCAGATGCGTCTAAGGACGGACTAGGTGCTTGTCTACTACAAAGAAACAGACCAAAAGCTTATGCATCTAGGTCATTGTCCAGTGCTGAAAGAAACTATACACAGATAGAGAAAGAGTTGCTAGCTAATGTGTTCTAGCTACAGAAATGTCATCAGTATGTTTTTGGAAGGTCAGTGAAAGTACAATCAGATCACAAGCCACTACAGTCCATACTGAACAAACCAATTAGACAGGCTCCAGCAAGATTGCAGCGGATGCTGTTACAGATACAGAAATATGACATAGAGGTAATATATACTCCAGGAAAAGATTTTCTGATTGCAGACACTCTGTCCAGGGCTGTACCAAGAAAACCAGCAGAGGGAGACATTGATCTAAGTAGTGAAAAGGTCATATACTCAATCCAAGCAACAGAGACACTGCCTGACAGCATGTTAGAGGGGCTAAAACAGGCCACACAGAGGGACAGTGAGTTACAGTTGCTTAAAGAAATGCACCTCAAAGGATGGCCTAACAGGAAAAAACAAGTCAGCATCAAACTTCAGCACTATTGGCCCATGAGACACAATATATACATAGAAAATGATCTCATAATGGTGGGTAAAAGAATCATCATACCCAAAGAGCTGAGAACAGATATGCTACAAAGACTTCACACAGCACATCAAGGAATACAAAGGTAGAAGGCACAAGCCAGAGCTGTGATGTATTGGCCAGGCATGAATCGAGAAGTAGAAATGATGGTTGAAGCATGTGGACCTTGTCAGGAACTCTTATCCAGCAACCATAAAGAGCCAATGTGTCCACATGAAATACCTGACATGCCATGGTTAAAGCTTGGAGCAGACATTTTTGACTTTAGGGGGACACTCCTACTTAATAGTAGTGGACTATTTTTCAAAATACCCTGAGGTTCTCAGAATGCCTGACAAGACAGCAGCTACAGTTATTGCAAGATTGAAAGCTGTATTTGCAAGACATGGAATTCCAAAAGAACTGGTAGCGGATCATGTACCATTTGCAAGTCATGAAATGAAGCAATTTGCAAAGTTGTGGGAGTTCAGAATAACTCATTCCAGCCCAGGATACCCACAATCTAACAGTTTAGCTGAAAGAATGATCCAGACAGTAAAAATAATCTTTCTGAAGTCTATGCAAAGTCAGACCGATCCACATCTCACATTGCTCAGTCTTAGAAATACACCAGTCACAGGACTGAACTGTACACCTTCTCAATTGTTAATGGGTAGAATGTTGAGAACAACATTACCAGCAAGTGCAAGGGCACTGGGACCTGAAATACCAAAGGATGCACATAAATGTCTGAAAAGACTACAGAAAAGACAGAAACAGTATTATGACAGGAATGCAGCTCCACTTACTCCATTCAGAGAAGGGGAAAAGGTATGCATAGAGACTTCTAGTGGGTGGCAACCTGCTACAGTGGAAAGAATCCATGATGAGCCAAGATCCTATAGTGTGATTGTACCTGCAGGACAGCGATACCGCAGGAACAGGAGACACCTGAGGAGAGACCGAACAGTTGCTTTGGAGGCTGAAGAGCAACAGGCAGATGAGTCAACTGAATCCATATTGTCACAAACAGTGGAATCCAGGGACAACAGCCAGGAACAGGACACTTGTCAAGAGTATGAGCAACCTGAGATGGAACCTGTTGTTTTCAATGACACTTTACCAGAAAGTCCTGAGGCTGTACCCAGTGTGCAGTCTACTCGAATGACCAGAAGAGGGCGTCTGCTTAAAGTTCCTGAGAGGTTCAGAGATTATGTTATGACTTAAGTCAGTGGTAAATACTTATTTCAACAAAGCTGAGTACCAGTGACTTTAGACCCTAACTCATCACCAAAGTAAGACTCAACCATTATGTTAATATTGCTTGGTAATTATTTGTCATTGATATGCAAACCGAAATCAAGGTAATTGCTTTCTTTTACTAGAAGGGGAGATGTAGTATATGGTAACTTACCCTAGTAACAGTGTAGAATGGTTTAGTCCACATCCCGCTGCAGTTTTGGGCTAATGGTATGTCTGGGGTGGAAACTGGGTTTTAGAAAGTGCACAAGCAGATTGTAGTAGTAGTTCTGCTGATCTATCTAATGTATGTTTGTTGAATAAACCTCAGAGCTGTTAGAAATTACTTATGGTGTCCAGTCATTCCTAAAACCAGCAATCCTGTAAGAAGCAACTAAAGTGAAATATTATAGATGTAAAACACACAAAGGCCAAGGCATGCTGAACTGCTCAAAACCAAAGGTTTTACAGTTGCTTTTCATTTGGGTAGCAAAGAAAAGCGATAAGCATTCCTTACTCACTTTCCTGCACTTCTCTTTTGACTATACAGCAAATGTGTTGCTTTACAAGCAAGGCATACCAGTGAGCTAAGAATATCTAAAGGGATAAGAGTGTCACAGAGTGAAAGAAAACCAAGGTATTGTGTACTAAACAGCTTAGTGATTCTGCCTGACTTTCAGTGCTACAAATACCTTTAGTCAGGGTTCAAAAGGTTGTTCAGAGCTCCGTGACACTCACGCTTTTAAAGTTAGCATGAATGGTACAGGAATGGCAAGAGAAAATGTTTACTCTCTCTCTTTATTTGACATGGCATGACCTGGCTTTTCTTAAACTACCTATGTGGGCTTTATTTAAAATATGCCCTTCACTGCACTAAACACAAACCTGCATTTTACATAAAATAGTAAGGGTTTAAGCAAACCTAAAGTAGGGAATGCTTATCAAAATGGAGGGGGGGGGGAGCTCCCAATGGCAAGCAGACAATGTGAGAGAAACAGAAAAAGAAAAGAGAAAATAGAGAAATAAGAAGTGTAGCTGGCCAGCCTACAGGATAGGATAATAAAAAGAGGAGAAATGCTGTTGCAACAGACTTGTTAGAAAAGTAATAGCATCTCTTTACACAATGTCTCCCACAAATGGGGGGGGCTATAGGGATCTATCACAGGCACCTGTCACAAGAGTAAAGCATTTTCTCTGATGTCCTGGACAATATTCTCCTTGTCAATAAAACAGATCCATGTAGCCCCACCCACCACCACACACACACACACACACACACACACACACACACACACACACACACACACTGTCTGTACTTTAAAAAGAGATGTCACAGCTCAGTGTGCATTTCCTGTTCAACAGTTACAAATGAGCCAACCCAGTGGCGATGAGGGTTGAGGTGCTGGACACCACACCTCACACTATACTGGAGACCCAAGTTCGAAAGCGAGCTCTGGCACCAGGGGTAGGCAGGGGAGGGTGAGGATTGAGCATCTGCTGGGCTGCTCTCCTCTCCTCTCCTCTCCCTGGGGGAGGTCTGAGATTTGTCCAGTGTTCCAGTGGCCCCCGGTGAAGATAGGGGGCACAGCAAAATGTGAACAGTACATAACGTAGCTTGGCTGATGTTGGTAGGCTTGCCATGCACCATGACATCAGAAGTGCTCCACACAAGGGGAAGGGAGGATGGGGAGCTCACCAGAACAAAGAAAAACCCAGCTCTGCGAGAGTAGGTGACGGCACCTGACCCCCATGCCCACTGTTGGATCCATCACTCCTGACCTTCTAGTTCCTCCACTCAGGCCCTCACCTGCAACCAGGGTCTGTCTCTAAGAGCCCCCAATGAGGAGTGGCCCCACCCAAGACAGATTAAGCCAGGGGTACTGGCTGAAGGAGGAAGGGGGAGAGAGGAGGCTTAGGGTTGAGAGGACCTCAGCTGGGCAGGAGCAGGCAGGATGCCTGAGAGAGGCTACACAGGCCGTGACCAGAGGGAAAAAGAAATGTTAAAAAAAAATAAATAACAGTTACAGATAAATAAACCTCCCTGTTAGAGTTTAACACCCCCTTGAAGGCACTCTAGTCGAGGAGTCAGGGGCTTCCAAAGAGATGGATCATTAAAACATGAAAAAAGTTTTCTGTGTGCTTCTTTGCACTGAGCGCAACAAAATTTGTATTTGTGTGTAAAGTTGTAAAGTTTAACAAGGCTGTGAGCTATATTTAATTTTTTTCATATAGGTTTTTTTTTTACCTTTCCCTGGAGCCCTGGCAGGCAGCTACTGCCCTCCTGATGGAGAGACTCTCTTTCCGGTTGAGCCGCTCTTGCTCTGTCAGTCCCCGGGAATTTCCTCGTGGATTGCCCCCCCACAGCGGGGCCAGGGAGGAGGTTGCTGGTTTCTCCTCCCCCCTCTGGAGACTCAATCCAGAAGATGGGGTGACCCTCAGGAGCAGCAGATCATCACAGAGCCTGCCAGGCTCTTTTCCACCATTTTTCTCCCGTCTCCCCTCCTTTACCGATGTAAGGATGTTGGACTGTGCTCCCCGACCCATACTGCCCTCCAGTCACTGCCAAAGGGCAGTCAATGAGTGGGATGACAAATCTCTCCCCAAAGAGGAGAGCAGTCCTCTGGACACTTGATTCCCTCTCCCCCTGCCAACCCCTGGCAGCCCAGGCTCGTTCCTGAATCTGGGTTGCCGGTGTGGCGATAGGTGAACCAGGCATTGCCTCAACTTCCAGCACCACCAGGCCAGGTGTGAGCTATATTTTACTGTCCCTAAATGGTCTTTATCACCAGTGTGTAAATAAGACACACCCATGGAGTCTACCAAAATGTCAGTAAAGATTGAGCATTAGCAGAATGTGAACCAGTGTTTGAAAAAACATCCTCTGCAGAAGATATTGGCTTGCTAAATGCAGTTCGCCTGTAAAATGTCAATCTTAGACCTGCCTAGATATTTTTCAGGAACATTATTGATGGATGTTTTGTATATAGGCATGCACACATGCTGCATTTTCCATCTTAGTTATATCACTTGATGACTATCTTCATTACTACCGGCTATTCCCTACTGTGATCACCCTGGGAGAAAGAAAAGTGGTGGCATTGCTCTTTACATCAGAGAACCCCTAACACCCACCGTTGTTCTCTCTTCAAACCCTGTCTCGCCCAGTGAATGGCTTATCTCCGAGTTAACCCTGGTCTCCTCCCAAAAAAAAACGTATCTCGGCAGTTGCTATAACCCCCCAAACAGGGGCACACCTGGCCTAGAAAATCATTTAACTGGGTTAAGTGAACTCTGTCCTCTGAGGGATATCATTATCCTGGGTGACTTTAACCTTAATTGGTTAAGCCCCCATGAACTTGAATGTTCCAGCCTTCTCAAACTTCATAGCTTTGTGCAAGTTATAACTATCCCCACCAGGCAAAACACCTGTACCCTAAATTACTTACTCCTTAATAGGGTAGCCACAAATAGGGAGGACAAGGTTCTGCATGTGGGGACCTTGTCAGACTCCATCAGCGACCACTCCCCTACTTACTGTATATTCTCTGGTTGAACAAAACTAAGCACCCCCCCAAGTACCTGTCCATCTGCAATTTCAACATCCTTGACTTCATTAACCTACTACAGGATGTTAATGCAGTGAATTGGACTGCCCTTTACTCCCTGAAGGATGTTTCAGAGGCAGTGAACTTCTCTGAAGCCCTCCTTCAGATTCAAGATAAACATTTCCTGATTACTACAATAAGGGTGTGTGGTGGCTGCTCCAGATGGGTCACTAAGGAGCTCTTGGCCTTTATGAAAGAAATGGATTCAGTATGGTTCCCCTACAAACGGTCACCC
This sequence comes from Neoceratodus forsteri, assembly GCA_016271365.2. NCBI lineage: Eukaryota > Metazoa > Chordata > Ceratodontiformes > Ceratodontidae > Neoceratodus > Neoceratodus forsteri. The sequence goes on along the minus strand of CM028136.1, from coordinate 148,330,816 downwards.
ACTCCTGACCTCTGGTACAATTTTAGGACATTGCGTAACAAAGGCAAGCAGTCTGCTAGGGCTCAAAAACACGATTTCTATTAGACTTCACACCGAAAACCTTGCCAACCCTCAACAATTCTGGAACACCCTTAGCCCCTCCTTATTCCTCATTCCAATAGCCCTATAGTCCACTTAAACTCCCCGACTAGCCCACTGACTGATCCATCAGAGGTTGCACAATCGTTTAACATACAATTCACTGACCTCTCTGCCCACCTCTGTAAAATCTCTCAGCAACCCCCTACTCCTGGAGTGGGCACTAGTGATCTACCCTTTCCATCCCCTTCCCCTGTCACCCTCCCAACCAAACCTTTCTACTTTAGGGCAATCACAAAGAAGCTTATCACCAAACTCCTTAGGATCCTCCCCTTCCATGGTAGCCCTGGCTCCGATGGTCTCTACCTCTCCCTGCTCAAGCTTGCAGCCACTGCCATCTCCCAACCTCTGACTTTCATTTTTAACCTTGCTTTGGCCTTGGCTGCCATGCCTGCCCCCTGGAAGATTGCTAAAGTGATCCCTATTTTTAAAGCAGGGGAACCCCTTTCCTCTGACAGTTACCGACCAATCTCCATTCTCCCCCACCTTAGCAAGCTTCTAGAAAAGGTTGTTCACCATCACTTCTGACCACATTGACAAGTATAACCTCTTGTGTAATCAGCAACATGGATTCAGAAAGAATCATAGTACCACCATTGCCCTTGCCCTTGCCCTCTTCACCTATCATGTCCTCAGGAACATGGATCAGGGTTAAGCCACTGGGGCAGTGTTTGTGGATTTGACAAAGGCTTTTGACCTGAACAACCATCCCCTACTCCTTCCTAAGCTCCTTCAGCTTGGCTGCTCCCTCGAGACTCAGCAATGGTTCCTGACTTACCTGACTGGTAGCTACCAATCAGTGACTATAGGTACCACCACCTCCCCTGCACTGCCCGTCATTACAGGTGTCCCACAGGGCTCCATCTTGGGCCATTACTATTCATTAAATCCTTCCCTGTCGACAGCCATAACTGCCCTGCCCTACTGTACGCAGACAATGACAGTCCTCTACCACAGTGACAAATCCAACCAGAGCATATCATCTGTCCATACCCAAAATTTTGGCCACACCCACAATTGGTTCTTATTGAATATGCTCCTGGTTAATGAGAAGAAAACATAGGCTATACTCCTTGGTTCAAAGCCCTACTTGGCTAATGGTGCTAAATCTAACTCCTCCCTCCTGGTTCTCTCCCCATCTGGACCTCCCCATCAGTTAGTCTCCAAGTTCAAATATATGAACATACAAAATTGCCAAATGAAACAGGTCTCATAGTCTATCGAGTCTGCTTGAGTTTACAGCTAGCACCTCATCTCGAAGCTGCCCCTCCTGCCTCCCCTTCCCAGTATCCCTTCCCCATACCCTGTCCTAACCCTTCTTGAAACTGCCCACTGTCTTACAGGACACTATCTCATCTGGTAAGGTGTTCCATTTGTCCACCACTATTTCAGTGAAAAAATGTCTCCTCATCTCCCTCCTGAATCTTCTCCACTTCATTCTCAGTCCATGCCCCCTCATGTCCTTCCACTTTCTCATCTGGAAAATCCCTTCTGTGTTGGTCTTGTTTATCCCCTTTAGATACTTGAAAGTCTCAATCATATCCCCCCATCCCTACTCTCCTCCAGTGAATACATATTCAGCTCTCCCAGCCTGTCCTCATAGGGCTTGCTCTCCAATCTCTGGATCATCTTTGTGGCTCCTCGCTGCATCCCCTCCAACAATCTAATGTCCTTCTTCAGGAACGAACGCCAGTACTGCATGCAGTACTCCAGGTGGAGCCTGACCAATGACTTATACAGGGGCAGGATAACCTCCCTCCTTCTGGAGGAGATCCCTCTTGCAATACACCCTAGCATTTTGTTGGTTTTGCTGCTGTCTTCCTACAGAGAGCAGAGTTCTTCATGCTCCCCATAATGATCACTCCTAGGTCCTTCTCCTCTGTTGAGCTCCCCAACTGTACCCCATTCAAGTGATAATCCCTCCTCTGGTTCTTTGCTCTGAAGTGCAGAATCTTGCACTTCTTGGCATTGAACCCCAACTGCCATGTTTTTGCCCACTCGGCCACTCCTGCAGCTTAGTCAGGTCCTCCTGCAACCCCTTCCACCCCGCCACATCATCAACCACAGCTCCCATCTTGATATCATCTGCAAACAGACTGATCTTACTCCAGATCCCATGTGAGATATCTGCAATAAAAATCCCAAACAGCACTGGTCCCAGTAGCGATCCCTGTGGTAACCTGCACACTACTGCTCTCGGCGACGAGAGGTCCCCCACCACCACCCTTTGCTGCCTTCCCTTTAGCCAGTTTGTGATCCATTTCACCATTTTTGGTCCCACCCCCACTTGTTCCATTTCCCCCCAACCTGCCATGCGGCACTGAATCAAAGGCCTTGCGGAAGTCTAAATACAGGACATCCACTGCATGGCCCTTGTCCAGTTCCCGTGTCACCCAGTCGTAGTACTCAACAAGGTTTGTCTGGAAGGATCTGCCCATTACAAACCCATGCTGTTAACCATCCTGGAGACCATTTTCCTCCAAGAAGCTCACTAGCCTCTCTTTTAGGATGGTCTCCATGAACTTTCCCATGATCGATGTGAGGCTCACTCACCTATAGTTTCCTGGTTCATCCTTTGGGCCACTTTTGTGGATGGGCGCCACACGGGCCATTCTCCAGTCCTGTGGTACACATCCTGTGTCCAAGGAGGTATTGAACAGGTCAGCCAGTGGCCACGTCGGGACCTCTGCCAACTCCCTTAGTACCCTTGTGTAAATGCCATCAGACCCAGGTGTTTTGTCCACCCTTAATGCCCTCAACCCATCTAGTATCCTACTCTCTGTAATCCCTACATCTGTCATCCCCACCCACCCCTCTTGACTGGGGTATCTTCCCCCTTCTCCCACATGAATACAGAACAGAAGTATTCATTCAGTGCCTCTGCCAGCTCCGCTCCTTTCCTCACCCACCCTCAGTCCTTCTTAATCCTCACCAGCTGATCCTTAATCCTTCTTCTCTCTCCTATGTAGCGGAAGAAGTCTTTTTCTCCACTGTTGATTCCCTGCACCACTCTCAGCTCCCTGGGTGCCTTGGCCAACCTGACCAGTCTGGTATCCTCCCTGGACTTCTCCATGTATGTATCCTTGCCTTCACCCTTCCTGAATTTCCTCTTGACCCTCACCCCTTCCCTAACCTCCTGTGTCAACCAACTGGGTTTCTTTGCTCTCCCTGTCTTGCTTTTCTTCCTAGTGCAAGACTCTGTAGCCTCTGCCAGCCCTTCCTTTATGATGTCCCATTTCTGGTCTGCATCCATGTGTGGTTGCATACCTGCTAGGTCCCTGCCCCAAATTTCCCCTATCTTCTTAAAGTCCACCCCCCTAAACTCAATCACTCATGTACCCATGCCCCCTGTTTCCCTCCCCATGTAGAACATGAACCACACTGAATAGTGGTCACTCCCAGCCAGTGTTTCCTCCATTTTCAGATTCCTTACAGCTTCCCTGTTATCCAGTGCAGGGTTCAGAGTCCTTTCTAACTGAGTTGGCCCCGGACCAGCTGTGTTAGGAAGCTGTCTTGAAATGCTTCTAACAAGACCCTCCCTTGCACTCGTGGTGGATGTGGAGCCTCACTCCACCCCTGGTAGGTTGAAGTCCCCCACCACCACTGTGTTCCCCATCCTGCAGACCCTCCTTATTTGTTCAGCTAATTCCCTATCCAGGTAACTTCCCAGAGCCGGTGGCCTGTACACCACCCCCATCCTCAGTGTCCTATTCTTTGCATTTGGGTGTAACCCTTGATCATCCCTTTTCTTTACCATGCACATAAACACTGTTGTATGCAGAATCAATCACAAACTCAGAGCCGCTTATCGTATAATAAACTATCTTACTCCCACTGCCCAACTAGCCATTGTCCATGGGAACCTGCTCCCTATCCTTGATTATTGCTCTCTGATTTACTCCTCCTCTCTGTCCTCTACCCTTTACCACAGACTCATCTTGGTTTATAATAGCGTTTGCAGCTTTGTGCTAATGTCTCCCTTCTCCACCCACCATTGTGACTTATATCAGCCTCTTGGTTTCCCTCACTCAAGTGTCGCTTGACTGCTTTGTAGTATCATTGATGGCACAATTGAGGGTATCGAGTCATATGTACTTCTCCTTCAGGCACCTACTGTCTCCGGCTGTCTATGTGATACATCAGTCCACCCTCTGGAGGTCCCCAGAGTCTCCACTGTAATGGGGAGTAAAGCTATGTCAGCAACCACACCTTCTCTGTGGAACAGCTTCCCGACAGCTATCCACATGGCTGCCTAGCACCACTCCTTCAAATCCCAACTCAGATCCTGGCTACTCCTGGAATCCACCTGCTCCTGTTCATAGGTATCATAGGTAATTACAAGCCAGAAGATAGTGTACTACCTTATAAGGCTTGCCAAGCATAATTAAATTAAACATTTTCTATTACCAAAATGACGGTCGATCCCATTCTTAAATTTGGTCATAGTAATACTATCTACCAGTTCTATTGGCAAGGTATTCCAAACCACCACAACTCTACAACTATACCATTGTTTCCGAAAATTATGCTCCCATTCATGTTGATATAGTTGTTTGGCATGTTTCCTAGTACTAGTTCTTCCAAGGTTTCTTATGAGCCCCATTTCTCCCATTAAATCTACATCATTCATGTTTTTATATAAAAAACACAGATCACCCCTTAATCTACGATAGGATAATGAATAAAGATTTAGACTGAGTAATCTTTCATAGTAACTTTTGTTCTTTATTCCTTTTATATGCCTAGTTAGTTTTCTCTGAACCCCTTCTATTGATAAAATATCTGCCTTATTTTGAGGAGACCAAACCTGAGCACAATATTCAAGGTGAGGTCTCACTAATGCACTATAAAGTGGGATCAATACCTTTCTATCCCTACTTACAATATGTTTGAGAATGCAATTAAGGTTATGGATTGCCTTCCTAATTTGGTTCCTACAGTGTAATCTAAATTTCAGATCGTTAGTAACTGTAATACCCAAATCCCTTTCCTCTGTTACTTCCCCCAAGGTGTTATTATCCAAAAGTTATAATTCTCGCTTATTATTCTTACCAAAGTGCATTACCTTACATTTATTTTTGTTTAATTCTAACTTATTTAAGATTGTCCATTTGTATATTAAATCCAAGGCATGCTGTAGGGTAGCTTTTTGTTGAACATCATTAACCACTAAGCCCAATCTACAGTCATCTGCAAATGTGTACATCCAAATGTTATTGTTACTCATTGCTAATGAAGCGATGTATATATTAAATAAACAAGGGCCCAAAACAGAGCCCTGGGGGACCCCACTAGTTACAGGAACCCAATCAGAATATTCTCCATTAATAACCACTCTCTGCCTTCTTTCCTGAATCCAATTTGAAACCCATTTACAAATATTACTAGGCAAATTAATGGCTTCCAAGACTGTCAGTAAATCATTGTGGGGTAGTTTATCAAAAGACTTGGCAAAATCAAGGAAAACCACATCCACAGAGTTTCCCACATCCATTTCTCGATTCACATTTTCATAGAAAGACAATAAATTTGTCTGACATGATCTATTTTTGGTGAATCCATGTTGTTTATGGTCAATTATATCCTGTCTCTCCTGGTGTTCTATTATGATTTCCTTGATTAATTCCTCCATTATCTTACCCAACATTGAAGTTAGGCTAATTGGTCTAAAGTTTTCGGGCAAAGTTCTAGACCCTTTTTTTAGGATAGAGACAACATTAGCCAATCTCCAATCCCTAGGTACCAATCCCATATCCATAGATGCTTGGAAAAGATAAGTTATTGGTTGAGCCAATTCCTCTGCCAGCTCCTTCAAAATCCTTGGGTGCATTCCATCTGGTCCTGGGGATTTGTTGACATCAAAGCTAGCCTATTGTTTATATATATTATTGGGGTTAAAAATAATTGAACCTGGTACTGGAGATCTAGTAGTTTCATATGAATCTGCATCAGTGGTATTATATACTGAACAAAAATAATGATTCTGGATGGTAGCCATTTGTTGGTTAGAAGAAATAAGTCCTGACTCGGTAGTAAATGGTCCTATATTACTGGGGGCCCTCCTCTGTTTATTGATAAATGAGAAAAAGGATTTTTTATTATCCTTTACCCTATCTGCAAGGTTGACCTCACATTGGGCTTTGGCATTCCTGATGTTTATCTTTATTTTCATGAGGCATTCTTTGTATTCAGCATGTATTTTTGGTGATTTAGATAATTTTGTTTTTTTATATAATCTATTCTTGTTAATTAATTTTTTTATTGTAGGTGAAAGCCAAATAGGTTTCAAAGCCCTAATACTATTGTATTTTTTAATAACGGGGATAAACTCGGTAGTTAAGTTATCAATTTTAGTTTTAAGGGATTCCCACATATTATGTATAGGTTTATTAACAAAATCAGTTTCCCAATCCCAGCAACTTAATTTTATTTTCATTTTTGAAATTCTGCCTTACCAAAGTTATACATTGTGGTTGTACCAGTGGGTTTGGACATTTGAGATTCATATGTTAAATAAGTCTGAACTATGGTCATGTTTCCCAGGGTACACTTATTTCAACTGAGTTGATTGTCTCACCATGTTAGTAAACAACAAGTCCAGAATATTGTTGCCCTTGTATTGTTAAGTACCATCTGTTTAAATCCCCCATGATCCATAACATCAATAAACTGCCTCTCAAAAGGAGATGCACCTAGACCTTTACCCCAGTCTATATTGGGTAAATTAAAGTCCCCAGTAATCAATAACCTATCAGTAGGATCAAGATTTCCAAAAATATCCAGCAAGGCCTTATCATCTTCCTGTGACATGGATGGGAGCCTATAAAGAAGTCCCAAAATAATTTTGGGACTATTAGTGGGCAACAATTTAACCCATAGGAGTTCAGGTTTACCTGTATCCCATTTAATATCTTCCGAAGGTATATCTTCTTGAATATAAATTGCCACCCCCCCTCCCTTTCGATATTTTCTACAATGGGAATACAGCTTATAGCCTTCAATTTCTTTTTCCCAACTATCATTTTCATTCCACCATGTCTCTGTAATGAGGGCAATATGTATTTTATTTTTATGTAGCAAAATGTTGAACTCATCATATTTGTTCTGCAAGCTGTGGGCATTTAAAAGAATTACATTCCATCCAGGGGTGTTTTGAGGAGCTGATAAAGAACCTATTAAGTTACTTTCAACTGTGTCCCCCCCCGTACCAGTTTAAATGAAACCTCATGACCTCCAAAACTTTTTTACTCATAACCCTTACCCCTGCATAATTTAAGTGAATTCCATCCTTTTTAAATAAGGAAGTTCTGCTAAATGTTCGTGCATTGTCCATAAAACCAATCCCTGATTCGACACAAAATTGTCTAATTTTGCAATTAATGTCAACAATCTGTCTATTTCTATAGTCATTAGGGCCGTGCATAGGAAGAATACCAGATATGATAATTTCCCCTCCATGTTTTATAACTGAATCGACAGTATACTTATAATCCCTTTGCATACAGTACCAATTTGTTTTCCCTACATCATTAGCCCCCACATGAAGGATGACCAAGGGGGTAATTGTATTTTCATATAGTCCCTCCATCAAGCCCACAACATCATGTAGTTTAGCTCCAGACAGTGAACTAACTGTAGTATGTTCTTTTCTATTAGAACACACTAAAGTATCAATACCCCTAATAGTTGAATCCCCGATGATCAAAATATCTCGTTCCATGGGATTAGACTCTCTTAGTTCCCTTATTGTAGCAGTACCAATAGTACTTATGGGCTCAATTGAGTTTACATTACAAGAATCCCCTAGTTCTTTATTGGAAGTACTGCATTTACTGCTTACTATTTCATTGGACTCAAGTGTTTTAGAAGGGGCATGTGAATGATCCCATTTGCTGTGGGCCACAGGTGCATTTAATAATTGGCAAGGATCTTCAAATAATTCACAATTAGATAATACCTCCAGAGCATCAGATGGAATAGTATTAAGACACTCAAATCTATTATTTAAATCTATAAGAGGATTGGGCTGAAATCCTTCATCCTTATCATTAAAGTTTACATCAGTATCTTCCTTTACCCCATTTGTATATTCATAATGCTCAATATTATTTGCAACCAGGGATTGTCTATTACTGATGTCACAAACAGCCTCGTTAATATAATCCTCCAGCCTGAAAATATCTTTGTATATTTGTAACCTCGTTTCCAACTCTTGAACCTCCTTAAGTAAAGCAGAGATTTTTAATACACTTATCGTATGTAAATTCAGAGTTGGAAACTTCTTCAGTAAACATCAGGCATTCCCGACATGTTTTTCTGCCTTTCATCTTTCTTTGTCTAGTATAAGCCATGCTTGTGATTAAGTTACTCACCAACAGATTTTAAACTGCCACTAAAATAGATAATATATACTGTTAAGTTTTTATCTAAATAGTTAATCCCCCAGTGCTCCCAGTGTCCCCAGTGGACACAGCAGACACGCAACGCGCGTGTCTCTGCGCGCGTAGACGCGCTCCGCTCACCGGTGGAGTGAAATTTAAGTGGAAGCCACCGGAAGTAAGCTCTGTGTCCCTCGAGACACTTTGCGATTTAAAAGTTGCCAAAAATAGCTGCCTAGTATTCTAGCTGCTATGTGGATCGCTAGAACACCCAGGAAAAGTAAAAGATTTAAAATAAAACTAGAAATAGGGTAATTTATAGTTCAAATTAAGCACAAAGAACTACAAGCTCTCTTCCTGTTCCCAATATGGTCCCAGGGCTCCAGTATTTAAAGGTATATTACAGTGCAAACAAACAGCCCACACAGAGCCTGTATTTCCCTAAAAATTCTATTCAGAACACATCAATTTGGTCTATTACAGCATCAGTTATTACATTTAGGTGCTCTGCTCGCCGGTGGAGTGAAATCTGGGGTGTAGGTACTTATACTACCCTTTCCCTCACTCCTGATCCCCTTTTTTCTCACTCCCCTCACCGTTATGTGCTAGCTGTCTCTACCCTTCCTCTCTCCATCCCTACCCCTACTAGTTACCTTGTTTTCCCCTGTGTCTTCACCTCCTCCTCTCCCTAGATTGTTTCCCTATTTGTGCTACCCTTGTACTCCTGCTCTTCTTTCCCTCCTCCCTACCCTAGTACATAGTAACCTTGGTGTAAGCCTGCATGTCATCACTGGCACTTAGTTTGTCTGCTTTTCTCCATCTCCTCCCTAGCACCCTTGCTGTGTGCCTCTATTTACCACCACCAGCACCTAACTTTCCTGATTCCACCCTATTTATCTCCACCTAGGTGTTGTTGCTTGTTGAACCATTTATCTTCTTAGGTTACTGTGGTGCAGTCTGTTTACCATGTTTCAAATTAGTATTACTGCTTGTAACTGATTTTTTCCTCTACTCTGTGTCACTCTATTGTTGTACAGTACAGCTAGTTATTTGCTTTCATTGGGCTTGCAACTGTACATTGTTCAGTTATTTCTCTGTACCATTGCTTATGCTGTATGTGTTTCCGTTGGGACTTGTGTCTGTACAGCTTGTAATCTGCTACTCTTATAGGAGTGTATGTTATTTTAACTGCTTGATTCTGTGCCATTGTTTATGGTTCAAGTCATGCCTGAAAATGGTCCTTGGATCAGTGCACTTACCCAGTAAACAAAGACTTAAATAAATAAAATAGATACTGGCGATCTGAAAACCCTGGTACAGGCATTTGTTTCCTTATGACTATATTACTGCAACCCACATTATAATGCTTGCCTTTCAGTTAAATCCAGTGCCTGCAACTACTGTAGTTCAGAGTGCAGCAGCAAAGATTCTGATTTCCTAATGTAAGACATAACTTATAACATCTTTGCTCTGCAATCTGAGGTGGCTGTCAGTAAGCCTGAAGACTGACAACAATGTCATTGTTTTAAGTTTTACAAAATGGACAAGTAAAATTAAAGGAGAGAAGTTATCAATAAGAGCCCTGCACCCAAGTGTTTTACTTACTTTTTCTGCAGTATAGCAGATTGTATCAGGCTAATTCTGCTGACTTGCAATCTGACATTTTCTGTAACTGCAAATCCCAGAATCCTCTTCAGCTGACATAAGAGGTCGACTGCAGCAGTGGTAGATTTGATAGCCTGTAGTGCATATTAGAGTTGTTATAAGCTCTGATCTTTCTTTGCCAATCCCACATTCCTCCCTGGGCTAAGCACAGTCACAGAGGACTGTACCTAGTCTTGCAAGATGAGTGGGACTAGCACACATTTCATCTTATAACAGCTCTAACATGCACTGCAGGCTATTGAATCTACCACTGCTGCAGCCTACCTCTTACATCAGCTGCAGGGATTCTGGGATTTGCAGTTACAGAAACTGTCAGATTGGAAATCAGCAGAATTATTCTATTTATTTTATTTAAAATTTTGTTAACCAGGGAAAGCAAACTAAGCCGAGGCTTGTTTCCAGGTGTGACCCAGGGGAAGGGGAGGATCATCACAGTGGACAAGTACAGGTACAAAGAAGCACAAATAAAATGTATTACAGGCATTGGGATTACATGTTCCAAAAAGACTAAGAATGAGCTGAAGACTGGATAAGGTCAGACTGATCACAATATACGAGTATGATAAAATAACATAAACTAGAAACTGGCAGTAGGGTGTAAAATTCCAAGGTAAACAGAAGGTGGCCGGTACAGGTTGAAGTCAACCTGTATACCAGCTAAACTATCAGGCACAGTAAAATATAAGTGCATGACAAGAAAAACCCTGTGACAGGAAGGGTGTACAGGGAAAGCTGAGCCTGATACAGTCTTCTATACTGCAGTAAACAGTAAGTTAAAAAAATGTTTGCATTCAAAAGTGCAAATTGGGAAGAGCCTCACACTTAGGTAAGGGACTGTCAGTATTGACTGTTCTCCTTTAATTTCATTTGTTCATTTTATAAAAGTTAATAATGTGACCTTGTGGTCTGTCTTCAGGCTTACTGACAGCCATTTCAGATTGCAGAGCAAAGGTGTAATATGTTCTGTCTTACTTGTGAAGCTCTGCATCTTTACAGCTGTATTCTGAACTATGGTCTCTGATAATATGTATATTGCTAAGGTTTTGAACCCCCATTAACATCCTGTGAACTGACTAGTAAAGACCATACTGTTTGAAACAGGTTTTTATTATTGGCTGTGTTATATATGTAATTTATTCATTTGTATGGCAGAATGAAAAATTCTGTTATAATGTGTTGTTTACAAATAAATATTATGTTGTGCTACTACACAAAAACATGAAAACATGGGGACAAAGAAAATGCTAGATGTCATTGTCTATGATGCTTATGCCTGCCATCTAGGCAGTTGCTCCATTCAGTATCATTAGAAAACCTGTTGCTAGTCTTTAATGAGACATTTTACCAAGATGGTACATGGATTTTGGCACTTTGAAGAAAACCACCAACAGCAAAACCTGTAATATCCAAGACGGTATGATCCACCTTCTTCTTCTAGTCATACTTATTCTGCTATGAAGTAGGCTCCACCTAATCGTACTTCTCCCAATTTATTTAGGGCTTAATCTGTGGTGCCAGCCATGTGTGCAGAAGGACTCTGTTGGCCACAGTGTGTCCCTCAACACATGCAAAGTACTCATTAGTAGTCACACACACCCATGCAAATGCCCCAAACTACTCTCCCTCTGCCTAAGAATTTATGTGGTTGTTAGGTTCGGGGACTGGCAGGGTGTGGTCCATGCAACACACATCCAGAAAGACAGGTATGCATGGTGTGAGGCTTGGGAAAGGTACAAAAGATACAGTATAAATGGGAAACCCCTGGTGTACCACTTCTGCACACTTGCTTTGGGTCTGGCAGGAAGGAAGCTATGTGAGGGCTCCTCATGTAATGCCTCTGTACCCTTGCTATGGGTTCCCTGGTACAGTGATTCCCAAGGTTAAATGACATCATAGAAATCTCTTGATCCTTACTCTTATGGTCAATGATGTCATCTTACCCCTCAATGGAAACATAGCCTTATTGTCTATGGTTGCCCATACATTATTCTATATTTTTAATATAGTTCAACTGAGTTCTGTTGATGTCTGCTGATGTTTCTTTTTCTTGATGCCCTGCCATTTTCTTTAAGGCAGATAAATAGCTGTGAATCTATGATCAAGACCTTCAGAATTCTTTAGTTTTGCAACAGCAGAACTAGTCACCACACTTGGCTCCTGCTGCAGAGCTATTGAATTGTTGCAAAAGTCATCATTTGTGAATGTGTTCATTTGCCAAAGAATAGTTTTCCACAATTCCATATGTCCTCTTTTTACACCAGCACAACTCAGTTGTACTACAGTATATTAAAAACGTAGAGTAATGTACGTGCAACTATAGACAACAAACCTGTATTTTCATTGAGGGGTAAGATGACATTATAGACCTCAAGAGCAAGGCTCAGCAATTTCTATGATGTCATCTAACCCTGGGAACCACTGTATGAGGGGACCCACAGTGGAGGTACAGTGGTAGCTTCCAACCTGCCAGACCCACAGCAAGTGTGCAGAGGTGGCACATCAGTGGTTTCCTATGTATATCTTCTGTACCCTCACTAAGGTCTACACCATGCATACTTGTCTTTCTGAATATGTGTAGCATGGCTCCACACCCTGCCAGTCCCCCAACCTAACCATCCACATAAATTCATGAGCAGAGGGAGAATAGTTTGGGGGCATTTGCATGGAGAGTTGAGATTGCTGATGAATGCTTTCATTTGTTGATGAACACTATGTGGCCAAGAGAGGACTTCTGTGCACACCCTTAATTAATTGGGAGAAGTAGGGTCAGGAGCAGCCTACTTCATAGCAGAATTCTGTAAGTATAACTAGTCTTGGTAAAATGGCACATCTAAGAATGGACATAGCTTTTCTATTTTCGTAACGTACAGTAGGTTGGCCTCTGAACCCAATAAAATACTTTTCAACTGAGGAACAGCCATTCCAGTATAAACATTTCAGAATCCTATCTAATATTTTAATAGTGGCTCAATCACAGTACACTTTTTTTATAAGAAGCACTTTTTATTTCTTTAGTTTTTGCTGACCAGGAAAGCAGGGCTAGACAATAGTGCCTGTTTTCATGCTCATCTGGAGGAGGGCCAATACAGAAGCAAACCAAATGAAACTGAACCAGATTAATCTGTTGAGCAGTTGATGGTATCTTAGTGAAGGAGGGGAATTTGGTCAGGATACTAGTAGTATCATTTCACCAGAATCATAGGGGCTGCAAAAGCCCTTTTTGGCTCCACCATCCGACAAATTTTATATTAAGTAAATGCTAGAAAAAACACATTTAGTGTATTTTAGGGTTGCAATGGACATCACAGGAGTTGCAAACAAATCATAGGGGTCTCAACTGCAACACCTGGCTACCCATAAATGATGACCTTGCAGGACTCATGGGAAATTCCCTATTCTTCTTACACACCCACCTCACAGAGGAAACTGGGGGAACATATTGTCAGCATGTCTCTAAAAGCCATTTGTTAAAAAATCTCTCTCTCTGTCACTCTCTCCCCCTTCCTCTCTCTCTGTCTCTAGGGAAGGGCTGGGAATTATGAAAATATCTACCATGAATTAAAGATCAGGACAGGGCCCGTCTGGTGCCACTAAGTCCCTGTTTAAGATCAGAAACTGGATACAATAGTTTATTTATCAGCTTAGAATTGTTTTTTCCTTTTCTTTCATCCCCTTTTCATTAAATTGTTTTCAGTTTTTTCATGTTTGTACATGACCTGTTAACTCTGTATAGTCTTGTTTATGCTTTGCTAATAAAAATTACTCCGCACTTCTTGAGAGGAGTCATGGGAAATATAACAGCTACCTGAATAATCGCTAGAAAAGGCAGATGAGCTCTCAGTTGAATGCATCATAATAAGGACACCACTTCTATCTCTCAGTGCAGCTTAACCCCTACAATGTATATTTTTAAATCAAAGATAGAAATGAGAAAGAAAAAGTGTGATGCATTGGGAATTGAACCTCAGATCTCTGGTATGCCATTCCAGTTCTCTAACCATTTGTTCCTGGTTTCAGGATTTAGCAACACTAGAGAAAATTCATTTAATTTCATTTTTATTTATTAACCGGGTTAGGACTCTGGGACGAAACCCTTTTTCAGGACCAACCCGGACATAAAAATAACAAACAATACATCAAAATATACAACATACAAAATTTACAAATTACATGAACAATCAGACTGTGCTAACAAATATTGTTTAAACTTTACTTTAAAACATGAATAGGACTTAGTTAACCATAATGAAACTGGTAGCCTATTCCAAAGTGAAGAAGCCTGGTGATCAAATACTCGTAGGCCATAGTTATTATTAGCACCTTGTACTACCAACACTACCCTCTGAAATATTCTCAAATTTACCTGAACTTCACAAACCTGAACCAAATCAAATAATGGAGATAAGCCACTTGAATAAATGGCCTGATTAACCAATTTTCCTAAGGCAAATTCATATTTGAACTGGGGCGACAACCATTTCAGTGAAGAATATAAAAGGTAATTGTGGGTCAAAAAGGAGCATCCAAAACAAATCTACAAATTCTGTTATAAACAACACTTAGAATTTGTTTCTCTTTAGTTCCTAACTTAACATACAATGAAGAAACATACTCAAAATATGGCATTAAGACACCATTAGCCAATTTTAGATGAGAATCATAAGATGAATAAGGTCTGAATTTATATAATTGGCCCAACCTACAATACATTTTCTTTTTTACTGACTTTACCTGAGAAAGATAAGTCAATGAGGGGTCTAAAAGAACCCCCAGATAACTGAATTCTGACACCTGATCAAGTAAATTCCCCTGAATATCATGTATAGTCAGGGAAAGATGTTCACCAAGTCATACAGAATTTCCAAACAACATAGCTTTAGTTTTATGAATATTTAAAAGCATCAAATTGGTAGTAAGCCAATGACATAACTTCATAAACTCATCTTCCAACACAATATTTATATAATTCAAAGACTTTCCCTGACAATACAAAATCAAATCATCAGCATACAAAAGATATTTACAATTATCGAAAATAGTGAGAACTTGATTAATAAACAATGAAAACAACAGGGGTCCAAAAATAGACCACTGAGGTACACCACATGTAGTATAACAAACTAAAGAATTAATTGAACCAATAGAGACAAATTGAGAATGCCCCTGCAAAAAATAAGAAACAAGTTCACCAACAGAAACAGCCAATCCAAGGGCAGCAAGCAATGTAATGTAAAGTGTGATTGTAAAAAAGGAAATTCCTCAGACACTTTAGTGAGTGAGCATGTAGCTTAATGGTTAGAGCACTGGAATGGCATATCAGAGATCTGAGGTTCAGTTCCCAGTGGGCCACACTTTTCCTTTCTCATTTCCATCCTTGATTTAAAAATATACCTTGCAGGGGTTAAACTGCACTGAGACAAGTGATATTTCTAAATTTGTTCCTGGTTGCAGGATTAAGCAACACTAGAGAAAGTAATGTGTGGTTGTAAAAAAGGAAATTCCTCAGACACTTTAGCCAGTGAACATATAGCTTAATGGTTAGAGTGCTGGAATGGCATACAAGAGATCTGAGGTTCGATTCCCAGTGGGCCACACTTTTTCCTTTCTCATTTCCACCCTAGATTCATAATAAGGATGTCACACTCTTACAGTACAGACTCCCCATAGTACTTCAATCAGGTGCCAGCATTTATGGCATGAGCCCAAAATGAGTATCCAACTAGAACCTACAAACTTCTGACTTGAGATGTGCACAGCGAGCAAACTCCCTTTTGTGAAGTAAATTGTGAAGTTTGCCAGCTTTGCAGAGTTTTTAGCAGGTGGTATGGCACTTCATCAGTGAAGCCATACAAATTTGTCAATTAAGTTGCAACTTTGCCATGACTTCATCTGAGTTCTGAAAAGCTGCTACTTCATCAAGAAAACTCATTGTGAAGTGGTGAAGTGGGAAATTTGCAAAGTGTTTCACTAAGGTGAGTTTCACAACTTCACAAAACTTTTCCAGCAAGTAAAACTTTGCTGCATCTCTTCTTTGGATGCAGGGGTAGATGTGCTACCAACTGAGCCAGCTTTCTCCAGTTTATTCCAGTATCAGTGACACAGTACAACCCTGGTGGTTCCCAGAGTTGTACCATATTATTGATGCTGGAATTCACAATTTCTTATAGAAAGGCTTTTGTAGTAGGGGTGAGTGTATCAGTATTTCTTACTGCAAGCCACAACACAGCATCAGCTCTGGTGTTTGAGGAGCTCTGAGACACCAACCGGAGGTCAAGAGGTGGGCTTGAAATGGCATCCTCCTTCCAATCCACCAATTGCCACAGTGACCTGCCCAACACACAGATCCCCAGCAGATCAACACCAGAAGGTGGCATGGTAAGAGCTATTTTGGGATATACATTGCAGACATATCATTGGGCATCAAGAGCAAGACCAGGTCTGTTTGCTGATGACACCAAAATGGGATCAGTCATGGATGACCTAGAGGGATGGCAGGGGTTGCATGATGATCTGACATAGCTGGAAACCTGATTGGACACCTGGCAACTGGGGTTCAATGCCAAAAAGTGCAAGGTGCTGCATTTTGGGACAAAAAAACCCAAGGAGAAGTTACCAGCCGGGGGGAGTGCAGCTAGCTGAGACAGAGGAAGGAGAAGGATCTGGGGGTGCTCATTACAGTTTCAATGAGCGACTCAGCATAATGTAGGAAGGCAGCTGCAAGGCCAACAAAATGCTGGGTTGCATTGCAAGGGGTATATCCTCAAGGAAGAGGGAGGTGATTCTGCCACTGTATAGATCATTAGACTGCACCTGGTGTACTCTGTGCAGTACTGGCACCCGTATCTGAAGAGGGACATTAAGTTACAGGACATGGTGCAGCACAGAGTGACAAAGATCATCCAGGGTCTAGGGGACTTACCATATGAGAAGAGGCTGAGGGAGCTGAACACGCACTCACTGAAGGAGAGGAGGGATGGGAGGATATGATTGAAACTTTCAAGTATATGAAAGGAATAAACAAGACAGGTACCGAGGGGCTGTTCAAAGTAAGGGAAGGGAGAGACATCCAGGGCCATAATATGAGGCTGGAGAGAGGAAGGTTCAGGAGGGAAATGAGGAGACCCTTTTTTAGAGAGAGGATGGTAGCTGGGAGGATTGCTTTACTGGTGGAAGTGGTATCCAGTAGAACAGTGGGCTGCTTCAAAAGTGACTGGGACAAGGTAAGGGGGAGGGTCAAGGTCGAGGGAGGGGGATGGATAGCTGCAAAATAAGGGGTGCTGGCTGCACAATCGAGCAAACTTGATAGACCACTAGGCCTTTATCTGCTGGAAAATGTCATATGTTCGTATGGGACATCAGCCAGGAGTCATCATGAGGCAGGATTAAGATGGCATGCCTCCTCCCACCACCCAACCCACTGATTGCTGTAGTGACCTGCCCAACATGCAAGTCCCCAGCCAATCAACACAAGAAGGTGGTGTGTTACCACAACAGAGTAGGATTTCAAGCAGCATTTTTTCAGCTTTAAAAGTTGATCGTACCTTGCCGCAAGCCAGAACAAAGCATCAGCTCCAGTGTTTGAGGGGCTCAGGGACACCAGCCAGGGGTGGTGAGGGGGGCTTGAGATGGCATCATCCCTCCCCAACTATCGATCACTGCAGTCACCTGCTCAACACATGGCTTCACAGTCAATCAGCACCAAAAGGTGGTCCCTTCTGGCTCCTTAAGTGTTGGTTGTTCATCACAAGTGGTCCTCCATTTGGTGGGCCAAAGTACTAGGGGCCAGGGAATAAAGGTATCTACTGTGGGCATCAGCCATGATGACAGCCATCAGCCAGAGACTCTACCCAACCACAGTCTGACTTTATTTCACTTTAAACTCCCTTTGTTTTTACCTTCATGTGTAAATGCTGCTTGTATGTATGAATGTATTAAATGTCTCAGGTAGGAAGCATTGTATATGATGTTGAAACATTTTTACTGGGCACGTACCACACCTAACATGAAGAAAACTGAGGCAACTTACCCAGCTTACTGTTTGTAGTATTGCCTTTAAACTTTGTCCTAACTCCTTGAAAGCTTCTTGTTCATTGTTACAGTAAGTTCCTGCTTTTCTGCTGATTAACTGCCTTTACCACCCATCTGCAAATTGATCACTGTCCTCTGTTGCTATAACCCCTCCCCCCCCTTTAGCTGGTCTATTACCCTGGGCCACATCATATATTTATTTCTAAGCACCTATTCTGAACTAACTCCTCTCCTTTTCCATGGGATCCTCTAGCCAGTTGTTGGTCCCCCTTGGGGAGTTGCTTAGTCTATTATTTCTAACAGACCCCCCCCCACTCTCATTATTGAAACCTCCTCCTTCCACAGTCCCTAGTGAGTTCTACATCTCTAATATGATTGCCACTAGGCAAACAGATTTAACTGGTCACTGTCACTATCACTGCCTCATACCCAAGGTCCCAATGTGGAGCTTATCATTCCTCACTATGTTGTGCTGGAGGGCATATCTTCTGTCTATGCCCAAATGACAGTGTTCCCTTCCCCTGCTAATAAAATACCTACGGTATTATTGATGGCAGAGGAAGTTAACCCCAGCCCTGGCCCCCAATCAGCCACCCTCTCTGGACCAGTTGTGCCACCTCCCACAACTTTCTTTGCATCACCCTGGGTTAGTGTCAAGGGATTCAAAAGTGCTCATATGAATATAAGCGGCCTCACAGAAAATCTTAATGAGCTTACTGTGTGGGTCAACTAACAAAAATCCAATATTCTAGATATCTCTAAGACCTGGCTTAATCCTCACATCCCTGATAACTTTTGTGACTTACTGGGCTACAACCTTATTAGAGCTGACCAGCTCCTCCGCAAAGAGGAGAGGGGGAACAGCAATTTACTACAAGGATCATGTGAATGTTAATGTACAGTACCTAGCAAATTACCCTCCACCAGTTCCCTGTTGGAATATTGCTATGCAACCCTCCTCTTAGGCAAATTTAAAAAGCTGCACATTTTCTGTGTATACATCCCCCCGGCCCACTAGAAGCCAGAATGCCCTTTCTCTACTCATGAACTCAGTTAGTTAAGCTGCGCAAAATAATGAATTTCTGCTTATTGGTGATTTCAACATGGACTGGCTTGCAGACTGCTTGAAAAAAGCCCTGCTTACCCTTAATAAACTGCAGCTCCATCAACTTATAACCAAGCCCACCAGACGTGCATGTAATGGGCAGCCCTTCACATTGTTAGAATGGATACTTGCACCTCACCCCAACGGAGTTATCTTCTCAGGGTACTTCTTGATTCCATCAGTGACCACTCCTACATATATTGTATCTGGAGGGTAAAGGCATCTAAGGATCCTCCCCCAGAATTATTTATTCCCAGGACTTCTATAAGCTTGACCTCCCTGTATTGAAACAGGAGGTGGAAAGTGCAGACTGGTCACAACTGTGGAACTCAAATAATGTAAACAATGTCTTGCATGCTTTCTATAATGCCGTTTTAGGATTCAAAATAAACTTGCTTCACTGACCTCAAAAATAGAATGTGGTCCAATTACCAAATGGCTGGATCCTTTCCTGCTGGCCCTTATTAAACAGAGGGATGCTAGCTGGCCCTTATATAAAGCCACAATGTCCACTGCAAACTGGGCCAACTATAGAATACTTAGGAATGAATGCAAAAAGGCAATCAGAAGAAACAGAAGTCTCTATTTCAAGTCATTATTAGCCAGGTCAGCAGAGAATGCTAAAATGTTTTAGAATAACCTCAAACAAGCCCTTGATCAATCAGGGAAATATACACCCAATAACCAATTATTGACAGTATCAATTGCACTAATCTGGTACCTATAGCAAATGCTTTCAGCCATAGCCTCCCTGATTTCTTTGCCTACACAGGTGCTTTCCCTACCCCCTCTAGCTCCACTCTTTTCCCCTCTTCCTCTAATGCCAGCTCCTGACACCCCCTTTCTACCTTAGAGCAGCTACTTGTTGCAAGGTTTGCAGACTCTTCCTGCAACTTCAAACAACTACAATAAGTCTGCTGGCTATGAAGATCCTGAACCCAAAATTCTTAAATCAACTGCAGACAAGCTTGCCCCCATGGCAACAAAATTCTTCAACCTATCCCTTACCTTGCAATCTATTCCCAATATGTGGAAGATTTCCCACATTGTCCCTGTTTATAAGAAAGGGGATAATACAAATATCCATAACTATAGACCTATTGGGATACTTCTGGTATTAAACAAACTACTTGAGAAATTGGTTTCCTCCCAGCTGACAGGAAGAGCAGGAGCTTTAAGGGCACAGAGGTAGTAGGAAAGTAGGAAGAAAAAATATTTATATATATTACATAAAAAAATAAATAAACAGAGGGAGGAAAGAGTAAGTATACAAAACAACAGTTGAGGGGCCACAAATAAGACAGGATGAGAATGGTGCACTGCAGTGGCTGTGGAATGGCAGTCTTCTGGGAGACGTTCTGGAGGATGTGGTGTTGTCCCACTTGTAGGCACCTCTCTGGCTTGAGGGAGGAGGTTGCTCTTCTCCAGGCAGAGTTGGCTAGTATTTGGGAGACCTCCTTTCCCACCAAGGGACCACCAGGGCTGCTGCCGCTGCCTTAGAGGTTGCCAAGAAAGAGGAGTGGCTGGACCACAGTGGGCTCAGTGAGGGTGAGGGTGGTGGAACAGAGGCACATCCTTCCAGTTGTACTTCTCCACAATTCGTACACCTTTCTGACAGAGTGTGGTACCTCTATGGAGGCAACCGCAGTAGTGACCAAGGAGGATTCGGGGAACCTCCACAAAGGAGACCCACAGGAGGGTGGCATGGGACCCCACAGGGGAGGGAAACAACTTGTGTTTGGGGACTACATTGTTAGGAGGGTAGAACTGAGGGAGGGAGAGGGAGGTA
This sequence comes from Neoceratodus forsteri, assembly GCA_016271365.2. Lineage (NCBI taxonomy): Eukaryota > Metazoa > Chordata > Ceratodontiformes > Ceratodontidae > Neoceratodus > Neoceratodus forsteri. The sequence continues at coordinate 148,309,713 of CM028136.1, read as the reverse complement.
AGGTGCCTGCCTGGCACCATATCTGGGAGGGACAGGGAACAAATCCTCAGGATTGTGGGAGCAGCTGCATGAGGGAGGGAGCTGGATGTCATTGTCCACCTAGGGACAAATGATCTGGCTGGGAATGGCATCAGAGAAAGCAGTGCAGGAAGAGTTTGTGGGGCTGGGGAAGGGCCTTAGACCAGCAGCACACATGGTAACCTTCTCAGTGGTGCTGCCTATCTATGGCATGGGTGAGGCTAGAGTGCTTCACACCAGTGGATTCAACCAATGGTTGAAAAACAGGTGCATAGCTCAGGATGTTGGCTTTATTGGGGACTGGGGTTCCACCTGGAGAGATGCAGGCCTATACTGGCATGATGGTCTGCATCTGTCCAGGAGAGGAACCATGATCCTAGTGATAGGTTTAAATGCTTCATTGGCAAACATTTAAACTAGCCAAGGGGGGGAGGCACTGAAAAGGACCAGGGAAATCCTAGCACCCCCCCAAAAAAAATCAGGGTAGTTAGTGAGGTAAACACCAAGATAGAGAAGTTAATAAGAAGAACGGCAGAGGTAAACGGAGGCAAAGGCAGTAAGGACAGGGATGGGGCAAAAAGGGGTAAGGCCACCAAAAAATGGAGGATAATGAGTACCAATGCCGTAGTCTAGATAACAAGCTCCCAGAACTGGTGGCCTTGATGGAAGAGGGATGCCTGGATATCATGGCAGTCACAGACACATGGTACACAGAGAATCATGACTGGGATGTCAACATACCAGGGTACACAATCTACAGGACAGACAGGGAGGTTAGAAGGGAGGAGGAGTAGCTCTCTACGTAAGGGAAGGGATCAAAGCAATGGAACTAAAGGGTAAACAAGGAGGAGAGGAGGCACTGTGCATCACCATGGAGACTGGCAATGGCACCACAATCCGCACAGGGGTTGTATACAGACCCCCATCTCAGGGGAGGAAATGGACAAGGAAATGATAGAAGGCATCTTTAGGATGGCAGAGAAGGGGGAGATATTGTTGATGGGGGACCTGAATATGCCAGATATTAACTGGAGCACCTTTGCTGCAGCCACATCCATGAGCAGGGTCATTCTCGATGCCCTACAGGGTGCACGCCTCAGTCAGCTAGTGTTGGAACCCACTCAGAAGGGAACAATCTTAGACCTAGTACTCTCAAATGGGGATGGAGAGAGGATCTCAGATCTAGAAGTGGGTAGCCAACTGGGAATAAGTGACCACCAAACAGTGTGATTCACAATAAACACAGCCGCAGAGTCAAGCCATACAAAAGTGAGGGTACTGGGCTTCAGGAGGGCTGACTTTGTCAAAATGGGAGAGTGCCTCAGAAAAGCACTAGTAAACAGGCAAGAAGGAGGGGTGGAGGAACAACGGGGAAACATCAAAACTGCCATTCCAGAGGCAACAAGCCTTTGTGTGAAGCAAATAAACAAATCAAAACAAAAGGAAAAAATATTATGGTTCTTAAAAGAGGTGGCGGGGAAGGCTAGGGAGAAAAAGATAGCATTCAGTAAGTATAAGGAAACACAGAAGGAGCAGGACAGAGGACTGTACCAGTTAAAGCAGAAGGAAACGGGGAAGGCTGTCAGAATAGCAAAAGCCCAAACTCAGGAAAAGATAGCCAACTCTGTTAACAAGGGTGATAAAACCTTTTATAGGTACATTAGAGAACAAAGAAAGACCAAGGGAGGGATAGTGAGGCTTAATAAAGGGGAGGGTGGATGGGCAGAGAGGGACAGCGAAAAAGCAGGGATACTGAATGAATACTTCTGCTCAGTATTCACAAATGAAGAGGAGGGGTAGGTACCTAATACAATCAATAGAAGCGCTCTGGTTAGGGGGGTTGACACTTAGTCCTTTCACAGAAGAAAGAGTTCTGAAAGAACTCCTAAAACTGAAAATGGACAAAGCAATGGGGCCTGATGGAATTTGCCCCAGAATTCTAAAAGAACTAAGGGCAGAACTAGTGACATCACTGACTACCCTTTTTAACAAATCATGGGAGGATTTTGTGGTACCTAAGGACTGGAGGAAGGCGGATGTGATTCCCTTTCACAAAAGTGGGAGCAAAGCAGAGGCAGGAAACTATAGACCTGTTAGCTTGACCTCAGTGGTAAGGAAAATGATGGAATCACTTCTGAAAGACAGAATTGTTGAGTACCTAGATGCTTGCGGGGCACAGAACCCAAGGCAGCATGGATTCACCGTGGGAAGGTCATGTCAGATGAATCTAATCAATTTCTTTGACTGGGTGACTAAAGGTGTAGACCAAGGAGGGACTGTGGATATGGCCTACCTAGACTTTAGCAAGGCATTTGACACAGTCCCACACAAAAGATGAATAAATTAGTCAGCCTGGGAGTGGGTCCCAGGGTGGTAGCCTGGTTAAAGCATTGGCTGGACAACAGGACACAGAGGTTAGTAGTAAATGGAGTCCAGTCCACTCCAAAGAAAGGTGGGTTACTAGTGGGGTACCACAGGGTTCAGTATTGGGTCTAGTCCTTTTTAATGTGTTTATAAGTGACATTGCAGAGGGACTGGAAGGAAAAGTATGCCTCTTTGCAGACTACACAAAGATTTGCAACAGGGTTGATACACTAGAGGGGGATTGAAAAGGATGAGAAGGGACTTGGTGAGGTTGGAGGAATGGTCAAAGGTATGGCAGCTTAGATTCAATGCAAAGAAGTGCAAAGTAATTCACCTGGGAAACAAAAACCCATGGGAAGAATACACAATTGGGAGGGTAGTAACAGAAACAAAAATGGAAAGAGACCTGGGGGTGGTCACATCAGATGACCTAAAGACAAGCAAGCAATGTGAGAAGGTAGTAGGGATTGCTGGGGGGATACTGGGATGTATAGGGAGAGGCATCACCAGTAGAAAACAGGAAGTGGTTATTCCTCTGTACAGACAGTTGGTGAGACTCCATCTGGAGTACTGCATGCAGTTCTGGAAACCCCATCTCTGCAAGGACATAGACAGGATGGAGGCAGTCCAGAGGAGGGCAACTAAAATTTTGCATGGTCTGCAACAGAAGCCGTATGAAGAGAGACTAAAGGAGCTTAATATGTATACCCTTGAGGAAAAGAGGGAGAGGGGAGACATGACAGAAATGTTTAAGCACCTGAAGGGAATCAACAATATCCAAGAGGGTAGCATGTTTCAGAAAAAGAGATGTGCAAGAAAAAGGGGACACAATTTGAAGACAGAGGGGGGATGGCTCAGGGGCAATGTGAGGAAGTATTTTTTCACAGAGAGGGTGGTGGGTGCATGGAACTGCTTCTTGAGGACGTTGCCAGGTCAGAAACAGTGGGTGAATTCAAGAATGCATGGGACAGACATAAGGCAATTCTTGTGGGGGGTACGAAGAAGTAGGCTGTTGGTTAACTAGGATTTGCAGCGTATCCAATAGTTGGGGAAATGGGCAGACTAGGTGGGCAAAGCAGTCCTTGTCTGCTGTCAAAGTCTATGTTTCTATATTTCTATGATTGGATAGCTCACCACCTACAATCTCCAGTCCCATGCACAGCATGGCTTTCATAAATCCCACAGCTCTACTACTACCCTCCTGTCACTCACTTCCTCTATCTCCTCTGCCATGGTTAGGGTGAGCTCATGGGTGCACTTTGTATTGATCTCTTGAAAGCATTTGACTTACATGATTACACCCCATTATGCAATATGCTAAGTGAATTGGGTGTCTCCCCAACTGCTCTGCTCTGGTTCAAAAGTTACCTGGAAACAGGTATCAATAAGTTAAATGTGGGCATACCTTGTCCGACCACGGTGCCACCATTATAGTCATCCCTAAGGGCCCTTATGGTGCTCAAGAGAGCTGGCATTATGGTGCAAGGGCAATCAAGGTGCCAAATACTGACTTCATCACTCCGTCCCCAAGATCCAACCCCCCAGAGTTGGAATCCTAAAGTATGGGTGTGTGTGGGGGGCACAACCCCCCAGAAGGGGGGTAACGAGGGGCACAGCCCTCTTCAAGAAAAGAGATTGATGACATTGTTGATTGGTTCCCTAACTGCCAGGTGCTGGAACACTGGTGCAGTCTGAGGGTAGAACCTCTTCAGGCCTCCATATTGAGGCCTCTCCTTCTTTCTAGTCATATAAATTCCATCCATACCTGTCTCAAATGCTGTACCACTATCCTTTATGCTGATGACCTTACCTTTTACATTAGCTCCCATACTGTCTCAGAACTAAATTGCCACCACTCTTCTGATCTCCAGTCCATACAGCCCTGGCTCCATTCTAATAAGCTACTTATGAATACCAACAAAACTCAAGCCATGCTCTTTGGATTGACTCCCAGGTTAAAGATACGCAATATCCCACTCTCAGTTATATGTGATGATGGGTGTTACCTTAATACTGACCCTTATTTTAAATACCTTGGAGTCACTATTGATGCCTCCCTAGATTTCTCAGCACATATTTTCTGTGTCTTGCAAAGCAGTTAACACAAAACTTGGACTCTCCTTCAAAGTTAGAACAGATCCAGAAACAAATGATTTGATACCTTTTATTAGACCAACATGGATGTTACAGAAAAGAACAAAGTGCTCTAGCTTCCGAACCTACCCGGTCCTTCTTCAGAAGCTTTATGGCAGTTATTTTGAAAATCCCATACTATTAACACCAGATTATGTTGAAAAAACAGAAATAATTCTCATTGGTTTAACATATACATTTAAAACATAACAGAAGATTACGTCTGAGAAGCTAATTAACACCGGTATGCTTTTAACTGAGGAGCCTCAGAAGGGCAAAGGTTATCAAGAATTCTCAACAGCCAGAGAGTTCTCACATAAATTTTTAAATGTCTCAGTATGCTAAGAAAGCATTCTAGTGATAAAAAAAACCTTGGGCTAGCATTCTCTCTAATACATGTAAGATGACGCTACAACTTACATTCCAAGTGTCCTGGTGTATTAAAGAACAGATAATGAGAGACAAACTCCTGAAATTAGGTATAACTGCAAGTTGCAAAAGAGCCCCAAATTAAACATACAAATATATACATGATGCATGATAGTATCATTTGTAAGTGTAAGTGCCAAATAAAAATACTTGTCAAGGACCCCCAAGAAAATGAGACCATGAGCCTGATAAGTGCAGATTTCAAGACAGAGTTAGTGTATAACAAAAATGCACAGAATCAGTCTAAGGAACCTAAATGAAAACTTCCAAGGATGAAATCCTCCAGGCCCTTTTTTTTCACCTTTTCTCTCCTTCTCTCTCCTTCTCTCTCTCCTTGGGAAAGATACTGTAACTAGTAGGAATGAGGTATACTGTATGTGCAAGAGTCATAATACTGCATCATTCACACCAATATTAATCGTTACCCAAAGGAATTACACCTTTTATGAACCCCCAAGTAAATGAGATATGCATCTTAATATGAGCAGATTTAAAAATATGACAGTGAGTAATCCAACCACTGACAACTAGTAGAAGGAAGTAAATGTACACTATATGTGAAAACTAAGTGTCCTAGCCACATAACATTTGTCCCATGCCACACTCCCTCCACACAGATGTGTGTACATACACCACACCACACCACAAACACAAACACACACCCCCTGCACACCCCACACAACCACAACACACAACAAACATAACAAACACAACCCACAGATAACACACCACACTGCGCATACACAAGCAAAACACACACACACACCATACCCACAACACACAAAACACAACACATGCAAACCACACAGAAACACACACATACATACGTACATCAGTACATACACACACACTCACACACACTCACCACAGTGTTAAGGTGAGAAGTCAACATGTAGATAACCATAACCTTACAAAATCAAAGGCCCACTGAAGAACTAAAATATTTATGTCCATCTTTTAAAGTAAAGGTCAGGGTAAGTTTAAGTGGAATAATGTGTCATATAACCAACATCAATGTTCAATCCATCCGCCACCATATTGAGAAGTAAAATAAGTCTAATTTCAGAAGCCCGTCTCTGTTGTGTACTGTTGAAATGTCCTTTTAAGACCATCACAGCCATATCTGAGATTGAGTGGCCATCCTGCGAGAAGTGCCGGGATACTGGTTTCTCAGTCTTCTTGTGATTAATAGAATGTCTGTGTGAATTCATTCTAGTGCGAGTTGTTGGCTTGTCTCCCCACATAACCTGTGTGAGGACATTTCTTGCATTGGATAAAATAGACCACATTACCTGATGTCGTGTATAATTCCCTATATCCTGAATAGTCTGTTTTGTGATGTAACCACACAGTCTGAAGTGAAATGAGTTACATGTCTTACATGTCTTTGATTGATGACAGGGTCGTGTACTATGTGATGTCACGGTATTCAGTCCCGGTTCAAGTTGACTCCTAATAATCAGGTTGGCTAAATTAGGTGGTTGTTTAAAAGATAGTAGTGGTAGTTCTTGAAAAAATACAATTAAGGGTTTCATCCTCACTAATTATTGGGTGGAGATCCTTAATAATCTTACATAGAAGTTCAAGGTCAGGATGGTATGTGACTACTAAGGATATTCTGTTGGTAGTCATACGTTCCTTATATTGCAGTAGTTGTTCTCTTGGGACCTGTGTTGCATGTTCCACTGCTCTGTCAACAGAATACAGAATACCCTTAGTAGTCACATGCCATCCTGACCTTGAACTTCCACGTAAGATTATTAAGGATCTCCACCCAATAATTAGTGAGGATGAAACCCTTAATTGTATTTTTCAAGAACTACCACTACTATCTTTTAAACAAACACCTAATTTAGCCAACCTGATTATTAGAAGTCAACTTGAACCGGAACAGAATACCATGACATCATATGGTACACGACCCTGTCATCAACGCACATGTAAGACATGTAGCCTCATTTCCACTTCAGACTATGTGGTTACATCACAAGACAGACTTTTCAGGATACAGGGGAATTATACACGTACATCAAGTAATGTGGTCTATTTTATCCAGTGCAAGAAATGTCCTTGCACAGGTTATGTGGGGGAGACAAGCCAACAACTCCGCACTAGAATGAATTCACACAGACATTCTATTAATCACAAGAAGACTGAGAAACCAGTAGCCTGGCACTTCTCCCAGGATGGCCACTCAATCTCAGATATGGCTGTGATGGTCTTAAAAGGACATTTCAACAGTACACAACAGAGACGGGCTTCTGAAATTAGACTTATTTTACTTCTCAATATGGTGGCGGATGGATTGAACATTGATGTTGGTTATATGACACATTATTCCACTTAAACTTACACAGACCTGTACTTTAAAAGATGGACATAAATAATTTAGTTCTTCAGCGGGCCTTTGATTTTGTAAGGTTATGGTTATCTACATGTTGACTTCTCACCTTAACACTGTGGTGAGTGTGTGTGTATGTAGTGATGTATGTATGTATGTGTGTGTTTCTGTGTGGTTTGCATGTGTTGTGTTTTTGTGTGTTGTGGGTATGGTGTGTGTGTGTGTGTTTTGTTTGTGTGTGCGTGGTGTGGTGTGTTATCTGTGGGTTGTGTTTGTTATATTTCTTGTGTGGTGTGGGGTGTGCAAGGGTGTGTGTGTGTGTGTGTGTGTGTGTGTGTGTGGTGTATGTACACGTCAGTGTGGGGGGAGCGTGGCATGTGACAATTGTTATGTGGCTAGGACACTTAGTTTTCACATATAGTGTACATTTACTTCCTTCTACTAGTTGTCAGTGGTTGGATTACACACGGTCACATTTTTAAATCTGCTCATATTAAGATGCATATCTCATTTACTTGGGGGTTCATAAAAGGTGTAATTCCTTTGGGTAATGATTAATATTGGTGTGCATGATGCTGTATTATGACTCTTGCACATACAGTATATCTCATTCCTACTAGTTACAGTATCTTTCCCAAAGAGAACGAGAAGGAGAGAAAAGGGGGAAGAAATGGAAGGGGACTGGAGGATTTCATACTTGGAAGTTTTCATTTAGGTTCCTTAGACTGATTCTGTGCATTTTTGTTATACACTGACTCTGTGTTGAAATCTGCTCTTATCAGGCTCATGGTCTCATTTTCTTGGGGGTCCTTGACAAGTATTTTTATTTGGCATTTACTCTTACAAGTGATACTATCATGCATCATGTATATATTTGTATGTTTAATTTGGGGCTCTTTTTCAACTTGCAGTTATACCTAATTTCAGGATTTTGTCTCTCATTATCTGTTTAATACACCAGGACATTTGGAATGTAAGTTGTAACCTCATTTCACATGTATTAGAGAGAATGCTAGCCCAAAGTTTTTTTATCACTAGAATGCTTTCTTAGCATACTGAGACATTTTAAAAAACATTTGAGAAGAACTCTCTGGTTGTTGAGAATTCTTGATAACCTTTGCCCTTCTGAGGCTCCTCAGTTAAAAGCATACCGGTGTTAATTAGCTTCTCTGACGTAATCTTCTGTTATGTTTTAAATGTATTGTTAAACCAATGAGAATTATTTCTGTTTTTTCAACATAATCTGGTGTTAATAGTATGGGATTTTCAAAATAACTGCCATAAAGCTTCTGAAGATGGACCGAGTAGGATCGAAAGCTAGAGCACTTTGTTCTTTTCTGTAACATCCATGTTGGTCCAATAAAAGGTATCAAATCATTTCTTTCTGGATCTGTTCTTAAAAGGACCTATGCGGCACTTACAACATTTTTTTGGCTTCAAAGTTAGAGACAGCCTTACACCACTAGCCTACACTTCCATTGCACGTGGCATCCTACTACCCAAGCTTACCTATGGGATGGAAGTATACCACTCCACCTCCAAAACACAATGGAAAAATGGAATGTGGCCTACAAAAAAATCTATACATTTTCCCTGGAGACAAATAGGAACACCCATCACTGTGATCTATATTCCAGGCTCAGATGTCTTCCACCCACTGCACTCTGTAAATTTACCCTGGGATACTTAATCCATACTGCTGCATATAAGCAATCCTAGTGCTGCTGAAATCTGATAGTCCAGCCTTTCCACTTAGATTTAATGACCCTGTGACCTTTTGCATTTCCAAACCTTAGACCAAACTTGGAAAAATGTCCTTCTGTTTCACTGCCTCCACAGTATGGAACTCTATTCCTTCCTCAGTCTGCCAGTGTTCATCCATTCATTCATTTAAAGTAGTATTCCACAACTTCTAGAACCAGGCAGTGGTGGAGACAAGTTTGGGAGTGTTTGGGAGCCAGGGAAGGCCACCCAGTCAATCATGGGCTACACAATGGGCACTAAACTGTGAATAAAGATGGAGGTGGGGCACCACTACTTACACTGGGGCAGCCAGAAGGGGCGACCGCCCCCTCAGCCCCACCTCTAGCTCTGCCACTGGAACCAGGCATCTGTATCCTCATGCTCTTAGGCTGTTTTGATTTGGATCCCCTTTTCCCATCTTTTGCACTCTCCAATAACCATCTGATATTGCATACCCCAGTACCTTGGTTTTGTATGCCAATTGTGAAATTCCTGGACTCCATTTTTTGTGCTGTAACTATGTCATTGATAACTGTGTTTGTGTATATTTCCAATTACTGTTTTTTTTCTAGCACTCTTGTATTATATGTACCATACCCTGTTTTGTTTTTAAGTTTCCCATACCTTGTTTCTGTATGCCAACTGTGTAGCTGTAGGATAGAAGCTTGCACAGTAACAATGTCACTTAAAGCTGCTTTGCATGTCCTCCAACTGCTACTTTTCCCAGCACATTTGTATAATGTGTACCATACCCTTTGTTTTATTTGAATTTCCACAGTCCTGTTACCTTTGTTGTTGACTACTTCTGCTGTAGTCTCCCAGGTCATGCCTGAAGAAAGGCAACTGTTTTGTCTAGTGCACCTATCTGGTAAATAAAAACTAACTAAATAAAAAGGATTATGAAGTCCTTTCCCCATGCTAAGGTGCCATCAATGACATAAAGTGTCATGTTAGGCAGTGGATGGTCAACAGTCTACCACAGAAGCCCTTGAGTCCTGTAGCAGATGCAAAAAAAATACCAAAGAGATTAAGGAACCATTCTACAGGACTTGTACAGTCAACCTTAACCTGAGTGAATGAACTTTACCCTGAATTCAGAAATAGGAAGAAGCCATGTACACAATTAAGCACTGATCCAATAATTAAATGGCTACACTGGGATAATCATACTGATGTCCAAATGTGTGGATAAGACCTATGACTCATGAGTAATGAAGCCATAAGTAAGTTATTGTGTGTTATTCATACTAATGATAATAAATGTGATTATCACAGTAGTGTTGACCATTTCAGGTGTTGTTTAAACTAATGCATTTTAAAAGGTATGGATTTTTAAATGAACGCTTTAATGAAGATGTAATTGTTTCTGCTTGATTTCAGCTGTTGAAAGCCTTCAAAGCAGCAGGGTCTTCATGATGTCATGAAGCATTGTGAAGGCTGTTCACCCCTTAGTTAAGAATATCATTATAGCATACATACACATGAAATAATGTTATTTATGCTGTCGATACTGTATGTCACTGATTATATACATACATGAGAAATATGTTTTTATTATGAATATTCTGTGTGTGTCATCAGCCACATATAATACTTTTTCATCTTAGCTGTATACATCAAATGCAATCTCATCTTTGTGAGAATCAGTGCAACGTATGACTCAAACAATTAAACAATTCAGTAAAATCTTTAAATTAGGTTTTTGACTTGGAACACAGTCCTTGTATAATAGACTGTGATGTGTGCCCATAACATAGTAAAACAGGACAGTTTGTAGTTTATTGGCACAAGCAGTCTATATTCTATGGCACTGATCTACTGAATATATAGGGCCTATGGACTAACAGATTGTTATCAAAAAAATGTGTGACAAAGTTTCAACAGTTAAGGTGTAATATCTCCCCAAAATGCCCTTCTATTAATCTGAGACAAAAAAATTATGGAAGGCATAGAGGAACAGATGTATAGGGTTCTAATTTTAGCCAAGCAAAACAGGAAGTTAGATTTTAAACAAGTTAATGCACTGGGAAAATGGTATCACTTCATAATAGTGACCCAAAATGGATGACTAGAAACATACTGACTCATTTTGAGCACTATTTTTGTGGGCTACCCTGCAGAATAGCAAGGATATGGAATAGCGATCAGCGGGAAGGGCAAATGGAAGGGGTGAATAGCACGGGGAAGGGAAGGGACAGAGAAGGGGGTTTTAGGCACTGGTGTACCTGCTGCTGCTGAGCTAGCTGTGTGACATGGTGGTGTGGGTGGCTAGCTCTGGGACAGCAGGTACTGGGTTCGGGATCGGAAGCATGTACATTTTCCCTCAGCTGCAAACTGCGGCACTTAAATTATGGTGACATCTGGATTTTTGCCCACCCCCGATATGCACCCCCTTGGAGTTGAGAATCCTAATTAAGGGGGTGTGGGGGACAAAGCGCCCCATGAGGGGGGTGGTGGGCACAACCCCCCCCCCACAAAAACACTTTTGTTAAATCCAGATGTCGGTCGCCTTGAGCTGCATATTGCTGATTTGATTTTTGGCAATATACACTTGCCATAATAGCAATCGCTGTTTTGCATTCACTATTATGACATGGAACCGGGAAAAACAAGTACTGTTCAGCTATATTTTCAAAGCTATGAGTCACCTGACAAAACAAAAAATAATACAATAACACAAAAGAGAATTTGGTTTCATTGGATGTATTTTATACACCCAAATTACTTTACAGATAAATAGGTTAGGTACTGGTGAACTATTTGATGGAGGCGGCATGGCTGAATGGGCGAGAGGAAGCATAGCCATCTGAACAGCTCTTATTTGGCTGCAAATTTATCATTTTTACGTTCACTTGCGCGCATGCGCAACGAACGTTTTGGGAGAGTAGCACGCGAGGTGTGCCTCTCCCGATCAATGCTCCCTTGAGCAGGTGTGGCGATCCTGCACCAATGGGTGCAGGAGCTCTGTATGACAGGCGGTGTTCCTCTGCTTCAGCGAAAGCAACCACATACTGAGCGCTGCACGCTGTCCTCTGGGCCACACGCTGGGCTGCCCCCGCCGTAGCTTGAGAGTTAAACTGCACAATGAAAAATACTCTTGTAACACCAGAGGTGGCACCCTGTTACTATACTTAACAAAGTAGTTTGTCATTATGACTAAACACCAGTTTATAATATGCCCTGTAAATTAACATGTGCTTCAGATATTTGATCGCCTGAGAGAAAAGACACGTGAATATCATAATCACAAAATCATTAAAACCTTTGCAGCATCACGCACACTGTTGACAACACTGAATGGTAGGTATCTGAATGTCATGCGAAAATAAAAACAGCATCCCCGTATTTTCACATTTTCATCTTTTAAAATTACAATCATGAGCTGACTCTGCCTGGCTGTGGTGCTACTTGGATGAGTTCAGCCCACATAGCTAACAAGTAATTACCATATCAGGAAGCCGATCGCTTGAGGTTTGATATTGATTAGGCTGGCCTCTGTGTTTGCCTGGGATTGCTTTGGGATAATTAGTGTCAGTCTCTGTCTGTGTCGTCTCAGTGGTGCCGTGTGCTTTTGGATTGCTAATTTTACTGTCTGCCAGCCCTCCTACATTTCTACCTACAGTTCACAACGCACACCATACTGTATACTGCTCACTTTATTTTGCCTTTTATCAAAAATACATTCCACTGTAATAATAGGTCAGTGCATTTTACAATACAATCATTAAAGAACACGACTGTAGTAAATTCAGTTGGCACTCTAATGAGCAACAACCTGCATTCTCTTTTTTTATCCAATGTTGTAACCAGGAGTGGCACACTAAGCTGAAAGTTTGTTTACAGGTGTGACCTGGGAGCATAGGGAAGTTACGTGACTTGCTCAGGGTCACACAGTATGCAAGTGGGGTCTGTGAGATTCAAACCCAGGTTTCCAGAGTAGTAGCTCAGAGCCTTAAACCACTGCGTTATACTGCATCTCCTCTCTATTAAAAACACTAGCATTTTTTTTTTTTACATTTGTAAGATAGTTAAATGGCACAACTGTTTGCCTTGTTTACTTCTGTATCTTGAAGCAAGACAAACTATATTCTCTGGCGGCTGGTCAATTCCTTAGAAATAATGCAGCTATCATTGACCATGTAGTTATTACCAGTGATCGACATTAAACCAGTTGACTCTGGTGTAGTATGCAGATTGTCAAACATATTTTAAGAAGATTTTGATAATTTGTAATGTTCTGAATGGCGGCAACCTCTCAGTAAATTGAATGCTCGCCTCGGGTGCTGGGTTCTAGTCCCACACAAGGAATTGGGTTAATAACCAATACTGATGGAGTGTGGTGTTTCTTCAAATGAGGTCGCATCTTCCTAGATCTCTTTAGTCGCACCCATCTCCGGGGGTCGTTCAGACTAGAATTAACAGTATGGGTTTTCTCTGGAGTCTTGCCCAACACCCCTTGTTCCTATCAATAAAAGAGTCACACACACTACATATGACTATGAGGCAGACAGACAGCATACCTGCGTAAGTATTCTAACTACTCATAATACAGGTTAGCAAGCAGTTGCACTACCGAGTTCCTTTCTAATTTTAATTTATTTTCACGTCACGGCATTGCTACTGCCCTGTTCGATGGAGCTGGCCATGGACTCAGCGACTGACACCGCAGGCGGCCAATGGAGAACAGGAAACAGCTCGTCGGCTCCAGGTTTGTTGTGGACTGTGCCAATGGCTGGTGACAGTGGGCGGGGTGCCGGGCTAGTTTGTCCTGCCTGTGCTGTTATTAGTGCTGTGCCATTTCCGCTGAGGAGATCGCTTGTTGGTGAACGTGAGGGACCGGAGGCACTGGCGGAGCTCTCCCTTAAAATCGTGTACTGGAACAGGGTTTTAACTGCATAAGGGGTCGGTTTTGCATGGCCGTCTGGCGTGTGAAGTGTTTGTGTTTTCTCAGAAGTTGTCTATCATTCTATAGGACGAGAAGGAGAAACTGAAATTCTTAAGGGACTAACTTTTTCCAAGGTTCCTTCCCCCCCTCATAGCATGAGGAGGCAGGCTACGGCGACTCTGAAATATTCTGGGATTGGGAGTGCGATCCGTTCTGCTACATGACCGTGACTTGTACTACACTGATGAATTAGGGCTGTGTGTATGTAAACCAGGCTTGAGGTGAGAGGGAGAGCGGGAGCTGCCAACCTTTCTTAAATGGATCGCCACCTAAACTTCATTTCCCTGTGGCTACAACTGGAACTGTGTGCCATGGCTGTACTTTTAACAAAAGGTGAGTTGGGACTTGCTGTAAGAGACCTGCGATCATTCATTGTGGCAGAATAAGCCACTCGAAACAATGAAGCATGTAGTGAAATTGTAGAACTTGTGTTAAAGGAGCCTTAGCTTATAACAGAGCTCTGGATGGAATGTGTGAAATTGAAACTGACAAAAAAAAGGAATAGCTGTGCCCTCCCAGTATTGCAATGATGAGGATTCTTAATGTTGCACATTACCCTCGGACTGCAGTTTCTGTTACTGCACTTCCAGAAGTGACAAGGCTTTGTTAGCTACTGTGAGTAAAATGGCTTTGTCATGATCAACAAAGTCGCCAAGTTTCTTTCATTTTTACGTTCGCTTGCGCAGATGCGCAAGGAATGTTTTGGGAGAGTAGCACACTTGGAGGTGTGCCTCTCCCAGCCAATGCACTGCTCCCTTGAGCAGGCGTGGCGGTCCTGCACCAATGGTTGCAGGAGCTCTGTATGACAGCGGTGTTCCTCTGCTTCAAAGGAAAGCACCCTGCCATACTGGCGCCCGTGACATCCCCTCATGTCACCTGCTACCCCCTCGCGCGTGTCACGCTGCCCCAAAGCTTTGGTGCCATGCTGGGAGCCCACCCCAGCATTGCAATGTTGTTTGCCGACTGGGGTGCCCAATCCCCATCGGATCCACGGCCCCCAAGCCATCCTGCTGCCACACTGGGAGCCCACCCCAGCGGGCAAACGCTTGGTTTCTTTGCCAACGGGGTGCCCAATCCCCGTCGGCCTCGGCGGCCCCCACGTAGTTTGCTGACGGGGTGCCCAATCTCATCAGCTCCTTGGCCCCCAGCCATTTCTGCCATGCTGGGAGCCCACCCAGCGTGGGAACGCCCCACGTCAGTTTTTTTAAACCTGTAAAATAAAACGGTCCCACGCGGGCGATCTCCCAGCCCCCTCCCACAACCCGCACCCACCCACTGTGCACCAGCCTCCCCACCCCCTCACCCCATACTTACCTCCGGACTCCGGCACGACAATCTTCGGTGGACCGGGAACACATCTGCACTCCTCAAAGGCGACCACGAACTGAGGAAATGCCGGTAAGCTGTATAATGGGCTAGATGGGGGGTTTCAACTTTATTGCATATCTCAGTCATTTTTTGGAATTTGTGCACCAAATTTTCAACATGGGGTTTTTGAGAACCCTTCTCATAAATGATGTCACTGTCGTGGTGTTGTTCGGGCCCGAAGGGTGATTTCGCAGGCACTGCACAGTCACTGCATGAAATTACCCTTCAGCCTCAGATAATGCCATGACAGTGACATCATTCATGAGAAGGGGTCCCAAAAACCCCATGTTGAAAATTTGGTGCAAAAATTCCAATAAATGACTGTTTTACGAGCGAGCATTGTGCAGTTCCTACGCAGGATCGTAAGTTCGTGAATTTTCAATATTTTAAGTCCAGATTTTCAACATTGCCATTTTATCACACCTTTTTATGAGTTGTATAGCTGTCATTTTTCACATCTCACCCAAAATGTGTTTCCGCCCATGTAGCGCACAATGGCGCAGTCGGAGTGCAAAATCAATGTATGGAACACATTAAGAAAATCACAGTGACACTGTTTATGAGCAGAGGTCTTAAAATGGCTATGTTGAAAATTTGGTGAAAAAATTCCTTAAAATGACTGTTTTACGAGTGTGCGTTGCACAGTTCCTATGCACGCTCGGACGTTTGCAAATTTTCAATATTTGCACTCCAGATTTTCAACATTGCCATTTTACCACACCTCCTCATAAGCAGTACAGCTGTCATTTTTCACATCCCGCCCAAAATGTGTTTCTGCCCATGTAGCGCACAATGGCGCAGTTGGTGTGCGAACTCAATGTATGGGACACATTAAGAAAATCACAGTGACACTGATCATGAGCAGAGGTCTTAAAATGGCTGTGTTGAAAATTTCGTGAAAAAATTCCTAGAAATGACTGTTTTATGAGTCTGCATTTCGCAGTTCCTACGCACGCTTGTAAGTTTGCGAATTTTCAATATTTTCACTCCACATTTTCAACATTGCCATTTTACCACACCTCCTTATGAGCACTGCAGCTGTCATTTTTCACATCTTGCCCAAAACGTGTTTCCGCCCATGTAGCGAACAATAGCACAGTCGGTGTGCAAACTCAGTGTATGGGACACATTAAGAAAATCACAGTGACACTGTTCATGAGCAGAGGTCTTAAAATGGCTGTGTTGAAAATTTGGTGAAAAAATTCCTAGAAATGACTGCTTTATGAGTGTTCATTGTGCAGTTCCTATGCATGCTCGTATGTTTGCGAATTTTCAATATTTTCACTCCACATTTTCAACATTGCCATTTTACCACACCTCCTTATGACCAGTACAGCTGTCATTTTTCACATCCTGCCCAAAACGTGTTTCCGCTCATGTACTGCACAATGGCGCAGTCAGTGTGCAAAATCAATGTATGGCACACAGTAAGACAATCACAGTGACACTGTTCATTAGCAGAGATTTTAAAATGCCAATGTTGACAATTTGGTGAAAATATTTCTAGCAATCACTGTTTTACCAGTGTGCAGTGCACAGTTCCCACGTACGCTCCTAGGTTTGCAAATTTTCAATATTTCCACTCCAGATTTTCAACATTGCCATTTTACCACACTTCCTTATGAGCAGTACAGCTGTCATTTTTCACATCCTGCCCAAAACGTGTTTCCGCCCATGTACTGCACAATGGCGCAGTCGGTGTGCAAAATCAATGTATGGCACACAGTAAGACAATCACAGTGACACTGTTCATTAGCAGAGATTTTAAAATGCCAATGTTGACAATTTGGTGAAAATATTCCTAGCAATCACTGTTTTACCAGTGTGCATTGCACAGTTCCCACGCACGCTCCTAGGTTTGCGAATTTTCAATATTTCCACTCCAGATTTTCAACATTGCCATTTTACCACACTTCCTTATGAGCAGTATAGCTGTCATTTTTCACATCCTGCCCAAACCGTGTTTCCGCCTATGTAGTGCACAATGGGGGTAACAAAAAGGTCATGCTGACAATTTATTGTGCAAATACCAGCAATCGCACAGGGCATTAGGGTAAAACACCATACATGCCAAACACCACTGCAAACACCTGCAAGCGAACATTCGGCATTGACAAATGCTTGTTAATATAGGGATACTCAAATTAATAGTTTCCTAAACCATGCAACAAATTTGCATTAATACCATCACTCCTAGAGCAATAATATTACAGTTCACAACTGATAATAGTATTGTTCAGAGCCCGTATTGCTATTGTTTGGAGCTCTGAATGATACTATTATCAATAAAACTGATTCTCCCACACCATGCTGTACTATCACTGTCAAACAGGCAATAGCGTCCTCTATGCGACTGATGATTGGTTGCTTTGTCTTTCCGGGTGGGCAGATCAGTTTAAAAAACATGGCGTCTGTCTCTCACTTACTGAGACTGTATCACAAGTGACTTCCACATTTCCCCATGTTTTTTCTTTCAACCATACCAAAAATGAATTTTATCTGGTTGATCCTGTGTACCCCAAATAAAAGAACAGATAGGACTACCTAACAAATACAACAGAAGTTTACACGGTACACCCTGCTTATGTGGGGGGGGGGAAGACTGTGTGGTGGTTGGCCAGGCAGGACCGAGACAGTTTTTTACCTCAGTGGCCAACAACCCATTTCAAATCTCTGAAAAACAGAAAACACTAGGAGAACCTCTTGAGCTTCGCTCTTGAGGTTCCTACATGTCCAGAACCTCTTGATGGTATTACTCACTGGTAATGCACAGTCACCTATCCATTATTTTCTTTTTAATACCAGGTTTATGCACTAGTAACGACAGCATCCGTATTAAGCTAAACACATTTTTCAGACCTCATTAGATAAAGGAGAGGTGTTAGAGGATTGGAGGAGAGCTACTGTAATCCTCTTATTTAAAAAAGGTTTAAAATCTGATCCTTCAAATAACCGCCCAGTAAGTTTGACCTCCATTCCTTCTAAAATATTGGAAGTCATATTGAAGGATAACATATTACAGTTTATAAATCAGGAAGCTCTGACAGATAACACTCAACATAGATTTGTAAAGGAGAGGTCTTGTCAGACCAATATGTTGGGTTTTTATGACAGTGTGGTTTGAGAACTTGACGAAGGCAATTCAGTGCATGTTGCATTTCTGGATTACTCCAAAGCCTTCAACAAATTACCACATGAAGGCTTGCTAACAAGTATGAGCAATATAGGTATCCAGAACTTTACAATTCTATGGGTACAGGCATGGCTAAATAATAGAAGCCAAAGAGTTTGCATCAAGGGATCATTCTCTGCATGGGCAGAAGTAACTAGTGTGGTGCCCCAGGGATCATTGTTGGGCCCATTGTCTCTTTAACTTATATGTAGCTTCACTCCAGTACAACAATAGGGATGTTTGGCTTTACAAATTTGCTGATGACTGTAGGCTGGGAGCCAGAGCAAACCAAAACTCCGCAAGCCTCCCACTGTAAACAGCACTTCACCATATCTCAGGATGGACTAAAGGAGCAAGTCTAACTCTCAATCAGGATAAATGTATTGTTATGCATATGGGAAAAAAACAACCTGAGGTATAAACATATGTTGGATAACACCCCCTTCAAAACCACTGTAGAGGAGAGACCTGAGGATCTTGATAACTGTTGATATGAAATTTACATTACATTGCAAAAATATAACCCAAAAAGGAAATAAAATACTAAACTGCATTTTCAGGCATATAGAAGCAAGGAACAGAGAGGTCGTCTTGCCCATGTACACTCAATTGGTGAGACCAGTGCTGGAGTATGGAGCCCAGGTCTGGTCACCATACCAAAACAGGGATGTTGCTATGCCAGAGAGAATCCAAAAAATAGCTACTAGACAGATCAAGGGCATGTCAGGTAAAACTAATGAGGAATGATTGGAATCATTGAACCTGTTTACTTTGGAATACTGGAGAAAAAAGAGAGATATGTGTTTAATACACAAAGCATGGACAGGCAATGATTTGTAGGACATCCTGGAACTCAAAGCCTCCGAAAAGGTGTTCAACACAAGGTCCCACCTTATGCAATTGAAGGCAAGACAAACACAATTAGTCAGATCCAGTAAACGGTTCAGTCAGAGAATGGTGTTTGAATAGAATAGTTTACCTCTCGAGATGGTGGCATGCAAAACTACAGAGACATTCAAACTTAACCTTGATAAATTCTACAAGGGCTAAAATGGGTACACTTAGTGAGCATAATGGATGCAAGTTCTCTAGCTCTGAAATATTCCTGATTCCTATGATTCCTATTAAGTACTATAGAGCTTACACAGAAAGCCATGAATAGTGAAGATCCTGTTTAATTAAGATAGGACAAATTTTCCAGGTCACTTAGGAGATCCTCTACTCTCTGAAAAGGTGTAATTGGGTCTTTAAATTCCATCTGAACAACAACCAGAGATGAACAGAAGGGACCTCAATTTAACATCCCATCCAAAAGACAGTATCCCCAATTGTACAGCAGCACCTACAGTATGGACAGCATTAAACATTATTTGCAGTGTTTTGATCTGCTTTAGTGTAACATTTAAAATCATACACCAAAGTAAGAAGGTTAAAAACAAGATTTCTAGTAGCACATACACATTACAGATGTCTGCTGCTAGCAAGTGTCACTGCTCATATCCGAAATAAATTGATGAAGTTGAGTTAATATGTAGTAGTGCTCTATTGCCCTATATATGGACTGATTAGGAACTGGTGCCATTGTGACAGGGAATTGTGACATCAAAACTAAGTTTACTATGCAATAGTAACAGCCTACAAGCACTCAGAAAGGTGAACACAGCCTTTAGATTTTTACCACTTGGTGTCTTTATTCTACAGATTTATGTGCCTTCTTTAGTACACACCAGGATACACAATCTGCAGAAGAGACAGGGAAAGCAGAAGAGTAGGAGGAGTACCTCTATATGTAAGGGAGGGGACTAGAGCAATGGAACAAAAGAGTAAACAGGGAAGAGAGGAGGCACTGTGGGTCACCCTGGAGACCGGAAATGGCACTACAGTCCGCATGGGGGTTGTATACAGACCTCCATCGCAGGGGGAGGAAATGGATGAGGAAATGATAGAAGGCATCCTTAGGATGGCAGAGAAAGGGGAGACATTGTTGATGGAGAACCTGAATATGCCAGGTGTTAACTTAGGCACCTTTGCTGCAGCCACATCCAAGAGCAGGACTATTCTTGATGCCCTACTAGGAGCATGCCTCAAACAGCTAGTGTTGGAACTCACTAGGGAGGAAGCAATCTTAGACCTGGTATACTTAAATGGGGAAGGAGAGAGGATCTCAGTTCTAGAAATGGGTAGCCATCTGGGAACAAGTGACCACCAAACAGTGTGGTTCATGATAAACTCAGATGCAGAGTCAAGCCATACAAAAGTAAGGGTACTGGACTTCAGGAGGGCTGACTTTGTCAAAATGGGAGAGTGCCTCAGAAAAGCACTAGCAAACAAGCAAGAAGGAGGGGTGGAACAACAATGGAGAAACATCAAAACTGCCATCACAGGGGCAACATGCCTTTGTGTGAAGCAAATAAACAAATCAAAATGAAAGAAAAAAACACTATGGTTCTCAAAAGAAGTAGCAGGGAAGGTTAGGGAGAAAAAGATGGCATTTAGGAAGTACAAGGAAACACAGAAGGAGCAGGGCAGAGAACTGTACCAGTTAAAGCAGAAGGAAGCAGAGAAGGCAGTCAGAATAACAAAGGCTGAATCCAAGGAAAAGATAGCCAACTCAGTTTAGAAGGGGGGATAAAACATTTTATAGGTACATTAGGGAGCGTAGAAAGGCAAAGGGAGAGATAGTGAGGCTGAATAAAGGGGACAGTGGATGGGCAGAGAGGGACAGTGAAAAAGCAGGGATACTAAATGAATACTTCTGCTCAGTATTCACAAAAGAAGAGGAGAGGGAAGTACCTAATCCAATCGATAAAAACATTCTGGATAGGGGAGGTCGATCCCAGTCCTTTCACAGAAGAAACGGTTCTGTAAGAACTCCTAAAACTGAAGGTGGACAAAGCAACGGGGACTGATGGGAGTTAATCAATCAATCAAAATCTTTATTTATCCAGGCGGGCACCATTGAGCAAAGCTCATTTGCAAGGTGGACCCGGTCATGAATACATCAAAGTACAGTACAGAAGCAGGTATACAAAAAGTAATAATATACAAGGAAGAAAAAGTATATACAGTGTATACAGTACAATACAAGGTTGAAATAAAAAAAAAAGGAAACAGCATTATTTTACAATTGAAGAAGTCAGCAGATGTGCAATCAACCATAGGCATACAGGGGTTATAAGCAGAGATCTTTTGAGTGACACAGCTGGCAACTACACATATAGGGGAAAGAGGCCGTGTATGGGGTGGCAGGTTAGAGAGGTAAAGAAGAGGAGTATTACCGACGACTAGGGGAAAAATTGAGCTAAAACCACAGAAAGTGAAGATGGCTGCCGTGTACTTGTTTATTATGATAATGACGGAGGAGGGGTAGATAATTGGGACACTACTATGGATGGGGTGGGACTTTAGCCAGGCTGGAGTGGACAGGAAAGGGTGGGTGCAGCAGGAAGAGTTAATAGGGAAAGAGTGAGAGCCAGGAGTAGAAACATAGCAAGCGTCAGGATGGAAAGGGGGAGTTGTGGAATTAGTGGGCTAGCAGTGAGGAAAACATTTGCAAAGTGCTTTCATGTAGCGATCGTAGAGCATCATGAAGATATTCAGGCTAACAGGGCAGCTCAGTTTCAAGTTCCTTTGTAAACCATTCCATGATGTGGGTAAAGAGAAGCTTAGAGCAGCTTTGCAGAAATGAGTTTTGACCCTTGGAACTTGTAGGGCAATTAGGGAATAGCTCCTTAAAGTGTAGGTGCATAACACACTCCAGAAAATGCAATCTGAGAGACATGAGGGAAGCTTGTTGGTCACCGCTCTGAAGGCCCATAGGGCAGCGTTTCTATTCCTTCTATAGTGAAGGGAAGTCCAGCCTAATGATGAGTACAGGGAGCAGTGGTGTGTGGAAAGTGGAAGGCTAGTAATGAACCTGATAGTTCTGTGGTAGAGGGTGTCCAACTTAACCAGTGCAGAGGCAGTGCAGTGGCTGTAGAGTAGGTCCGCGTAATCTATTAAAGATAGGAAGGTAGCTTGAAGCAGTTGAATCTTGGCCTCTTTTGTGAGCAGGTGGTTAATTCTGTAGAACAGTCTTAATCTTTGCCTTAGTTTCTTCTGTAGTTCTTCGAGATGGTCGGCGAAGGAAAGTTTATGATCGAGCCAAACTCCTAGATACTGTATTTGAATTTAGCTACATACTCTAGTGTTTCTCCAAGAACAGTGATAATTTGAGGGATAGCTCCCCCCCAGCAGGAATTGCCACATGCAAGGAAGGGGAGAAGAGCATGGCTTTTGTCTTTTTCACATTGAGCAAAAGCTTTTTTGTTTATGAGCTGGTATTGTAGAAGGTTTAATTCAGCTTGGAGGTCTTCACAGGCTGCTCCCGGTGTGAGACGACTCAAGTACAGTACAGTGTCATCTGCAAATAAGTGGATGTTGGCTTTTTTGATGGGGTCATTGTTGTTGTTAATGTAGACTGCAAAGAGGAGGGGACCAAGGATAGAGCCCTGGGGCATGCCCCTGAGCATAGGTTTTAATGGAGAAAGAGCACCTTCAGCTTTAACCTGCTGTTTCCGTTCTCCGAGGTAGTCTGCAAACCAGCACATAGATTTATGGTCCAGGCCTAAGGTGCTTAGGGAGGAAAGAAGCAGGCTGTGATCGACTGTGTCGAATGCCTTACTAAGATCCAAGAAAACAGCACAGACATGCTTCTTCTTGTCAAGGTCTAGGAGCCAATCATTGGTCACCTTATCTAGGGCTGTTATGGTGCTGTGCTTTGCTCTGAATCCAGACTGAACCAGGTTTAATAGGCTTCTGGATTCTAAGTATACCCCTAGCTGGCCGCACACTATTTTTTCTAGTAATTTAGACAGGATGGGGAGGAGGAAGATCGGTCTGTAATTATTTAGATCGCAGGGGTCACCAGCTTTTAATAGAGAGATGACATGGGCTATTTTCTATTGCAGGGGGAGGCTACCCTGGGAGAGTGACATGTTGAATAGGTGGTTGATTGGCACCACAAGCACATGGTAGGCACATTTCAGATAGTATGGCTCTATGAAGTCAGAGCCTGCTCCCTTCCTGGTGTCCAGCTGCAGCAGTAGGTCTTCCACCTCTTTTAGAGAGACAGGCAGGAGGGAGAAGGCCTCCTCGGTAGAGGAGAACTCGTGGGTTGGTGGGTCCTGAGCTGTGCGGAGGTCATTGGCAAGACAAGTATCAAATACTAGCCCTGCCATTGCAAAATGGTTTTTGAGGGCTTCCAATATCTCCAATCGGTTAGCGATAACGCTGCCACCGGACTTAATTTTTGCTGGAATGGAATTATCAGGTGTGTGCCCAGACATGTCTTTTAATGTTTTCCAGAACTTTGTACGATTTCTTGAGGCAGAGGCTAGCTCCGAATGATAGTAGGTGGCCTTTGCTGCTCTGACCAACTTGGTGCACTTGTTACATGCTCTCTTAAAAAGACACCAATCCGAGTCATTCTTGCTTCTTCGGGCCTTTTTCCATAAAGTATCCCTTTCTAACAGGGAAGCTTCTAGCTCAGGTGAGAACCAATGGCAGTTGCTGCTCCTGACCCACACCTTAACCAAGGGTGCATGCTAATTTAAAGCCTCACTTAAAATATTGTAAAAAATAGTATATGCCCTGTTAACCGTTTTGGCTAGGAAGAATTCCTGCCATCGCAGTGAATGTTTCAAGTTGTGGACATAAGCAAACAAATCAAAGTTGTGTTTGCACCTCTTGATAGAGAACTTTGCCACAAACTGTGGGTTGTGCATGGATCTAATGATGGTGATTATACAATGATCACTAATGTCTGAGAAAAACATTCCAATGTGAGAGAACAGGTGTGGCTTGCTAACCAAAATTACATCTAAGAGGGAGCTGTTGCTAAGGTCCTTTTTATTTGGGTGAGTAGGCTCGCCAATGAGTTGCACCAGCCCTAGAGTGTCACAAAAGGATTTCAAGGGAGCTAAGGCACTTGATAGCCAATCGTAGTTCAGGTCACCAAGAATAATGGTTTCCAAGGAACTGAGCCCCAGTACGGAACTGAGGTGAGACAGGAGATGAGGCCCGGCAGAAGGGGGCCTGTAGCAGCCTATTACACAGAGTGCACTGGAAGGAGAAAGTTCGATCTTTAGGGTCAAGCACTCGAATTCTTTGGGGGAGGATGATGCATCTATGCATGCTGCTGAGTATTTGTTCCTTATATAAATTGCCACCCCACCTCCTCTTGATTGCCTATCTGCTCAGAAGAGTAAATAATCTGAGATATTGATTTCATTGTCTGGGGTGGCTGGCCTAAGCCATGTCTCAGTGATCACTAGGACGTCAGGTAGGGTGTGGCTCACCCAAGCCTGGATAAGGGTGAACTTTTTCAGCAAACTACAGGCATTAAGATACATAAAAGACATTCCTTTGATACCTGCCAGGTCGGATGGAGAAGAAAGGGTGTCTAATAGTCCTGGGTTGAGTTCGACACTGCCTGAGCACAATAGTAAAAGAAGCAGGATTCTTTTTAAGGCAGCAAACTGTAATTTGTAAACACTATTTTTTGGGCGATAGGGGAGGCGGTGTTGATGGGTAGGCCTGTAACCACTCCTGGTGTTATACTGGCCTAGTGTTGCAGCCACTAGTGTCCTGGCAGAAATTTTCCATGATTAAGAATTCTCAAGTCTGGACGGGAGAGTAATCTACAGAGGCAGCTTGGGAGATGTCCCGCTCCCCGGCAGAGACAGCTGAGAAGCCCAATTGTCCAGAATGGCTACCTGAAAGGAGCTGTTGGACGCAGGACAGGGAGAAGTACAAGGGTCATTCCACTTTAAGGAGGGATGAGGGTTCTGAAGAACTGAGCTGAGCACTAGTAAAGCTAGTGACACAGTGAGGAACCAGCTGTAATTTCCCATGGTAGATCTAAACACCACAACAGCCAGCAGTAAACGCCACTAGAAGCCTAGACCAATCGGTGATCAGGTGTCATAAGTTCAAAATCCTTTTATTGGCTGAGAGGTGGTTTTAGCACTGAATGTACCTGTGGAGCAACTCTTTGTAGCTGAGCCAGTGAGGTGGTTCAAGGCTGCAATCCGGCGTGGCAAGATTGGTCTGTAGCTTTTGTTTCTGTTTCTGGCCCTGCTCCACCAGTACAGAATGGGAGTGGGGGCAGGCATTCATGTCTTGTAGCCTTAGTGGATGAGCATTGTTCGGCCTGAAAAATAGGCAGAAAAACCCCAGGGATGATCCTCAGAAAGAGAGGTATCCGAGGTACACTAGAGCAGAACAGGAAGTAGAAAATATAATGTTTCCTTTTTAACAGAAAAGACAGCTGTTGTAGCCCTCTAGTGGCTATGTAGCATAATTTGTAAACGAGAAAGTAGACACTTAAAAATTCTAAAATTCTAAAAGAATTAAGGGGAGAACTAGTGACACCACTGGCTACCCTTTTTAACAAATCATGGGAGGATGATGTGGTACCTAAGAACTGGAGGAGGGTGGATGTGATTCCCCTTTACAAAAGTGGGAGCAAGACAGAGGTGAGACATTAAAGACCTGTCAGGTTGATCTCAGTCATAGGGAAAATGATGGAATCACTTCTGAAGGAAAGAACTGTTGGGTACCTAGAGTCTAGTGGGGCACAGGACTCAAGGCAGCAGGGATTCACAGTGGGAAGGTCATGTCAGACGAGTCTAATTGATTTCTTTGACTGGGTGACCAAAGTTGTAGACCAGGAAGGGCTGTGGACATGGCCTACCTAGACTTTAGCAAGGCATTTGACACAGTCCCACATTAAAGATTAATAAACAAATTAGCCAGCCTGGGAGAGGGTCCCAGGGTGGTAGCCTGGTTGAAACATTGGTTGGACAACAGGACAGAGAAGGTAATAGTAAACGGAGTCCACTCTGAAGAAAGGGGTGTTGCTAGTGGGGTACCGCAGGGTTCAGTATTGGGTCCGGTCCTTTTTAATGTCTTTATAAGTGACATTGCAGAGGAACTGGAAGGAAAAGTATGCCTCTTTGCAGATGACACAAAGATCTGCAACAGGGTTGATACACAAGGGGGAGGTGGAAAGAATGAGAAGGGACTTGGTGAGGTTGGAGACATGGTCAGAAATCCAGACCAGTCAGAAGTATGGCAGCTTAGATTCAATGCAAAGAAGTGCAAAGTAATGCACCTGGGAAATAAAAACCCATGGGAAGAGCACACAATGAGGGGGGGAAGGTAGTAACAGAAACAAAAATGGAAAGGGACCTGGGGGTAATCATATCAGATGACCTAAAGGTTAGCAAACAATGTGTGGAGGCAGAAGGGATGGCTGGGGGGATACTGGGATGTATAGGGAGTGGCATCACCAGTAGAAAACAGAAAGTTGTAATCCCTCTGTACAGACAGTTGGTGAGACCCCATCTGGAGTACTGCGTCCAATTCTGGAGACCCCATCTCCATAAGGACAGAGACAGAATGGAGGCAGTCCAGAGGAGGGCAACTAAAATGGTGCAGGGTCTGCAATAGCAGCCATAAGATGAGAGACTAAAGGAGCTTAATATGTGTACCCTTGAGGAAAGGAGGGAGAGGGTGGACATGATAGAAACTTTTAAGTACCTCAAGGGAATCAACAAAGTCCAAGAGGGTAGCCTGTTTCAGAAAAAGAGATGTGCAAGAACAAGGGGAAACAATTTGAAGCTAGAGAGGGGACGGCTGAGGAGCAATGTGAGGAAGTATGGAATGGCCTTCCTGAGGAGGTTGTGGGGTCAAAAACAGTGGAAGAATTCAAGAATGCATGGACAGACATTAAGCAATTTTTGTGGGAGGTAGGAAGAAATAGGCTGTTGGTTAACTAGGATCTACAGCTTATCTAGTAGGTAGGGAAATGGGCAGACTAGGTGGGTCAAGGGGCCCTTATCTGCTGTCAAAGTCTATGTTTCTATTTTTTTGTTTGAAGTACAATCAAGTAAGAGAAGCAGTACTTATCCCCAACACTGCCTGATGTTAGGCTGTCTGTGTTCCATTTCCATATCACTCCTGGTGGGAAAATATCTTCACGGCTCTATTGCCTAGTCCATTAGGTTAACTGAATGCTAATCCAGCATTCGCCCACCACTTGAACATTTTAGTGGGGACCGCCATTTCACTGTGGAGTTAGTGAGCTTCCTTGCGTATGAACCACTCAAGCAGCACCTTCCCTCAGGTGCTTAGAGCACAGAAAATTGCGTGCTCACATTTCGGAGGGAACCTCCTTCCTCACGCTTCGATCAAGCCTGCTGTCTCATATATTCTGGCAGTATAGCCTAGAAGTTAGAGTAATGAGCTTGGTACATCTAGCAGACCAAACCTGGGTTTGATTCTCACAACCTCCACTTGCATACTGTGTGATTCTGAGCAAGTCACTTAACCGCCCAGTGCTCCCAGGCTGCCCCTGAAAACAGGCACTTGTGCCTAGTGGGCCTTACCCGGTTACCAAAGACTAAAATAAAATAAATAGAAATGTATTCGTTCGTTGCTAAGGTTACTATCAATCATATGTGTGTTCTATTATGGCT
Organism: Neoceratodus forsteri; assembly: GCA_016271365.2. Classification (NCBI taxonomy): domain Eukaryota; kingdom Metazoa; phylum Chordata; order Ceratodontiformes; family Ceratodontidae; genus Neoceratodus; species Neoceratodus forsteri. Next base: position 148,281,679 of record CM028136.1, on the reverse strand, counting down.
TTGACCTTTTACTTTTCTGCTAACCTTCCTATAAGGTACTGTTTTTACCAGTCTAGGGCAAATGCTACATACATTAACATCATTACACTTTAACCTTATCAGTTATACTTTGGGACATTCAAAAAAGAAACAGCTTGAATTTAAATGTTATGAATAGAAATTAACAATTAGTGCTTCATGAAAGGGACAACTCAATCCACATTCCATTCATATTATCTAGTGTACCTAGACTCTTTTTTGTTTTAAAGAGCGTCAATTAATCATATCTGCCTTTACATTTCTACTTTCATGTCCAGGCATCTGGCGCCAACATATTTTATTCTAGTTTACTTTTTAAATCAGAGGCTGGACTATAGTTAGCTGCTATAATCATATTCCTCATTCGTCCTTTTGGACACATTTTGTCTCTAACTCATGAATCCAAAATGCTTCCTTCAGTTGTAATAGTTCCTTGATATTGCCACCTCTTTCAGGTAATTTTATGTGTTCAATGCCCAAATGTTTGAGGGATACTTCTGACCCATGGCCAGCTTTCTTATAGTGTCTTGCCATTGAGTATTTTTGTTTTTTCGTACGTATGGTGGGTTTATTCTGTCCTATTCTGTTTTTTTGTTTGCATTTTGTAGGTCATTCCACAGGGGCATGTCAACATATATATTACTTGCTCGGTGTTGCAGCTTATAAACCCCTTACCTTTATACTTTTTCCCAGTTCTTGGGTGATTAAAGGTTTTTGTTTTGTATATGCTGCTGCATTGTGTACAGTTTCCACATTGATGGTGGGGGGCATCCAGTCCGGCTGGAGATTGCCTTTCCTTTCAGAATATAAAGTTCTTACTAGTGAGTCTTTTAAGCTTTCCCTCTTTTGTAAATCATTCTGGGGCCTTTTCATGTGATGTGTTTGAGACACGGATCTGCTGATAATGTCGCCCAGTGCTTTTGAAGAATCAGGCCTATCTCTCCATATGCATTATTGTATGTTGTACAAAAACCTATTTGTTCAGTTTCTGGTTCGTCTTCTTTTCTTTTTATTTCTAGTAGGCTTTCTCTGACCTATAAGTTCATTTTTTTACAGCTCTTATTAGAACTCCTGGTGGGTACCCTCTATCTAAAAACCTTTGATGTGTATCTGATAATTCATAATTTCTTACTGTTTCCTCCCTGCAGTTTCTTTTTATTCTCAGTAACTGTCCCAAGGGAATTATGGACATGGGAACAAATGGAGTCCAGATGTTGAGTCAGGATACAAAACAATAGAACTGAATTTTTTTATCCAGCAAACAAAGTAGACTGAGCATGGAACAAAAATAAAGGCCTAAAGCAAAATCAAAATTACAGAACTTAAGTCAATTCCAAACAGAAATTCCTTCATCCTCGTAGTATCAAGCTAGGGGACTGGCAGAATACAGCTCCTACCAACCAACTAGCTAACAATACATTCTGTAGTACTGTTATACAGAAGAACAGTCACATGTCTGCATTAGCTGCTTCCATTACCTAACTTGAAACAAAAATTATCCTTTAGAGAGGTTACATTCCTAATAAAATAACTCAATAATGCTATAACACAGTATTGTATAAGATTTGAAGTACAGAAATGCAGTAATTAGTCATTTAAACCAAAAGAAATAGTTTATACCAAAGTTTCAGGCACCTCCCTCTTGCTGACATCATAAAAGGAGAGGAGCCAAGGTCAGTCAGCCCTAAGGAAAACGTAAACAGCAAGGAGGTTCTGGAAGCTCTGAATCCAAAAGTCCCAAAAATAAAAAGGTAAACTCCTTAGTTTCACAAATGTGTCAAAATATTTACAATATGTCCTAAAGCAGGTGTATTATATTCATATTTATGCTGGTTTATTAGCTGTGGTAGCAATTATTCTTATGTCATTTGTATTTTGATGCAGCACAGTATTTCACTCTACATGCAAACTAAATTTATAACTATGATACTGCACGAGTTTAAATGGTGACTGTGCTTAGATATATATTATATATTCCCTTCACATTTTCTTTCAAGGGCTTAGAGAGTTTAAAAACAAAAAAATGAATCTTCCCCAATTCAGGCAGTAGTGTACTTTATTTTAAGCTTGGCTTGTAATTTAGTATTACAATATGGCTGAAAATTGAAACCGAGTTCAGCTACAAGAATTCACCGGCTCCTGAGAAGACCGCATTTCTACTCACTCGTTTTTTCCTCTTACCTTACAGGGGGACAATAAAATGGCATAATCCAGCCTAAACTATAGACCCTTGAGGGATTGCGAGAGTTTACAACTAGCGAGATGCTAACACTCACTTTCCTGGAGCATTGGCACATTCGTGATGCTCCGTGCACACATTCGTGCAGTGTGACCATGCGCACGATCACGCAGGTCCACTTAATTAGCGAACGTCTCAAACGGACGTTCAAGCCTTTGCATTACTCAGTAGCTGGTATTGTGGGCTTTTCCAAAAAATCTGATAATAGACTTAGGGACAGCAAGATACCTACATGAGGCCAGGACCGTGGGTGCAGTGTTCATCAACCTATCCAAGGCATTTGATTTGGTTGACCACTCGTTACTATTACAGAGGCTGAAACAGATAGGTACAGCAGCTGAACCACTAAATTGGTTCCGATCTTATTTGGAGGACCAATCTCAAATGGTGATGGTGGAGGAAATCGGCTCAAGGTTTCCTCCAGTGACTCGTGGTGTTCCACAAGGGTCCATATTAGGACCCCTGTTATTTGTTATTTATATAAATAATCTTCCTTACAACATAAAATCTACTCATATTAGGCTTTATGCCAATGACACTGTTCTGGTCTCTGATGGAGTAGATGTGGGAGAGGTGGAAGCCAACCTGCCGACAGATTTTAATGTACTGTAGGCTTGGTTCACCTCCTCCAGTCTTGTCTTAAATACAAAGAAGACCCAAACTATGTTAATTGGTTTAAATACAACTAAGAATGGTTTACAAAATGACAAAGTACACATAAAAACTGTAAATGGAAACTGTTTGACACAGGTTTTGGCCTTCAAGTACCTAGGGGTGCTTGTAGACCATAAATTATCTTTTGAAAAACGTCTAAATATGGTAATAAAAATAATCCATTCTAGGTAGGTGCATTTAGAAGAATAGTAAACTGTCTGGGCATTAAGGACAGACAGGTTATAGCAAACCAGCTAATAATACCATTAATTGACTATAGAAGTCATGTATATTCAAGTGCTAATAAAATAATATTACATAAGCTTGATATATGTTATAATAGGTTAGCAAGGTTTGTATTAAGATGTAAAATTGATGCTCATCATTGTTATATGTATACTAAGCTAAATTGGGTCTCTCTAGAGATTAGGAGACAACAAATTTGGACAAATTTCGTTTATAAAATTTATAAGACCAGATATCCCACTGGCCTGGCAGAGAGACTTATTAGCCCCACTCATCAGTTTAATCTACATAAAAGTGGAGCTAGAGATTTGATAGTCCCCAAATATAAAAATAGATTTGTAACCTTCACTTTCCAATACAGAGCTGCTAACACTTGGAATGAACCTTCAATGCAGCTGAAAACTCAGGACCTGACTATAGCCAAATTTAATTCCGCTATGAAGCAAGAATATGTTTTCGTTGTGTATGTAACAAATGATCTGAATTACTTGAAGATGTTTAAGTGTCATGATATAAAATTGCTGTCCTGTATTAAGTAATTTATTGTACTGTTAAATGTGCAGTTTTTATTGCCTGTATTTATCATTGTAACTTTGTATTGACATCAAAACAGGTGCACCTTGTAACGAGAGTTATTGTAACCCTAATGGTGTTTGAAGTTGTCTTCATATTCTGCATAAATACATTTTACTGCTACTACTACATGTAGGTAGGGAAAGTATAGGGTTAAAAGGATAGAATGAAGAAAGTTTAGATTACTGTTGCAACAGGTTTGTTTTTAAAACAGAAAAGAATCTTTGGAAAGTCCAGACGCCACACTACCAGCAATAACAGCCAATTAAAGCACTTTCTGAATGCCCTTACATAGGTATTTAGTTTAAACCTATACCTTCAGAAATATACAATGAGAACTTTAAGAAAGGGGGGGGGTACATGCCCCTATTACACTCCTCCCCTCTTAAGAAAAAAAAACATAGGTTTTCTATCAGACGTCAAAGGTGAGTAGCTCTCTCCCAGGGGAGAGATGGAGCTTCAGCCCACCCTTTCTCAAAACTTCACCACGGGGTCTCATATAAACTATTTCCTTAAACTATACACTCTCATAGGCTTTTCTTAAGGAATATACATAAACAATACACCGGGGTCAACTCTTTTTCTTTATTCTACTATTCCTGCCCCAAAACGGGACATGAAATCATAATTAGTGTGCACCTTGCCTGCTCTATGATGCACTGTGAATTTATAAGGCTGTAGTGCTATGTACCACCTCATAATTCTCAGGGTTTTGTCCTTCATTTGTTGAGTCCAACAAAGATGATTATGGTCAGTCCATATTTCAAAATCTGTTCCCCACAAATAATACTTTAAGGCTTCCACTACCCATTTAAGAGCCATACATTCTTTCTATACTATAGTAAACCTGGTTTCTCTTACATGCAGTTTCCTGCTAATGCACAGAATGGGATGCTCTTCTCCATCCTGTACTTGCGATAGTACTGCTCCGATACCTACATTGGAAGCATCTGTTTGAACAATAAAGGGCTTTGAAAAATCTGTACTTTTCAATGCAGGAGCTGCACACAAAGCAGCCTTTATGGCACAAAATGCTTCCTCACAGGCAGAGGTCCATTGTACAGTTAATGGTTTGTTCTTGTTAGTCAGTTCTATTAAGGGACTGGCTAGGGTTGCAAATTGCAGCACAAAACACTGATAGTATCCTGTCAGCCCCAAAAATTAATATACATGGGTTTTTGTAGAAGGACAGGGACTGTTTGCAACTGCATCAACTTTGTTTACTTCTGGTTTCACCTGTCCTCCACAGATTACAAAACCCAAGTACCTGGTCTCCCTCATAGCTAGAGAGCATTTTGAGGGGTTTATGGTAAGACCTGCTTGGGAAATGGTGTTTAAGACACTAGTGAGGTGTTGAAGATGTTCCTGCCATGTAGGACTAAAGATAATAACATTGTCCAAATAAGCAGAGCTGTATGAAAGATGAGGACGTAAAAACTGATCCATCGACCTTTGAAAGGTGGCTGGGGCCCCGTGAAGGCCAAAGGGCATCATGGTAAACTGGAACAGTCCCAAAGGGGTACTGAAGGCAGAATTTTCTTTTGCCTCATGATCTAATGGTATGTGCCAGTACCCCTTGGTAAGGTCCAGCCTACTTAAGTACTTAGCATGGCCTAATTGATCGATGGCATCATCAACACAGGGCATAGGATACCCGTCAAACTGGGATACAGCATTCAATCTACGGAAGTCCAGACATAGTCTAACCCCACCCTCTTTCTTCAGGACTATGACCATAGGGAAACTCCAGCTACTATTAAATTCCTCAGTTACACCCAAGTCTTTTATTTTTTTAATTTCTTGTATTACTTCTGTTTTGATATTTTCTGGTATTCTATAAGGCTTAACCCTAATGGGCATTTCTTGGGACACATTAATGTGATGTATTATACATTGGGTTTTACCTGGGGCGTTGACAAAGGTACCTTGGAATCTTTGCAGCATTTGGTTTAACTCTAGGGTTTGTTTTTCAGATAGCATGTCATTTATTAAGGTGCCCTTGAGATTTCTGTTTCTAGCCTATCATAAGCCAGATCCATCTCACTATCAGGAGAATCAGGACATACATACATGGCAGGTGTCAATGTAGGGTGGTCATACCACTTCTTTAGTAAATTGACATGATATACTTTGGTTTTCTGTCTTTTGTCTGGTATTTATATGGCATAATTCACAGGTCCGACTTGCTTTTGTACTACATAGGGGCTCTGCCACTTCATAGTTAATTTATTGTCCATGGAGGGAAGTAGTAACAAAACACAGTCTCCAGGTTGAAACTATTTATCACCAACCCCCAAATCATACCTTTCTTTTTGGTACCTTTGCGTCTCCTGATTCTGTGAATGTGCCAACTAAATATACTTTGCCACCCTTTGTCGCATTTGGGTCACATATTTGACTGACATTGTTGGTGACATATTTTTGTCCCCTTCCCATTGTTCCCTAACCACATCCAGCAAGCCTCTTGGATTTTTGCCAAATAATAATTCAAAAGGTGAGAATCTGGTAGATGCTTGTGGCACCTCTCTGTAGGCAAACAGAAGCAGTGGTTGGTACACTTCCCAATGCTTTCCCTCATCTTCTACATATTTTTGGATTGTCCTATTTAGGGTCTTATTGAAATGTTCCACTAGTCCATCAGTCTGTGGATGTTACGGAGAAGTGTACACCATTTCTACACCTAGGGCTAGATAGAGGCGTTTCAATAGGTTTGAACAAAAATTAGTACCTCTATCTGCAAGTATTGTTTTTGGGATCCCCAGTTTACTAAAAAACTTTAACAATTCATCAGCTGTTTTGTCAGCTGTAACAGTGTGTAATGGTATGGCTTCAGGGTACTTTGTTGCATAGTCACTTAATACTAATACAAAATAATTTCCGTTTGAACTTTTTGGAAGAGGACCCACTATGTCCATTGCCACCCTTTCAAATGGATTAGTTACTAATGGTAGGGGCTGCAAGGGGACTTTGTCTGATTTTTTAATGAGGGCCACTTTTTGGCTGGCAGTACAACTCTTACAGTAGTCTGTCACCTGTTCGTGAATACCAGGCCAGAAAAAATGCCTTAGCAGTCTACTGTGAGTTTTATTTCTACCAGCATGCCCTGCACAAAGAACATTCTGAGCTAAATATAGCAGATGGTCCTGAAGTTGTTGAGGGACCACTAGCTAATCCACAGTTTCATTAGTTTTAGTTTTTGTATTAGTGCACTGTCTATACAATTTTCCTTCGATTATTCTGTAAACAGGAGTAGTGGACTCAACCCCCTCAGGAACCACCTGTGAAAATAAAGGTGTTAAAGATGAATCTTGTTTTTGATCTTCCATAAAAGTAACTAACAAGTTATCACATTTTAAGTCCTGTTTTTGAGTCCACTGGTGTTTGCCTGTCTCTTCTCTCTTTTTGACTTCTTGTCTTTTCCTGGGGGATCAAATATTTCCTCATCAAAAGAGTATATGTCCATTACATTTAGGTCTTATTTAGCCTTGGCCCAGGTTGTTACCATACACACAGAGGATGCATAAGAAAGTAATTGTCCAAAGAGGGGAAAATCATGTCCAAGAATGACAGGTACAGGCAACCTGGGCACCAGATCTACTTTTACTGATTGTACCTGTGCCTTAACAGCCATGTCAATGTCTTTTGCAGGATAAAAATGAACATCTTCATAAATACAAGGGACTCCAGTCTGATCTGTTCCTGAGCCTGTATGCACAAGGTCGGATCGTACTAGGGTCTGACGACTTCCAGAGTCAATTAAAGCTATCACATTATTCCCTTCAGTAGTGATAGGAATGCCATATTGTCCCCAATTAGCTAGGGCCAGGTGGGTAGGTTCACCTTTTTTCTTTGTACAGTATCTGGCTATGTGTCCTTTGGATTTACACTCATGGCAGACAATGTCTGGGTTGAAATACTTTGTGGACCTCTCTGTCTTAACATTACCAGAATCACCAGATATTTTAACAGAAGAGGAAGGTCTTACTGGTGGTGAAGAGGTGCTGGTCCAAGTATAACCTTTCTGATGTATAGGACGTGCTGTTAAAAAATCTTCAGCCAGGTTGATTGCCTTTTCAGCTGTTTCTGGCTGATGTTCCCTTACCCACATTTGTACCTCATTGGGTAAGATCTTAATAAATTGTTCTAGGACAACAGCTTCTACCACCTGGTCCATTGTTTTTACTACTGGTTGTAACCACTTCTTACGCAAGTCCTGCAGTCATACATAGGCCTCCTGAAGAGAGTCAGCTGAGTGATACTTAAAAGTATGAACTCTCTGGTGATATGTCTCTATACTGATGTCATATTGTTCCAGAATAGCCTGTCGTACATGTTCATAATTTGTGGCATATCTAGCTTCGACATGACTATATGCCAGTTTAGCCTTCCCAGTGAGATAAGGAGCCAGTGTGACCACCCATTGGTCCCTAGGCCAGCCACAAGCCATAGCTACCCTTTTGAATGTAGTAATATAGGCCTCTATATCATCAGATTTGGCTAATTTAGACAGCTTAATGTCTCTAGGTCCCTAAGCTGGAGGATTCTGCTGATGTGTCCCCAATGTCTGTATAGCTTTCAATGTATTCACCCACCTGGCCTCACTTTGAAGTCTGTCTCACTCCCTTTGCTTTTCCATGTCTATTTGCTTTAGACCAAGCCATCTCAATAAGTCCTGCATCTCAGAGGGGGGTGTTTCATCTTCCTCTTCCTCTGAATCGGATTTTCCTCCTAATGCCCCTCCTCCTTCATATCCTTCTTTGCCTCCTTCTATCTCACATCACCCAAACCACTGGACAGGGGAAGTTGTAACTGTTCTGTCATAGCTCTTGTCAGAACTCCCCTTGGGATGGGTGCCTCCACCATAACCTGCTTTGTCTGGTCTTCCATGGATTTGAGGTAACAAAAATCCACCAGGAGCAATGTTCGCTCTGAGCATCCCACTTCCAACACCATATGTGGACGTGGGAACAAATGGAGTCCAGATGTTGATTCAGGATACAAAACAATAGAACTGAATTTATTTATCCAGCAGACAAAATAAGCGGACTGAGCATGGAAAAAAATATAAAGGCATAAAGCAAAATCAAAATTACAGAACTTAAGTCAATTTCAAACAGAAATTCCTTCATTCACCTAGTATCAAGCTAGGGAACTGGCAGGGTACAGCTCCTACCAACCAACTAACTAACAATACATTCTGCAGTACTTTTTACAGAAAAACAGTCACATGTCTACATTAGCTCCTCCCATTACCTAACTTGAAACAAAAATTATCCTTTAGAGAGGTTACATTCCTAATAAAATAACTTATTAATGCTATACCACAGTATTGTATAAGATCTGAAGTACAGAAATGCAGTAATTAGTCATTTAAACTAAAAGAAATAGTTTATACCAGAGTTTCAGGCACCTCCCTCTTGCTGACATGATAGAAGGGGAGGAGCCATGGCTGGTCGGCCCTGAGGAAAACATGTAAACAGCATGGAGGTTCTGGAAGGTCTGAATCTGAAAGTCCCAAAAATAAAAAGGCAAACTCCTTAGTTTCACAAATGTATCAAAATGTTTACAATATGTCTTAAAGAGGGGTATATTATATTCATATCTACGCTGGTTTGTTAGCTGCGGTAGCAATTATTCTTATGTTATTTGTATTTTGATGCAGCACAGTATTTCAGTCTACATGCAAGCTAAATTTATAGCTATGATACTGCATGAGTTTAAATGGGGACTGTGCTTAGATATATATTATATAATCCCTTCACATTTTCTTTCAAGGGCTTAGAGAGTTTAAAAATAAAAACATGAATCTTCCACAATTCAAGCAGTAGTGTACTTTATTTTAAGCTTGGCTTGTAATTTAGCATCACAATATGGCTGAAAACCAAAACCGAGTTCAACTGACTCTCCAGGATAATTATCACAGATGAGTAAAGTACTTAAATATTAAAAAAAAAAAGCTTTATAGATTGTGAATAAACTTCCACTGTATGTATATGCACTAGTATTAATTACTATGTGTACTGTATCTTTTTACCTTGTATTCTTCATAACCATGTTCCAGTGTTTAGCACCAATGCAATAATATATGGAAATAAATTGAGACTATATACAGTTATGTGGTGCCATTGTATACTATTCCAGCTATATTAAATATTGTAAGATTTATTGAATTTACAGCAGTTTTAGATATGCCATCATCAGAATGCTCAAACACTGCAAGGCATTACAAATCATTTCCATAAATATCAATAGTTGTCCTAATTCAACAAATCTCCATTTTCCAGATTTATTTAACTATTTGCTATCCAGATATGATATTCTTACTTCAGATGTTGTTTAAATTGAATAAATGCCTTCCAGATTTTATAAATGGGATACAAAAAAGTATCATTATTTAACAAACCATTTCCATGCTTGCACATTTTTCTAAGAAGAAAAAAAGCATTTATGTTTTGCAAATGATTTATGAATGTTTTATTAATGATCACACACAACTCTGTGACACGTGCTCTCGACTGAAAGGGTGCCAGCTGAGACACTATGCAAGCGAACTAATGCAAGAGCAGCAGCACTCAGCAGAAAAACAACAAAAAACAATGAGATGTTCAATATAATCCAATCTTTATTCCAAGGAGAGCACAGCACTGAGCTCCAGCACTTCACCTCATATGCATGAGGCTTTGTCAGAGCCATGAATTGAACAGCGAGAAAGAAAAATCTTTAAAACGCAGATAGAGGAGGGACCCTGGTCCCTTCCCCCTTCACGCCCCACTCTTTCTCCCCATCCTTTTATTTCCCTCCTTTTTCCCCTTTCTGTTCTTCTCATCCCTTTTCCTCACAGTTGTCTTCCCATCCTCTTTTTTCCACTGATGTTTCTGATTCATCTTCTGTAACTTGCACTTCTGTACTTTAAATGCAATGTGTGCACTATTTTACAATGAACACATTTTCACTATAATGAATCAGTTACATCAGAGTGTTCTTCAATTTTTCTAGTTTTCTCCGTCTTTCTTTCTCTGAATCGGATTTTCCTCCTAATGCCCCCTCCTCCTTCATGTCAAGTTTTGTATGGGTTTTCCTGCAAGATTTCAAGTTTGCCTGAATGGTTCCTGGGAGACCTACGAGGAAGTGGAGTCAGCTACCGCAGGGCTCAAGAAAGCGCTTCCTGATCTTTTTAAGCCTGCTTGAGAGTCGGCCTGGTGTGGGGAGCCATGCTAAGTTTTTCAGTGGTGGTATAATTCAGCTGATGCAAATTATATCTCTCTCTACTTTGCCTCTGGGACTATGTTGGTCATAAACTAATTATCTGGCTATTCAATTCCAAGCTGCAGCTCTCAAGAAGGGTCTTCGTGCTGACAGATTAATGGACATCGCGTTTCCAATCTGGTTTTCTCTCTCAGGACTGTTTAATTCTGTGGACTCTCATAATATTGACTTTGGTTCAGTCTAGTCTTGTTTCATATTCATCTGGGGTTACTATGTTCAAGTTAAATTTTACTCTGTCAGATCTGGCAATTCACTTTTTCAAGGGCGATGTCTTGATCCCAAGGTTTGGGGGGGGTAACGCTCAGTTCTGTGTTTGCAATGCGAATCTGTCTGTGGCTGCAGTCCCTTTCTGGTTTCATTTTCATGGTCTGGTTTCTCTAGGTTTCCCTCTCTTTCTCATTCACTGTTGCCATTAGGTAATAAAAATGGCTAGCCTGTATATCAGGAGGAGATTCTGCAGCCATAGACAGATGGCGTTATCCAGTTTATAGTACGCTGTATGAGGCGTTGATCTGCCCCTTCTGAACATCCTTCCTCGAGTGCTGTTTATGGAGAACTCCTCATCTCCCTTTTCAAATTTCCACTATTGAAGCAAGATGGTTACTGCCTCCGGTCTCAGAAACATGATCCGGACAGCGACCCAGGAGCCCTTAAGTTTCTCCTATACTAAAGCAGGCAGTAATGGCCCGCTTTTTCCGCTCTTCACCTCCGTTATTCGAGGGTTGCACCACAAGAAGGCATCTGTGTTTACTATTTTCATTTCTGATGCAAGTACTATACACACTTTATTCTCTGTGAATTAGGTAGTAGCATGGTTCATGGGACTCTGTAGGGAGAATTATTTTCTTTACGGGTTTGTGCAGACAACTTCTTTACACTAGTTGGCATTGAAGACAATTTATAAGAACGATGGAGGTACTACTCTCTATGGAGTGTTCTGATTATAAAGGGGTAGTGTTCTGGTTTCCTGGTTCATGAGGGCAGGGAGGTTGGAGGGAGAGGTTCTTTTCAGTTAGCCGATCATCATGTACCATGCAAAAGGCGGGTGGATGTGGGAGGAGGGGGGGCAGGGTTTATGGGGAGCCTGGGGGTTCAGAGGGGTGATTGGGAGATGGATCTAGTGATGGTAGGGGTGGAGGGGAGGTAGAACAACCCAGTGCATATATCGCTTGGAGCAGTATTGAGGGGAAAAATAAATACATGTGGTGTTTTCGGGGATTTCTGACTGGCATCTTGAGTGATGGTTAGAAATATCCACTTTATCAGTTGGAACGTTAAAGGGGCAAGGCATAGGACTAAGCCATATAAAATCCTGAAACATATAAACCATCTGAAGGCAGAAATTGTATTTTTGCAGGAGACACATTTGCTTATGAGGGAGGCTGACAAAATGAGATGGCAGCAAATCGGGCAGCTGTTTGCAGTGGAGGACATGACCCATAGCAGAGGGGTTATGATCCTTTTGCATAGGTCGGTTCCGTTCAAACCTCTCCAAGTTATACCAGATCCTTCCGGCAGATTTTTGTTTGTAAAAGGTAGATTGCATACCTTGGATATTGTTTTGGGTGTTATTTATGGCCCTAATGTAGATTTCCCCAGTTTTTTTGTCCAGATAATAGAAGCCCTAACTCCATTTTTGGATATCCCTATGGTTATAGGAGGTGACTTCGATCTCATTTTTGACCAGGTTCTTGACAGGTCAGGCCAATCCCGTCAAGGTCTTTCCCCAGCACAAAGAGCTTTTAGGGACCTGTTGGACTCTATAGGTCTTTGTGATATATGGCGTGTATTACATCCTAGTACAAGGGAATATACCTATGTTTCTCCAGTCCACGCAACTTCTTCGATGATTGATTATATCCTCATCTCTCAATTCTTATTACCTGGGGTCATAAGTTCTAGTATTGTTTCAGGGCCCCTGTTGGATCACTCTGTGGTCACCTGCCAAATAACCCTAGCATTGCTGCCCAATAAAGGGGGCAAGTGGAAGTTGAATAATCAAATTTTGAAGGAGCCAAAGATGGTTCAATATATAATATCCCAAATAGAGCAGTTTATTGCCTCCAATTCTAACTCCGTGGAGAAGCCGGATATGATATGGGGTGCTTGTAAAGCATATTTAAGGGGGATTATAATTGGCCTAACATCGAAAAGGAAAAAAGAGAGGGCATCTCGGATCTCTGACCTTCTCTCTCAGATTAGGGGCATGGAGATGGTTCTCTCTCCATCCTCTTCTGAGATATTTAAACTAGAATTAACGAAATTGAAAGAAACCTACCTAGCAATTTTATCGGAGCAAGCCGAATTTGCTATTTTGAAAACAAAAACAGTATACACTGATCAGGGTGAGAAGGCTGGCAAAATGTTGGCACTGCATATTAAGCAACAGGAATCCACTAGATTTATTCCTGCAGTCCATTCCTCCAAAGATAACTCCCTTAAGGTCTCGCCCTCAGAGATAGCAGAGGAGTTCACAAATTATTTCCAGGATTTATTTGGCCCTATGGTTAATTCCCCATCTAAGGAGAGACTTCTTGAATATCTGAGTGATTTACAATTGCAAGCTCTCTCACAATCCCAGCAGAAAATTTTGGAGTCTCCTATCTCTGAGGGTGAGATTGAAAGGGTAATTAAATCTCTCCCATCCGACAAATCTCCGGGCCCTGACGGGTTTACCTCCAACTTTTACAAAGCTTTCTCTAAGCAACTGATTCCCATTTTGCTGCCACTTTTTCAGGCTATTCTCTCCGGTCAAGTATCCGATCCCTCCCTTTTTGAGGCACTGATTGTTTTGTTGCCTAAGCTGGATAGGCCATCCGATCTGGTCTCCAGTTACAGGTCAATCTCCCAGCTTAACCATGATATTAAAATCCTGGCAAGACTATAAGCTGACCATTTGGAGGCAGTACTTCCTTTTTTAATAGGGGCAGATCAGGTTGGCTTTATGAAAGGTAAATCCTCTGTGGATCATCTGAGGGCCCTGTCTCATGTCTTCTCAGTATCCAAGGATGCTCCACATCCAATGGTCCTGATTTCGTTGGATGCTGAGAAGGCATTCGACAGAGTTCATTGGGATTACCTGTTTGCTACGATGGAAGTTTTTGGTTTTCCTACGAAATTCCGGAATTGGGTTAGCTCCCTATACAAGTTTCCTTCTGCTAGAATTTCATGTAATGGGGTTATCTCCACCCCCTTCAAATTACATGTAGGGGCCAGACAGGGGTGTCCCTTATCCCCCCTTCTCTTTAATATCTACCTAGAGCCTCTTATCATGAGACTGTCTGGTGCCCAGGGCATCTCGGGTATCTCTCTCGGGGAGCAGGTAGTTAAAGTGGCGGCCTATGCAGATGATCTTCTGCTGCAGGTAACCCATCCACTCACATCTATTCCTGTTATTCTGAAGTTAATAGATGACTTCAGTAAGGTCTCAAATTATAAACTCAATGTAGGTAAGACTGTGGTTTTTCCTCTTAACCACAGGGTACACAAACAGGATATTATTGAGTTTGGGCTCACCTGGAAGTCCGATTATATTAAATATCTGGGGCTCCTTCTCACTTGGAACATGGCACGGCTCAGACAACTCAATATTGATGCACTGGTACATAAAATAGATCTAGACCTCCACCGGGTGGACTGTACTACCCCCTCTCTTTGGGGCAGAATTAACTTAATCAAAATGAACATATTTCCTCGTTTATTCTACCCCCTTAACATGCTAAACATATGGCTCCCCCTGGCCTGGGTTAAAAAAGTGCATAGCATGATCTCTACATTTATATGGGGCGACAAGAAGCCTAGGATGGCTTTCCATAAGTTAGCGGCTCGAAGGCTAAAGGAGGATTAAGACTTCCCCCATATTGGGCTCTATTACTGGGCCAGTCAGGCCAATAAGTATCTCAGATGGCTGACCGTGAATCAACAATCCATGGCTACCACTTATATCCCGACTTGGTTAGCCGTAGAGTCTGCTGCCATTAGAAAACTTGGCCTTTCTTCGGCTGCGTTGCTATACACCAAGGTTAGTTCTTTACCTGAATCTCTACGTAGCTCTCCTATTGCTGTCTCAATCAGGGTTCATACTCAATTGTGCGCTTTTCTGAAGTATAAAAATCTTAAGGATTTATCTCAACCTGTTATAGGCAATCCTAATTTTTTGCTGGACGGTAAGCTTCTCTCACCTAGTTGGATCCCTCAGATAAGTAACTGCCGTATAGGTGACTTCATGTTATCTGATAGTCAATGGTGCTCTTCTGCTGGCATTATGCATAAGGTTATGTTACTTCACACAGCAATTTTTAAGATTTTTCAATTTCACCACTTACTGGTTAAGGTAATCGGTCCGGTCCCCCGTCCTGCTCCCAATATCAGTTTTCAGGCTACCCTTACGGAGTTGGCGGGTTCACCTCATGCTGTATCTACAATATATACTGCTCTGTTTACCTGGGCTTACCCTGATAATTATGCTCCCATCTCCTTTTGGGCCTCTCTCTTTCAGGGTAGAGATATGGATTGGTCTCTCTTGTGGCAAAGTTGTCATAAGTTCCTTAAGCAGGATAGACTTAGATTAACGCAATTCAAAATTTTGCATAACATTTATTATTCTCTGCAGAGGCTTGCTAGACTGGGTCTGTTGTCTTCCCCACTTTGCACAAGATGCCAGTCTCTAGAAGGTGACATCCTTCATATTTTCTGGAGTTGTCCTAAAATCACCCCACTTTGGACCATGATTAATCAGCGTGCTGAACCTCTTTTAGGGCTCTCAGAATTGTTCACCCCTGAAATATGTCTCCTTGGGGATTTCTCCTCTATTTCATGGTGAACAGGAGGTATCACATAGCATTGATGTCGATGTCTGTTAAAAATGTGGTGTTAAGGCACTGGAAGGACATGGAGGTACCATCTTATGTTGAATGGCTTCTGGAATTGCTGGTGAACCTCAGAACAGAGAGGACAATTGCCAGTCTATACAACAAACTGGAAAAGTTTGACAAGATCTGGGGCCCACTGCAGACTCTTGATGCACTACAGGCCTAAGTACTACCAGGTTATATTCTCTGGTGTTGTGCTAAAGAGTACCGATGCGCTGGGTTGTTCGGGGTGGGTAGTGGGTTGGGCTGGTAGGGGGGTGGGGGAGAGTGAATCATTTTGTATTTTGTGTCTGCCCTTTGGAGTATACAATGTACACCACCATGATTCTTTCTCTGTAATGGAACCTTTAATAAAATCTGAATTGAAAAAAAAAGAAAGACTACTATTTGAGTCACTGTGCCCTTAACTTTGTCCTTCATAACTATATCAAGTCTCACTGTTTAAGCCATACCCCCTGAGGAAGCCTCATGCATATGAGGTGAAGCACTGGGGCTCAGTAATGCGCTCTCTCTGGAATAAAGGCTGGATTATACTGCACATCTCATGGTTCTTTGTTGTTTTTCTGCTGAATGCTGCTGTTCTTGTGTCCATTTGTTTTGTTAATGTTGTGTGTTACTGCTTCAGTAAATCATATCTAAAGAATCTAAGCTAGGGAAAATGAGGCATAAAACTGATTTATTCATGCCATTTAAAGATTTTCCATAAACTTTTCTCACTGCAGTCATTTTGAGCTCTGTGAGGAAACTTATTTTACAACAAAGCATGGATGTTAATTAGCCCTTGAGAGCATGTACAAACATATTCAAATATAAATGCAGAAGTCAGTATAATTTAATGCAGATCTCAGTAAATTAGTGTTGAAAGACAAAACAATTTTTTTAATCTAAACTGATATTAATAAGCAATGCTTACTTAATTATATGTAGACAATATCTTAAAAAGATTAAAACTATAATGAATGTAATTACCAGAGCATAAAAGAAATATATTAAATCTCTTATCATTTTTCATTATGTTTGAATTTGAAAATATACTGTTTCTTGACTTTACAATATGTTTCAGAGAAGCTTTTGCAGTTTTTTTATGCAGCTTTGTATATACTTAGAGAACAATCTGCATTTATAATGTCACAAGGGAATTATGTAAGCAGCACACTAATGAAAATGCTGTATTGATCTGCTCAAAAATGTTATTAATGACTCATTAAAGTTCAAAACATGAAAGAGATACATTAAACCGCAGAGCTGCACCTTAAATCCTTTTCAACGGTACATAACATACATTTCCTTATCAATAACTTATGAATTGTCAGGATTAATTTGAAACTGTGTGTCATTTCATTAGTTTTAGAAAATGGAGCTGCTGCTTATTTTGCTCAAGAAATATAACACATGAGTAGAGGTTTACAAAGAGTTCTCTATATGTCAATACTTATAAACATCATTTCAGTTTTGACTTATATAACTTTAAGAAGAGTTCCTCCACTATTCATTCATCAGTCAAATTTGTGTATGATTGTATATGGTTTTAGATGACATATGTTGAGAGCTATATTGTTTAATTATGTAAAAGCATTGGCCTAATAAGTCACATATAATGCTGAAATGTATTAGATAGAAATCCACTATGTATTAGAGGTATTTAAGCATATCTTATGGAAATTAAACAATTGGTGTTATAAAATAGAAAGCAATTTGGAAAGGTAAAAATATAGAGGGCTGCGACAGAGAACTAAGGTGGGCCTCTTATTGTTTCCATTATGGTTATTGGTCTTAGATTACAGCTGATTGTGTTGATATTTGCTTTCAATAACATGAACATAAGTGTGCTGAAGGGAAAGAAAAATGTATTATAACTCTACTTGTTCAAGTGAAGAGAGATTTTTTTTTGCCTCATGAAGATATTATACAAATTTTAACCATGACATTATCTCTATTTTATTTTTTTATTTCTAGTTTATTAACTTTTACAATACTGTACGAAAACAAAAATAACAAGTATGAACAAAACACTTACAATAAATGTTATCCAAACAGAGTAAAGCTCATCGAAATGCTAGTCTACGAGTACCATCTTAGAAGACAGAATAAACATATTCAACACTGATCCTAACTTTAATAACAGAAAAGAGTATAACACAGTATAATCCTAACATGGTCTGGAGTGTCTGCCTGGGAAGTAAAGGAATCCAATGCAATACTCCATGTGCCACTCACAGAAAACTCCTACTACATCCTAAAAAAAGGATCTGGTGGCACAAAAATTACCTACCGCTGTAAGGGGAATGGGATGGGAGGCCAGAGGGGGGGAGAGGAGGAGGAGACAGACCAGCCCCACCGGGAGGACTCTGTCGATACTACTGCATCTTCCTTCGAATTCAAAGAGTCATCCACTACTCAGTCCTTTTCACCAGATTGTCCCTGGACCGTATGCAGTGGAAGCCATAAATGACCTGTAGGAATGCCAATTCCAAAGATATCCAAAAAGGGGAGACAGGTCTATACAAATTTCCTCAGCTGCCCAAGTGCTATGTAAGACATGTGCTCATATCCCACTGCCTGAAGCATGCCCTCTATCCATTGCTCATGAGGTGGCACATCTGTTGTGCACCAGCAGTGAAAAAGTAGTCTTTTAGCCTCTGTGATGGCTGTCATGAATCAGGCTCACCCATTTAGGCAAGACAACCTATATGTATTCCCCAATACTAAAAGGGATAGATCGGGGACAAAATTGAGACCCAAGGCCTGTTCCATAGTACTAAACAATTCTCTCCACCACCCCGCTAACTTGGGGCATTCCTGTAATATGTGAAGTGGTGTGCTAACCCCCTCATTACATCTCCAGCATTTCAGATGTGGAAGCCATTGCATCTGATACAGAGATGCAGGCATGTAGTACCAAAACAGCGGAGGCTTTAACTGCATAAGGCATCCAGCTGTATCCCTACAGAAGCCATGCCCATTGGCCCATATGGATTCCCATTCCACCTCATGCAATGTGTGACCTGACAGCCATTCCCACCTTTGTTGAAACCTGCTTGTATCGGGGTCACCACTTATTGTAATGCATTGTAAATGGTTCCCAATTTAGGTGGTATTTGAGGCCCAGGCTTAGCTCCTTGCCCCCTAAACACACTATCTCATGCCTCTAGGAACAGTAATCTGAAGGAACTACCTAATTTGGAATTTAATAGGTGCCACAGCTAGAGATAACACCAATAATGTGCAACAGGAAGGTAGTACTGATGTTGGCATTCCAAAAATGACCTAAAAAGCCACTAGAAGAGGAAAACAAGTCAACCATCCTCTGTATGCCTGTTTTCTCCCATGAAGTCCAAGAAATAGAGGAACCACCTATTTGAATTTGGGGTTGGTGCCAAAGGGGCTACAGATAAAGAGAAACCTGCCAACCTGATCCCAAATATTTCATGGTCAACTGCCAAACATATGCAGCATATTCTTGGGTGGGTAAATACTTCATTGAGGCAGCACACCACCATACAATAAGATCAGGAGCTCCATTAGGACTCCAGTCTGGCTCAAAAATACATCCACCAAATAGTGGCATTCTATTTCTCAGAGTGGAACCATAGCCAAATCTGGCATAATCCTACACCAACATAATAACCTATAGATCAGGGAGAGGTGAATCCCCCTTTCTATATAGTGCCATCAACCTCACCACTGAAATTCAAGGTTTTACCCTTTCCCAATAAAAAGAGGACAAAATGGCCTGAAGTTCATGCCACCAGGAGTCAGGTATATGCAGAGGAAGATAGCAGAAGACATACAGAAAGTGGGGTAAGAACATCATCCAAACCGCCTGTATTTTCCCACAGAAGGACAGGCAAAGATGTCTCCATCTCAGACTCTCCTCTTTAAATTTTGATGAAAGGGTTGCAGATTCAGAAGGGGCCAATCTATAGGAGATTGAGATATGCAGATCCCGAGATACTTAATGGTGCCCAAAGACCATTGCAAACCTAGGACTGGTAAAGACTTGGTAGGATTCTTAGGGCTCATTGAGATGAGTTCAGTTTTCTCCCAGTTGTTGCATAACCCAAATAACACAATAAAAGAGTCCAGCAAGGGAATAAAATGAGGTAGTGAAGTTTTTAGATGCCTCAATGTCAATAAAATGTCATCAGTGAACAGCACTGTTTTGTAAACCCTCGAACCTACCTGGATACCCACTATGCCCTGGGATTCCCTAATTATCTGGGCCAGATACTCTATGGCCAACAAGAAATGGACTGGGGAGAGGGGGCATCCCTGTCTGGTTCCCTGACCTAATTGAAATGAAGCAGACAGCTTTCCATTTGCCAACACCGATAGCTTGGGGTCAGTATAAATCCAACAGGAAAAACAGGGACTGAATCCAAACCTCTGCAATACAGCCTCCAAGTAGGGCCATTCCACAGAGTCAGATACCTTTTCTGTGCCCAGGACCACCACAGCTGAAGTGCCTGGGGAGGCTCCCTCAACACAGAAAAGGTCCACCAAATGGTGGATATGGTACACTCCATCCCTCCCCCAAACAAACCCAGCTTGATCCAGCTGAATCAGTGCAGATGTAATTTGGATAGCTATTGGCCAGCATTTTAGCCAATACCTTGTAGTCAGCATTAAGGAGGGAGACCGGGCCATAACTTCCACATTGATAGGGGTCTTTTCCCTTTTTAGGTAAGACTGAGATCACCGCTTCACTCATCGTGCTTGATAATTCCCTCTGTTTCCAAGCTGATTCTGCTACCTCTGCCAGCAAGGGACATATCACGTCCCCCACCACTCTGTAGAATTCCACCAGAAACCCGTCAGGGCCAGAGCTTTTCCCATCCCTGAAGTTGACCCACCACCCTCCTAATCTCCTAAAGTGTGATAGAAGCCTCTAGGATATCCTTCTGATCTGCCTATAATTCAGGAAGAGAGAGAGAGAGAGAGAGAGTTCAAAAAGGCTGTGATATCTGAGTCTCCCTTCCCTGCCACTCTTTTAGATGTATATAGCTGGGAGTAAAAATTAAAAAAGGCCTTGTTGATTCCCTCTGAGTTCAGTACCACTGCCCCCTTCTGTCTTACATCAGGAATTATCCTCAAGGTCTGCAAATTTTTAACCCAATAGGCTAATAGGCACCCTGCCTTCTCTCTCCCCACCTTCTAGAAGGCCTGTTTCAGCCTATATAGCCCCAGCTCTGCTCTCTTAGTATTTAAAACATTTAACTGGAACCGTGCATCCCAAACATGCTTCAGTAAAAGGGTATCCAAGAATTGGGCTTTAAGTTGTTTCTCCCGGTCCTCCAATTTCAATTTCAATTCTCTCATGTGAGTCAAACTAGCTCTTTTGTTCGCTGTTGAATAGGCAATGAGTTTACCCATTATATAAGCTTTCATTCCCTCCCAGATCCATTTTGGGGCAGTGTCCCCTGATGAATTTAAGATGAAATATTCTTTCATTTCTCCCCTTAACCATTCCAGAAAGCTGGTATTACAACACCATCTAGATGACACCTTACCAACCTGGGTCTTTTCAAATGTCCAGGTGAGTGGGGCTTGGTCTGAAACCACAATACATTTGATAGTCACCTGGAGCGTATGTTGCAAAAGACTGTGAGAAGTCAAAATCAGATCAATATGATGGTGTGACATATGAACTGGGGAGAAGAATGTATATTCCCTTATGTCTGGGTGCAGCATACACCAGACATCACTCAGGCCATGCTCTTCCCTCAATTTTGTTAATGCCTTGGAGCCAGGGGTGATCAGTTGGATAGGGGAGCCACTCTAGTCACAGACTGGATCCATCACCTCATTCATATCCCTGCATACCAACACAGTGCCCTCACATTTGTCCTGTAAAATTTGGGAAAGTCCATGGAAAAAGGGTGCCCCATCTTCATTTGTGCCATACACCGAGACCAAATAATATGTTTCACCATCTAATATCCCAGACACCACTACCCAGAGGCCTCAGGGATCCCTCTAAACCTGTTTAGCAACCCAATTAACCCCCCATTAATCAAAATCATAACACCTCCCCTTTTTGAAGTACATGAAGCAGCATAGATTTGACCCATCCAAGCCAATTTGAAATGCTCCACTGCTTTAGACAGGAGATGGATTTCCAGCAGAAATATCAGTTGAACCCCTCATTTCTTAATATGTGAAAGAACTCTTCTCCTTTTTATGCGACCATTCATCCCCCATACATTCCAGGAAATCACTCTATAACTTGACATAAGTACTCTGAGGGTAACCATCTGCCTCCCACCCCACCCCCAACCCCACCACAGCCATGATTTCCAGAGAGAATCCCCACCAGGCAGACACCACAAAATACTAAAGTAAACAACAGTAAAACAGGCCCCCACCAGTCCCCCAAACTATATACAAGGTAATGTTAATTAAGACCAACACATGTCATGGTAATCTCTCCACTTGGTACTCCTCAGGTCACATACCCCGTCCCTTTCTGTTTTCAAAAATAAACTACTTCCCCACCTATATAAATCCAACCCCAGGTAAAACAACCAATTTGCAAGTGTCCTGTCAACAAACTAACCTTCCCCCAACATTAGAAGAAATAGCCAGACTAATTCAATGGTATACTTCAAAACTGGATTACAGAATGCCCTACTAAGCTCTAGAGCATTAGCAAGAACTAAACAATTAATTATGAATTAAAAAGATAGCTGTAGGGTGCCCCCCAATCCTCAGCAATCCACTATTAGGCAGTGCTAACAAACCTATAAATATCAAAATAAACCAAAAAGCCCAGAAGGTTGCAGCATACATCCAAGTGGAACTGCCCAACCATACCCTCCATTCTGTCCCTCCCAATTGAAATCCCTTATTTTTAAGCATGTCTATTCATTATGTAGTAAGATCCAAGTAAAAAAATAAAAAAACAGTAACATGTTCACCTAAATAGTGGAAGAAGAAAAGAGTCCCATCATATCTGAAGGGAGGTTAACAAAACAAAACGTATTACCCCCATAGTTAAACTCCTCAAAACATAGTGAAATAACCATTAACGGGGCACTGCAATCCCAGAAAACTCCATGTGTGTGTCACTTACTTAAATAAAATGGAAGCAATATAAACCCTGCACCAAAATATCTCCCGAAATTTCACAGAGAAGCACAATCCAAAAGGAAGCCCCTCCCAACCTGGATCCCAGTAACAGAGTCCTGGTCTAAATGAACTATATGGAACCCCAATCCCAAAATTCTTGACCTGTAACTAGGCAGCTGTTCCACAGTTCCGAAGACAAAAATATCCATGTCCACTGCCTGGGTTTCTTCAGTCTATAGTATCTGCTGCTTCCCGGGGAACTCCACTGATGCTGTTGGTAAGGAGACTTCACCTGGCCCCCACGATTGCTTGTGTTCGGTGTCCCTCTTCCATGGAGGCAATGGTGGTAGCTGGTCCCTTCAGAAACTTTCAGAAGCTCCCTGTTGTAACTTGCTTGGCCGGTTCTGCAAAAAGTGTGATGCTTCCTCCAGTGAAGAGAAAGTAATGGGTCAGTTCTCAACAATCATCTTTAATGTGGCCAGAGGAAGCAAAAAACATTGAAGTCATTGTTGCTTGTGCCAAGTCCCAGACCAAGTTAAATTCCTTTCTTCTCTCCAATACCCTTTTGGGGAAATCCTGATAAAATTACAGATGGTAGCCATTAAATTGAATGTCCTTCAAAATTCTGGCATCTTTCAAAATCCATTCATGATCCTAAAATTCAAATAATTTAGGAGACCACGTGATGGCAGCCTAGGGAGAGCAACGCATTTGAACAGCTCAGTTCGCAGACCAGATTAACCGCTCTCAACTTTAAGTAACTCTTGTTTTTCTGAGCTGAAACTATCGATATTGTGCTGGAGTGGCAGACTATTGCAGTTTAAAGTGCTAAAATGGAAGCGTTTGTTAAAAAACATTTGGCGAAACATATGCCACCGCCTTCCCCTGAAAAAGAACAGGCCGCTAAGCTCCCTCGCCAGGGATCCAGTAAATTGTCCCCGGGGCCTTCTGCGTTAACGGAGGAAAGATTCCTGGAGTTTTTTGCCCCCACTGCAGTTGTCTATCCAAGAGATCTCGGCTGAAATACAGTGTTTCAAAGGAGCGCTGGAAGCCCTAAGTACAAGGGTAGGGGACAACGAAGTCAGAATTAAATCGCTCGAAATGAGAGTAGATAAGCAAGATTTAGAGTGAGCCTCCCTGAACAAACGAATCAAAAAGGTGGAGGAGAAGCTTGAGGACTTGGAGGGGCGGAGTAGGAGAAACAATTTAGTCATAATCGGAATTCCTGAAAAAGAGGAAGGCACAGCTGCTATACAATTTGTCCAGAAGCTTTTCGAAAGGATTGCAGGACCACCCCTGAATGGCAGTTATGTGGTGGAAAGGGCACATAGATCGCTGCGTCCACCCCCTTCCCCGAATGCTCCACCGAGGCCGATTATATGCAAGCTCCTAAACTACCTAGACAAATACCATATTATGAGTAAAGTCAAGGGGTTGCAGGAGATTACTTGGGAAGGCAGAAAGTTCAGAATCGCCAACGATCTACCCCACTAGTGCGGCTCAAAGGCAAGAGCTGCACCCTGTCATTTCAAAATTAATTGCTATGGTTTTCAATTTAGAGTTCGCTATCCAGCTTCACCCAGGTTAAAATTAAGGATCAATGGTGCTCCTATGAAATGGCGGAGATTGCGTAAGCTGAACTCAGAAAGCACTCCAGATCTGTTTAAGTAATGTATGAGAGCACAATGAACTTCTACAGCTTTGCAAGAGACCCTGTACAGTAATGGATGTGTAAAGGAAAGCTGGTTTTCAAGTGGTATAGAGATCTTCAATCGATGGCTCGAAAATCACTTCCTAATTGCTCCTTTGAATTATAAGGGTCAAGATCAGGCCAGTAGTTTTGAAATACTAAGTAAACGGAGGTGGATAAGAGACTTTAATTTCATCCCTCAAGTCCTTGCAGAGTTGTTTTAAAGTTTTGGTTAATTTTACTGGTGAGCAAGAGTCGATATGGAATTAATGCAAGAATGGCCCCCAAAGTGATTTTCGTGTCGAAGTTTCGCGATGTATAGAAGAAGGGCGAGTGGAGTTTAATGCCAAAATACTGTTATGCCAGAGACAGTTTAAAGAAGTAGTTCGAGATCAAGATAGCGACTGGCAAGTGCGAAACTGACCTTGTTGCCGGAGACGGCTCACTACCAATTTTAGTTCCTCTTGTAAGATGTGACGCCCAGGTTGTACTTGCTATGGCACAGCTACGTGACTTTCCTATGGGGTCGAAGTTGGCATCCGACTAGTAACCATCGTGTAGCAAGTCGCAGTGAGGAGGGGGTAAGCAATGATTAAGGCTGCTAGTTTAACCTGGGCTGCACCTCTTTGACTCCCGGAGATTGATTACTGTGCCCAAATGCTAAGTTTTGAGGCGAGCACATGGGAGGGCCAGTCGCAGTGGTGCCTATAATAGTCACCTGCATTAACAATGGTGAATGCTTTAAAAGTCACCAGTTGTTCCTTTCGGATCTTTGTACAGTGACAGGATCACTAGCACCGCCCGCTTTTTGGGAAACCTTTGTTACCTGAACTTTAAGAGCAGAGGGAAAATAGAAATGTATCGACCCTGCTAAACTGATGATGCACGAAGATCATTTATTGTGCAATTTAGTTGTTGAAAGTATAGACTTTTTTTTTTTTTCTTCTAGCGATCTACTGTCATATGTTGCTTACCCACTTCTTTATTAGAGGGAGACACAGACTGGCAGAAAGTTCATTTTTACAGTTAATAGGAGGGAGAATTGCAATTCATTTGAGATGATACTGATGAAGGGAAGCAGGATATTAGTTTCCATACATACTGAGGAGATTCTTAGTTTAGTGTAAGGTGATTTTCTTTTTTCTGCCTTTTCTCGTTTTCTTCTCTCCTCTCTCACTCAAAGGAGTTAGTGAGTGGCAGGTATAATAGGGTTGTAGTGAAAAATAATCTTGGGAGCTGGGCTGGGGAATGGGTTGATTTGTGACTAGGCTGATAGACTCATCACAAGGCGGTTTGTAGTGAGTATGCAGTTGTTAGAACTGGGGGTGTTAGAGGGGAGGGGGAATGGTTGGGCTTATAGGAGGGTTAGGAGACTTGGGGGGTTTAGCATCCACACCCTATGTAGGGCGGTAACATGGAGAATGATCCTAATTGTAAGGTGCTTACCAAGAAAACGAAGAAAGGCAGCATTAACCTTATGAGTTGGAATGTTAAGGGGGCTCGGGACAGGTGCAAAAGACAGGTTGTCTTAAAACACTTATCAACCCTCAACTGTGATGTAGTCTGTTTGCAGAAACACATTTGCACAGGGAAGATGCCAAGTTTTTGTTATGTATTGGGTGGGTCAAGCTTTGGGGTTGGAGTTCTCTACAAGCAAAGGTGGAGTAGCCATCTTAATTCATAAGAGGGTCCCATTTTTGCTTGAAAAGGAAATTTGGGATACACAAGGCCGGTACATTTTTATAGTTGGGACCTTAGCGTTTGAACAAGTGGTTATTGGATCAGTTTATGGTCCTAACTTAGATTCCCCACTTTTTTTTCTACAGCTACTAGATGTATTAAACAACTATGTATCCCTAAAATTGCTTATTGGAGGAGACTGGAACCTGATGCCACACTTGTATCTGGATAGGTCTGATAATAAGCGAGTGGGACTCTCTCCCACTCAAAGAGCGCTGAAAGAGATGATGGAATGTCTGGGACTGGTAGATATATGGAGGTTGCTCAATGGGAAAGCTAGACAGTATACCTTTTTCTCTACCCCGCACAAATCCCTCTCCAGAATAGACTATTTTCTAGTTAGTATTAGCGAGATTCCCTCAGTGCTAGAGGCTAGTATTAGTCCCAGGGTCATATCGGACCATTCCCCAGTTTCTATATTGTTTGAGCCAGGGCATAATATCAAAAGGGATTTTATGTGGAGACTTAACAATCTGTTGCTACAGGAGCCCTTTATCCAGGAACACCTGAGGGACTTTATATCTAATTTCCTTAGTTTCAATCTTAGCTCTACCCCAAGATAGATATTATTTGGCACCCTTAAATGCGCTCAGAGGGAGTGCATTAGGCTAGCTCTATTAGAGCCAGGAATCCAAGGAGCACTTGAATGAGATTTTGAATGCCATAAAGTGTATTGAAAATAATATCACATGGTATTCTATTGAGGCGGAGTGGGTGAAACTGCAACAACTCCAGGCCCAATACTCAGCAATTATGATGCAAAAGGCGGAATTAGCCCTCCGTAGAACTAAAATAAGATATTTGAAACCGGAGAAAGGGCAGGTAAGCTTCTCGCTCTTAGACTAAAGCAGATAGTTTCCAGTCGGCACATAGCTGCAGTACAAAAGGACAGTGGAGATACTGTGGTAAGGAATCCCAAAGAAATTGCTGATACATTTAGAGAGCACTTTCAATGACTATACTCCACGGGGACATTAGAAGGGGTATCCGCTGCAGAAATTCAGGAATTTCTGAACCCGATACCTATGGGTAAGTGTGCACCCCTCGAGGCAGAGAGGTTAGGATCACCAATACAGGAGATGGAAGTGAAACTAGCGCTCTCCCAACTGGCTGGGACAAATCCCCGGGGCCCGATGGTCTAACTACCAATTTTTATAAGATATATGAACCCATAATTACCCCTATCATAACCAAGGTATTCAATTTTGGTTTAAGGAGGGACTCTCGACCTTCCTTCCTGGAGGCTCTTATTATTCTCATTCCCAAAGCAGGACGGGATCCTGTGTTACCGAGTAATTATCGTCCTATATCGCTCCTGAATGTTGACATCAAAATTCTGGCAAAAATTTTAGCTAATCAACTTGGTCCGCTAATGAGCAATCTAATTAGCAACGAACAGCTGGGTTTCATGAGCGGCAGATTGTCAAGTGATCATCTGCATAAACTTCATCATATAATTATACACGCACAAAATGCAACTTTTCCCATGGCACTACTCGCACTTGATGCTGAAAAAGCATTCAATCGAGTGTCCTGGGAATTTCTATTTATAGTTCTTGATAATCTGGGGTTACCTAAAGAATTCCTAAATTGGGTCCGGATTCTATATAGTGCACCGTCCGCATGGATTTGGTGCAATGGTACACTATCAGCTCCCTTTACAATGGTGTGTGGTACAAGGCAGGGATGCCCATTGTCCCCACTTTTGTTCAATTTATATCTTGAGCCCCTGATACGTAGACTAATTACATCACAGGAGCTTAAGGGAATCAAGTTGGGCAGTAATCGATACCTAGTCTCGGCCTATGCAGATGACCTGCTTATACACCTTGAAGACCCAGAAAAGGGCATCCCAGTAATATTTAGGGAGATTTTAAAATTTTCAAGAGTCTCCAATTACAAGATGAATGTTTTCAAAACTAAGCTCTTCCCACTTAATGTTAAATGTTACCCTGGTATAGCGAGAGAACATGGTTTGACATGGGAACCAAAAGTGATGACATATCTGGGGGTCAGGATTACCAGAAGATTAGCCTCTATGATTAGAGAGAACCTCTATGGTCTTGTTAAAGTTGTGAAGCAGGACCTAACAAGATGGAATGTAATGCCATTATCGTTATGGGCCAGAATACAAACGGTTAAAATGAACATTCTACCCAGAATCTTCTACCCTATAAATATGCTGGATGCTACCTATCTAAGGCATGGTTTGAGGCCTTACAAAAAGAAATTAATGCTTACTTATGGAAGGGGAAATCGGTCAGGCATGCCTACTTGAAACTCACGAGTCCAAAAGAGTCAGGAGGCCTTGCGCTACCCTCTCTTTATAAATACTACATCGCCTCGCACATTAATAAAATAGCACAATGGCGCAAGTCGACTTTCCCTTCAACCTTAGGTCCTTATGTGCCTTCCTGGTTAAACATCGAGAGAGAACTAGTGCTTAAATATTCGATTGACCTGAGTTCAATTGCCTACATTAATATTAAACTTCTTCCTAAATCGTTGAGGGACACCCCTATCGGATGGTCACTCAAGGTGCTACAACAAGTTCAAAAGCTCCTTAAGGTTGACTGGCGCAATTCATCAGAACAAAAAGTGACACAGAATATGCACTTCCTAATTCAACAGACCCCGATTCCACCTGTTTTTTTAGGTCCATTAGAAGGGCTAAAATTAGGAGATTTGGCTCCCCAAGGGAAGGTTTTATCATATGAGCATGCTTGTACTAAATTTCCAGAGTTAAAGGTGCCGTATTGGTCCTTTTAAAAAACAGATCCAGAAACAAATGATTTGATACCTTTTATTGGACCAACATGGATGTTACAGAAAAGAACAAAGTGCTTTAGCTTTCGCGAACCAACCAGGTCCTTCTTCAGAAGCTTTGTGGCAGTTTTTTCAAATATCCCATACTATTAACACCAGATTATATAGAAAAAGCAGAAATAATTCTCATTGGTTTAACATATACATTTAAAACATAATAGAAGATTACGTCAGAGAAGCTAATTAACACCAGTATGCCTTAAACTGAGGAGCCTCAGAGAGCAAAGGTTATCAAGAATTCTCTACAGCCAGAGAGTTCTTGTCACATAAATTTTAAAATGTCTCAGTATGCCAAGAAAGCATTCTAGTGATAAAAAAGCCTTGGAGTGGCATTCTCCTAATACATGTAAGATGAGCTTACAACTTACATTCCAATTGTCCTGGTATATTAAAGGACAGATAATGGAGACAAAATCTGAAATTAGGTATAACTGCAAGTTGAAATCAAGCCTCAAATTAACCTACACATATAAACATGATGCATGAAAGTATCACTTGTAAGTGTAAGTGCAAAAAAAAAAAAAAAATCCTTGTCAAGGACCCCCAAGAAAACGAGACCATGAGCCTATAAATGCAGATTTCAACACAGAGTCTGTGTATAACAAAAATGCACAGAATCAGTCTAAGCAATCTAAATGAAAACCCAAAGGAATTACACCTTTAATGACCCCCCAAGTAAATGAGATATGCATCTTAATATGAGCAGTTGAAAATGTGACAGTGTAAAATCCACCCACTGACAACTAATAGAAGGAAATAAATGCACACTATATGTGAAAACTAAGTGTTCTAGCCACATAACAACTGCCCCATGCCACGCTCCACCCACACATATGTGTGTACATACACCATACCACACCCCCATACACACACACACACACCTGCACACCCCACACAACCACAACACACAACAAATATAGCAAACACATTCTGCACACACCACACCACACCACGCACAACAAACAAAACACACATACACACCATACCCACAACACATAAAAACACAACACACACCAAACACACACATACATACATCAGTATACACACACACACACACACTCAAACGCACTCACCACAGTGTTAAGGTGAAAAGTCAACAATGTAGATAACCATAAACTTACAAAATCAAAGGCCTGCTGAAGAACTAAACTGTTTATGTCCATCTTTTAAAGTAAAGGTCTGTGTAAGTTTAAGTGGAATAATGTGTCATGTACCCAACATCAATGTTCAATCCATCCGCCACCAAATTGAGAAGTAAAATAAGTCTAATTTCAGAAACCCGTCTCTGTTGCGTACTGTTGAAATGTCCTTTTAAGACCATCACAGACATATCTGAGATTGAGTGGTCATCCTGGGAGAAGTGCCGGGCTACTGGTTTCTCAAACATCTTGTGATTAATAGAATGTCTGTGTGAATTCATTCTAGTGCGGAGTTGTTGGCTTGTCTCCCCCACATAACCTGTGCGAGGACATTTCTTGCATTGGATAAAATAGACCACATTACTTGATGTACATGTATAATTCCCCTGTATCCTGAATAGTCTGTTTTGTGATGTAACCACACAGTCTGAAGTGGAAATGAGGTTACATGTCTTACATGTGCGTTGATGACAGGGTCGTGTACCATATGATGTCATGGTATTCACGGACCACCAGGCCAGGATTCAGAGATAGACTATGCACTGGGAGAGACACTTAAGAGTGCAACAGGTCAAGGGGAAGTGGTGGTAGATAGGAATTTTAACATTCCAGACATGGATTGGATAGTTCCAGTCATGGCTAGTACTAGGAATCAGTTTCTCATGGATGCCTGTCAGGAGGCATTTCTAGAGCAAAGAGTTCAGTGCCCAGCAAGGTAGAAGGCCCTGGTGGATCTGGCACTCACCAACAGTGAGAGGATTCAGAACATAGTAGTCATGGAATCACTCAGTTCCAGTGACCACAAGACAGTACCATTAGAGGTTCAGGTGGAGACAGGCAAAGTGGCAAAAGGAACAAGGGTAGGGGACTTTTAAAAAAAAGGGACATCAGCAAAATAAGGGAACAACTGGAGAATAGCATGAAAGACATAGTAAATGTAGGGGAACAGAAGAAAAGTGAGCAGCATTTAAAAAGGTAATGATAGAAGTGGCAGACAGCTCTATTCCAAAGGTATCCAAAGGTAAAAGGGCTAAGAGGCCAATGTGGTCCACAGCTGATGTAAAGGCAGCAGTGTAGAGTAAAATGGAGGACATTTTCCAAATATAAGAGTAGTCAAAGGTAAGAAGACAGGGTGAAGTATCTGGAAGCAACAAGAGAAACTACCAGGAAGCTGATAGAGGCCAAAGTGCAGACAGAGCTCTGGTTAGCAATGGGGGTGAAGAAAAAAGATAAGGCGTTCTTCTGTTACATCCTGGAGAAACGCAAGGTCAGAGGGGTATAGTGACACTTAAGAACAATGAGGAGTGGAAGGAGGGGTATAAGGGAAAGGCAGAGATACTGAACAAATATTTTTGTTCAGTATTCACTAAGCAGAAGGAAAGGCCACTACCATATTGTGAGTTAGGAAGGGAGGGAGCAAATACACTGGAGCAAAGGTCCAGATAATGAAGGAAAGGGTGTTGGAAAAGCTAGTAGGTTTGCAATTAGATAAATCTATGGGACCTGATGGCTTACAGTCAAGAAGGCTAAAGGAGATAGCAGGGGTTATAGCAGGGCCACTAACAGACATTTTCAATAGCTGGATAGCCATAGGGGTGGTCCCTAGAGACTGAAGGACTGCAAAAGTGGTTCCATTATACAAAAGTGGGAAGAGGGATAAACCAGGGAACTATAGATCACTCAGCTTGATAGCTATAGTGGAGAAGATCATGGAGTCTCTACTGATGGAGGACCTAGTAGACAGTCTAGATGGGATCAGGCTACAGGACCACAGAAAGTTTGAGTTCATGCGGAGAAGGTCTTGCCAGACGAATCTGGTTGAGTTTTTTCCTTTTAAGATAATATACATTATTGAGGTTTTTAAGGCAATACTATAACAAATCAGGTACTGTAACACATTCAGAAAAATTACACAGAATCCACATCCTACACATTATGTAACCAACTGTGTTAAGTACAGTTAGAGTGGAAAAATGTAATGATAAATACTCAACTAACCTGAAAATGAAATACAATAAGGAAAAAAGAAAAAAAAAGAAAAAACCCTCCTCACTTCCCAACCCAGAGCATCCCTTTCTCGCATAAAATAAGGGGGTCATCCACACATAGGCTGACATTGTTCCCAGGATTATGAGTTCTCAAAAAATCTCAAAGGTTCGTGAAAGGATGGGGTGACCCCCAAGTGTATCAGGAGACTAGCAAATGAATAAGGCAGAAGAGAAGACAGATGTGTCCCAATATTTGCATACAATGAAAAGTCTAATTCTCTTCCAATAATGTTAGAAGAGTTTGCAAGGATTCCCGTCTGTTGCAGAATTGTCCTGGCCTATATCGTAAAGCTGCAATTTGTTATTCAATTGCTAGGGACTGCAAGATCTCTTGATGCCATTCCCTATAAGAGGGGATGGCATCATCCCTCTAATGTCTTTGTATAATTTTTTTTTTTAGCTGTGGCAGCAATCAATGCCATATATGCTTTATGAGGTCTAAAAAGGCTGGGAGGATAATATCCAATCAAGCATATGTCTGGCATAAAAGCCTCCTCTAGACCTAGGAGAGGGTTCAGAGTTCTTAATAGCCATCCAAAATGGGACCACCTTTGGGCACTCCCAAAGTATATGTAGCAGATGACCCTCCTCTAAAACACAACAAGAATAGAGAGAAGAAGAGGCCCTCCCCATCCTAAACAACTTCTGTGGGGTGTACTACATATTGTGCATTACACAAAATTGGGTCCAATGATAGTGATCCAGCTTAATATACTTTTAAAAATTATGCCAAGCATGTTGACATTGCTTAGGTCCAATTGTAGGTCTAAAATATGTTGCCAATAGTAGCAGGTACCAACTGGACTCCCTGGGCTTATTGATTGAAAATAGGGGTAAAGAGTCTGATCAAGTTTTTCAACTAGGCTAACACAGCAGTAGACAAGGGACAGGAAATTGATATAGTATACCTAGACTTCAGCAAGGCCTTTGACTCGGTCATCCACAGAAGGCTAGTCAAAAATATTAGGGACCTTGGGGATTTCAGCGGTGAGGAAATGGACTAGTGGGGTACCCCTGGAGTCAGTACTAGGACTGGTCCTTTTCAACATTTTCATCTGTGACATAGGTGAAGGTATCAATGGTAAGATCTACTTCTTTGCAGACAAAACAAAGATCTGCATAAGGGCAGGCACAGAGAAAGGGAGGTGGGAACTAAGTGAGGATCTGGCCAGGCTGGAGAGCTGGTCCAAGATTTGGCAGTTGAACTGTAATGCTAAAAATGTATAGTAATGCACATTGAGAAAGGAACCTATGGGTGCAATGTGAAATAGGAGGAGTGGTGCCATACAGCACTCAGGAAGAAAAAGATTTAGGGTGATGATATCAGAGATCCTAAAACATCTGCACACTGCAATAGGGCAATGAGCAAAGCAAACAGAATGCTGGGATGCACAGGAAGGGGGATAAGCAGTAGAAGGTGAGAAATGATCCTCCTTCTATACAGGTCACTGGTGCAGCCATACCTGAAATATTGCACAAGGTACTGGAAGCCACACCAGGGCTAAAACTGAAACAAAAGTGAGGCAGTACAGTGCAGGTCAACCAAGATGGTGCATAGCCATGGGGATCTGACATAAAAGGAAAGGCTACAGGACTTTAACATGTTCACCCTGGAGACAAGGAGGGAAAAGGGTGACATTTTTGAGACACATAAGTGCCTGCATAATATAAACAGAGTAGGCAACAAGAAACTATTCTCCCTGAGTTAAAACACAGGGACAAGTGTGAACTCACTAAAGCTGGCAGGTTCAAAAAGACATCTGGAAGAACTTCTTCATGGAAAGGGTGGTGGTTAAGTGGAAGAAGTTATCAGAAGAAGCTGTACGGAAGACGTCAATTAGCAGCTGCAGGCAGGGATGGGACAGGCATGTGAGTTTAGTTAGAAAAGGGGGGCAGTTTAAAAGGGGAGGATTGCCACTAGAGCAAGGCAGAATAGTTAAGTAGGGTCAGACAAACTGGATTGACCAAGAGCCTTTTTCTGCCATCAGTGTCTGTGTATCTACTATATGTATCAGTGTATCTTTTTGGAGTAAAAGTTGGATTACATTCAATACTTGACCCAGAATACTTGACAACCCTAAGCCACAGACACATGGTATGCACCATGTATTGCCATGTCACTCAACTGTGTATAATAATTAATGTTTACTGTATAAGGCAGTTATTTTATCAATGGTAGATAATATGGCCAAATAGTATGTGACTAATTTCTGTTTCCCTTCTTGGGGTGCTAGGGATTATTTGATTATTCATTTTTTTGGGGGGGTACTGTTGGCTGAGAAAGGCACAATGAGTTAAAACCCATATCTAGGTGCATCCTTGGAGTAACAGGAGGTTAAGTTACCTGCTCAGGGTCACAGAGTATGCAAGTGGCAGTTTTGGGTTTCAAGTTCAGGTCTGTTGGGTGTCAAGGTTCCCAGCTTGGTGATTTAACTTCTAGATTCTATTGCCTCAAATTATAGGATTTTAGGAATAGTCTGGGATGAATTAATAGCCATTATAAGGTAGTGTTGTCTAAGGCTGACATAGTTTAATACTGTGGATATAGTGCCTTGATATATGAAAGCATGTTAAATCAGGACAAGATGCCAGCCCTTGAGTAATGCTTTACTGGAAACAATATTATACAGTATGCAAAATGACAATGTTCAAATGTAGTTGAGCAAAATAATTATGTGCCTGGATCTTCAAAGCCCCCACACCCACTGAATGTAATTTGTGAGGCATAGTTTGTTTTCTATCTTTGGGAAACCTTCCACTCCCATTCATGTCTTGGGGGTTGTGAATTATTTGGTGGCTACCTATGGCCACAAAATCATCCCTATGTAGTACAGAATGGTAGAAATTGTTCACTGATGTGTAATGGTGTCCTTTAAATGGTTAGGTACATAATTGCTTTCTGTATTTAAAAACTGGTACATTGAGCCATGGCTCATTTTCAGGTGTGACCTGGAGGAGGTGGGAGGGAGAAACAAGTAAATCTAATTAAAATAGATGCTTAAATACAAATAAGGTGCAAACAAAAGCAGTGCGACATGAGTGAGGTGAAAAATTACAAATATACAGGTATCTGGAAACATGATATGCTCTAACATCCAGAAATAAAAAACTAACAAATGGAAGAACATATCAGGATGGCGAAATGGGAGAAACAGCCAACCCATGAGAAGGGGCATGAACTGGGGAGGGGAAGGAAAACAAAGGGCAGGTCAGGTAAGGAGCAGACAGATGCAGGATGTGGAGGGAAGGAGTTTAAGCTGGTGCTTATGAGAAGTTGGGGAGGATGAGAGATGGATGTCACAAAGGAGGAGGTTCCAGAGGGATGGGAAGCAATAGGAGAAGGTCAACTACCCTGAGGAGGAGCAAGGATGGGGTAGGAGAAAGTGCATGAATCCCTGGAATGACTGGAGTATGAGGCAGATGGAATGTAACAGATGAGAGTGGATTGGTATGAGGGCTGTGCCTCAAAGCAGTATTTAGTGATGAATGAAGCAAAGACTTTTAAAGTCACAGACAAAGACATGGCCAGATATTTCCCAAAATTTCTCTGATATTTCTAGAGGAATCTCCTGCTTTCTCCATTTACACAGCAGGGGCAGCAGAGAGAAACTCTTTAGAAATCTCATTAAATATCTGGAAATATCTGGCCATGTCTGTGGCTACTACTATAGCACCATTTTGGTAACCAGTCCCTGGCAGACATGCAGGAACAAGGAGCCCTTGTTACGGTACAGGACACAAAGCTTGGAATGGAGTCTGGCTTGTATGGCATCGATGTGGGCAAAGAAATCAAGCCTGCTGTCAAGGGACACGCCGAGACACTTTAATGAATGAACCATTTCAAGGGAAGGACCATCCAGGATGGTGAAGGAAGAGAGGCAAGCAAGCCTGGCAAATTTCTGTTGGGATCCAAAGGTCATGGACATTGTTTTCTTTGTGTTGAGCTTTACTTGGGTGGCCTGAATCCAACACAGGACATTGTAGAAGTCCCGCTGGTGCAACTAACAGCATGGAAATAAGAGGGAAAGCAACTCTTCTACAAAAATCACATGTTCAAAGAGAAAATGATAAATGAATAAGTCCTACTAAAATCAGAAGAGGAAGAGAAAATAATGTCAGTGCAATTGTAGACAAGCTCAGTATTTAATAACTGCCTCGCTGAAGTCCAGGATTGGGTGAATTCCAGCTGGCTGAAGTTGAACTCAGGTAAGACAGAGGTGATGGTCGTGGATCCATGTCACTGGACAGGGTGGTTGGGGGGCTGGTCAGCCCAAGGGGCTTTTCTTGGGGGGGCTCCCAGCTTCTTGTCTCCAAACAGGTGTGGGACGGGGGTGGTGCTTGACGATGGGTTGACACTTCAATCTCAGGTATTGGCAGTCTCCAAGTCATCCTTTTACCATCTGAGGAACATTGCTAGGGTCAAGCACCTTGTTCCATACAGTGATCTTCCCACACTGGTCCATGCCTTTGTGACCTTGTGCCTTGATTATTGCAATTCCCTTTACCTAGGGCTAACAGGGGTTGATATCTGCCATCTGCAGCTGGTGCAGAATGCAGCAGCCCGGTTGTTGACAGGGACTTCACAGTTATGTCATATCACACTGGTGCTGCGCAAACTGCATTGGCTGCTGATTCAGTGGTGGATTACCTTCAAAGTTGGACTTCTGACTTATAAAGCCCTACACGGACTTGGCCTGGATTAATTGAAAGAGCTTCTGTACCCTTACAGCCCCAAGTGATCGCTCCGTTCAGCTGACGAGGGGTTGCTAGAGATTCCAAGGGTGTCTTTAAAATCTTCAGGGGCCAATGCATTCATGTATGTGGCCTCAGTCCTTTGGAATTCTCTACCCCGTCAGCTACAGTGGGTGTCTGACAGTGGGGTGTTTCAAGCAGGCACTAAAAACATTTCTATGGCGTCAAGCATTTGCTGCCTAATTTGTTGGATTTTATTGTTTATCTGTTTTATAGCGTTTCAACATGTTATTCTGTTTTATTCATGCTTTTATGTAAAGCACCTTGATGCTTTAAAAGGTGCTAAATAAATAAAGCTTTATTATATTTATTTTTAAGCTCTGGTCAGAGCCAATATGGCTGTGGGGAGCTTTTGGAATGCTTTTTCCCAATATTTCTAATGAACTTGCACAGTGCAGATCTGCTGAGAG
Organism: Neoceratodus forsteri; assembly: GCA_016271365.2. Classification (NCBI taxonomy): domain Eukaryota; kingdom Metazoa; phylum Chordata; order Ceratodontiformes; family Ceratodontidae; genus Neoceratodus; species Neoceratodus forsteri. Next base: position 148,244,139 of record CM028136.1, on the reverse strand, counting down.
GCATTTTCAATGTGGTCTTCCTTTTATACATTTTTACAATGTATTTTCCTAGAATATGCCTCCTGATTGCTATATATTTAGCCTGGATAGTTAACAGAAGAAATGGCATCTTATTTTTGGGTGGTGAAGCACTAGCAGTAAGGCATTGGAATGTGTTATACATAGGTACAAGATGTGTGTGGATGATAATGCCCAGTGGCCTTACACCTCAAGCACTCGCATGTGGATCCCTCCTCCTGGTGCCATTGCACTGCTCAGTGTGGGTGAAAGCCACTGCCATATTCACTCACACAGGTCCTGGAACTGGCATGTTACAGCCGACCTCCCATTTGTTTGTACAACTGGGGAACCACAAACGCACTGTCTATTGCCTGGAGTGTACACTACATTGCAGGATGCCGCACCCCATGGCACCCAGGATACCTCAACAGTCTGGAGGGTGGCATGTTACATAGGGGAATGGGGAAAAGTGTATGACAGCAGGAAGATACAGCATTAACAAGGCATGCATTGGAGGTATGTCAATTCCCTCTTACGGTTTGCCAGGGACATACACACAGCTGCATACACTGGTTGGTCCACAGTTTGTGTAGTGCCCCAATATATGGTATAGCCACTTGAGTCATTCTGGAGTGAAGGTCCCCAGCCCGGGTCCAGTGCAGTCAGTGGCTGACTGTGGCAGGGCATGGAGAGCAGTGCCAGTTTCCCCAATAGCTAGGGTATGGTGGGAGTGGAGTTGTCTATATACCAAGGCAGTGGGTGGGAGTCCTCTATGCTATGGATATGGACTGTGGTTTCCTCTGGTGTGATTGGGTCCAGGGGGCCCTACACTATGGAGCTCTTCAAGGATGGAGTTGGATCAATCAGGGATTGGAAGGGGTACCTTTAGTCCACCAGGGCAGCAAGGCTGCTGTGCACCTGGGTGCACTTCCACAGCCCACCTGTGGGTGGCTGGCTGGCTTAGGCCAGCTATTCATGGCCTAGCTCTGGGCCGCACTGCTCTGGGCTGCGAGGGGCAAATTTCCCATTGAGTATGCTGCAGCATGGCATATGTATGGGAACACACCCTCGACTTGCACGGAATACAATTTGTGTGCATGCTGGCCCATTCTCTTGTGGCAGGTGCATCCCGCATGTTTGAATATCATGCTGTGGTGCATTGTTGGAGTTGCACGGCACATCTCACATTTCCACCAGGATGAGCTGCTCATCTCCTTTGAGTATGGGGGCCCTGGACTAGGCTACCCTGAAGAAATACATAATTAAAATGGAAAAATTATGACTCCACTAAAAACAAGATATTGCATCTTATCTGGGACAGCCTGAGTAAATACAGTGCAGAAATGTGTAAATGAAGATCCCTGTGGCAATAGAATAAGAAACATTTAAAGGAAATATTCTCTAAACTGAACTTCACTCTGGTCACTGACATAAGCAATTAGTTTCTTTTTTATAGGAGTCTGGAGTGTATATTTTATGGGACACATACAAACAGAGGTGAGAAAGAATACATGCCTCAGCTGGTACTTGAAATCAGGCTGCCCAGAATACCGTTCTGATTGTGCTAACCAGCTGCGCCACTGAAATAACTGGAACGTGGGCCGTCCCCAAGCACATTACTCGTTCTCAAAAGCATAACCCAATGGTAACACAAATATTTACTTGTAACAATCACACAGGAGTGTGGTGTGCTTATTTTATGGAACACATACAAACAGAGATGAGAAAGAATAAGTGCCTCAGCTGGGACTTGAACCCAGGCCATCTGGTGTGTGTGTGTGTGTGTGTGTGTGTGTGTGTGTGTGTGTACAAAATATAAGATAAGAAATATTTAAAGGAAATCTACTCTAAACTGAACTTCACTGTGTTCACTGACATAAATAGTTTTTTTTATATAACTTATTAGAATGCAATATTGTTTTGAATATTGTGGCCATGAGGATGGTGTGTATAGAGAGTGCATGTGTGTGTTTGTTGCTGTAGCTCAATATATTTTTTCCAAAACGATAGTAAAAAATGGCTTCTTATTGATACATATTTAGTCTAAGCAGTTCACTGAAGACCTGGCATATGGCTGAGACTGCTCATCAAATAGTCTCTGTAGAGGTTTGTCAATGCCGCATGTTTTGCTCGCTAGCATTAGCAGTGGAAGTGCAGGAGTTAGACAGATGCAGTATAGGAATTGCACTGAAGTGTTGAACTGTCTCCAAATCCACTCGCACTCTGCAGAGATGGACAAGTTTTGGGGTGTGCCTTTGGGTCATCACCCATGATGGCCATGACATTTCACCTCACCCTCAAGTGTCGAGGTGTGTCTTGGGGTGTTTGGGCTTTACATTCACCTCATTCCATAAGGAGATATGCTGAAATGGATGCAGTGTATGAGAAAGGGGTGAACTCTGGGGGCCAAGGGTCCAAGGCACACCTTGATGCCTATCACTGGATGCAAGGTGGGGGTTGGGGTGGAAAGGCATGAGCATTACTGTCGATAATCCCAAGTCACACTCCCGATGCCTGTCAGTCCCTACAGGGTAGGGCATTATGGTCAAAAACCCTAACGCCCTGGGCCTTTCTTGGTATTTTTATTCCAAGTTTTCTATATGGCCTTTTTGTGACACCACAGCATGAACAGTGACACTATCAGTTCATTAGGTGAAAGGTAATTTTGCACAGTGACAGCACCATTTGGTGCCACAGGTGTGAAAACACATTTGGAGCAGGATGTGAAAAGTGACAGGTGTACTGTTCATGAAGAGGTGTAAAAAATGGCATTGTTGAAAATCTGGAGTGAAAATATACAAGAATTGGTGAAGTCATGAGCGTGCATAGAAACTGCACAATGTACACTCGTAATGTAATTAGTTTGGGGATTTTTTACAGCAGATTTTCAATGCAGGCATTTTGGGACCTCCGCTCAGGAACAGTGTCACTTTGATTTTCATAATCTGTCCCAAACACTAATTTCGCACAGCGATCACGCTATTCTGCTCTGGAAGTGTGAAAACACATTTTGACCAGGGTGTGAAAAATGACAGCTGTACTGCTCATAAGGAGGTGTGGAAAAATGCCAGTGTTGAAAATCTGAACTGAAAATATCACAAATTCGTGAACTTACGAGAGTGCATGGAAACTGCGCAATGCACGCTCATAACACAGTCATTTTATGGGCTTTTGTCACCAAATTTTCAACATAGCCATTTTAAGACCTCTGCTCATGAACAGTGTCACTGTGATTTTTTTAATCTGTCCTGAACATTGATTTTGCACACCGACTGTGCCATTGTGCGCTACATGCACAAAAACACATTTTGGGTGAGATGTGAAAAATGGCAGCCATACTGCTCATAAGACGGTGTGGTAAAATGGCAATGTTGAAAATCTGGAGTGAAAATATTAAACATTCACAAAGTTACTAGCGTGCGTAGGAACTGCGCAACGTGCACTAGTAAAACAGTAATTTTTGGGAATTTTTTCACCAAATAGTCAACATAGGGTTTTGGGGGGCCCAACTCATGAACTGTGACACTGTCGTTTCATTACTCAGTCCCAAAAGGTGGTTCTGCGCAGTGACCAGAAAATCACCTTTTGGGACCAAATGACAAAATGACAGTGACTGAGTTCATGAGGTGGGGCACCAAGAACTCCATGTTGAAAATTTGGTGAAAAAATTTCCAAAAATGGCCAAGATATGCACCAAAGTTGAAAAAAAACCATTTATGCCATTATAAAGCTTACCGCATTTCTTCAGTTTGCAGTCAGCTTTGAAGAGTGCAGACGTGTTCCCAGTCCACGAAGATTGTCTCACTGGGCTCATGAGGTAAGTATGAGGTCAGGGGGGTGTGGGGAGGTGGGTGCTTAGAGGGTGGGCGTGGGTTGGGGAGGGGCAAGACAGTCAATGAGGGACCATTTTTTTTTTTTTTACAGGTGTTTTTTTTCTTTTTCAGCAAGACGATGTGGGACTTTTGCCAAGCTGGGGTAGGCTCCCAGCATGGCAGCTGGAAGTTTTTTGGGGGGGCAGTGGAGCCGACGGAGGATTGGGCACCCCATCAGCCATACAGACTTTTGCCACACTGGGGTGGCTCCTAGCGTGGCACCTAGAAGTCTGTTTTGGGGGGGTAGAATGGAGCTGATGGGGATTTGGCACTCCCATCAGCCATACAGACTTTTGCCATGCTGGGGAGGGCTCCCAGTGTGGCACCTGGAAGTCTGTTTGGGGGGGTCAGTGGAGCCAATAGGGGATTGGGCACCCCCGTCGGCCATACAGTGTATGGGGGAATGCATGAGAACGCTGGGGTGGGCTCCCAGCTTGGTACTTGGGTGTTTGTTGGGGGAAGTAGAAAAAAATGGAGCTGTCTACAACAGTTTTTCACATGCAGTGCTGAGTGGAGGCATTTTGCATACTACCGACGGCAGCATGTAAATTGCCTACCAACGGAAGTATGCAAATTGCCTACACATTACCACCACTGATTGCAGTGGTCTTTGGCTTTCAACTGTATGCCACTGCATCTGAATTGCTGTCATAGACAGCTAAGCCATTTATTGGTGCAGTGAGGCCATGCCTGCAAGAAGGAGCAGGACATTGAAAGCGGGGTTGCACACCTATGGAAATTCATATGGTGGCACTATGTTTCTTGCACATGCGTGCAAGCAAACATACAAACAGTGTAAATCAATGATTTGCTGGGGAAAGGGTGACATTTATGAGGTATGACTGTTTCTTGAAAGACAATGCATTCCCAAGTTAAACTAGTATCAAGAAGCTGTTTAAATGTTTAGTATTTAAATGTGCAAATCTGTAGTTTCAGAAGCGACAAATATTTAACAAATATTTAACAAGCTGTTTCAGTTTCCCAATGGCATCTGATAAGCAGCTTAGAGTTATGTCTCCGACATTCTTAACAGAAAGAAGGGACTATTTTATTTCAGTTGGCATGGAGGGATATATTGAAATATCTAAAACATGTTTTCCACGAAACTCCATTTTTAAGCTACAGATAGCAAAATGGCTGTAGGCTCCACCCGCAACTGTAAAATAGGAACAAACATACCAAATTTGGTAAAGGAATACAAGTATAGGGACTCACAATAGGGAACTGCTCCTTAAATAAATAGAGAAAATGGCCCAAGTAGTTGCAATAACAACCCAATCTTCAGATTAACTTGAAATCAAACAATATTAAGAATAACAGGAAAATGTTATCAACAAAATAAATCAAGAGATGCATTAATGGAGTTAACATTATTACAGCTGCATGGCCAAAGACATGGAGATGCATTGCCATTACATACTAGAAGAAGGACCTATGGAATCATGTGACAGGATACCTAGACTATGTCCCTGCACAATGGAGCTGAAGCACATGCAGTCCTTTCATTCACCACAGTGCTGTTCTCCCCCCTCCCCCCCCCACTGTGGCACTATTCTCTTGCTCTGCACTCAATTCTGGAACACAAGACTCCCATAAATGGTGGAAAGCTGGCAGTTAAAACTCACTATGGTACAGGTTTGCTAGTTTTATTACAACCTTATGTAGACCCTAGCAGTGTGTTGCTAAGCCACACTGAACAGCTGACTTCCACAAACAGCGGAAAGCTGGCTTTCTTTCCGCAGCACTCTGTGCCCCCCCCTCCAGTAAACTGAGCTGCTCAGCGGCACTCTGTCCTGCATTCTAATATCCTTCTCTCATGTTCAGCATTCAGGTCTCCATGCTTCAGTTTGATTCAGAATTACAGGCGTGTGTGTCCTTAAAACATGATTCTTGCCTCAACCCCACTCACATTCCTTTCTTTTCTTAAGAAAAGATATTGCTACTGATTCTACTGACTCCTAAAAAGTAAAAAAAAACAAACTCTGCAGCCTGCGATTAGTAGGTTGGTTTACACACACACCAAACACACACACACACACACACACACACACACACACACACACACACACACACTTCAGTACCAGGCAGCTCAATTCTGATAGCAAGCTCCAGTTTTGCAGTGGCACATACTGTAGGTAAAACGCTCCTCCCTGATGTAACTCGAGCTGTGGTAGCCTGCTGCTTTCTCCTGGATTATGTCTCCTGATAGAAAACAGAGTCTTTTCATGTCAGTAAGTCACACAAATAGCTGATCTATCAGACTGCCACGCAGTTGCTGACAGATTACATTTATGAGTATTTACATAAGATGCTATTTTTCAACTTTTTGCCACCCCCACACACACACACACACACCAGACATTTCAGCTCTGCTGGAAATATCTCTCTCTCTCTCTTCACTGAGGCAATGCTTATGATGTACCACCCCCACCCCCATGCCTTAGGAGTCACAGGCTTTAAAGGGACACTGTATGCTTTTGTGCCTCATATTCAGAAAGTAGACTGACTGGAGGTAAAACATATGTATCAGCAGGATTTCTGACAGCAGGAATCAAGCCAATTATAGCAGACTACAGAACATACAGTGCCAGTAAACACTGATCTGTTACTGATACAGTATGTTCTGTAGTGTATTGTAGACTGCTACAGAAAGGCTTGGCTCCTCTTATCAAAAACCCTGTGTATACATATGTTTTACTTCATGTCATGGATGCAAAACCAACAAGTATTTGTCAATGCTGAATGTTTCCTTGCTGGTATTAGCATTGGAAATGCAGGAGTTAGACAGATGCAGAGAAGGAATGGCTGTGAAGTAGTGAACTTCACGCCAACCCCACCTCCACCCTGCAGAGATGGACAGGCATTGGGGTATGCGTTTGGGTTGTCACCCATAATGTTCATGCCATTTCACCTCACCCTATTCTGTAGACACAGACAAGTGTTGAGGTGTGCCTTGGAGTGTTCGGCTTTACAGTCACCCAACCCATAAGGACATATGCTGAAATGGGCGTAACGTAGGAGAATGGGGTGAACTCTGGGGCCAAAGAGCCCAAGGCACACTTCGATGCTTGTCACTGGCTGCAGGGTGGGGGTGGAATGGCATGAGCATTACAGTTGGCAATCCAAAGGCACACCCCTAATGCCTGTCAGTCTGTGCAGGGTGGGACGTTATGGTTAGAAACCCTAACACCCCTGGCATTTGTTGGTATTTACACTACAAATTTTCAACATGGCCTTTTTGTAACCCCCACCTCATGAAAGCATTTGGGACCTCTTCTCATGAACAGTGGCACTGTGATTTTGTCAAGTGTCCCGAACTTTGAGTTCCACAGTGACAGTGCCATTGTGCACAGATGTACGAAAACACAGATGGGGCAGGATGAAGAATGACAGCTGTACCATTCATAGGGAGGTATGAAGACATGGCAATGTTGAAAATCTGTAGTGAAAATATTAAAATGCTCAAACTTCTGAGCATACATGGAAACTGTGCAGCACATGCACGTAACACAGTCATTTAGTGGAATTATTTCACCAACTGTTCAACATGGGCATTTTGTGACCTCTGCTCATGAACACTGTCAGTATGATTTTCTTAATCTGTCCTGAACATTGATTTCCTACAGCAACTGCACTATTCTGCGCCAGATGTGTAAATGCATATTTCGGGCAGGATGTGAAAAATAACAGTTGTACTGTTCATAAGGAGGTCTGAAAAAATGCCAATGTTGAAAATCTGGAGTGAAAATACTACAAATTTGCGAAGTTACGAGGGTGTGTGGAAACTGCACAATGCCTGCTTGTAACACAGTAATTTTATGGACGTTTGTCACCAAATTTTCAACATAGGCATTTTAGGACCTCTGCTCATGAACAGAGTCACTGTGATTTTACATATGAACATACATACAAACATATGAATCTGCCAGCAGAACAGACCAATCTATCTATCTAAGTCTGCCTGAGTGTGCAGCTAGCACCCTAGATTGCAGCTGCCCCAGTCTCCTCCCCCTCAGTTCCTCCCCCACTTGTCCCAGCCCCAGCCCCCCTAACTCTTCCTCTTGCTTTATCCCACTCCTTCTTAAAGTTAAGTGTTCTACATGTTACCACCCTCTGGCAGTGCATTCCAACTGACACCAGTCTCTCAGTAAAGTAGTGCCTCCTCATTTCCCTCTTGAAACGTCCTCCTTCCAACTGTAGTCTGTGCCCCCTCTTCTCTCTTCCACTCCTCAGTTTAAATACCCCCTCAGTTCTAGGTTTATTTACCCCTCAGGTATTTAAACAATTCAATCCTATCCCCACATTCCTCATTTCCTCCAGTGTATACATGTTCAGCTCCTTCAGCCTAACTTCATATGCCTTTTCTTCCATCCCCTTTAACATTTTTGTTGCCCTCCTTTGCACCTCTTCCAGTAATGTTATCTCTATCCTTAGGGATGGTCTCTAGTATTGCAGATAGTACTCCAGGTGGAGTCTGACCAATGGTCTGTAGAGTGGTAGGATCACATCCCTGTTCCTGGATGAGAACCCTGTTGCAATGCACCCCAGCATCCTGTTTGCCTTTGCTAGTGCTCTCCTGCGCTGGGATGAGCTGTTCATGCTCCCACTTACCAAAATCCCTAGGTCCTTCTCCTCCTCCGTGATCCCCAACCTCACCCCCCCAACCAATAGTACCTTTTCTGGTTCTTAGCCCAAGTGCATCACCTTACACTTCTTTCGTTGAATCCTTGTTGCCAATCCACCGACCATGTCTCTAATTTGCTTAGGTCCCCTGCAGTTTTTCCCATCCGTCCTCTTCATCCACCACCACCCCAATTTGGTATCATCTGCATACAGACTGACCCAGCTCCCTACTCCATGTGCTATATCGAGATAAAGAGCCCAAATAGCACCAGGCCCAGCACTGACCCCCACGGCACCCTGCTTGTCACTGCTCTGGATGCCGAGAGCTCCCCCACCACCACCACCCTCTGCAACCTCCCCTATAACCAGTTCTCTATCCATTTAGTCAGATTTTTTCCCACCCCCACTGCCATCAGCTTCCCCAGTCTCCCATGAGACACTGTATCAAAGGCCTTACTGAAGTCCAAGTACAGGACATGTACCGCATGGCCCCTGTCCAACTCCCTTGTCACCCAGTCATAATACTCTTTTAGATTGGTTTGACAAGACCTCCCTGAGATGAACCCATGTTGCCAGCCATCTTGGAGGCCATTACTCTTTAGGAATGCCACCAGTGTCTCCTTCAGTATCGCCTCCATAAGCTTACCCACTATGGATGTGAAACTGACTGGCCGATAATTTCCTGGCTCTTCCTTAGGCCCACTCTTGTGTATGGGCACCACATGGGCCACCCTTCAGTCCTGGAGCACACACCCCATTTCCAGGGAGGTGTTGAACAGATCTGCCAGTGGCTCAGCCTACAGCTCTGCCATCTCCATCAGCACACTGGGGTGGATGCCATCGGGACTTGGTGCCTTGTCTACCCTTACTGTACTCAGCCCCTCTAGCACCCTACTCCTTGTGATCACTTTGCCCGTCACCTCCTCCTCTCCTGTCCCCATCCCCCCAGCCCATGCTGGTAGTGGACCATCCCTCTCCTTAGTGAAAATGGAGCAGAAGTACTCATTTAGAATTGCCGCTTTCTCCTCCCCCTTTTCCACCCAATCCCCTCCCCACTTTATCCTCACAATATGTTCCTTGCACTTCCTCTTTTCCCTGACATACCTAAAACAGTCCTTTTCCACTCCCTTTATGCCCTGTGCTAACCTTAATTCCCAGGAGGCCTTGGCTTTTTTCACCCTCCTGGCCACCTCCCTTGACCAACTCCCATAAATCTCCTTATACTCTCCCTTTCCTGTTCTCCTGTACTGCTGGTATGCAGCCCTCTTTGCCCTCAACCCTTACAGCACTTCCTTGTTCAGCCAGCATGGTTTCTTGGCTCTGCTCTTCTTACTCCTGGCCCTGGTGCAGGCTGCTGTGGCCTGTTAGCCCAGTCTTTATGACTCCCCACTTTTGTTCTGCATCCACCCCTGGCCTTATATCCTGTAGTCTCCATTGCAGTATTGCTCCCATCCTCCCAAAGTTCACCCTACTAAAGTCCACCACCTTAGTGCCCGTGCCTCCTGTCTCCCTGACCAGCATGAGAATGAGCCACACTGTTTGGTGGTTGCTACCCGCTAGTGGGTCCTCCACCCTTACCTCCCTCACTGCCTCTCCATTTGCCAATACTAGGTCCAGAGTGCTACCAAGCCATGAAGGACCACTTACCAATTGAGTCAGAAGGCCGTCCTGGAATACATCAAGGGGCACCTGCTCCCTAGTACTGCTAGTGGCCGGGGTGATCCAATCAACCCCTGGTATGTTAAAATCCCTCACTATCACCACATTCCCCCTTCTACACACCCTCATCTGCTCTGTGAACTCCCCATCCAGTTCCCTGGATTGGGCTGGTGGTGTGCACACCACTCCCAGTCTCAGCTTTCTGCCCTTGGAGTCCAGGAGCTGCACCCAATGCACCTCTGTCCTCTCCTCTTCTTTTCTCCCTCATCCCTTATGCATTTGATCCCGTCCCTCACATAGAGTGTAACCCCCCCACCAACCCTCCAGTCCCTCCTGTATATACTGTATCCCAGGATTGCCAAATCGCAATCATGGTACTCTGTGGCCCAAGTCTCTGTCACTGCAGCAATGTCCACCTTCTCCTATAAAAGGAGCGCTTGAAGCTCTGCAATTTTGTTCCCCAGACTTCTTGCATTGAGGGAGACCACCTTCCACCTGTACCCCTCCTTCTCCTCACTCTTCTCCTGGGCCTGTGTCCCTCCTCCAGGTAGTCTGCACCCTTTTCTTCTCCTTATTCTTACCGGGTGGTGGCGCCTTCTGTATTACACTCAGACCACTTTACCTGCCCCCTTCCTGGGTTACTATGCCTCCGCCTTTAGCTATATCTAGGGGTGAGCTCATTAGACTCTCCTGTCTGGACTTTTCTTCCAACCTCAGTCTTTTGGCCATCACCCCCACTAGTTTAAATCCACCTTAGTAGAGATGTACCCCTCTAATCCCATCTTTAATACTCCCCTTCCCTCCCTGCTCAAGTGTAGCCTGTTCCATGCATACAAGTCAGTATTCCCCCAGACCCTACCCCAGTTAGTCACTAACCCATAATTTTGGGTGTGGCACCAATTCTTCAGCCACTCATTGAACTCCTCGATCCTACCCTTCCTCCTCGTGCTTGCACATGGTACCTGGAGTACCTCTGAGAATACCACCGACTCTCACCTCCTCACACTGCCTGTCCAACTCCTCGAAACTCCCGCTCACTACTTCCACAATCTCCCCCGCCAAGTCATTTCTACCCACATGCAACACTAAATGAGGTTTCTTCCTCCCCCTTGCTGTACACTTGAGCAGTGCCTGCTCTGCCCCTCCTGCAGTCAACTCAGGGATAGCTTCAACCCAAATACGGTTGTGTCTTTCTCCCCTTCCACCTCATCTCACCCCTTTCAGTATAGAATCCCCCAGGATGAGTACCTGCCTGTCCCTTACCCCCTTTTCCTTCTAATGCCCCTTCCACCACCCCAGTATTTGTTATTCCCAGCCCCTTACTCCCGCCAGCTGCACCCTCTGTGACTTCTGCATCTGCACCCTCTAGTTCAGCCTCACCCCTTTTCTCTGCCTTATTCCCCATCCCCCTTGAACCCCTTCCCAGCCAGACTACCTCCTACTGCACTTCACATGTCGACCTCCCCTCCTCCTCTGCTGATTTCCAACCCCTCTCCAATCCCCGTAGTTGTCGATTTAGAGTCCCCATTCTTTTCAACCCCGATAGTGATGCCGCTCCCATCCTTCACCCTTCCTGTAGCCTTCTCTCCTCCAGTCACCCCTTCCTTCTTTACTAGCCCCTTCTACCCTTTCATCCTTGCTACCTCTTCCCCAGCTGTTGCCATGCCTCTCTTGCCCCACTTGTCCTCCCCTCCCAGTATGTTCCTGCTCCCCCTCTCTCTCCCATAGCACAGGCTAAAATCTGTTCCTAATTGATTCCCCTCCTACATCTCTTCTCCCTATCAGTTCCACCCTCCTACTCATTCCCCTCCATGCCCTCCTGGTCCCACCCCTGGTCCCTCGCTACCTTCAGCCATCTGCTCTCTCTCCGGTACTCGTCATCATCTCTTCCTCCCCATCAGGAGGCCTCCCCTCTCCTCGGGAACCCCCTCCCTTCTCATCTCTTTTCTGCTAGTCCCTCTGATACTGGGGTCAGTTTCAGTCCCTAGTTGTTCTTCCCCATCCCCCCTTGCCATCCCCTATCCCCCCAGCCAGGAAGCCTACCATTCTCATCTGCCCTGCCACTTAGACTCCTCCCTAGCCTCCACAGTTCCTCCCTCAAACTAGCCAGTTGTACACAGACCATGCACCCCCCATCCTCCAAGCCCAGTCCAGGATCATAGTGGACCCACACCCTGTACACCCCACCACCTGTCCAAAGATGCCCGCCGTATTGACATGTGGCACCTGCCTCATCTTGGCCCCCATCTTATGTTATGGGCTCTTACTCCCAGTTTATGTACATTACTGCAACTGTTGGGCCCCTATTTACTCAAATTCCTGTTCCCCCCACACTAGTCCCCCATCTGCCCCCTTGCCCAGTGGGTTAATTCAGTCTCAAATCTCATCCATTAGATACTGTATTACTGTCAAATCCTACAGCCTCCTTGTACCCATTTTGTACCCCTCACTACCATGCTTTTTGTTCTCAGCCCTCACATACTTTCACTTAGCCCAGTTAGAAATCCTATTGCACTCCAAGAATTACTCAACTCAGTTAGAGAAATAAACAGAACAAATAAATATGTATTATTACAGCAATCCTAAAAGTATTTATTTTATTTATTTATTTAGTTTTTGTTGACCGGGTAAGTGCACTAGACAAATCCTGCCTATTTTCAGGCACGACCCGGGGGAGGGGGATACAGATGAATGCCAACTGACCTTGAACTAGATTAAGCTGTTGGTGGTATTTTTAGTGAATGAGAGAACTTTTGACCAGGACACCGGGGAAATTCCCCTAATCTGTAGGGAGGGGTTTCCTTTGCCGCCATGATGGAGGATTCAGTTGGGACTAGGACTGACTGCAATGCAGACCTCCTCATTACCTTTCCAACAACGATGCCCGACGAAATAATCTCACAGGTTACGGTTTTGAAAACGGATGATTGTCAATGAGAAACGCAGCGAACGTTACCGGCCTTACCGGACTTTTGGACTCCACTCCTGGACCTTCACGATGTATAACAGACAAACAGGATGCCAAGCTTAAACCACCAGTGTTTTTGATGGAATGAAGTTCCTTGAGCACAGAGTGTGCAACGCCTCTGCTTCCCCAGTGCCTTCCGGATCTTGCCCGATGACAGGCGTTGCAACTGGGGTTTCGCGTGCTGGACGAGTTTCCCCATTGAACTTAGATCCTTTTGCTCCTTCAGGGCTCCCAGAACCAGGACCTCATATGGCTGCCTCCTCTGCGAACCCCACCACTACGGACCTGTTGTGTTCACGTTTTGGATTGCCTAAACAGTCAGACATTTTAGAGAAAACCTGGACTTCATCGGCTGCCTTATCCAAGGCAGGTTGGACTCAATCGACGCAAGGGACATGGATTCCGGATCCTACATGGGACACGGCTAAACATGGAGTTTTATACTCCCCTGCCAGGCCTGCCACATTCATGAGCTCCAACGGGGTACCTAATATTGATACTGTTACCGATATGGACAATGATGTACTGAAACTTAACTCGAGTGACTCTGTACATTCTTAGAGGGACATTATGGATGCTAAAGATCAGGGTATTGTACAGATACCCGAGGAGTACAGATGTTAGTGAGGCACCTCTTATTTCATTGACTGTTCCCCTGCTGCCCCCATATTCCTCCTTCCACTGCTACTTTTTACATCTCAGGGACCCACTGTTTCCCCTCTCTTGCCATTTGGACTCACAACCACACCCATTCCCTCCTTAGAGGACCCAGGGCTAAACACGTCTAAAACGTTGGTCCCTATCTTGGACAAAAGCCCCATGGAACAAGTCTCTGGTTGGACGCCCATTCTCTCCGACCTATTTAAAAATAAACTCGAACAAGCCCCCCGTAGAAATGCAGTCCGCCTCCAATATAGAAGTGGTCTTTCTGAGTTTCCTGATAGATACTATATAGCTCGGACCCTTCTTAAAGGCATGATGCACTTTCAAGCCTCATACATATATGCCCTGATACATATCTCGGGGAAGAGACTTTCGATGTTAGTTTTAAAACCTCTGCTGGGTTAGACCGTTTCTGGCATTTATATACCTCACAGAAAAATAATCCCATTTGTACCCCTTTTTCTGTTTTACCTTTGACTAAACCCACGATACGTACAGTTACAATTATGTTTAGGAACGAAGGAGTCAGTATTAGTGATATTTATCATTGGTTACAGAATCGCTGTAATGTCCTTTCCCCTCCTGAAGCTATCCTGGACGATGATGGTCTATGGACTGGTGGCTGGAGGTTTCGGGTGAAACTATTTCAAGTAAATTTGGATGTTGAACACCTGCCCAATAGTTTCTTTCTTGGTAAAGACAGGGGGGTTTGTTTCTACGGAGGCCAGCCTAGGGCCTGTTATAAATATGGTGCTACAACACATTTGAGTAGTACATGTGACTTACTAAAGTGTAGTCTTTGTGGGGGATATGGACACCCGAGCATTTCTTGCAGGAATGTGTTTCGATGTAATCTATGTAATGAAACAGGGCATGCATATCACCAATGTCCGTGGGCTAGTAAAAATCAGTCTGAGGTTTGGAATTCTGAAACCTTAGTTCAGAAAGCACAAGCTAAAGCACAAGAGCATGTTACTTCCCTGAACACTGCTTCCGACTCTTCCATACCCCCCCCAGAGCTACCTATTCCTGTTCCTCCTGCACCCTTAGGGCTGCAAGTTTCTACACCACGACTGGATCAGGTTACCCAATTGAAGGCCTCCAATGACCCCCCTACCAAGCCTATGCTTTCCCAGCCTTCCTCCGCTGCCATTGTTGATAAAGAGGGATTTCAAACAGGCCGACGGGTTACTAGGGCCGCTGCCCGGAAATCTCTTAAACTTCCTGATATTCCCCTATCCAATGCCTTTGATTGTCTGAAAGAGGACCGGGAGGATTCTGATGGGGATACTGTTATATCTGCTATTCCATCTGATATAGATACCCCTGCAAATAAACCTCCTGATGTTACCAGGAAAAAACTAACAAAAACGAAAAAGGGTGGTAAGAAACGGAAAAACATTGACTGACTGATGGGAGTAGCTAACCCTGACAAATATACTGATGGATATCCGTATAGCCTCTCTAAATGTCTGCAGCCTAAAGGGCTTTAAAAATAGAATGGGCTTTTTTCATTATGCTAACTCCCTCCAGTTGGACATTCTATTATTGCAAGAAACTCATATATCTACTTTACATGAAATACAACAATTGAAATGGGGATGGTATAAAGGGCCCTCTTTTTGGACATTTGGAGATGATGTGGCGGATGGTGTAGTTATTCTTTTTTTTTTGCCCCAGTTTTCCATCACCCTCATTATTGATATACATCCAGGTAGAGCGCTTGTTGTTGATTTCACAAAGCATGCATTATCTTTTCGGGTTATAGTTATTTATAGTCCACAAACCAAAGCAGCCTGTATAGTTTTGTTGGATTTAATCAAGCCATTTGTATGTACACGTAGACACATTTTATGGGGTGGAGATTTTAACTGTTCTGTTGATACCATAGACAGGATTAAATCAGGGAAAAAAGTTTATTGTGACTCCCTAGCTTTATCCACATTGGTGAAAGATGCAAGTTTGATAGATGCATATCGTTCTCTTTATTCTGATGAAGGATATACATATCATAGATCAATATGTCACACCTGAATAGATTACTTTTTTATTTCTTGCCACTGTACCCCATGTCATATTTCGGTACTTCCTAATGAGATTTCAGATCATTGTCTTCTTATTGGTCATTTTTTCATTGGTTCCCCTATTGTGTCTATATCGTATCACTCCCAGTGGAAACTTAATAATTCTTTATTTGCCCCGATATCTGTCCAGGCTCACATACACACTCTCATTCATGCACGAATATCGGTTATTGTTTGTTATGATTCTATGTGGGAATGGTGGAAAGACACGAAGAAAGATCTGGGCATTTTTTTTCAGGCTTTAGGGAAAAAGAATGTCAGGGACGATTGTCTTACATATTTAACATATCGAAGTCAGTTATATAAATTAATGTCTCTTCAATCCACATCCTCAGTTGATTATTCATCACAAATTTCCAGAATAAAGGCCTGCATGTTCTCTCAGCAATACAATAGTGCTTGAACACTAGATTACATCATGCAAACAGGCATGTCTATTTCCCCGTCTGCTGATCCTTTTTATGCTTTTAAAGACAGACTTCATTCTACTGTTAAGCATGGTTTAAAGGATGCTCACGGTACTGTAATGACCTCTATCCCTGATATGTTATCAGTCACACCTGATTATTTACAGACCCATTTCTGCACCGTTCCTAGCTCCCATCAGGATACATCCCACCTTTTGTCGGCCCCAGTTCCTCAACTTCATGCTCATTTAATTACTGACCTAATCAGAAGGATTTCTCAGGAAGAAGTTGCCAGTGCTATTTCCCATTTATGGAACACATACAAACAGAGATGAGAAAGAATAAGTGCCTCAGCTGGGACTTGAACCCAGGCCACCTGGTATGTGTGTGTGTGTGTACAAAATATAAGATAAGAAATATTTAAAGGAAATCTACTCTAAACTGAACTTCACTGTGTTCACTGACATAAATAGTTTTTTTTATATAACTTATTAGAATGCAATATTGTTTTGAATATTGTGGCCATGAGGATGGTTTGTATAGAGAGTGCATGTGTGTGTTTGTTGCTGTAGCTCAATATATTTTTTCCAAAACGATAGTAAAAAATGGCTTCTTATTGATACATATTTAGTCTAAGCAGTTCACTGAAGACCTGGCATATGGCTGAGACTGCTCATCAAATAGTCTCTGTAGAGGTTAAAACAAGCATTTGTCAATGTCCGCATGTTTTGCTCGCTGGCATTAGCAGTGGAAGCGCAGGAGTTAGACAGATGCAGTATAGGAATTGCACTGAAGTATTGAACTGTCTCCAAATCCACTCTCACTCTGCAGAGATGGACAAGTTTTGGGGTGTGCCTTTGGGTCATCACCCATGATGGCCATGACATTTCACCTCACCCTCAAGTGTCGAGGTGTGTCTTGGGGTGTTTGGGCTTTACATTCACCTCATTCCATAAGGAGATATGCTGAAATGGATGCAGTGTATGAGAAAGGGGTGAACTCTGGGGGCAAAGGGTCCAAGGCACACCTTGATGCCTATCACTGGATGCAAGGTGGGGGTTGGGGTGGAAAGGCATGAGCATTACTGTCGATAATCCCAAGTCACACTCCCAATGCCTGTCAGTCCCTACAGGGTAGGGCATTATGGTCAAAAACCCTAACGCCCTGGGCCTTTCTTGGTATTTTTATTCCAAGTTTTCTATATGGCCTTTTTGTGACACCACAGCATGAACAGTGACACTATCAGTTCATTAGGTGAAAGGTAATTTTGCACAGCGACAGCACCATTTGGTGCCACAGGTGTGAAAACACATTTGGAGCAGGATGTGAAAAGTGACAGGTGTACTGTTCATGAAGAGGTGTAAAAAATGGCATTGATGAAAATCTGGAGTGAAAATATACAAGAATTGGTGAAGTCATGAGTGTGCATAGAAACTGCACAATGTACACTCGTAATGTAATTAGTTTGGGGATTTTTTACAGCAGATTTTCAATGCAGGCATTTTGGGACCTCCGCTCATGAACAGTGTCACTTTGATTTTCATAATTTGTCCCAAACACTAATTTCGCACAGCGATCATGCTATTCTGCTCCGGAAGTGTGAAAACACATTTTGACCAGGGTGTGAAAAATGACAGCTGTACTGCTCATAAGGAGGTGTGGAAAAATGCCAGTGTTGAAAATATGAACAGAAAATATCACAAATTCGTGAACTTACGAGAGTGCATGGAAACTGCGCAATGCACGCTCATAACACAGTCATTTTATGGGCTTTTGTCACCAAATTTTCAACATAGCCATTTTAAGACCTCTGCTCATGAACAGTGTCACTGTGATTTTTTTAATCTGTCCTGAACATTGATTTTGCACACCGACTGTGCCATTGTGCGCTACATGCACAAAAACACATTTTGGGTGAGATGTGAAAAATGGCAGCCATACTGCTCATAAGACGGTGTGGTAAAATGGCAATGTTGAAAATCTGGAGTGAAAATATTAAACATTCACAAAGTTACTAGCGTGCGTAGGAACTGTGCAATGTGCACTAGTAAAACAGTCATTTTTGGGAATTTTTTCACCAAATAGTCAACTTAGGGTTTTGGGGGGCCCAACTCATGAACTGTGACACTGTCGTTTCATTACTCAGTCCCAAAAGGTGGTTCCGCGCAGTGACCAGAAAATCACCTTTTGGGACCAAATGACAAAATGACAGTGACTGAGTTCATGAGGTGGGGCCCCAAGAACTCCATGTTGAAAATTTGGTGAAAAAATTTCCAAAAATGGCCAAGATATGCACCAAAGTTGAAAAAAAACCATTTATGCCATTATAAAGCTTACCGGCATTTCTTCAGTTTGCAGTCAGCTTTGAAGAGTGCAGACGTGTTCCCAGTCCACCGGAGATTGTCTCACTGGGCTCATGAGGTAAGTATGAGGTCAGGGGGGTGTGGGGAGGTGGGTGCTTAGAGGGTGGGCGGGTTGGGAGGGCAAGACAGTCAATGAGGGACCATTTTTTTTTTTTACAGGTGTTTTTTTTCTTTTTCAGCAAGACGATGTGGGACTTTTGCCAAGCTGGGGTAGGCTCCCAGCATGGCAGCTGGAAGTTTTTTGGGGGGGCAGTGGAGCCGACGGAGGATTGGGCACCCCATCAGCCATACAGACTTTTGCCACACTGGGGTGGTCTCCTAGCGTGGCACCTAGAAGTCTGTTTTGGGGGGTAGAATGGAGCTGATGGGGATTTGGCACTCCCATCAGCCATACAGACTTTTTCCATGCTGGGGAGGGCTCCCAGTGTGGCACCTGGAAGTCTGTTTGGGGGGGTCAGTGGAGCCAATAGGGGATTGGGCACCCCCGTCGGCCACAATGTATGGGGGAATGCATGAGAACGCTGGGTGGGCTCCCAGCTTGGTACTTGGGTGTTTGTTGGGGGGAGTAGAAAAAAATGGAGCTCTCTACAACAGTTTTTCACATGCAGTGCTGAGTGGAGGCATTTTGCATACTACCGACGGCAGCATGTAAATTGCCTAACCAACGGAAGTATGCAAATTGCCTACACATTACCACCACTGATTGCAGTGGTCTTTGGCTTTCAACTGTATGCCACTGCATCTGAACTGCTGTCATAGACAGCTAAGCCATTTATTGGTGCAGTGAGGCCATGCCTGCATGAAGGAGCAGGACATTGAAAGCATGGTGGCACACCTATGGAAATTCATATGGTGGCACTATGTTTCTTGCACATGCATGCAAGCAAACATACAAACAGTGTAAATCAATGATTTGCTGGGGAAAGGGTGACATTTATGAGGAATGACTGTTTCTTGAAAGACAATGCATTCCCAAGTTAAACTAGTATCAAGAAGCTGTTTAAATGTTTAGTATTTAAATGTGCAAATCTGTAGTTTCATAAGCGACAAATATTTAACAAATATTTAAAAAGCTGTTTCAGTTTCCCAATGGCATCTGATAAGCAGCTTAGAGTTATGTCTCCGACATTCTTAACAGAAAGAAGGGACTATTTTATTTCAGTTGGCATGGAGGGATATATTGAAATATCTAAAACATGTTTTCCACGAAACTCCATTTCAAGCTACAGATAGCAAAATGGCTGTAGGCTCCACCACAACTGTAAAAGAGGAACAAACATACCAAATTTGGTAAAGGAATACTAGTGTAGGGACTCACAATAGGGAATTGCTCCTTAAATAAATAGAGAAAATGGCCCAAGTAGTTGCAATAACAACCCAATCTTCAGATTAACTTGAAATCAAACAATATTAAGAATAACAGGAAAATGTTATCAACAAAATAAATTAAGAGATGCATTAATGGAGTTAACATTATTACAGCTGCATGGCCAAAGACATGGAGATGCATTGCTATTACATACTAGAAGAAGGACCTATGGAATCATGTGACAGGATACCTAGACTATGTCCCTGCACAATGGAGCTGAAGCACATGCAGTCCTTTCATTCACCACAGTGCTGTTCTCCCCCTCCCCCCCACTGTGGCACTATTCTCTTGCTCTGCACTCAATTCTGGAACACAAGACTCCCATAAATGGTGGAAGCTGGCAGTTAAAACTCACTATGGTACAGGTTTGCTAGTTTTATTACAACCTTATGTAGACCTAGCAGTGTGTTGCTAAGCCACACTGAACAGCTGACTTCCACAAACAGCGGAAAGCTGGCTTTCTTTCCGCAGCACTCTGTGCCCCCTCCAGTAAACTGAGCTGCTCAGCGCACTCTGTCCTGCATTCTAATATCCTTCTCTCATGTTCAGCATTCAGGTCTCCATGCTTCAGTTTGATTCAGAATTACAGGCGTGTGTGTCCTTAAAACATGATTCTTGCCTCAACCCCACTCACATTCCTTTCTTTTCTTAAGAAAAGATATTGCTACTGATTCTACTGACTCCTAAAAAGTAAAAAAAAAAACTCTGCAGCCTGCGATTAGTAGGTTGGTTTACACACACACACAAACACACACACACACACACACACACACACACACACTTCAGTACCAGGCAGCTCAATTCTGATAGCAAGCTCCAGTTTTGCAGTGGCACATACTGTAGGTAAAACGCTCCTCCCTGATGTAACTCGAGCTGTGGTAGCCTGCTGCTTTCTCCTGGATTATGTCTCCTGATAGAAAACAGAGTCTTTTCATGTCAGTAAGTCACACAAATAGCTGATCTATCAGACTGCCACGCAGTTGCTGACAGATTACATTTATGAGTATTTACATAAGATGCTATTTTTCAACTTTGCCACCCCCACACACACACACACACCAGACATGTCAGCTCTGCTGAAATATCTCTCTCTCTCTTCACTGAGGCAATGCTTATGATGTACCACCCCCAACCCCATGCCTTAGGAGTCACAGGCTTTAAAGGGACACTGTATGCTTTTGTGCCTCATATTCAGAAAGTAGACTGACTGGAGGTAAAACATATGTATCAGCAGGATTTCTGACAAGAAGGAATCAAGCCAATCTATAGCAGACTACAGAACATACAGTGCCAGTAAACACTGATCTGTTTACTGATACAGTATGTTCTGTAGTGTATTGTAGACTGCTACAGAAAGGCTTGGCTCCCTCTTATCAAAAACCCTGTGTATACATATGTTTTACTTCATGTCATGGATGCAAAACCAACAAGTATTTGTCAATGCTGAATGTTTCCTTGCTGGTATTAGCATTGGAAATGCAGGAGTTAGACAGATGCAGAGAAGGAATGGCTGTGAAGTAGTGAACTTCACGCCAACCCCACCTCCACCCTGCAGAGATGGACAGGCATTGGGGTATGCGTTTGGGTTGTCACCCATAATGTTCATGCCATTTCACCTCACCCTATTCTGTAGACACAGACAAGTGTTGAGGTGTGCCTTGGAGTGTTCGGCTTTACAGTCACCCAACCCATAAGGACATATGCTGAAATGGGCAACGTGAGGAGAATGGGGTGAACTCTGGGGCCAAAGAGCCCAAGGCACACCATGCTTGTCACTGGCTGCAGGGTGGGGTGGAATGGCATGAGCATTACAGTTGGCAATCCAAAGGCACACCCCTAATGCCTGTCAGCCTGTGCAGGGTGGGACGTTATGGTTAGAAACCCTAACACCCCTGGCATTTGTTGGTATTTACACTACAAATTTTCAACATGGCCTTTTTGTAACCCCCACCTCATGAAAGCATTTGGGACCTCTTCTCATGAACAGTGGCACTGTGATTTTGTCAATGTGTCCCGAACTTTGAGTTCCCACAGTGACAGTGCCATTGTGCGACAGATGTACGAAAACACAGATGGGGCAGGATGTGAAGAATGACAGCTGTACCATTCATAGGGAGGTATGAAGACATGGCAATGTTGAAAATCTGTAGTGAAAATATTAAAAATGCTCAAACTTCTGAGCATACATGGAAACTGTGCAGCACATGCACGTAACACAGTCATTTAGTGGAATTATTTCACCAACTGTTCAACATGGGCATTTTGTGACCTCTGCTCATGAACACTGTCAGTATGATTTTCTTAATCTGTCCTGAACATTGATTTCCTACAGCAACTGCACTATTCTGCGTCAGATGTGTAAATGCATATTTCGGGCAGGATGTGAAAAATAACAGTTGTACTGTTCATAAGGAGGTCTGAAAAAATGCCAATGTTGAAAATCTGGAGTGAAAATACTACAAATTTGCGAAGTTACGAGGGTGTGTGGAAACTGCACAATGCCTGCTTGTAACACAGTAATTTTATGGACGCTTGTCACCAAATTTTCAACATAGGCATTTAGGGACCTCTGCTCATGAACAGAGTCACTGTGATTTTACATATGAACATACATACAAACATATGAATCTGCCAGCAGAACAGACCAATCTATCTATCTAAGTCTGCCTGAGTGTGCAGCTAGCACCCTAGATTGCAGCTGCCCCAGTCTTCTCCCCTCAGTTCCTCCCCCACTTGTCCCAGCCCCAGCCCCCCTAACTCTTCCTCTTGCTTTATCCCACTCCTTCTTAAAGTTAAGTGTTCTACATGTTACCACCCCCTCTGGCAGTGCATTCCAACTAGACACCAGTCTCTCAGTAAAGTAGTGCCTCCTCATTTCCCTCTTGAAACGTCCTCCTTCCAACTGTAGTCTGTGCCCCCTCTTCTCTCTTCCACTCCTCAGTTTAAATACTCCCTCAGTTCTAGATTTATTTACCCCTCAGGTATTTAAACAATTCAATCCTATCCCCACATTCCTCATTTCCTCCAGTGTATACATGTTCAGCTCCTTCAGCCTAACTTCATATGCCTTTTCTTCCATCCCCTTTAACATTTTTGTTGCCCTCCTTTGCACCTCTTCCAGTAATGTTATCTCTATCCTTAGGGATGGTCTCTAGTATTGCAGATAGTACTCCAGGTGGAGTCTGACCAATGATCTGTAGAGCGGTAGGATCACATCCCTGTTCCTGGATGAGAACCCTGTTGCAATGCACCCCAGCATCCTGTTTGCCTTTGCTAGTGCTCTCCTGCGCTGGGATGAGCTGTTCATGCTCCCACTTACCAATATCCCTGGGTCCTTCTCCTCCTCCGTGATCCCCAACCTCACCCCCCCAACCAATAGTACCTTTTCTGGTTCTTAGCCCTAAAGTGCATCACCTTACACTTCTTTGCGTTGAATCCTTGTTGCCAATCCACCGACCATGTCTCTAATTTGCTTAGGTCCCCCTGCAGTTTTTCCCATCCGTCCTCTTCATCCACCACCACCCCCAATTTGGTATCATCTGCATACAGACTGACCCAGCTCCCTACTCCATGTGCTATATCGGAGATAAAGAGCCCAGATAGCACCAGGCCCAGCACTGACCCCTACGGCACCCTGCTTGTCACTGCTCTGGATGCCGAGAGCTCCCCCACCACCACCACCCTCTGCAACCTCCCCCATAACCAGTTCTCTATCCATTTAGTCAGATTTTTTCCCACCCCCCACTGCCATCAGCTTCCCCCCAGTCTCCCATGAGACACTGTATCAAAGGCCTTACTGAAGTCCAAGTACAGGAAATGTACTGCATGACCCCGGTCCAACTCCCTTGTCACCCAGTCATAATACTCTATTAGATTGGTTTGACAAGACCTCTCTGAGATGAACCCATGTTGCCAGCCATCTTGGAGGCCATTACTCTTTAGGAATGCCACCAGTGTCTCCTTCAGTATCGCCTCCATAAGCTTACCCACTATGGATGTGAAACTGACTGGCCGATAATTTCCTGGCTCTTCCTTAGGCCCACTCTTGTGTATGGGCACCACATGGGCCACCCTTCAGTCCTGGAGCACACACCCCATTTCCAGGGAGGTGTTGAACAGATCTGCCAGTGGCTCAGCCAACAGCTCTGCCATCTCCATCAGCACCCTGGGGTGGATGCCATCGGGACTTGGTGCCTTGTCTACCCTTACTGTACTCAGCCCCTCTAGCACCCTACTCCCTGTGATCACTTTGTCCGTCACCTCCTCCTCCTGTCCCCATCCCCCCAGCCCATGCTGGTAGTGGACCATCCCTCTCCTTAGTGAAAACGGAGCAAAAGTACTCATTTAGAATTGCCGCTTTCTCCTCCCCCTTTTCCACCCAATCCCCTCTCCACTTTATCCTCACAATATGTTCCTTGCACTTCCTCTTTTCCCTGACATACCTAAAACAGTCCTTTTCCACTCCCTTTATGCCCTGTGCTAACCTTAATTCCCAGGAGGCCTTAGCTTTTTTCACCCTCCTGGCCACCTCCCTTGACCAACTCCCATAAATCTCCTTATACTCTCCCTTTTATGTTCTCCTGTACTGCTGGTATGCAGCCCTCTTTGCCCTCAACCCTTACAGCACTTTCTTGTTCAGCCAGCATGGTTTCTTGGCTCTGCTCTTCTTTCTCCTGGCCCTGGTGCAGGCTGCTGTGTCCTGTTATCCCAGTCTTTATGACTCCCCACTTTTGTTCTGCATCCACCCCTGGCCTTATATCCTGGAGTCTCCATTGCAGTATTGCTCCCATCCTCCCAAAGTTCACCTTACTAAAGTCCACCACCTTAGTGCCCGTGCCTCCTGTCTCCCTGACCAGCATGAGAATGAGCCACACAGTTTGGTGGTTGCTACCCACTAGTGGGTCCTCCACCCTTACCTCCCTCACTGCCTCTCCATTTGCCAGTACTAGGTCCAGAGTGCTACCAAGCCATGAAGGCCCACTTACCAATTGAGTCAGAAGGCCGTCCTGGAATACATCAAGGAGCACCTTCTCCCGGGTACTGCTAGTGGCCGGGGTGCTCCAGTCAACCCCTGGTAGGTTAAAATCCCTCACTATCACCACATTCCCCCTTCTACACACCCTCATCTGCTCTGTGAACTCCCCATCCAGTTCCCTGGATTGGGCTGGTGGTGTGCACACCACTCCCAGTCTCAGCTTTCTGCCCTTGGAGTCCAGGAGCTGCACCCAATGCACCTCTGTCCTCTCCTCTTCTCTTCTCCCTCATCCCTTATGCATTTGATCCCTTCCCTCACATAGAGTGTAACCCCCCCTACCAACCCTCCAGTCCCTACTGTATATCCTGTATCCCAGGATTGCCAAATCGCAATCATGGTACTCTGTGGCCCAAGTCTCTGTCACTGCAGCAATGTCCACCTTCTCCTATAAAGGGCTTGAAGCTCTGCAATTTTGTTCCCCAGACTTCTTGCATTGAGGGAGACCACCTTCCACCTGTACCCCTCCTTCTCCTCACTCTTCTCCTGGGCCTGTGTCCCTCCTCCAGGTAGTCTGCACCCTTTTCTTCTCCTTATTCTTACCGGGTGGTGGCGCCTTCTGTATTACACTCAGACCACTTTACCTGCCCCCTCCCTGGGTTACTATGCCTCCGCCTTTAGCTATATCTAGGGGGGTGAGCTCATTAGACTCTCCTGTCTGGACTTTTCTTCCAACCTCAGTCTTTTGGCCATCACCCCCACTAGTTTAAATCCACCTTAGTAGAGATATACCCCTCTAATCCCATCTTTAATACTCCCCTTCCCTCCCTGCTCAAGTGTAGCCTGTTCCATGCATACAAGTCAGTATTCCCCCAGACCCTACCCCAGTTAGTCACTAACCCATAATTTTGGGTGTGGCACCAATTCCTCAGCCACTCATTGAACTCCTCAATCCTACCCATCCTCCTCGTGCTTGCACATGGTACCTGGAGTACCTCTGAGAATACCACCGACTCTCACCTCCTCACACAGTCTCCCCCGCCAAGTCATTTCTACCCACATGCAACACTATATGAGGTTTCTTCCTTCCCCTTGCTGTACACTTGAGCAGTGCCTGCTCTGCCCCTCATGCAGTCAACTCAGGGATAGCTTCAACCCAAATACGGTTGTGTCTTTCTCCCCTTCCACCTCATCTCACCCCTTTCAGTATAGAATCCCCCAGGATGAGTACCTGCCTGTCCCTTACCCCCTTTTCCTTCTAATGCCCCTTCTACCACCCCAGTATTTGTTCTTCCCAGCCCCTTACTCCCGCCAGCTGCACCCTCTGTGACTTCTGCATCTGCACCCCCTAGTTCTGCCTCACCCCTTTTCACTGCCTTATTCCCCCATCCCCCTTGAACCCCTTCCCAGCCAGACTACTTCCTACTGCACTTCACATGTCGACCTCCGCTCCTCCCCTGCTGATTTCCAACCCCTCTCCAATCCCCGTAGTTGTCGATTTAGAGTCCCCATTCTTTTCGACCCCGATAATGATGCCACTCCCATCCTTCACCCTTCCTGTAGCCTTCTCTCCTCCAGTCACCCCTTCCTTCTTTACTAGCCCCTTCTACCCTTTCATCCTTGCTACCTCTTCCCCAGCTGTTGCCATGCCTCTCTTGCCCCACTTGTCCTCCCTCCCAGTATGTTCCTGCTCCCCCTCTCTCTCCCATAGCACAGGCTAAAATCTGTTCCTAATTGATACCCCTCCTACATCTCTTCTCCCTATCAGTTCCCCCCTCCTACTCATTCCCCTCCATGCCCTCCTGGTCCCACCCCTGGTCCCTCGCTACCTTCAGCCATCTGCTCTCTCTCCGGTACTCTACCATCTCTTCCTCCCCATCAGGAGGCTCCCTCCTCGAACCCCTCCTTCTCATCTCTTTTCTGCTAGTCCCTCTGATACTGGGGTCAGTTTCAGTCCCTAGTTGTTCTTCCCCATCCCCCCTTGCCATCCCCTATCCCCCCAGCCAGGAAGCCTACCATTCTCATCTGCCCTGCCACTTAGACTCCTCCCTAGCCTCCACAGTTCCTCCCTCAAACTAGCCAGTTGTACACAGACCATGCACCCCCCATCCTCCAAGCCCAGTCCAGGATCATAGTGGACCCACACCCTGTACACCCCACCACCTGTCCAAAGATGCCCGCCGTATTGACATGTGGCACCTGCCTCTCTTGTCCCCCATCTTATGTTATGGGCTCTTACTCCCAGTTATATACATTACTGCAACTGTTGGGCCCCTATTTACTCAAATTCCTGTTCCCCCCACACTAGTCCCCCATCTGCCCCCTTGCCCAGTGGGTTAATTCAGTCTCAAATCTCATCCATTAGATACTGTATTACTGTCAAATCCTACAGCCTCCTTGTACCCATTTTGTACCCCTCACTACCATGCTTTTTGTTCTCAGCCCTCACATACTTTCACTTAGCCCAGTTAGAAATCCTATTGCACTCCAAGAATTACTCAACTCAGTTAGAGAAATAAACAGAACAAATAAATATGTATTATTACTGCAATCCTAACAGTATTTATTTTATTTATTTATTTAGTTTTTGTTGACCGGGTAAGTGCACTAGACAAATCCTGCCTATTTTCAGGCACGACCCGGGGGAGGGGGATACAGATGAATGCCAACTGACCTTGAACCAGATTAAGCTGTTGGTGGTATTTTCAGTGAATGAGAGAACTTTTGACCAGGACACCGGGGAAATTCCCCTACTCTGTAGGGAAGGGTTTCCTTTGCCGCCATGATGGAGGATTCAGTTGGGACTAGGACTGACTGCAATGCAGACCTCCTCATTACCTTTCCACCAACGATGCCCGACGAAATAATCTCACAGGTTACGGTTTTGAAAATGGATGATTGTCAACGAGAAACGCAGCCAACGTTACCGGCCTTACCGGAACTTTTGGACTCCACTCCTGGACCTTCACGATGTATAACAGACAAACAGGATGCCAAGCTTAAACCACCAGTGTTTTTGATGGAATGAAGTTCCTTGAGCACAGAGTGTGCAACGCCACTGCTTCCCCCAGTGCCTTCCGGATCTTGCCCGATGACAGACGTTGCAACTGGGGTTTCGCATGCTGGACGAGTTTCCCCATTGAACTTAGATCCTTTTGCTCCTTCAGGGCTCCCAGAACCAGGACCTCATATGGCTGCCTCCTCTGCGAACCCCACCACTACGGACCTGTTGTGTTCATGTTTTGGATTGCCTAAACAGCCAGACATTTTAGAGAAAACCTAAACTACGTCGGCTGCCTTATCCAAGGCAGGTTGGACTCAATCGACGCAAGGGAAATGGATTCCGGATCCTACATGGGACACGGCTAAACATGGAGTTTTATACTCCCCTGCCAGGCCTGCCACATTCATGAGCTCCAACGAGGTACCTAATATTGATACTGTTACCGATATGGACAATGATGTACTGAAACTTAACTCGAGTGACTCTGTACATTCTTAGAGGGACATTATGGATGCTAAAGATCAGGGTATTGTACAGATACCCCGAGGGAGTACAGATGTTAGTGAGGCACCTCTTATTTCATTGACTGTATCCCCTCCTGCCCCCCCATATTCCTCCTTCCACTGCTACTTTTACATCTCAGGGACCCACTGTTTCCCCACTCTCTTGCCATTTTGGCTCACAACCACACCCCATTCCCTCCTTAGAGGACCCAGGGCTAGGCACGTCTAAACTGTTGGTCCCTATCTTGGACAAAAGCCCCATGGAACAAGTCTCTGGTTGGATGCCCATTCTCTCCGACCTATTTAAAAATAAACTCGAACAAGCCCCCCGTAGAAATGCAGTCCGCCTCCAATATAGAAGTGGTCTTTCTGAGTTTCCTGATAGATACTATATAGCTCAGACCCTTCTTAAAGGCATGATGCACTTTCAAGCCTCAGACATATATGCCCTGATACATATCTCGGGGAAAAGACTTTCGATGTTAGTTTTAAAACCTCTGCTGGGTTAGACCGTTTCTGGCATTTATATACCTCACAGAAAAATAATCCCATTTGGACCCCTTTTTCTGTTTTACCTTTGACTAAACCCACGATACGTACAGTTACAATTATGTTTAGGAACGAAGGAGTCAGTATTAGTGATATTTATCATTGGTTACAGAATCGCTGTAATGTCCTTTCTCCTCCTGAAGCTATCCTGGACGATGATGGTCTATGGACTGGTGGCTGGAGGTTTCGGGTGAAACTATTTCAAGTAAATTCGGATGTTGAACACCTGCCCAATAGTTTCTTTCTCAGTAAAGACAGGGAGGTTTGTTTCTATGGAGGCCAGCCTAGGGCCTGTTATAAATGTGGTGCTACAACACATTTGAGTAGTACATGTGACTTACTAAAGTGTAGTCTTTGTGGGGGATATGGACACCCGAGCGTTTCTTGCAGGAATGTGTTTCGATGTAATCTATGTAATGAAACAGGGCATGCATATCACCAATGTCCGTGGGCTAGTAAAAATCAGTCTGAGGGTTGGAATTCTGAAACCTTAGTTCAGAAAGCACAAGCTAAAGCACAAGAGCTTGTTACTTCCATGAACACTGCTTCCGACTCTTCCATACCCCCCTCCCTCCCCCCAGAGCTACCTATTCCTGTTCCTCCTGCACCCTTAGGGCTGCAAGTTTCTACACCACGACTGGATCAGGTTACCCAATTGAAGGCCTCCAATGACCCCCCTACCGAGCCTATGCTTTCCCAGCCTTCCTCCGCTGCCATTGTTGATTAAGAGGGATTTCAAACAGGCCGACGGGTCACTAGGGCCACTGCCCGGAAATCTCTTAAACTTCCTGATATTCCCCTATCCAACGCCTTTGATTGTCTGAAAGGGGACCGGGAAGATTCTGATGGGGATACTGTTATATCTGCTATTCCATCTGATATAGATACCCCTGCAAATAAGCCTCCTGATGTTACCAGGAAAAAGCTAACAAAAACGAAAAAGGGTGGTAAGAAATGGAAAAACATTGACTGACTGATGGGAGTGGCTAACCCTGACAAATATACTGATGGATATCCGTATAGCCTCTCTAAACGTCTGTAGCCTAAAGGGCTTTAAAAATAGAATGGGCTTTTTTCATTATGCTAACTCCCTCCATCTGGACATTCTATTATTGCAAGAAACTCATATCTCTACTTTACATGACATACAACAATTGAAACGGGGATGGTATAAAGGGCCCTCTTTTTGGACGTTTGGAGATGATGTGGCGGATGGTGTAGCTGTTCTTTTTTTTTCGCGCCAGTTTTCCATCACCCGCATTATTGATATACATCCAGGTAGAGCGCTTGTTGTTGATTTCACAAAGCATGCATTATCTTTTCGGGTTATAGTTATTTATAGTCCACAAACCAAAGCAGCCTGTATAGTTTTGTTGGATTTAATCAAGCCATTTTTATGTACACGTAGACACATTTTATGGGGTGGAGATTTTAACTGTTCTATTGATACCATAGATAGGATTAAATCAGGGAAAAAAGTTTATTGTGACTCCCTAGCTTTATCCACATTGGTGAAAGATGCAAGTTTGATAGATGCATATCGTTCTCTTTATTCTGATGAAGGATATACATATCATAGATCAATATATCACACCAGAATAGATTACTTTTTTATTTCTTGCCACTGTACCCCATGTCATATTTCGGTACTTCCTAATGAGATTTCAGATCATTGTCTTCTTATTGGTCATTTTTTCATTGGTTCCCCTATTGTGTCTATCGTATCACTCCCAGTGGAAACTTAATAATTCTTTATTTGCCCTGATATCTGTCCAGGCTCACATACACACTCTCATTCGTGCACGAATATTGGTTATAGTTTGTTACGATTCTATGTGGGAATGGTGGAAAGACACGAAGAAAGATCTGGGCATTTTTTTTTCAGGCTTTAGGGAAAAAGAATGTCAGGGACGATCGCCTTACATATTTAACATATCGCAGTCAGTTATATAAATTAATGTCTCTTCAATCCACATCCTTGGTTGATTATTCATCACAAATATCCAGAGTAAAGGCCTGCATGTTCTCTCAGCAGTACAATAGTGCTCAAACACTAGATTACATCATGCAAACAGGCATGTCTATTTCCCTGTCTGCTGATCCTTTTTATGCTTTTAAAGACAGACTTCATTCTACTGTTAAGCATCGTTTAAAGGATGCTCACGGTACTGTAATGACCTCTATCCCTGATATGTTATCAGTCACATCTGATTATTTACGGACCCATTTCTGCACCGTTCCTAGCTCCCATCAGGATATATGCCACCTTTTGTCGGCCCCAGTTCCTCAGCTTCATGCTCATTTAATTCCTGACCTAATCAGAAGGATTTCTCAGGAAGAAGTTGCCAGTGCTATTTCCCGTTTACAGTTGAAAGTTTCTCCGGGGCCAGACGGTCTAACACTTGAATTTTATAAAACATTCCAAGTTAATTTGTTAGAAATTTTGACTCAGGTCTTTAATTATGTTCTGGATAATATGGATGATGCATCTGGGTTTGGCGTATCCATCCTGAAATTTTTATATAAAAAAGGAGATATAGTCTCTCTTACAAATTGGAGGCCACTACATCTCCTAAATACAGATTTTTTTTTTTTTTTTTTTAATTTTCTTTTTTTTCATTCACGCCCTTCGTCCGCCCTCTGCTCTGGTCACGGACTCTAGGATCCCTGGCCATCAGATATCGCCGACTCCCCACGGTCATCCCTGGCTTGCCCCCCAGAGAGCAGGGCCGCGGCTCCGACCCCAGCTTATCGGGCCGCGGAACTAGTAACTAGTCGGGGGAACGGCTCCGGTGGCCAATCAGGGCATTCCTGGAGCAGAGCATCATATAGACGCTGGGCATGGGCTTTTCTCCCTTTTTCTCCCCTGAGGAGGTGGGGACGTGCAATGACACCAGCGTCCGCCCGCCTCCCCCCCCATGTTGGCGTCGGCTGCATGGAATCCCGGTCTCCACCAGGGGTCCCCAGCGCACCGAGTGCTACTGCACCCTCCCGGAGTAGGAGAGCTGCCCATCGGATGCTCGATCCTACTCCCTGGTTAGCCCTCCGCCAACTGATCTGTTCTCGAACCCGGGTCGCCGGAGTCGCAAGCTAAATACAGATTTTAAGATTTTGTCTAAAATTCTTTGTTCCCGTTTAAGAATAGTTGCCCCAGATTTGATAGATGTGGCTCAAACCTGTGCTATACCTGGTAGAACCATTCATACGAATCTTTTTTTATTACGTGAAATTTTTGAAGCAAAAATGCATGATAAGTTATCTGGTTATCTTTTTGCCCTGGATCAATCAAAAGCATTTGATTCTGTACATCATGACTTCTTATTACGCGTATTGACACTGTATAATATTCCTGACCGGTTTATATCTTGGATTTCTCACCTGCTCTCCTTAGACTATTTTTTCCTATGATAAATGGATTTCAAGGCACAACCCTATTACAAAGCGTAGGACTCCGTCAGGGCTGCCCTTTTAGCCCATTATTATATGTTTTTGCTCTAGATCCCATAATTAGACAGATACAGTGAAATTCAGATATTGTGGGCATTACACCTCACCCCAGTTTACTACCTGTTAAAATCTCTGCTTATGCAGATGATGTGGTCTTATTTTGTCTAAATCATTCTTCGGGTCATAAAGTTATTCAAACTTTTCAATATTTTACATTATCATGTGGGGGTAGACTTAATCTCGAGAAAAGTGTATGTATCCCATTACATCGTATTACTACTGATACAACAGCAATACATGGTATCAGGGTCTGTACTACACCCCAGAAAATCCTGGGAATATGGTTTAATACACCGAATGATGCTAACTATAACTAGGAGAAATGCTTGGCCCTAGGTGACAATAAAGTACGTCTCTGGAAGACATGGAGGCTGAGTAAAAAAAAACGGGTTATTGTAATAAAAAAAATTTTATCCCCAATATTTTTATTGCTGAATCTCATCTATGGTCCACCTAAACACCTAGAAACAAGGTTGTTTAGCCTTTTTTTTCAAATGTTATGGGGAAGTCGCCTAAACCCTGTTAAGAGACAAATTACATATTTGCCCCCGAATCAGGGTGGTTTAGGAATGATAACCCCTCTGTCTTTTTTTCTTTCCCTTTTTCTAAATCACATTTTTCAAAGCCATAGATATGTGCTAACTGTTTGTGACTCCTGGGTAGCTAAAGCTGTGGATTCTCTAATGTTGGCTTGGATTGATCTACCACCCATAGCTTCTCGCATACCAACCATACCATCTTATATTATTGATGGTATCCGTACCCTCTGGTCCTGGAAAATTAGTAAATCATCTAAATTAGGCCTAACTAGGAAACAGCTATACATTAGTTTCCTAAACGTAGATAAGCCAATATTACGACTTCCACTATGCTCCCCATCCCACATGACATTTGCACTAAATATTCTCAAAGATAAAAGGATCCGAGCTCATATGTGGGATGTTTCTTGGTTATGCTGTCATGGTAAGCTACAAGTTCATGGTATCTTAAAGCATAAATCGGCACAAGATAGGTATTGTCCTAAACCACTTTGTATTGACATTGAAGAAACTATGGAACATTTTTTCTTTTCTTTCACAGATGCCCTCTTGTTTTGGAAGACCCTAGTGAACAAGTGGAAATGGCCATTTCTGAGTCGGATAACATATTCGGTCCTTATTTTAGGAGTTTTTTCTGGTTTTTGGAATGCATTCCACCCCAGCAACTTGAGGGTATTGTTTGCTGCATGCAAATATTATCTGTGGCAAGCTATATGGAAATATGTTATACAATAGGTACCAACTTGTCCACTAGCTATTATAAAATGTATAGAATCCACAGTTTTGAACCAACAAGAATTGGAATTGAAACATCTCTCTCCTACGTAATTTGCATCCTATTGGGCTGGTATTACCTTTCTGACTTGATTATGGGAGATAGTTTTTGGTTATAAATGATGCTTGTTTTTTTCCCTCACCTGTATTATTGCGATTTCACAATCTTTCAATGTTTCTGTATATGCTTTTCTATTTGTTTATTTATTTATTTTTTTTCCGTATTTCCTGCACCTGATATTATGTGTTTTTTCAATAAAAAATTCCCCTACTTGCTGGTAGGGGGGAGTTGCTGTCTGTTACAGATGGTCAGTATCTCCTTGGATGTCGATGGAGGAGGACGTGAGGGAGGTAGGGGAGCTGGTCTCCTCCCCAGCTCCGGCATTGCCAGAGACCCAAACTAGTTCTGGGATTTCTTATTCACCCATGATGTCTGCATCGGAGAGCTCGTCCTGTCTTCCGCAGGACTCTGTTTTATTTTCCGCTCTGTTGTGCCATCAGGAACAACGGAGTGCTCAGATTTCTGTTGCAGAGCTGGGCGGTATGGCGACTTCTAGTCAGCGTGTTTTGAATGTGGCGCCTGCATGTACTGAATACAAAGGTGATGTTTGTGTGCAAGGAGAAGTTCAGATTCCTGGATGTAAGCCTCAGGATGCCACCCCGTTAGTGAAGGCATCCACTGGAGAAGTTGTGCAGCCGACGGAGGAACTGTTCTTTCGAGCCCAACGAGAAGGTATGGGTAAAGTTGGTAAATTGTTGGGGATGGTTCAAAAACTGTGTAAAACACTGGGGGAAAAGTAAGGACTAACTAAAGTGAGATAGGGATATGGAGCCGGTATTGAGGGCCACAGGCTGGATTCCTACTGATAATGGCTGGTCTCCTGACCCAGCGGATGAGACGGTACAAAGTTATAATGACTTGGTAATCACTGACATGGGCAAAGTTATACAAAAACATTCAAATAAGACTGTTGGTCTTGATGGTGGGCAATGGGAGAAGGATTTTGAAGTCCCTTCTTTTTCTCACACTGAGGGACTAGGGATTTTAGTGGGGAAGTCATTGCCTCAGGACTGTTCAGCACAGGGTCATGGAAAAACCCCTGATCACAGTGATGACCATGAAAAGGAAAAGCCTGCTCTTTCTCAGAAGAGATAAATGCTGGCCATGGATTTGGGAGTTAGTAATTTACAACATCCTGCTAAGGAAAAATGTTTTAAGCCTGTGTTACGGATGGCTGATTTATTTAAACCTACTCTCAGGAAGTCTGCCAGTTGACGGAATGTGGTCAGACTAATTTACAAAGGGGGATTGTCAGACCCTCCTGATAGGGTATATGTGGGGAGATGCTTGCTGAAGGATTCTTTGAAGTTTTATGCATCGGTGGTCTTCGCTTTGATACATACTGATGATTACAATTTGTATAGGTTTTGGGTTAAATTTGGGTTAAATTTGGGTTAAATTTAATTCAGTGAAGGATACCCCATTATGGGCCCCATTTCTGGCTATCCCACTCACGAAACCATCTGTATGCACTATTACAGTTTTATTTAAGAATGAAGGAGTAGAATTGGCTGATATATTATTTTGGCTGAAAAAGCGCTGAGAAGTATTGGAACATCTGGTACCGATTATAGACTCAGAACAATTGTGGACTGAAGGTTGGAAAATCAAATGTAAATTATTTATGACTAATTTATGACTAATACTGGAATTTTCCATTTGCCAGGCTGTTTTTTCTTGGGTAGGGATAGAGGTTCTCTGTTTTACCCAGGTCAGCCTAGATCTTGTCATAGGTGTGGATCTAGGTTGCATCTTAGCAATGCTTGTGACATGATGAAGTGTACCCATTGTTTGGAAATTGGTCACCTGGCAACAACTTGTAACAATTTGTTTAGGTGCAACTTATGTGAAGAAAAGGACCACTCATATGTTAAATGTCCGTGGGCCTCCCACAACTCGGTAGATGGCCATTCACATGATGTTCTTATTACACAGGCCCAAAAAAAGGGCTGTGCTAAAGCTTCTGAAAAAAGGATGCACGAGATCTTAAAGGCAAAGGGAACTCTTGAGAATAGTCTGGTACACAAGACAGAGTCTACGTTATTGGATATTCAACAAACTGTTATTATTTCTGAAGATACAGAGGGCAGTGTGGAAGCACAGGAACAGGTGGCACAGGTGGTGGATATTATTATGCAGGGGGAACATCAGGAGCACCGGACAGTTGCTATCATGGAGGACAACTAGCAGACTGTGGCTATGGTTGTTGATATAGAGGTTGACCCTGAGGTACCATTAAAAAGTAGAGAAGCGACTGTCCCGGACCATTCAGCAATGCCCCCCTCCTGTGTTAGATTCTGACAAAACTTTTCAAACAGTGTCTTACAAGAAAAGACAGAGGGAAAAAAGTGGTATTTAAGGCCCAAAAGTAAAGGAAAGGAAAGTTGTAACTAAAAAGAACATTTTACAGACCAATAAATATGATGTGTTACATCTGCAAAAAAAAAAGTCAGAGGCACAGAGGAGGAGGAGGAGGATTCAGAATCAGACTCCTCCTTGGTTGCCTCCTCAAAGGGAGCTTCTTCAGGGATGGAAGATGGGGGTTCTGGGAAACATAAATGAATGACCCGCTCACAGCGCTGAAACAGAGAATATATTTTTCTCTTCTCTGTCTTTACTTATACCTTATGGGTGACTTTTGAGTCTTAACTTTAAATGTTAATAGCATAAAACATGGGATAAGAAAAGATTTAGTTCTATATCAGTTACAGCGATTACAGTCTGATATTATCTTTTTACAAGATGCTAGAATTAAAACTTTTAAAGAAATAGAACAATGTAACTCTTCTTGGAGACTGGGAGTTACATTTTGGTCATAAGGGACTAATAAATGTGATGGCTTAGGTATCTTGTTTGCTAATTCAGACTTACGAGTTTCTAGACTGATTTGGAATGCGGTAGAGCCTTGATTTTGGATGTTTCTTATAAAACACGGAGATTGTGTTTGATTAATATATATGTTCCACAAAGCAAGGCATCAAGGGTGGACCTTTATAGGAAAATCCAGCCCTTCTTATGTACTGCACGATTGATTATTTGGGGAAGGGAGTATAGGGGTCTGCAAACAAACAAATTTTTCTGTGATTCTAATGCTTTACAAGACATAGTAACTACTGCAAATTTGGTGGATTCTTACAGACTGTTTCATGCTACTGGTGGTTTTATTTTCAGAAAAGGGTTATTATGGACCAGAATTGACTATATTTGGGTTTCTAAAATTAGTACAGATTACTTGGTCAGACATTATAGATCTGGCCTTTTCTGATCATTCTGCTGTATATGTAGAGTGTCATTGGGATGACAGTCTTCCTCATGACAAACCCTCTTGGAAATTGAATGTCTCATTGTTGGAGCAAGCACATATACTTGCAGATTGTAAGACATTATGGGACGCTACATTTTCAGTACCGTGCATGTATGATTCCTTAGCTGAATGGTGGAGGGATACGAAGTTAAAATTTAAAGTTTTTTTTTTTCAGAAAACAGCACGGAAGAGACGTAGAGATACTTATTTTCAATATTTACAGTGTAAGAAGCATTTTCATAGGTTAATTTCTTTATCTGACACTACTGGCCAGAATTGTAGCTCACAAATTCATCAGGCTAAGAATGCTATGTATAAGTTTCAATATGATAGGGATAGAACCCTAAAACAAGAGCTAAGGTTTGGCATGGTTGGTAAAAAAAACATACGTTTAACCCTTTTAAAGATAATCAAGGCATCTGTAAAAGGAAATGCATGGAAGGGTTGACAGATACAGATGGGAGGTTCTATCATGATAAAGCTTCTATATTACATATAGTGTCTAAATATATTAAGGATACTTTTGGGTTTAAGCCACAGACATGTAACATGGAGACTTATGTGAAGCAGTTGGAAATCCGAGCTGTTTCCCGGGACCAAGTGAAACAGCTGGTGGCTTCAATAACGGTTGAAGAAGTGAAGGCTGTTATAAAAGCAGCTAAGAATAATAGTACTCCAGGACCAGATGGGCTTCCTGCAGAATTCTATAAAATTTTCTGTGATACTTTGGCTCTAGTGTTAAGAGATTTATTTAATACCTTACTGAGATTACCAGCAATACCAGAATGGTTGGTGAAGCTAATTTGATCTTACTGCTTAAAAAAGATGATAAGACAAGGTTACATAACTGGAGTCCTATCTGTTTATTGAATTCTGACATTAAGTTTTTAAGTAAAATTTTATCCAATAGGTTATCTCAGTGTGCAAAAACAATAATTAGTACTGAACAGGGCTGTGCCATACCCCAGTGGGGAATACAGGATAATTTAATTCAGCTTAGAGAATTGTTTTATAGGGGTCAAAAAAGAGTATTTCTGGTTTAGTGATCAGCTTGGATCAAGGTAAAGCTTTTGACTCTATTTCACAGGAATATTTATTCTTAGTTTTACAGAAATATGGGATACCTGCATTATACATTTCTTGGATTAAGAAACTTTATTGTAGAGCCACAGTGGTGCCAAAGGTGAATGGTTGGAAAGGGGATAGGATTAATCTGAAAAGGGAAGTAAAGCAGGGTTGTCCAACGAGCTCATTGTTGTATGTTTTTGGTATAAATCCTTTATTGAGAAAGATTCTTAGTGATTCACGGATAACAGGAGTACCTCTAGTAGATTCCCTTCCCCCATTGAAAGTACTGGCTTACGCAGATGACATAGTTCTTATAGTGCATGAATGTACTAATGAAGCAGAAATAGTACAGCAGCTTACAGATTTTTCAGAGGCCTCTGGATCTAGTATTAATAGGGAAAAGTGTTTAGGATATCAGTTGGGTGACAGTACCCATAGGATGGATAAGTATGCAGGAATAACAGTGTCAATGGAACCAGTCACCATACTGAGGCTTCAATTTGATGACGATAATCCTGCAGTCATTAATTGGGAAAGGAAATTGCAGAAAGCAGAAGGATTACTAGTAAGATGGGTTCAAGGGCCTCTAACAAAGCGAAATAGAATATTGTTACTGAAGACTGTGATCATGCCTATTTTTTTGTATGCGAGTTATATTTATCCTCCACCAAAAGTTTTGTATACTAGATTGTATAGTTTATTTTTGAGAGCATTGTTGGGTAGTAGGTGGAATCCAGTGAAGAGGAATATCACATACAGGAGCGTAAAAGACAGGGGTTTAGATATGCTTCATCCCATAGCATTTTATTTTAGTGTTTTTTCTTTATTATAATGTCCTGGAGGTCAATTGACTGCATAATAAGAGTTGGTATGGTTTACTGGATGAATGGATTAGGCCCAGTTTAAAAGCCTGGGAACACAGAAATAGTAAAATGTTTTCAAGGATTGAAGTGGTTCCTCAGGTAGTTAAAGATATGTTCCAACAGCTAATCGCTTGGAAAGTGGAACATGGTATTATAACACTGACTAAGCTGGTAGAAGTTTATAAAGCTTTAGTAAGGTCCTAATGCTTGGAATCTATTATACTGCCGTATTGTACTGCACAAAATAGTTAGGAACAGTTTTTTCAATTGTCCAATACTAGGTTACCGTTGTTTGTTTGGGACTTAGTGTGGTTGATCCTACATGGAAAGTTGAATGTTAAAATTAATAATAAACATAAAGCAGTCCAAGAAAGGTATTGTTTAAGACATACTTGCAACCAGATTTTGGAAACTCAAGAACATTTGTTTTTAGAATGCATTTACTTACAACAGTTTTGGAGTTTTCTGGCTGATCAATGGGAGATGCCGCAGTTTAAAATCCTTACTTACCAGGAGTTGATTTACCTTACTAGGACATCAGGGTGGCAATTGTTTTCTAAGGAAATGTTACAGGTGTTATTTGTGGTCTTAAAATACTATGTATGGCAATCTAGGTACAAATGGGTACTGCAACAGCAAAATGTTCCTTATCATGTGTTATTGCTACTAGTAACAGAGGCGGTTAAACAGGTATATGAGAAGGACTTAGGGCAGCTCACAGCTAAACAGCTGAAGTGGATATGGAGAGCATGTGATCACATATTATGGAATACTTGATTATAAACCAATAGTTACACAAATACTTAATTTAGTACAGGATATAGACCCCGGAGTCATTTGAAAAACGAATTACGACTGACTTACCACACATTATGACTGATTTTTTCAACTAGTTTTAAAATTCAGACTTCAACTAACTGAAGAAAATCCAACAAATTTTTTCAACTTTCACCATCGCTGAATTTTATTATGAAGTAGTTTGTCATACTTTTTTAACTTTCTATCTTTTTTGAATTAAAATTTTGACAATAAAAGTTAATAAAATTTATGGAAAAGTCCCCCTTGAAATCAATGGGGCACGCACACACACAGCCTTCTTCTTCTAACATATAGGCATAGAATCTGATGGCAGTAAGTACCACTTGGCCCACCCAGTCTGCCCATTTCCCTAACTAACGGATAAGCTGCAGATCCTAGTTAACCAACAGCCTACTTCCTCCTACTCTCCACTAGAATTGCCTTATGTCTGTCCCATGCATTCTTGAATTCCCCCACTGTTTTTGACTCTATGACCTCCTCAGGAAGGCTGTTCCCATGCATCTACAACCCTCTTTGTGAAGAAATACTTCCTCACATTACCTCTGAGCTGTCCCTCCTCCATCTTCAAATTGTGCCCCCTTGTTCTTGCACATCTCTTTTTCTGAAAGATGCTACCATCTTGGACTTTGTTGATTCCCTTGAGGTATTTGAAAGTTTCTGTCATGTCTCCCCTCTCCTTCCTTTAGTCTTTCTTTATGTGTCTTCTGGTGCAGACCCTACATCATTTTGGTTGCCCTCCACTGGACAGCCTCCACCCTGTCTATGTCTTTGCGGAGATGGAGATAACATTACAAAACGGGGCTGCATGTGCCTATGTGGGGGCATGTTGATGGGTTGAGGTCAGGAAGGGAAGCAGCTCCGTTTTTAGCATTTGGGACTTAGTAGCATTATAACTTCATAAATGGGTAGAAACAAAAGGAATTATTTATGTCCCTCAACTATGGGGCAGGTGAGGTATTGCATATGTTGGAGGGAGAAGCAACTAGTCAGCAGCAGCTTAGAAGCTGGTGGCTATTTAAAATGCAAATACAAAGTACCGTGAAACAAATCTGCACACAGTAGGGAACCACTAAAGCACAATAACCAGTCAAAACAACACCAAAATATACTAAGTCCCTAAAAGTAACAAGTTGAAGCAGGGCAGTAAAACAATAAACAGTATAGAAAAATAAGCAGCAGTAATACTAGTTACTTAGAGAAAGAACTATGAGTCTCAAATACAGTATCGGTAAGTCCTCTTAAACACCCCACAGAAGCTAGATGGTGCCCTTTTGCAAACAGAGCCAACCATCAATATATGTTAGTTTACTAGCAGAATCTGTGAGTCTGAAAACAGTTTAAGGGAGGACCCCTAGAAATACCTCCTGTATGTTATACCATAACTGAGATGTATCCATAGTTTAAATTTAAAGCTAAAAAAAACTCATGCATATCAAAAAAGCATTTTCTAACAGTTTCTGAATTTGTTTTGGATTTAAGCATATACACTAATGTGTTTTTTTAAAGTTTTATTCATCTTGCCATAAGGACTTTAATATTTAGTCTATCCAATTCCTACAGTGGCAAACAATAAACATTTTGTCCATTGGACCCGACTGACCATGCTCCGCGCTCCGGCCTCCTATGGGTCTGGGAACTCACCAACCAACTACTTGTGCCTGGCCTGCTCCACGACCTCATGGGGAGTCTAACTTACTCACAATGCCACCACAGTCAGAGAGAACCCAGCTGGGCCACCAGCAATAGATCAATGATGATCAATCACCTTGGCTTTTCAAGTTCAGCCCCCTGGGCCCCACAGCTCCCAAGCCCTCAACCAGCCAGACAAGCCAGACCAGCACACAGCAGACACACAGACAGACTGAGTAGTCTGTGAGAGACCATCCTCCTCCTTCCTACTGCCCACTGCCCAGCCCTGGCGGGCCTTACATACACATCCCATACAGTACCTTGCTCACTGTAGCAGCCTGTTGCCATTTCGGTCAGGTGTCGTGTGATGATTCAGTCATCTTCTGATGGCTCCATGGCTCAGGCTGCTGCTGCTGCTCTACTCAGTGGTGGTGCCGGTGTTTTTTTTTGGAGCTATGTGCTCCCTCCTCCCAACCCACACAGTCGGTCCCCAACCCAGACCCACGTCCCCACTCTGGTACTCCACAAAATAGAACTAGTGCACCTTGCACTCCTCCTCCTCACCGACTCCAAAGCCCTTACTGAGACTGAATGAGAGTCATCCAATGGGCCCGGCCAATGGGGTCACGGGCTGATCCCAATCACGACCAGACCACTGACATGCTACCATCACATGACTGCTGCCTGGCTTTGCTGTAGGACTGACTGGGACCTGCACAGCCACACACTTGTCTCTCCAGTCACTGGACACATCAGGACAGTGGACACAGTTAACTTATTTTTAAATTAAATGCTGAACAGCCAAACTTTAACCCTGCAGAAAAATGCTGCTTGCTCCATTGCCCACACACCAACACAGATGGATGCCTCTTCTCCTAACAGTCTCCTCTCCTACCTCCTATCTCTGCACGCTCTCCCTGCCACCCCAGGCAGTCAGTCACAGACACTCTCAATCTCCTGGCTCCTCCTTCAATCTCTCTCCTAATTGGTGGGTGCTTCGTGTCCAGGAGCCAAGGGTGCATTTTTTTGGCTGTAAGACTTGGTGCCGGCGGTTGAGGACCATTAAATATTCACAGCCTCCTTCCTCCCCCAGGAAAGAAAAAAAGAGAAAACACACTGCAGTGCACCACAAAACAAACCTGGATGGGTCATGGGATCATCAACTGCAGTGGATTTCAACTCCACTATTTTATGATTGCAATCCAATGCAATTACAACTCACTGCAACTGCATTGAATTGCATCTGACTATTTCAACTGTTGATGACTGCTCTGGGGTCTAACAGGATATTAGATTGTAACATGGGTAATATAAGTACATGCTGCACAACAAGTCCAGGTTATTAAGACAGTGATAGACAATGTTTGGTTATCGATTGATATTAAGTATGTACAATTAATATTGTTTTTGAATTATTATTACTTTTTCCCCACAAAATTCCCCTACTCTTTTCGATAAGTGCCATGGGATCTTCAACATCCACCTGAACTACCACCATTCCAGGCATAGGAGACCTCAGTTTATCGTCTCATCCGAAAGATGGCACCTCAGAATGTATCCAATTATTCATATTTGAATAAAAAATGATTTACTACTACTAACTACAGAAATGCAGCACCTCTCTCATGCTGCACTACAGTGTCAGTACTGGGAAATTAACCCACATGCCAGATGTGGGAACAGAACCCATAGCCCTCTGATGTCCTGGCCTCAGAGGCGAGTGTGCTACCTACTAAGCCAGTGTTGAAAGTCTGGCATGAAAATACTTAGCTCAGTTACAGAAATAAACAGAACAACTAAATCTGTACTATTACAGCAATCCTAAAAGTATCCAGTTATTGCTTTCTTGCCACCCCAGAGAACCTGCTGTAATATAGGACCACAAAGAACCCTGTGCGGGAGGGCTGGCAACTCTAAAGTACCGACAGAGCTCCATTGAGTTCACTCACTCCCCCCCCCACTCACTCATTCTGCTTCTCCTGGTGCTGCAGGCTTCCCTTTTGTACTGGGCTCCTGCCTGCATTTGCACCTTTTTCTGCCCACAAAGCAATCCGCAGCAGTCCCGATAGAGCTCCATTGAGCTCATTCAATCCTCCTCTCTCTCTGTCTCTGATTCTGTTCCTCCCGGCACTATAGGCTGCCCTTTTGTACTGGGCTCCTGCCTGTGTTGGCACCTTTTTCTGCCCATAAAGAAATCTGCAGCAGTCCTGACAGCTCTGTTGAGCTTGCTCACTCCCCCTCTCTCACTCATTCATTCTTAAGCTGTCCTAAACACTGATTTCCCACAGTGACCATGCTATTATGCCCCAGAAGTGCACAAACACATTTCAGCTAGGATGTGAAAAATGATAGCTGAACTGTTCATAAGGAGGTGTGAAAAAATGCCAGTGTTGAAAGTCTGGCATGAAAATATTACACATTTGTGAAGTTACAAGGATGCGTGGAAACTGCATGCTTGTAACATAGTCATTTTATGGACTTTCATCACCAAATTTTCAACATAGACATTTTAGGACTGCTGCTCATGAACAATGTCACTGTAGTTTTCTTAATATGTCCTGGATGCTGATTTTCCACAGCGATCGTGCTATTCTGCGTCAGAAGTGCGAAAACACATTTCAATGAGGATGTGTAAGATGTCAGCTGTACTGTTCATAAGGAGGTGTGGAAAAATGCCAGTGTTCA
The DNA here is from genome assembly GCA_016271365.2 of Neoceratodus forsteri. Lineage (NCBI taxonomy): Eukaryota > Metazoa > Chordata > Ceratodontiformes > Ceratodontidae > Neoceratodus > Neoceratodus forsteri. The sequence continues at coordinate 148,199,854 of CM028136.1, read as the reverse complement.
AAATCTGGAGTGAAAATATTACAAATTCGAAAAGTTATGAGCGTGTGTGGAAACTGTGTAACACACACTGGTAAAACAGTCATTTTTGGGGATTTTTTTCAACAAATTTGCAACATAGGCTTTTTGAGAACCCACCTCATGAACAGTGGCACTGTCGCTTTGTTACTCGGTCCTGAAAGGTGAGTCCACACAGTGACCATGAAATCACCTTTTGAGACTGAATAATGCTGTGACAGTGACTGAATTTATGAGGAGGGGTCCCAATAACCCCATGTTAAAAATGTGGTGCCAAAATTCCCAGAAATGCCTGAGATATGCACCAAAGTTGAACCGCCCCTATTTATGCCATTATTCTGCTTACCGGCATTTCTTCACTTCGCAGTTGGCTTTGAAGAGTGCAGTCATGTTCCCGGTCCACCAAAGATCATTGCGCTGGGCTCCGGAGGTAAGTGTGGGCTGGGGAGGTAGAGTATGCAGAGGGTGGGCATGTGTTGGGGGGGAGGGAGCACCAGAACACTTCGAGGGACCGTTTTCTCATTTTACAGGTAAAAAAAAAAGAAACAGACAACGTGGGTCAGTTTTCTTTTTTCGAAGGTGTGTTTGGTACACTGGGGTGGGCTCCCAGTGTACCACCTGCATTTTGGGGAGGGGGACCAAAGCCAAAGGGGGTTGGTCCCCCCATTGGCACAGAAACTGGTGGGGGGTAAGCATGATGCTGAGAGGGATTGGGCACCCCCACGGCACAGGCATGCAAGCACTGGGGGGCCATTATGCCGATAGGAAGTGGGCTCCCCTGTCAGGAACTTGGAAGGGGAAGACTGAAGCCAATGGAGAGTGGGACCCCCATTGGCACAGAAATGTTTTGGGGGTGCATGATGCTGAAGGGGATTGGGCAGCCCCTCAACACACAACTGAAATTGGGGACATTATGCCAATGAGGAGTGGCCTCCCCCGTCGGCAAATGAACTGGGTTGAGGGCATGCTGACAGGGGGACTGGGCACCCCATCATCTTTCTATGCACCTCTGAGGTGGTGGCATAGAGCCGCCACGTTTCTGGTAATGTTACACCAGGCAAGATACCGCCCTGCAATGATGGGTCACTCCCTTATTGCAGTGGAATGGCTGATGCTGCAATGACGAGGTGGCCCCTGATTACAGCAGCGAAATCGTTACAACTTGGAGGCACTTTGTAGAACCAGTGTCATCAGAACAATGGCCCTGCATTGGCCGAGTACTGCCAATCCCAACAATGCAGTGCCAGCACTGGCCACCACAGTGCCGCACCCCCACAACCTGCTTCTCTCCTAAGCTGCCCCATAATGTTTCTTGCGCATATGCGCAAACAAACATAAAAAGTCAAAGAAACATCCCTCTGTGGCAACATCCCTAATTGATACCATCTGATACAGAAACTACAAGTTGCTCTGGTTTTAGATGGCCAGCTGATGAAACAGCCTGTTAAAGTACTGTGTTAATGTAACCAAAATTATAAACAGAAGTTTGACTTTTTAAATAATTGATTTTTGCATTGTGATTGTACAGTATTTGTGATTAATGTGTCGGTGCCAAACCAACACTGCTGCTGACTGTGCTCCAGAGTGCTTTATCAGGGGCTATCTTACTTCACTCTGCAGGTAGATGGAGGATTCCACTGAAAATGAGATGTTGCAACTCATTTGAGCTGTCTTGGGTAAATAAATTGTAAACAACACTGGGATGCTTTCCATGATGTCAGCATCTCACCAGCTCTGTATTTCCATGTTGACATCATAAATCCCCATCTTCTACTAAAATGACAAATTATGTAAATAACTACCTACATTCACCATAAGCAAGATCCCTCTGAAAACAAGATACTGCATCTCAGCTGGTCACTATTGGGAAAATGCATTATAAAAATAGGTACAATCAGGACCTCAGTGAAAATGAGATACTGTATGTTAACTGACCTATGCTGGGTAACTTCACTGTAAAAATGTGTAAAAGCAAGACCCCAGTAAAAATGAGACTTTGCATTTCAGCTGTGCTAACTCAACTAAATACACTGTAACAATGTGAAAAGCAAGATCCCACTGAAAATGCAATATTGCAGCTCAGCTGTCCTATCCTGCTAACCACATTTTCATCCTTTGTGTGCGCACAACTGTTGTATCAGTGTGTGTGTGTTTTCAAGGAGATGTTTATGACTGGAACCAAAAACAATGTTCACTGCATTACCTTGATGTTCATGGTTTTGTTTTTTTCTACTACTGCAGACTATTTAAGCTGCAAAAACTGATTTATCAGTTTTGCTCATGAAAGTGCTAATCAATTGTGCAAATGCCTCAGTTTGATTATCAGAATTAAAAATACTAACACATATATACATGCAATTTAAAAAAAATGTAACCTGAATAAAATCCATTATTAAAATTAGTTCTGTCTATGCTTCATCTGTTTCACTAACCCCCAACACACACACACATACACGCATGCACACACACACACTCCACCACTCACTCACTCACTCACTCACTCACTCTTCTCACTCACCCACTCACTCACTCTCTCTTATTTTTCAGGGAGATGCAGACTGCCTTCAGGTACCACACCAAATGAGGCACCTGCTGACATATCTCTCAACTGTCCATGATTATAAGGGATGCCCCTCATTTTACCCTCAGAATTGCTTGTTTCCCTCAACCTTCCCTCACAGAAAATGTACTGCCACACAAATTCAGGCTTTAATGCAACATTTCATAATATTCTAAGATGCTGAATAAAAACAAACTTTATTCATGTACCTGCAATGGTTTTCTATAGTGTTCTGAGCATTTTTTTTTCAGTTGTTTAACCAGGAGTAGCACACTAAGCTGAAAGCTTTTTTACAGGAGCATAGGGAAGTTAAGTGACTTGCTCAGGGTCACACAGTATGTAAGTGGAAGCTGTGGGATTCAAACCCAGGTCTGGTCTGCTGGATGTCACCAGATTTGCAGTTCAGAGCCTTAAACCACTGCACTATACTGCCTCCCATTTATTTTCATATTTCAGGTTGTGTCCTCGCTTTGAGGGCCTGTGTCCCTCATTCAGTGACAAGAGGTTAAGATGTATGTCAGCTTGTAATAGCCCACATTCCATGTACTGCAAAACCATCCCCCAACCTAACTTAGTACCACCACCCTCACCACTCATGTCCCCTGCAAAAGCCCCAATTCCTTGTATGCCAAAATCCTCCGCCTGCCCAACAAAGGCCCTCCACTGTCCCCACCAATGTCCACACAAACACTCACCCAAAAGTAGTTAACTGTTCTCCTGTGATCTGTGGGGTGACAACCAATAGTTTGCTAATATTGTCACCACTGTGGCCTAAATGCTGGCAATCACTCCGGATACTGCAAAGCACTACTGGGAGGGAATGCCAGCATTTGAGGCTGTTGCACTGAGACTGTTAATATATTATCAGCAGCACCATGCAGGTCATTGGAGAAAGTTAACTACTTGTGGGTGAATGTCTATGGGGACATGGGTAGGGAGAGTGGTGGGGCTGAGATGCGAGGGGGAGGATCATGGATGGACCACATTTTTTTGCAATCGAAAAGTAAAAATTGATGCATGAGCAGCTGGTTCACATTGCAAAATGCAATGCAATACTGGCTATTTAATACCCTGCTACTGTGGTGTAAATGTAGGATTTTTACATCATAATAATACAAATACAACAAAGTTGCACATTAGTATATAGTTTTTTTTTTTGTTAATTTGATAACTATTTAATTGTTCTTTGCTCAGTTCTACAACTTATTGCTTTTTAACTTATTTTTGTCAATTTATTTGTAAGTACACACTTCAGGAGATGCTTACTACAGTAATCCTCTCCTCCCGGTTTACTAATTTTAGCATATGGGCTGGCCCAAATGCTGGTCGGGCAAAGCCAGTCCCCTGGGGGATATACATTGGGCATCTTTTTGGCCTCGGGGGAGGAGGCTAGTGGGACCCAGAGAGATCGGAACATCCAGTGTGTCGGGGCACTGACCCCAGCCCATTCGGGCTCTGCAGCTCAACATTTGTGATGTCTGCTCAGGGGGGAGTAAGGGTAGCTTTAGTAGCTGTGGCAAATATGGGTCTGGGCCTGTCATTGACAGCCACAGCTTGGGAGTGGTAGGAGCCCATCTACATGCACTGTGACAGTGGGGTGGGAGTGGGCCCAGTTCTAGGAGTGTGTGGTCTAGGGTGGAGTCTTGGGTGGAGGGGGCAGCTCAGAGGCGGCAGCCTTCATCACAGGGAGTGTGGTGGTGCCAGCCCTTGGTCTTTCTTCACTCCCTAATGTACCTATAAAATGTTTAATCCCCCTTCCTGAGTTGGCTATCTTTTCTTCGGTTTGGGCCTTTGCTATTCTGACTGCCTTTCCCACTTCCTTGGTACAGTTCTCTGTCATGCGGAAGGAAGAGCAGCAGGCCTTGGGTCAAGCTGTGAGCCACGCAGAGGCAGATATGTGAGAAGTGTCCAGCCTTATGGTTGTGCTGCTACCATAAAGTCTAGTACTGAGCCCCTCAGCTCCATTTGAGGACCAACATCATGGTCTAAATTACCAAAAGATTGGCATTATGACTTTGTGTCACAAAAGATTGTCTTCTACCACCTCAAACTGTGCCCCCAGCTCCCAGGAGCCATGGGACTTTGTTGGCCTGAAATAAATTAAATTGTTTATTGTTGACTTTTACTTCAATGGTCTCCTGCATTTTTGTCCTATGAACTGTGATGACTGCTGCCTGCTAACCACCTTGCCCTTCACCTTTGACTTATTTGCAGCCCACATCCTGTTTCTAGACTGTGCCCAGCGACTGCCTGTGGACTCATGAATCAAACCCAGTTATGTGCCTGCTTTATTTTTCCTTGGATGTGTTTCCGATGCTGAGTGGTGCCACCCTCCCTTCCTTTTACAAGATTTTGTGCTTGGAGTAACTACACCATTCTTGCTCACTACATCTGTGAAGGTCTCCTGGACTGGATTTTTGCAAAACATCACCACCAGGTATTTGCATTTTCAGTATAAAAATAAACTTTTTGGAAGCTATCCCAAGCAAAGCAGAAGTCAAGCAACTAAGTCTGACAAATTCAGTGACTCTGGGTCCTGCTTGAATCCACATTTCCGTCTGACCTTCTCCTGAGGAATCTGTATGTGGGCTTTTAAACAACCTCTTTAAATAACAAAAGGAAGCATAAGGACAAAAGGATTTCACATTCTGCTCTTGTACTTGAATAAGTGTGCCCCAGGCTATCAATGTAATGGGGCAGGGGAGTGCATGCCTGCAAACTCTTGCATAGCTAAAGCCTCTTGTCAAATCCTTGGTTAGCTGTGACCCTGGGTGACCTGTATCATGAATTGTACCAATAGCCCAGGACATCTAAAAAATTGTATCTCTGAATATCTGCAGCCTTCTCTCCAAACTGCCACAATTTCAGGCCTGGGTGGTTCAGATTGATCCTGACGTCATCTCCCTAACAGAAACATGGCTATCACCAAAGATCCCAAACACAGCAATTGCCCTTTCTGGATATAACCTGTTCCGGCAGGACCGTACCTCAAAAAGGGGGGGGGGGGTTGTCTGGTTTACCTCAAGAGTGACATCAAAGGGCCAAATACTACCAATTAGCTTCCACACCAAGGAAGCACAGGTTCTAACACTAAAACTTAATGCTGGCCAACAAAACAAAGTGCTACTATTAACCACTGTATACCTGCCTCCTGGGACACTACTCACTGGCTTCCCATAGCTCATCAGCCACCTTGAACAGAACAAACTAAACTGGGAACATATAATTCTAGGGGACTTCAACATTAATTGGCAAGCATAAGATGCAGCGATAGCTAGAGACCAAATAGCCGAATGTACCTGACCCAACTGGTCACACAACCCACCAGACAAAACTATCGTACAGGAACCAGCACCCTCATCGACTGGCTACTCTTCTCCTGTCCTGAACATATCACAGAGGTAGCAGTCCTACCTGACACCATCAGTGACCACTTCCCTGTACTACTTACCTGGACAAACAAGTTCACCAAGAGTAAGCCTAAGACCACCAGGAACAGATCACTAAGGCCTGGTCAACTAGACTCCTTCAGGCACTACCTAAAAGGGATTGACTAGTCCCCATTGGATAGAGTCAAGGACGGAAACCAAGCACTGGATTACTTCTGCAGTATTTTTACTAAAGCCTGTGACATCTTTGCTCCTTACAAAACAAAGAAAGCCAGAGGAATCCCCAACCCCTGGCTGTCCAGCCTTCTAATTGAATGCATGTGACTTAGAGATCACCTGTGGCATAGGGCCAAAGCCACCGGGAATCTAGCTGACTCCCAAGTGTATAAGGCAGCTAGAAATACCTGCACAAAACTTATATGTCTGGCAAAAGCAGCTTACTACAATGACCTCCTAGGAAAGACCTGGGGTAGAGGGAAGGATTTCTGGGACTCTGTAAAATCTCTCATGGGTAGAGTCTCAAGGGCTCCACTGGACCTTGTAGTTACCACCTCTGGTACATTGCAAGATCCAAAGGAAATCGCTGATGCTTTTAATGTTGCATTCACGGATCTCAGCAATGTGTTGCCACCTGAATACCTGAATCACACCCTTGCAGGCCAGCAGCACAACCTCAACACTCCATCACCACAGGATAATGTTACCCCACCATTCTACTTCAGGCAAATCTCCACAGGTGAGACCATTAAATATATCAAACGGGTCCTTGGTAAGACCAGGACGGGAAGTGACATGATCGATATGAAGATGGTAGCACTCACATTAAACGAACTTGTGGCACCACTCACAAAGGTATTCAATGCCTCTCTAAGATCTGGCATCTTCTCTGACAGGTGGAAAGAGGCTCTAGTCACACCTTTTTTTTAAATCAGGAGACAGAGATAATTTAGCAAACTTCCGGCCCATCTCAATTTTACCTCATCTCTCCAAAGCACTTGAAAGGGTGGTCTCAGAACAACTAACTGATTACCTAGAAAAGCATAGCCTTCTCTGCTTGAAACAACATGGATTCCAACAAAATCACTCCACTGTCACTGCGCTAGTAGAGTACACCACTCTGCTTGTGGGGCCCTGGATAAAGGGATGGTGGTGGGGTCTATCTTCATAGACCTCACCAAGGCCTTTGACACAGTCAATCACCAAATGCTACTGAAATTTCTCCTCTCTACAGGATTGTCAATGGAATCTGTGGCCTGGTTCCATAGTTACCTAACCCATAGATCTCAATGGGTCAGGATTGGCAATATGATCTCTGAGCCCAGGGAAGTAAACCTAGGGGTCCCGCAAGGTTCTATCCTTGGTCCTCTCTTGTTCAGCCTCTTCATAAATGACATGCCTTCTACCTGTCCTGCACACTCTGTACTTTATGCAGACGACACTGTTATCTCCGTCACAGGGAAAGACCTGGGATCAATTAGCTCTGAACTTCAGCACAGTTTTCGTGCATTGGAATCCTGGTTCACCCAAAATAAACTGCTACTCAACTACAAAAAGAAAAAGAGCATGCTCTTCAGCACCCCACAGAGCAAGATTCTAGGGTCCTCACTGCATATACTTAGTAGCGAAGGAGAAGTACTAGACCAAGTCAATACTTTCAAGTACATAGGGATTCACCTTGCTGACACCTTCACCTTCACTGCCCTTGCTGAGCAACTGGTAAAGTCCACCAACATGAAGCTTGGCATCCTGTACAGACACCGCACCTCAATGACACCGGCTGCCCTGAAACTTGTTAGATGCAGATCAGTTCTCTCATCTGTGGATTATGGTCTTGTCATATATCGGGCAGGCACAGACATAGCACTTAAAAGGGTCAAAACCATCTTCAACAAGGCTTTCCACCTGGTCCTGGGAGTACACAAAATGTCTTACTCTTGTGATCTATACAAGGAAACTGGCTGGCTCTCACTCCACCACAGACTCCAATACCAGGCCTGCCTCCTTGTGAAAAAGTCCCTGATGTGGTCCATGCCTAGGGCTACTCCAGCCCTCTTTGAGCCTGCACAACCATCTAAATGCACAAGGAATGCCTGCAGGACTGTTCTAACTGTTCCCTTCAAACGAACCACCCTTGGCCAAAGATCCCTCTCCTACTGTGGGCCTAAATGGTTCAATGATCTGCCTGCAGACCTTGCCAACTCTCCCAGACTTGCCTACTTTAAAAATGGGCTTCAATCTCTTCTTGCCAGCAAATCTGACTGCCAGTGTTTCTGTTAACCCATGGCCTCTGACAGCGGTTCTCACACCCATCCAATGCTAGCCTCTCTCACTCCCACCCTCCTGTTCCACAATTGCCACTTCCCCTCCCACCTTACACCACCTACTACCTCTCCTTGACAAAGCCTCACCTTGGCTGCTAAAACATGCATTTCTTCAGACTGGGAGCACCCCGTCTGAACTGTAACATGATTGTTAAACACTGTACTGCACTTAATTAGTGCTGCATTAATATGTTTCTCTGGAAGTGTGGTCCTGTTTCTTCCTACTTCTTGTACCCTGCTTGATGTTGTAACTGCACACTAATACCACTTGTTAGTTGATGTCTTTCTGTTCTGCAATGTTTCATCACCTGTAAATGTCTTGTATTCCTTGTTGACTTGGAGCCTTTGTAAAGGAACCCCCAGCTCAAAGGTATTAATCCAAATTTGAAATAAAAAAATAAATAAAAATAAATACATTTTCCACCAGGCCCCAGGACAGTAGGGAGGGGGAGGCTACATATTCTTAGGCATAAGTGTCCAGTTTTTATGACTGCAGTGGACATAGCCCTGCAGATGTCTTGTTATGGCAGTAGAGAAAGGGAGCTCTCCAGATAGCCAATGGACTAGATACAATTAGAGGTTTTGTAGAATCAGTGTGCTAATTGAAGCAAGCAATCTTGAAAGCATTGTTTTGTTCAGTGTGGATAGAATTCTCTTTTAAGAAAGTTCATTGCTCTTAAACATGACAATTTATTCAGCCTTTCAACTGTAATTGAGATTCATATCTCCCTTTCTGTCTAACTTTTTCCTCTTGCCTGTGTTACACTGAGATGCACAAAATAGATGATTTCATAGCAAGCCTTGTAAAAACACAGTGTTATTCTGTACATTAATGCTACTGTTTTATAGGAATAATTAGCTGGGAAGCACTGTACTACAGATAAGATGTAGCAATGTTAAGGTCAAAAGCCATAAAAGGAATGCTATGCAGATATACCAGGCTAAAAAACATCCAAGACCAGAGAAACTGAAAGAAGTACTGCAATTGCATTTTCAATGCTTGCACTGTGTAAACATGTTTCTGTCTGTAACTCTGTATTCATTTGTCAATAATATGCATGAATATTCAAGCTTGTACTATTTTTTATTTTATTTATTTATCTTATTTATGACTTTGATAACTGGGTGAGTGCACTGATCCCAGGGACCGTTTTCAGCCATGACCCGGGCAATAACACATGGCGCAGGGTGACAGTGGAGTACAAGGTAACAGTAATACACATGAAACAGATTTGATACAAGCAATAATAGTAGACACAATATACAGGTTTGATGCATAGGTCCATTTGAGAACAGTGAATACAAGGTTTCAATATCAGGCATGAGAAGACTTGGTACAAACAAATTATAGGCACAGTGTACAATGTGAGACTGCATCATCCAGTGAACAAGTAATACACAGAATACTCAGTAAAAAAATGTATATACAATATGTACAGGCAAGGAAGTCAAATATTACTGTGAAAAATGCAATATAACAGCTGTAGGCAAGAGAGTTGACTAGAGTGGGTAGGTGAGTAACCCCTGGGCTGGGGAGTTGATTAGTGTGGGTTGGTGTGAGACCCCTGGGAGCATCAGCAGGATGAGTTTTCCAGGAACCAGACTTTCAGGTGGGACTTGAAACTGGAGTGTGTGTCAATGAAACGGAGTTCAGCTGGTAGCTTGTTCCACTGCAAGGGGGAAGCTGCAGACCAAGTTCTGCTACCCATGTTGGTGGATACACTAGGAACAGCTAGAAAGGGAGTACCATTTGAGTGGAGGTTGCGGAGGAGTGTTCAGGTTTTCAGAAGGGCAGTCAGGGGGGATTTTGGAGCTGTGCGGATGACATTGTCCACCATGCAGCAGAGGGCTAGGTCAAAGTGACCTTGCAGCGGTAGCCATCCAAGGGTATTATAAAGGGTACAGTGGTGGGTGGAGAATGGGTCCAATAAAGCAAAGTGGCAGGTGCTGTTGTAGGCAGCAGAGAGTTTAGCCTTAGCAGTAGCTGAGATCCTGGCATAAATAGGGGAACAGTAGTCAAGAATAGGGAGAAGATTACACTGGACAATGGCTAGTCTAGCTTCAGGGGTAAGGTATTGCTTGAATCTATAGGCGGCACCTAACTTTTGATGGAACCTTCTGACAAGGGAATTTGCATGCTCAGTGAAGGTGAGGGAGGGGTCGAGCAGTACTCCTAAGTATTTGTAGGTGTTGACATCCTCCAGGGCTGTACCATCAAGGATGAGAATGCGTAAGGGGGTGTGGCTTTTTAGTTTTGGCCAGGAAGGGCTTAGATCCAAACAGCATGGATTTAGTTTTTTTGGCATTTACTAAGAAGAGGTTTTTTGAGAACCAGCTGTGGGCTGCAGCATAGTTGTGTGAGAGAACTGAGGAAATTGCAGCCTTGGATTTGTCACTGTGGAAGAGAACAAGGTCATCGGCATACAGGAGAGAGTTACAGTTGAGGCAGTCAAGGGAAGTGCATTAACGAATAAGGAGAAAAGGAGGGGACCCAGGATTGAGCCTTGAGGGACCCCCACAGAGACAGGCAGGGTGGGGGAGCAGGTTTGACCAATACACATGAATTGTGAGTGATCAGTAAGGTAGCTAGTAAACCAGCTTGTGACTTTCTGAGACCAACCAAGGAGGCTAAGCTTAGAGGTAAGGAGAGCATGGTTAACCATGTCAAAAGCCTTGAGAGGTCGATGAAGACAGCCCCGGTGGCTTTACCATTATCCATGTTAGAGAGGATGTGGTCGGTCAGTAGAGCGAGGGCAGTGGCGGTGGAATGATTCTTGCGAAAGCCATGCTGTTGGTTGCATAAGAGGGTGTATTTGTTTATGTACTCTGTGAGCTGATTGTGGACTGCTCTCTTGAGTAGTTTACTGAGATGATGGAGGATGGATATTGGATGGTAATTGTCGGAGGATTTGGGGTCACTGGATTTAAGAATGGGGATAACCTTAGCTATCTTCCATGGGTTAGGCATGGAGGAGGTTGAAAGGGCAAGGTTAAAGATGAAGATGAGTGGCTTGGCAATCACCAAAGAGATCAGCTTAAGAAAGACTGGAGATAGGCCATCAGATCTGGAGGAGCCGTGGTTAGGTAAATGTTTGAGTAGCTTCACTGTACCATGTATAGAGAGGGCTTTAAAATAGAATGGGGGTATTTGCAGGTGAGTGGCAGAGCTGGAGGAGGATGGCAGTGTGTCAGATATTAGGGCCGGGCTTTGAGGTTGGGCAGTTGGCAGCTTATTTAGGTACATGGATAAGTTGGTGAACTTACAGTAGAAGACACTGGCCACATTGTGAGGGTGGGTGAGCAGCCCATCCTGGGAGTTGAGATGTGGTGCAGTGTAGCTGGAGTGGGGGTTTAGGAGGGAGCTGATTGAGTCCCAGAATTTTCTAGGGTCTTCAAGGTTGGCCTTTTGCAGGTTGCAGAAGTGGGTCTGTTTCAAAAATTTGGCCTGTTGATTACATTTGTTCCTCATGTGCCTGTAAGCATCCCAGAGGGCAGGAGAGGGGGTTGCTTTGAAAGTGGACCAGGCATGGTCTCTGGCCTTCATAAGGGTTAGGAGGTCTTTAGAGACCCAGTGCAAGCACCTGCCTCTGACCCGTCTGGTAGTGACAGGGACAAAGCAGTCCTGGAGTGTTAGTAGAGTCTGGGTAAATGTGGAAACTGCCATGACTACATTGGAAAGGGAAAAAAACATGGACCAGTCCAAGGACCAGGCCTCCTCGAGGAGATTTGTGGAGACTGGGCAGCTGAAATTTCTTAAAGATAGGTATTAGGGTGGAGGGCACTTTAGTTTGGTAGACCAGAGGAGATAGGTCAGTGAATGATCACTTATAGAGTCAGCCATGGTGCCAGCGTGTAATGCTCGGTCCTCCCTGTTTATGAGGATCCAGTCTAGTAGAGTCTGGGTGGCTGAGCATGGATTAAGTCTTTTGGGAAGAGTGATCACCTGCACCAGGTTGTGCTGCTTTAACAGGGATACATAGTCAGGCTGGTGGCAGGTCAGCCAGTTTAGATTAAAGTCACCGAGAAGGATAAATTCCCTATGGGGAGTTAGAGAGCTCAGGCCTTGGAGGAGGCTGGTGAATCCAATGGTTCCATTTGTGGGGGGGTTGTAGCAGCAGCCAATATAGAGTTTCTTGCAGGATCCCAGGGTCAATTCGGAGAGTAGCCATTCATTAGGTGAGGAAGGGTCGGAGTGTAGGACAATACTAGCTGAGAGGGGTTCCCTTAGGAGCAGGGCCACACCACCACCTTTTTTCCTGCCTGGCCTGTCGTGGCATAGGTAAGAGTAGCCAGGTATTTTGAAGGTGTTTTCGGTGTGGTGTGGCTTTAGCCATGTTTCAGTGAGTCCTAGAATATTGGGCTTGTGTAGCTCAATCCAAGCCTCAAGGTCAGTGAATTTAGATGGAAGGCTGCAGACATTGATATATGCAATTTTAAGACCAGGGGCATTTGTCCAGATGCTGGAGGTGGTGGTGATATGGAAGTTTGTTGGGCCAGGGTTGCATTCAATGTCCCCAGCAAGGGAGAGTAGTGATAGTAGGAGAACGTATGGGCTGGAGAGAATAGAAGAAGACCAGGAGAGGTTAACCAGGTAGTGGCCAAGGAGGCAGCATTCTCCTTTAGTGAGTAGGATGAGAGAGATGTACCCCAGGGTGGACTTATCCCTAGTGGTGAGTGAAGAGGGTTGAGACAGGGGAGAGGGGGAGAATGAGAGGGAGAAGAGGAACTGTTGATCACAGGCCAGCACTGTTGCACAGAAGTCAATCAATACCAGCGCAGTAGTTAGGGAGATGGCACATAATACAGGTAGTGCCAGTTTCATCTTTCTGAGGGACAGTGGGGACAATAGAAAGTAGTAGGAGGGAATTAGCTTGGTTTGCCTTATGAAGGGGGAGAGGAGGGAGTGGTGAGGCAAGGGGCAGTTAGAGATGTAGTTCTCTGGGGCAGGGACACACTCTAGAAGGTATTCTGTAGCTTTAAATTTGTGTATGGTAAGATGGCCAATGGGAGAAAGGTGCACATAAGTGGGAGTAGTTTAGGTGTATTTAACAAGTTGTGGAGGAGAGGGGGCACAAAAAATCAGCTTCCACTGGGATAGGGAGGAGACAGAGTGCAGGCCAGACAGCAGAAGGATGTATACAGTCAAGGCTCACAATTCACTTCTAATATCAACTCAGAACTTAAAATGACTGTAAGGATTAAACAAATTATTAAACCCTGGCACACAAATTCAACTAGAGAGGCAGAGGGAGATACAGTAGTTAGAGATGTGTTCAACAAAAATCAGCTTCCACTGGTACCAGAATCCAAAAGTCAGGGCTAGTACCTTGCAGTATAGAGGATTTCTGAAAAACTGTTTAGGTTCCAGAAATTGAGGGGTCCATGGACTGGTCAAGGCATGCTGCATCCCTGAAATAAAGAAGAAAAACAGGATTTTCAAAGGCTGGAAGAGGAGGCTTTTTACATCAGAACAAAGAGAATAATAGAAGTGGGCAGGGTCAGAGAGCACAGCACACTGTTTGGGGGTTGGGGAGGAGACAGAGTGCAGGCCAGACAGCAGAAGGTTTACACAGTCAAGGCTCACAATTCACTTCTAATATCAACTCAGAACTTAAAATGACTGTAAGGATTAAACAAATTATTAAACCCTGGCACACAAATTCAACTAGAGAGAAAGAGGGAGATACAGTAGTAAGAGATGTGTTCAGCAAAAATCAGCTTCCACTGGTACCAGAATCCAAAAGTCAGGGCTAGTATCTTGCAGTATAGAGGATTTCTGAAAAACTGTTTAGGTTCCAGAAATTGAGGGGTCCGTGGCTTGGTCAAGGCATGCTGGATCCCTGAAATACAGTAGAAAAACAGGAATTTTAAAGGCTGGAAGAGGAGGCTTTTTACATCAGAACAAAGAGAATTATAGAAGTAGGGAGGGTCAGAGAGCACAGTACACTGTTTGGGGGTTGGGGAGGAGACAGAGTGCAAGCCAGACAGTAGAAGGATTTACACAGTCAAGGATCACAATTCACTTCTAATATCAACTCAGAACTTAAAATGACTGTAAGGATTAAACAAATGATTAAACCCTGGCACACAAATTCAACTAGAGAGAAAGAGGGAGATACAGTAGTAAGAGATGTGTTCAGCAAAAATCAGCTTCCACTGGTACCAGAATCCAAAAGTCAGGGCTAGTATCTTGCAGTATAGAGGATTTCTGAAAAACTGTTTAGGTTCCTGTAATTGAGGGGTCCATGGCCTGGTCAAGGCATGCTGGATCCCTAAAATACAGTAGAAACACAGGATTTTTAAAGGCCGGAAGAGGAGGCTTTTTACATCAGAATAAAGAGAATAATAGAAGTGGGCTGGGTCAGAGAGCACAGCACACTGTTTGGGGGTTGGGGAGGAGACAGAGTGCAGGCCAGACAGCAGAAGGAGTTACACAATCATGGCTCACAATTCACTTCTAATATCAACTCAGAGCTTAAAATGACTGTAAGGATTAAACAAATTATTAAACCCTGGCACACAAATTCAACTAGAGAGACAGAGGGAGATACAGTAGTTAGAGATGTGTTCAGCAAAATTCAGCTTCCACTGGTACCAGAATCCAAAAGTCAGGGCTAGTGCCTTGCAGTATAGAGGATTTCTGAAAAACTGTTTAGGTTCCTGAAATTGAGGGGTCCGTGGCCTGGTCAAGGCATGCTGGATCCTTTGCAGTATAGAGGATTTCTGAAAAACTGTTTAGGTTCCAGAAATTCAGGGGTCCGTGGTCTGGTCAAGGCACACTGGATCCCTACACTTTCTTTCTGTCTGTTACTTTGCATTGCATTGAAAACTTAGTATCTGACCTATGTGGTTTTCTCTCTCCCATTAATACCATCTAACTGCAACTCTGCTAGGTATGGGAAGCAGAGTAGCTGTGTTTGTGAGGAGTTTAAAGAGCTAAGTGATATTTACATTATTTACATTATTTTTCATATTTAATATTACTTCTCTTTCAAATCATTTGTGGTGGCTGTGAAAGGGGACCTTGTTGTCTCTAAGTTCGTTTAAAATGTATCTGTGATCCCCTCTCGAGTCGGGAGCTTACCTGCTGCCTCCTGCAGCTGCCTCCCAATACTCCTGCAGGCCAGCGCTATGTGGCTTCACTCTCCCAGCCCTGTCCTGCACTACAAAAGGGCTGAGGAGCTCTTTAACATTTATTCGGTGCCTCCTACACCCAATCTTCATGGCCAGTGAGCCATTTTGTCCTTCTCACTCCTCCGGCCCTCCCCTGAACTGGCAAAGAGGCCGGAGAGTGGAAAACTCACTTTCTGGTGCCTCAAACACCTTAGAGGAGCAGCAGAGAGCTGCACCACACATAATGCTTCCCCATCCCCTCCGACTGCTGCACAGCAAGGCGGGGAGCAGACACAAGGCCACAAATTGTTCTGGTGCCTCAAGCGCCATCAGATGACATGGCAGAAGTGCCTTGTGAGAGGACTTATCTTCCCAGCCCCACTGAACTGCAAAAGGGGCTGGGAAGAACTCTAAACAAACAAAAATAAACTTTTGAAGGACTTCCAAACCCTTCCTCTGCCTCCAGTGGGTCGGGGAGTAAGGGGCAACATGGCGGCTACAGGGACTACAAGTCTCATGATGCTCAGCAACCAAAACCAGATGTTTTCAGACACAGCTCCTCCTAGGGAGCCGACAAAATGGAGCTAGAGACGCAACTCCTGACCCCTAATTGTTCCCCCTGGACCTAGTGACCCTTGGAAGGAACCAGTTTGGTGCTAGTCATGCAGCCAGATGCTGCCAACTCTGTGCCAATAACATTTTACACTTTATAGTAGAGACTTGAGCTTATGAGAACTGTTCAAGGGTGGCCATCTTTGCTGAAGTTGCTTGAGGACAGCATGGAATCCTATTGGTAGCTGCAGTACTTCCAATCAGGAGAGAGCTTGTGAGTTGTAAGGACCAATGAGAAGCTGAGTTTCAAACATAAAGATTCTGAGTTTTACAATTTGCCAGTGTGACTTTCCTGTGAGAGTTTGAAGGAGGAGTATGTTTTGACAGCTCCTGCTGCTGTCAGAGAGAAAATTCTGCAGTTTGTGCCTTTTTCACAGATTAGGAATTGTTGACTTTCCCTACTATAACCCTGGTGAATCCCAGAGATCAGGGATTTGCCTCAGCTGTAAGAACTGGGATATTTGGTGCCACAAATATCAAAAGCCTGCTGAAGGAAAGTAATTTTCTGCTGTGGAGATTATGGTAACAAAAGCTACTGCCTCATTTTCCTGACCAATAAAGATACCGAGTTTTCTGTCAGTACCTATGCTCTGGGGTCCTGCCTTCTTGATTGATCCGCTGCTGCCTACCTACAGCCAATGTGGATGAAGACAAGTCCCTCTGTGGGGTGAAGACTGCCTACCTACAGTCGAGGTGGGTGAAAGCAAGTCCCTTTGTGGGATGAAGACTGCCTACCTACAGTCAAGGTGGGTGAAGACAAGTCCCTCTGTGGGGTGAAGACTGCCTACCTACAGTTGAGGTGGGTGAAGACAAGTCCCTCTGTGGGGTGAAGAGGATCATCATCTGCATCCACACCTCTTTTGCCTCTTCTTCCAAGTTGCCTGAAAAAGGGAGATGTCCCCAGCCTGCATCTGTTCACCAAAGATCGTGAGTACTGGGTTTTACCCAAACATTTCTCTAACTGTTCATCTAGCTAGCTAGTTAACTTTACATCTGGCCTTCCTGTGTGACCTTAATAACTCCCTTAGCAACAAGTACAGCCAGGAATAAAACTGTTTTCACTGCACCACCTGGTGTGGTTGGTACTTTGCATTGTAGCACCCCAGAATTTCACCTGTGCTGCACCCAGCTTTTCCATGCCACAGGCCTGCAACTGCTCAGTGTGTGCACACCAAATATAGAGTTTTCACAGCGACTGTGGGGTTAACTGGTGCACCAGTGGGGGGTGTAGATCTGGGGCTGGTAATTCTGGAAAGCAAAGTACTGTTTATTCTGAATGCCAATGTGTTTGTTACCCTGCTTGATTTTCATAGACTATAGAGTTATGTTACTGAATGCTATTATTCTCCTTTGTTTCCACTGCCCCATACCTTTCATCCACCCCCAAAATAAACCTGTTGTTTATTTTTCTGAAAACCGTTGCAGCCATTGTTTTATTGTGTAGTGTGGTATTTCATGCTTACAGTGATAAGTGGGGAAGGGACTGTATATTGTTTTACCTGTTTCCAAGGGAGAGGGCTGTATTTAAATTCCTGTGGGGAAGCACCCTGGCAGTACACTGTTAGGAGGATCCCCATAGGTGGAGGCACCGTGCCACTTACCAAGCAAATTAAAACCATGAACCCAGGCGCCAGCCTATATCCCTTAGGCAGCATCACTTGTGGGTGGGTGTGCAGGTAGAAGGGAAGGGGTAGTTACATATCTGATAGATGCTGACTGGGAGTCAGGACAGTCATCACATTTCTTTTGTGATTGGTTAAATCTAATATAATAACTGGTCAGCAATTTTTTACATTGCCTGACCAAGTTATAATTTCCCGTTATAACTCGCGAGTTATAACGGGGAACATGCGCTGAGTCAGTAACAAAAACCCACTCCCTGATTGGCTCTGCATGTGGTCCAGGGTGGGCTTTCAGTTAAAAAAACATGGCGGCTCCTCACTCGCTTAGCAAGGAGCTGCCAGAGCAAGCGTTCCCGTCGCTTTTTAAAATAATAAAGGAATGCATCTTGTTGATGTTACCATTTAGAAATGGCAGCATGTCTGAGTCTCACTCACTATCTGGATGATCCTGCCGTTTGGCGACTTCCTATCTGGATGATCCTGCCATTCGGCGGCCACACAGAACAGGAAGTGGCAATGGGAAGACAACTGCGGCAAGATCTCAAATGCAAAATAAATGAAAAATGTAAAACAAAAAATTGCTGACCAGCAATTATATTTAATAAGGGATGGGGAAGTGTGTTAAATACGAAATTAATAGTTGCCCTCAGTGTGGGATGCCTTAATAAACCCCTCGGGCTTCGCCTTCGGGGTTTATGTAGCATCCCACACCTCGGGCAATCATTAATTTCTCATTAAGCACAAGTCCCCATCCATTATTGTATATGTAATTCAGGTCATTACTATATTTTTAACAGTTTCTATGAGTGCCTTTTGTGGGGTCCAAATTTTCAGAATCTGTGTGTCATTTCTGGACATTTTTGCTGCTATGATGGCTGTTTTTTTTTTGTTCCACATAAGCTTTTTTAACTGATGTATGCCTAATATACAGTAGTACATCAGATTTTATTGAGTTTTCTCTGACTTTTTATGAGTCATTTCTTTTGGATTTGCCAATCTGTTGTGACAGCTTGTGAACAGTGTGTTATTGTGATCTTCTATGTTGTTTAAGGAGCTGTCTGGGTTGTTAACTTCTACTGGTGTGTGTTTTTGTTTTTAACTTTCAAATAGTTTTTTCTTTGGTTGGTTTTTGTGAGACAGCATCATAAGTGCATTTTTTGCCAGCTGCCAACTGTTGCTAAGAGCAACTGTTCCGGCATTGCGTTTTGGTTCTGTGATAGAATCAGAAGTAGCAGCAAGCTGAGTTGTTTGATTTCACTCAGTCCACTGAGTTCTAGAATATATTAAAATTCATGAATACAAAGTGTTTTGTAAATTATGTTTGTTATTTGTTTTAACATTTAAATTAATCAAGGTTAAAGGAACATTTGATCTGGGCATGCATTAGTATCTAAACTAAATTTGTTTTAAGTTAAAGTTCTCTCTCATTAATACAGTTCTTTTTGGGATGGGGTTCAGTGGGGAGGTGCCCAGTTGTGAGGATGTGGGGCACTCTTCTTCAGTTATGTGCTCTGGAGGAGGGGGCACTCCCCCATCTATAGGACCAATGTAGAGCTCCATGATTAACTGGTAGCAATGAGGGTAGAAATATCTCAGCTGTGTGATCAGCTCAGCAGGATCCAGCTCACCCACCACACCTCCACTCCCCTAGAGACCTACTTGTCCAGAGGGATGAAAAGTGGAGTGGCATAAGAGTGGGGAGGGTAGCTATAAGGAGGTTGTCCAGCCCAGTACCTTCCAGACAGTGAATCGCTTCGCACCCCTTGGGGAGGTTCAGGCACTGACTTTGCCTGGGGAAACTCAGGGTCAGTTGAAGGAAAACAGCAGAACAACCTGATGGCACCCAAGATGGGCAAGGCTGCCAGTAAGGTCCTAGTGGTTGGGGACTCAGTGATTGGGGCTAGAAATGGTGATAGAGGAGGGGTCCGATGGGAGGGGGATTGTCCAATGCCTGCCTGGAGCATCAGCCATCTGGGATTTAGACAGAGTAGGGAGGATGGTGGAGAGGGAGCAGAGGAGCTGGGGGTGCTGGTACACCTGGGTACCAATGATCTGACAAACCTGTCAGTGGAGACAATGAAGCATAACTTTTGTAGACTTTAGTACAGATTGGTGGCACACTCAGCCTCCCTGGCCTTTTCCAAAGTCCTCCCTTGTGGAGTAGGGAATGGAGGAAGGATAGGATAAGGAGTGCTAAAATAGAGGAGATTAATAATTGACGTAAGGGCTGGTGCTGTGACATGGGGTACCATTTTGTAAGGTTCTGGGGGGACTTCTGGGACAGAAGACTCTTCAAGGGTGATGATCTTCACCTGATGCGAGGGGGGCAAGTGCGTTGGGGCAGAAGTTTGATGTCTATATCAGACAATTAAACTGACTGCTGGAGAGTATGGGTATAGTTGAGCGATGGTAGATGGTGAGCAGAAGGGGATCCTAGATAGTACTCCCCCACACCCAGGAGACTGTAGCAGCAAAGAGGGTACAAAGATAGTGGTAGTGTTTACAGGACCGAGAAAATGGGCAGTAGTAACAGATAAAGCAAAGAGCTAAAGCCCCAACAAGGGAGGAAGAAAACACTTAAACCAGAAGTACAGTAACAAAGTTAGAGCAGGGGTCAGATGGAAGGGGGTGTACCTTAATGCCAGGAGCCTAGGTAACAAATTCAGTGAGTTCCAGGCTCTGATAGCAGACACTGAAGTGGAGTTTGTGGCCGTCACTGAAGCATGGGCCACAAATAATAATGACTGAGAGATGATGGTCCCAGGGTATTCACTATTCAGGAGGGATAGAGGAACTGGTAGAGAGGAGGAGTTGTCCTTTTTGTCAAGGAAGGCACTGAGATCGTAGAAGATGGGTGCATAATTAGTAGCAGTGAGGAGGCTGAGTCAGTATGGGTGCAACTCAAGGCAGCCTCAGGCAGGAAAGTACACTTGGGGTAATAGGCCTCCAGGGCAATGGGAGGAAAGGGACAAAGAACTCATGGAGGAACTTGAAAGAGGGGTAGCAAAGGGGGAAGTAGTGGTGTTAGGGACCTGAACCTGCCAGACATTGGTTGGGTGGTCCCAGTGGCCAAGAGCGCCAGGAGTTAGGCCTTACTGGATGCCTTTCAAGACTGTCTACAGCTGCAGCTAGCTAAGGAACCCACCAGGCAGACTGCAGTCCTTGGTGTCGTGCTCACCATCTCAGAGATGGAGGGAGTCATGGAATTAGGGGAGCTGCAGGGGAACAGCAACCTTAGCTCTGTTTAGTTTGAATTGGCCCTCAGGGTTGGGCCAGCAAGTCACAATTGAGAACTGAAGTCCTTGACTTTAGAAGGACTGACTTCACAAGGATGAAGGAACTGGTCAGGAATAAGTTAGTAGGGGTGGAGGACATAGGTGGAGTGGAGGAGAGATGGGGGTAATTAAGGTGACAATCCTCAAGGCATCCAAAGTATGCATAAAAACAGTAACAAAGGAAAACAGGTTTAAGAGGCCACAATGATTCTCAGCAAGGGTCAGGGTAGTGATAAGGGCCAAAAAGAAGGCCTTCTATAAATACAAGAAAAAGCAGGTAGAGGTAGAATATGAGGATTATCTACAGAAAAATAGGGAGGCAAAGAGGGCCATTAGGGAGGCCAAAGCAGACACAGAGCTACGTATCATGGTGGGGGTCAGGAAAGGAGAAAAACAGTTTTTCAGATATATTAGTGAAAAAAGGAAAAAGGGTGGGGAAATTGAAAGATTAGTTGAGGGGGCAGGGTGATAGAGGAGAATGGGCAAAAGGCTGCCATCCTAAATGATGACTTTTGCTCAATTTTCACTAAGAAGGATAGTGGATCCATGCCAGAGAATGGCATCAAAGCGGCCACTAAGGGAATTCCCGAAATGAGACAGAAATTGTTTACTAGTGAAAGGATTCTGAAAGGGCTGGATGCCCTTAAGATAAATAAGGCCCCAGGACCAGATGGGTTGCATCCAAGGGACCTCAGGGTATTAGCTGTGGAGCTGGCTGAACCACTGGTATGTCTGTTCAACAGCTCACTTAGGTCTGGGGAAGTTTCAAGGGATTGGAAGGTTGCAGATATTGTACCACTTCATAAAGGTGGGGATAAGGAGCAACCAGACAACTACAGGCCTATAAGTCTAACCTCTATAGTAGGGAAGCTGATGGAGTTACTGATCAAAGAGGACCTCATAGACTACCTGGAGAGCACCAGGCTCCAGGATAGTAAACAGCATGGTTTCATGGCAGGAAGATCTTGTCAGACTAAGGTGATGATTTTCTTTGCCTGGGTGACAAAGGAATTAGACAAGGGCCATGCTGTACTTTGACTTCAGCAATACCTTTGACTTGATACCTCACAAAAGATTGCACAAGAAGGTGGATGACCTGGGTGTAGCTAAACCCATAGTGAGCTGGGTGGGTAACTTGCTAGAGGGGAAGCAGCAGAGGGTGGTAGTCAATGTGGTTAAATCAGTGAAGAGGGAGGTTTTGAGCTGGGTTCCACAGGGATCGTTTGTGGGTTCGGTCCTTTTCAACATGTTCATTAGTGACATTGGAGAAGGAGTCCAGGGCAGGTTGTGTCTCTTTGCAGATGACACAAAACTATGTGGGAAGGTGGATAGTGAGGAGGGAATAAGGGAAATGCAGAGAGACCTGCAAAAGCTAGAGGGGTGGTCAAAGGTCTGTCAGTTAAAATGTAATGCTAGAAAGTGCAAATTAATGCACCTAGGAGAAAAGGGCCCCCAAGACAGAGTACTTTGATGGGAGGAGAGAGACTTAGCACTACAGCTGAGGAACAGGATCTGGGAGTTATCATTAGCAACTCACTTAAGCAATTGAGTCAGTGCAACAAGCCTATAGCAAGGCTAACAGGATGCTGGGATTTATCAGGAGGGGTATTGATGGCAGAAGAAAAGAGGTAATACTTCCCCTGTACACATACCTAGTGAGACCTTATCTAGAGTAGTGCACCAGGTTCTGGAGTCCTCACCGCTGAAAGCACAAGGATAGGTTGAAGACAGTGCAGCGCAGAGTAACAAATGATTCAGGGCCAGGAGGGCAGATCCTATGAGGAGCACCTCAAAGCACTAAATATATACTCACTGGAAAACAGAACGGAGAAGGGAGATAAGATAGAAACCTTCAAGTTCCTTAAAGGGTGCCTAAACAAGCAGTTTTTTAAAACTGCAAACTCCAAAATATGGATTCATAGCGAGATAAAGTAAAGGCTGCTGTTTACATTAATGCGAAAACTGCATTTATGTAAATAATATAAATGCAATTTCATAGCCTTTAAAAAATGTAAACATCAGCCTTTCACTTTCAAAAAACAGCCTTGCTTGCTCCCTAAAATGTCTTGCTGCTGCTGCATTTCACTTTGCTGAAGAAGTCTGATGTATTCATTGTACAAATGTTTACATTCAAAACTATGAATTACATTTGCAGGTTCTGTCCAAAATGTACTAAGAAAGAATAATAACAGACAATATAAAGGTTTAATACAAATGTTAAAACATGCATATCAAGTATGCACACCACCCCAGCACCTCCCATTGTAACATCCTGGATCTGCCATAACCATTAGACCACCAGGTTATTTAAGATTTGTACTGAACTATGATTTGCCAAAGAGAAAGTCGGTTGGATTAAAACACAATTTCAGCACGTTAAAGTAAACAAAATGAACAGAACCATAGCATAACATGTGCATTGATCAAAATAATGCACATGGATTTGATCATTTTAGCGAAACAATTCTAAAAAAAGGGAAAAAAGAACTAGTTAGCACTATAGAGAGCCATATAGCTCTCTGACTCTGGATCCAATTATGTCATCACTTAACCCATTTGGCGGCCATTTTAGAAAGCAGGTAAGGCAGTTTTTTTTTAATTGGAAGGTTTCTTTTACATTTTTCAAATGATTTGGAACCACATTTAGGTAAATTATATAAATGTAGTTTTAACATTAATGTATACAGCAGCCTTACCTTTAGTCCGCTATGAAGTCAGATTGTGTTGTTTAGGTATCCTTTAAAGGAATTAACAAAGTGAACTGCGGGTAACTATTTAGCCTGAATACCAATTTGCAGACACATGGACATGAAAGGAAATTAACAGGAGGTGGGTTTAGGAGAGATGTGAGGAAGTACTACTTTATGAAAAGGGTGATGGAACATTGGAACAGTCTGTCGGCTGAAGTGGTGGGTGTTAAAAAAAAGTAAGGGGATTCAAGCAGGGTTGGGACATAATAAAGGGAATAGTGGTTACCAGGGGCAACAGGACCAAGGAAGAGAATAGAGAGGATGGGGAGGGTTAGTACCCCAGAGGGACAATAAGTTCCACGGATTATGGGGACCTTTGGCAGACTGGATGGACCTCTGGTCTTCTTCTGCAATCATTGTCTATGTTTCTATGTATTTATTTCATATTACCATCAAGACACAGTCTACATAAAACTTACAGTATTTTATTATCACACCTGCACTTATCCTGCACTGTTTTGCATTGAATCCCAGCTGCCATTCATCAGACTATTTCTCCAGTTTTTTAAGGTTTTCCCTCATTCTTTCCACCCCCATGGAATGTCCACCCTATTGCATACCTTTGTTTCATCTGCAAAGAGGCATACCATCCCCTTCAGTTCCTCTACAAGGTCCCCGATATAGTCTAGATAGGCCACATCCACCTCACATCCCAGGTCCTCTACGTTAGTTACCCAGCCATGCCATAGACTAGTACAATGAGTTAGTACAAAACACAGTGCATTTCATAAATACAGTAAAAGTTAGGGTTAGATGTATAAGTAAATAAATGCCATATAAAGCAGTGTATGTGTGTTAGTGTGGGTGTGTGGCAATGCTCCGTGTGTAGGCAGTGCACTGCAATGCTATCCTGAAATATATATGCATATACAGTGAAGCCCACTAGGATGAAGAGCAGTATCACAGTTTTATTGCATGACAAAAGGGATTAACTGCCATTGAAACTGCATTGTTTGCTGTAGTAACTCTACTGCAGAATTTTGCAATGCTGTGCTTCATCCTGGTGGGCTTCACTGTATGTGTATATGTATTAGTCAGTGTGTGTGTGTGTGTGTGTGTATCACAACAATTAGAAAGTGCAGTTAGGTGGCACATTGGTTAGTATAAACATTATTTGTCTACATTCTCCTGCTATCTAGATCAGTTTTGGCTTTATGCATGTCATTACTGATTTAAATAAGGTGTCTAATGGCAACTCCCCACCCTCCAATGTCTGTCAGAGACTGAAAAGAAGAAAATGGTCTATTGATGTCTTTTTTCATCTATAAAAATGTGTGTAGACAGTGCAATGCTATGTTACACTGGAATATATGTATATACCTGTATATGTATTAGTCAGTCTGTCTGTATCATAACAACTAGAAAGTGCAGTTAGGTGGCTCAGTGGTTAGTACAATAATTGCTAGTTTACACATTTTTCACTCCACAAAGTACTAATCATGTTGCAGCCATATTGACTCTTGCTAGAGTTTGTTACATACGAACAAATGACTATGCCAGCAGAATTAGGCCCAAAGGTCTATTGCATCTGCTTGAGCTCAGCTCACAGCAGAGATGCCACTGCTGCCCCCCACCACAACCAGTGCATCCCTCCCTCCCTCCTAGGGTCTTTTCCAAGATATCCCCCACTGTCCCCCCTCTCCACACCTGGACCTTGCCCATGTACCTGTCCCATCCCCTCTTAAAGCTCCCCACTGAATCCATTGAGATCACCTCCTCCAGCAGCGTATTCCATGGTGCCACCACCCTTTCTGTAAAGTAGTGCTCCTCAATTGCCTTCTAAATTCCCCCTCCCCCCTCCAGCTTCAGGTTCCCCCTTGTGGTTCCTTCACCCTTCAATCTAAACAACACTGCAGTTTTAACTCTGTTGATACCCTTCAATTACATGAAGGTCTCAGTCATATCCCCCAGTCCCTTCTGCCCTCCAAGGAGTACAGGGTAAGCCACCTCAGTCTTTCCTCATAAGTCTTATCCACCACACCATAAATCAACTTAGTTGTTATACTTATTCCATTTACATGTATTTTATATTCTTTATTTTTTTTATCTTTTATCTTTTCCCCTTTCCCCTTCCCCCAGGATGCATCTGAAAATGACCTGCTACCAGCTCAACATGTCTTTTTCTGGTAAAACCTTTGAAATGCATTTGCATATACATAAATAAATACATCTCTTATCACATTAATCTATTAGTAGCCATTGTGGCTCTGACCAGAGTTTGTTATTTCAGGCAGAATTAGGGATTAACAACATAAAATAAAACATTGTAACCATATTTAGATGTTAGGAAGATGATGATATTGTGCCTGTTTATGTTATGGTATCTAACATGGGATCAGCTAAACAAATGTTTTTTGTTTTTTTTAAAAAAAGGAGGCTCTCCCAACTGGATCTTGAGATAGGCTCTCCAGTTACCTAGTAGTCCTTAGATAGGATAGTTTTCGGTACCATATAAATAAGAACATAGAAGATATTTCAGTATGCATTGTGTCTTTAAAATTGAATTTCTCTCAAAGGTCAAACAAGTCATTCAGCACTGCAATGCAAAGGGACAATAAAGTCTTATTATCAATATTTGGGGTGGAAAAATCAAGAAATATAAAAATAAAATAATTCTTTGTCTACAGCAATTTGTTTTCTTCTATTAAAAATTCTTAAAGTGAAACTGGGATATATAAATACAGAAACCAAAGTCTAAACAAAGAACTTTAGGAAATATTGTGGAATTGTATAATAGATATAAACCTCTACTAAACATTAATGAGGACTTTATTGATAATTCTACTAATGTACACTATCAAAATGATACTTCAGCTAATGAGGATACACCCATTTCCCCTATGACTTCAGCTTTCCTTAATCTCATCTATACAGATTGCCCATCCCATAGTATGTCAACCAGCAAAATCAGTCTGTACATGGAAGCATAGAAACAAAGAAGTTGATGGCTGATTTTATTTATTTATTTATTTTTTTGTTTTACACAACATTCCACATTTCACACTGGCAAAATTCCAATGAAATGCATGAAATTTGCAAAATATTTCCTGCAGCGAAATTCACAATTTCACTGGAATTTTGACAGTGAAATATAATTTTGTTTCCTCCCTAGCTGCAACTAGTACTGCACTTAGGAACAAACAATCTGGCAGGAAATAAGATGGGGAAGTACAAAGCAGGTTCAGGAAGCTAGCAAGGGACTGCACGGAAGAGGTTAGCTCTCTAGCTTTCTCAGAGGTCTTACCTGTTCCCTGTGCTAACACAGTGAGGCAGCTGAGAATAAAGGAATTCAACCTATATCTCGGAGTGGTGCAAGGGAGAGAGATTCACCTGCTTAGGAGAATGGGGGAAAACTTGGGAAAGGGAAACTCTATATATGAGGGACAGGCTGCATGTGAATGAGGGGGAGCTAGAGTGCTGAGGTCAAAGTTCCAAGGTTATATAGATGAGGTCCTGGGAAAAAATTTAAACTGAGGAGGGGAGTACAAATCTAGGGAAAGGAAGGTGGAAGATCAGGGAGGAACTTGCCTAGTTAGCACTCCACCGCAGGAGGTGACAGGAGCATAGGGAGAAAAAAGATAGAGAATGGGGGACACTGGTGGAAGGGTTTGGTGGCAAACACCAGGAGTATGTAGAATAAAATGGGAGAACTGGAGGCCATGATGGTGGAAGAGGGGCTGGACCTGGTTGCCATAATGGAGACTTGGTGGATGGAAAATCATGACTGGGAAGTTGTTATCACAGGGTACAAACTCTTTAGAAGGGACAGGATGGGGAAAAAAAGGGGAGAGTGGCACTTTTCATAAAGGAGGAGATAAGGGTGACAACAAATCATGAAAGTCAAGGATTGGCAGAGATCCTTTTGGTCACAGTGTTCAGCAGGATGGGGGAGGTAGTGTGACTGGGAGTGGTCTATAGGCCATGAAATCAAGAGGTGAAGGTGGACAGGGAGTTGTTGCAGGAGGTGCAAAGGATGGCCAGCAAGGGGGAACTTTTGCTGGTAGAGAACTTTAATCTCACTGATGTGGTCTGGGGTATTACATCAGCTGCATCGGCAAAGAGTAAGGAGATATTGGAATCCCTATAAAAAGCCCTCTTACAGCAACTATTCATAGAGCTTACCAGGGGGTGGGAGGCTACTCTGGACTTAAAACTGTCCAATGGGGACAGTATAGAGGAGGTCTCAGTGGGGGAAAATCTGGGAGCAAGAACCACAGAGTAATAACATTTAGACTTAGGACGGGATGGAAGGGAGGAGAACCACCACTAGGGTACTGAATTTCCAGTGGGCTGATTTCAACAGACTGAGGGAGATTTTCAGGGGTGAGATGGAAGGCAAGGAAATGCTGATGGATATAGAGGAACTGTGGGGGGGGCAATAAAGGGAGGAATTTTGAAAGCCATGGACCAGTGCATTAGAAAGGTAAGCAAGGGCAAAAGGGGAAGGAGGCCATTTTGGTTCTAGAGAGAGGTGTCAAGGGCAATTGAGCAAAAAAGGGCTTTCAGGGCATATAAAATGTCACAAGGAACAGAGGACAGGGAGTTATACAGGGAAAAACTAAGGGAGGAAGCACAGATAATTAGGAAGGCAAAGCCCAAAACAGAGGAGAGGATAGCAAGGGGGGCCAGTGTGGGGGGGACAAAAAGTTATTCTGATATATCAGCAAGAGAAGAAAGAATAGGCAGGGCATAACAAGACTGAAGGGGGAGGTGGGAGCTATGAAGGAGAAAGACTTGGAGAAAAGCTGACTTCCTAAATGGGTATTTTTGCTAATTTTTTATGATAGAAAAAGAGGAACTGCAGGAGAGGGATATGGAGACCGAGGGGGTGGACACTAGCCCATTCAGGAAGAGCAGGATTTTGGAGGAACTTGGTAAAATAAGGGTGGATCAGGCAATGGGTCCAGATGCCCTGAATCCCAGGGTACTCAGAGAGCTTAGAGAGGAATTAATTGCACCACTCACAAGACTGTTTAATATATCTTTGGATACAAGGAAAGTTCCAGTAGAATGGAAGAAGGCAAACATGGCACAGTACCTTTGCACAAGAGTGGTGGCAGGGAGAAGCTGGGTAGCTACTGTCTTGTCAGTCTCACCTCAGTGGAAGATAAGATCATGGAGGTTCTCTTGAAAGAAAGGATAGTTAAATACCTGGAAGACAGTGATCTTCAGGATGACAGACAACACGGTTTCACAAGGGGAAGGTCATGCCAGATAAACCTTATCACATTTTTCAATTGGGTGACAAGGGTGAACAATCAGGGAGGGAAGGTGGATGTGGCCTATCTGGATTTCAGCAAGGCCTTTGACACCATCCCTCACAGGAGATTAGTAAGGAAATTGGGAAGCCTGGGAGTGGGGAAGAAAATAACAAATCGGGTAGAAAAGTGGCTTGGGTACAGAAGCCAAAGGGTGGTTGTAAATGGGGTGCATTCTGGAGAGGAATGGGTGATGAGTGGGGTGCCCTAGGGGTCAGTATTAAGTCCAATACTTCTTAACATTTATATAGGGGATATTAGGGAAGGACTGAAGGGGAAGGTGTGCCTATTTGCAGATGATGCAAAAATCTGAAATAGGGTGGACACACAGGGGGGTAGAGAATATGAGACAGGATCTGAGAAAGCTGGAGGGGTGGTTGGAGAGGTGGCAATTGAGTTTTAATGCAAAAAAATGCAAAATAATGCATTTCGAGCACAAGAACCTGAAGGCCATTTACACACTGGGAGGGGAGGAGGTATTGGTAACAGACCAGGAGAAGGATCTGGAGATTATAATTTCAGACTACATAAAGCAGGCAAACCAGTGCAACAAGGCAGCAGGAAAAGCAGACAAAATTCTGGCCAGTATTGGGAGGAGTATTACAAACAGTAGAAGGGAAGTGATAAGGCCTCTATATAGGTCCATGGTTCATCCACACCTTGAGTATGGGGTACAGTTCTGGATTCCATATCAAAAAGGAGATATAGAAAGATTAGATAGGGTCCAGAGAAGGGCTACCAAAATGGTACATGGCATGCATCAGAAGAAATATGAGGAAAGGATGGAGGAACTAGACCTGTACTCCCTTGAGACAAGGAGAGAGGGGGATGGGATAGAAACTTTTAAATACCTAATGGGTAAAAACAGGATGATGGAAGGGAGCATCTTCAAGAGGAAAGATAATCCAAAGACTAGGGCTCAAAGCTTAAAGCTGGATGGCGGAAAATTGAGAGGTAATAGGAGGGGCAACTACTTACTGAAAGGTTGGTGAGCCCCTGGAATGGACTACCGGAGTGGGAGGTGGAGGCAAAAACAGTAGGAGAGTTCAAGAGGTCATGGGACAAATACATGGGTATAAGTAAGAAATGGAAACAGAAGTTCCGGGAAGCATAAAAGGATGATGGAACCCACGAGACTGGGGGAGGAGGGGCATGGGGGAGGATGAAAGCTAGAAAGGGGAAATACTAACTTAGAGAGAGATAGGGCCAGACTGAATGGGCCGTTGTGCCTTTTCTGCCATCAGATTTCTATGTTTTTATGATTATACAACCAAGAAGATTTTACTAATTTTAATTCATTAAAGAGAAGCTTTTTAGTATATTAATAATCAGTTTCCCCCAGTGTAGTTCATAACTGACCTGGCCAGAAACTATTTTCAGAAATCATTCAGTGAAATGCTCCAGTTTTAAAAAAATTATATCCTCCCGAATTTTAGTTTTGGACCATGCCAAGAAAAACAGACCTACTTCCCAATACAAAAGCCACTCCCCCATGCAGGCCCACACAGCCCTGTTTTGTGATGTCACAAAACAAAGCCTGCATGTACGTGCTTCATTGAGTTCTATGAGGGGCAACATTTCTATACATTTTTATACCATTTACAGTTGTAATTTTGATAAATCAAAACGACCGATTGACTAACAGGGTCCCTGCTAGCTGCCTTACTGAGCACCACCTTCCCACCAGTAGGCATGCCACTACTCCTGTTCCTCCCATAATTTAACCTATTTATACCCCTTAGGAACTGTAATTTAGGTAAACAGCATAGACATTTTTGGAGAATAAACAGATGTTGGGTTCAGCCTATGAAAACATCAATTTTCCTGTTCTCTGAGTATAAAGCACAGCAGTTGAGCACAGACCATGATATTCTAGAGGATAAAGGTTTAAATTTACATTTATTTAAACTTTTGCTTTGACCTCTACTTGCAGAAAGGGAGTTATAAAAAAGGTTCATAGGTAGGAAGTCAAAGATACAGAGAGAGAGAGAGACACTTCAGTTCAGCACTGAGTGAAAAACTGTCAGATAGGACACTGCGCACTGTGCTGGTACCTTTTCATCAGTACAGAGCTCAGCTTCTGCATAAATCATCGCTGGAATCAAGTTCTGTAAATAATCAATAAAGATGGAATAATGCATGGAGAAGTGTGGTTTAGGGGATTATGCATCTCATTGTGTGATACCCATAAACCCGGTAAGCCTGAAGGGTTTATAGGGCATTACACACTGAGGGAGTACATAAAATCCCCAGAGAACCATACTTCTCCATGTTTTATTATGTTATATATTACTGTTTTTTTGTGTTTTTTGGTTTAAATTGTCTTTTTTGTCACATTGCAAGGGTAACTGTTACCGCTAACAAGCTTGTCTCATGCTGAGTGATCAATTGTGTAGCGCTTGTGAATGTCCAGTGCGAGGAAAGCTTGTTTGGTGTTTTTTCTGGTGATGCTGTGGTACTGTTCTGCCCATGGTTTACAGAGCTCCATAAACCACATATGTGGTTTATGGAGCTCCATAAAGCTGTTGGGTACCCGCTGGCAGTGGTTTGTAATGACTAACCAGTAAATATAATATTTTTCTATACTATATTATGTGTGGACTGAATTCTATACTCCTGGTAGTGACACCATTACAAAAGACAGGACTACAGAGTGCAAGCTTGTACAGCAAGAAGACAGAAGATCTGAGACAGTATTGGGCAATCTTTCTGCAGGCAAGCCATATGCCAGAATGTGAACACATAAAGTATCATATGGGCAACAGTCCAGTGGGAAAGTCTATGACACTGAGTACCTGGTAATTTTCTCAGGAGGATAGTAGCTGAACTCTGCAAAATTTTTGTGCAAATGACTTTAAGGTGAGCATGACCATCTCTTGGTGGCTGAAGGGCTGGGGGTGAGCTAGATGCTACCTCAAGACTAGGATATCTACCTATTCTAGTAGGCTCGCCTCACAGAGAAAACAGTGTGGGTCCCCCGTGGCAGCAAGCCAGGCTATGCAGCAGAAGTGACAGCAGTTTGGGTGGCCTTCATAGGCCTTTATCAGTGCAGTGCGGCAGCAGCCAAGCAATAAGTAAGCAACACAGGTTGGGTGGGTTTAGTTGGTTAGGTGACTTGGTCGCAGACCATGTTTGCAAACTGGGATGGTTGGTTCTAGCATCCAGCTTCTGGCAGAAGGACAGAGGAGGAGCAGAATGAAAACTGGGTTGGTGGCACACTGAACTAGGCTGCAGGTTCTGACTAGATAGCCGGGTAAGTAAAAGTAAATAATTTGTTTTACAGGGGGATTGGGGAAGAAGGAAGGACTGAAATATTGATGTGTTTTTCATGTTTCTGTGCCTTTTGAGCAGCTTCACGACCCATATGGGATTGGTACTGAATGGAATGGAGTTGGGGAGAGATATTGGGACAAACAGTTTTTTTTTGGGGGGGGGTTCAGAACTTCAGCCAGGCAACAAAGTGGTTAGTAACTGGGTGGGTTTAAGCCCAAATCTGATGCACTGCTCCAGAGTATAGACATATGAATCTTATACAGTACATTTCAATTTTCTGATCTGCATATCATTTTTCAGTCACTACAGATAAGTTTTACCTTTTAGAGATGTTCCAGACATTCCAGAGCTTACCTCCTATGGGCTAACTAGCACCTGGCCTTCACTGGCTGTTGGCCCCCCCCCGCTGAAATCTGAAATGGCGCCCCTACCATAAAGTCTAAATTTACAGGACATCCTCTGTGTGAGCAGAATGTTTTCCATGAGGGATGGATAAGGGGCAGAGCAGTTTTCAGGGTTAAAAATGAGGGCTGTCCCTTGCATTCAGGGCTAGTTTAATGGTATGGTGTGCACAGACTTATGGAGCCCCACTATAGTCAGGCTTATGCCCCTCCTCTCCAGTGAAGCTGACCTCCACATCCCCACATTCAGGCACATTATGATATAGAGCAAGGGAGAATGCAGGGGCATGCACCATGGAAATGATGAGGGTATTTTTTTATTACTGTTTTATATATTATTGATGGAGAGTTGGAGATTGATGAAGGCCACTGCTTGACTAACAAGGGCCTTATTTGTAGAACAGTGTCCTTCATCATTCTCCAACTCACCGTCACAATGTTTAAATAGTAATAAAAAATAACTCCATTCATTTCAAGGGGGTATGCCCCAGCACTTGGACCCATAGACATCATCTCTTAAAGTCTCCTCCTTCTGGTTCCATAGTACTCAGGTAAGAGACTATCAACTTATATCTATACTTGCTGGCTTATCTCTAGCAGAATGGCTGCACCTGCTACAGTGTGTGTGCATGTGGGGGAGGAACTAGTCATATAGGTGGGTGTCAAGTTATTACTACTTTTGTGTTTCCCCTTAAAGTCTGTTTGCATGGAAGCATTCAAAACTATGTTGAGAAAATAGTAGAAGTACAGGCCAGACAGAAGTAATTATAGTAGTTTTGTGGATAAGTGTGTGTATTGGGGGGTGGGAAGAACCACATGTGTTTCCACTGGTATGTGTTCAACAGTTCAGCTGTGCATCTCAGATGAGGGGGGAAGAAAACTAAAAAGTATTTCAGTGGCTATAAGCATGCTGCATGCATGCAGATGTACGCAGCTTTGTATTGAAGTAAAAGTGAGCCATATGTATGCAGGCAGTATAGCATAGTGGTTAAAGGTGCTGAACTGCAACCCAGGATACCTGTAGACCTGGGTCTGAAGCTCATCAACCCCCACTTGTATACTGTGTAATCCTGAGCAAGTCACTTTTTATTTATTTGTTCAGTTGGTTAGTTATTTCAAATTTGAGCCAAGAGGCTCTATTACAAATGTTCCAATTTGATTAAGCATGTACTACAAGACAAGTAGTACAAACATGATAACCACAAACAGAGTTGCAAGGTACACAAGTATACATAACATACTGTAGGTAGTTGCAGAAGTGCAATACCTTTACAATAGCATCATCATGTAAAAATACACAGTGGTCATGAGCAATGAGAACATTTAGGTTACTAAAGTGCCAGACAATGGATAAGTAGCAGCCTGAGTGGACTTCGTCAGAAAAACAAAATAAAAACGTAACTTTTAGGTGTGCAGTTATCAGTGACCACTTAGTTTTTGCTCGCATGCCACATGCATGCAGTCTGTTCCAATTTAACATAAAAAGCATGCTTTCTACAATTGCTTTCTGCATGCATGTCACATGCTTGCAATCGGTTCCAATTTAACATTTAAATCATGCTTGTACACACATATCACATGGGTAGTTTTACGTGTGCAGCATGAAAACATTTCAATAATTTCTGTAAGAGATAGTGGGTGATTCTATAGTTAGGGGTACTGAGACTGTAGTCCATGCCACAGGCAAGGTGGAGAAACTGAGGTGCTGTCTCCAAGGAATGACAGTGAATTGGGTCCCTCTGGTAGATAGGTTGGTTAGTGAAGTGCAGGTAGTCAGAGATTATTGTCCATCTTGGGATGAATGAGCTGACAGGGAAGTCATTTACAGCACTGAAGGACACTTTCAGAGAACTCGGTGCCAGGCATAAGGGTTGGCTTATACTGTAACCTTCTCAGAGGGCCTCACAGTACAAGGAGTAGGAGCAAAGGAAATAGAAAATCCTCCAATTTGACAATTGGCTGAAAGAGTGGTTTACTGGAGAGGGGTTTCACTTCTGAAGATCCAGTGCTGCATTTTGTTTCTGTAAAGCCCCAACTAAACTGGAAAGCCTTCATCCTACTTGGGAGGGGGAAAAGGGCATTGGACCAGAGGTCAGTCATACATCTCAAGGCATTTAAAAAAGTGTTGAGGAGACTGGGGCTAGACTCATACATGAGGTAACTTCAGTTGATGGAGAGTAAGCTAGTACTAGTGAGGGCAATCGGGGGAAGTAAGTGACATAGGTAGCAAACTTGGAAAGGGCATGCACCAGAAACCAAGAATGACATCAGATGATGATGAGGGTAAAGAAAGTAATAAAATACAGGGAAAGGGTAAAAACATTCTGGCCAGTAGACAGAGTAAGGGTAGAAATCAGGGTTCCTGGAGGGGAGATATTTATAAATGCTAGAAGACTTGGGAACAAAATGAGTACTCTCCAAGCCATGGCAGCAGAGGGCAGCACTGATATAATGGTCATAACTGAAATACTTGCAACACCCAACAATGACTGGGACCTCACATTTCCAAGACACTTACTATTCTGGAGGGGCAGGGAAAAGAGGAGTGTGATGGACAGGAGTGTTGTGAATTTAAAATTTTCACATGAACTGTGGCGAATTTGCCCTCTAAATGCTATGCATATCATTTGTGTAGTGTGCACTACTCTGTTCATCCCAGTTGCCCAAATTTTTACTCCATGAATTCATGCAATATGCACTTTGCAGCCAATGACTGATGTGAAATGCATCAGTTTGCATAGAAAACTGCACTGCAAGGTGCATGCATGCATAGTACAGCAGTTCACATACTAAAAATGTGTGCATTTGTGCAGATTTCATTACGTAAATTTCAGAACTACTCTGTGTGAATTGTGGAGTTTTTTCACTTCACCCATAGCGATTTCGAGATTTTTTTGTACACCAGGAAAGGCATCAGGGTGTTGGAGGATAATTTAACTTTTTCTTATTTACTTATTTACAATTGTTTGACCAGGAATAGCATAAAATTGTGATAGCTTGTTCCAAGGTCATGGGTTAAACGGACCTGTTTTATTGATGGGGAGAAATTGGCCATGACACTCAGGAAACTCCTTTACTCTGCCAGTAGGAGAACCTCTGTCAGTCTCACAGTCTGGCAAGATGGCAGACCCTGGGGGAGGAGGTGGTGGAGATGAAAACCCTGCCGCTGCATATCCTGCTTTTTCTATGGTTCTTGCAAGTTCTGTGGATCCCTCTGATAGCCAAGGGGATATTCCCTTTAGAATGGAAGTGGAGGTGGAAAGTTTTAAACCAGAGATCTCTGGTGAAAATTTAAAGGAAGGTCTGATTTGTTTGTTTGTTTGTTTATTAAGGTTCAGACCATAGAGCAAAGCTCATTTACAATGGTGACCTTAGTATCACAATTTCAACATACAAATAAAATATACAAATAGCAGGTAGAAAAAGAGAAATATAACATAACATAAAAACCATCTAAAAACATTTACAAGGAGTGGGAAAGGAAACAAAATATCTTTTTAATACATACACCAAAGGAGATGGCTTATATTTATCTCTAAACACAACAGTTAGGTTAATCCAATATGTCAGAGTAACTTGACTAAAAAATGTTTCTGATAGTTTTGTTTTGGTATGGGATAGCAACATTTTGCTAAGGTGACTGTTCCTTAGGGATGGATCAAGATCCCTAAATATTATGTTATCCCTTAAGCATCCAGGTACCATACCCAACCTACATCTATATGAGAAAATACTTTTATGGAGCTCTCTCCTACTTGAAAGGGAGAGCCAACCCAACTTCTGGTGCAACTCACAATGATTAGTTAATCTGGGACAATTTAATATTAATCTTGCTAACCGATTATATAGGATATCTAGCCTATGCAACCTGACAGAAGTGAAATTACAGTATAAGGTATCCCAATAATCAATAAGAGGCAAGATCTGCATCTGAAAAATTTAAATTTATAGTGTCTGCTTCCAAACAGTGCTTATGGTGATATAAAAATCCCACCCTCTTACTTACTTAACTATTTATTTATGAATGACTTTCGTAACCGGGTTGGTGCACTGATCCCAGGGACCATTTTCAGGCACGACCTGGGCCACCATACAGTGAAACAGAGTAGAAAGCGGTGCTGCATAAATACACTATACAGATTAACAACAAGATCATGGTAACAATAAATATAGGTCGACATCACAAAATAACATGTAACAAAGGTACAACTAGAAATAACAGTGTTGCTTGAAGCAGAGTTAACACAGATATACACATGCTGTGCAGTACACAATCCTACTATGGCTAGAGCCTGAAATACTAGGAGAGAGACACAGTGCACAGGCTTGCAAATACTATGTACAGCAAGGAACTGACAGCCCAGGGAAACAGTGGCATCTGGATGTAGCCGCTAGCCATTCTTTAAGGCGAGATTTGAAATGGTCATGGGAGTCAGCGGAGTGGAACTCATCAGGCAGTTGGTTCCAAAACACAGGGACAGCTACTGACAGGACTCTTTTGCCCATGTTAGTGGATACTCTGGGGAAATATGGGGAGGGGATACTGTGTGAACGTAGGAGACAATGAACAGTACATGCTGTGAGGATGGCAACAAGGGGGGACTCCTGGCCGGACTGGATGGCGGAGTCAATCATGCTACCAAGGGCAAGGTTGAAGCGGCCTTGCAGCGGTAGCCAACCTAGCGTATTGTAGAGGGCACAGTGCTGAGTTGAGAATGGTGCCAACAGGATGAAATGACATGCACAATTGTAGGTAGAGGAGAGCTTGGCCATTAAGTTTGAGGATGTTCTAGTGTTATGGTGGTGCAGTAGTCCAGGATAGGGAGTAGATTTCCCTGGACAATGACAAGTCAGGCGGCCTGGGTGAGGTATTGCCAGAATCTGTAGGCAGCACCTAGTTTTTGGTGGAATCTTATAACAAGAAAGTGGATGTGGTGGGTGAAAGAGAGTGAGGGATCGAGCAAGACTCCTATGTATTTAAAGGAGTCAACTACATTGAGGGGTTGGCAATCGGGGGGGGATGATGTTGAGAGCAGGGAGGGTTTGGGATTTTGCTAGTAATGGCTTGGATCAAACAGCATCAATTTAGTTTTTCTATTATTAACCAGAAGGAGGTTTTCTGTGAACCAGCTGTGGGCTGCATTATAGTTTTGGGAGAGTACACAGGAAATGAGAGTGGTGGATTTGTCACTGTGGTAGAGTACGAGGTCATCAGCATAGAGCAGAGAGTGGCATTTTAGGCTGTCTGAGGGAAGGGAATTGATAAACAGAGAGAAAAGTAGGGGACCTAGGATGGAGCACTGTGGCACCCAATGATACTGGTAGAGAAGAGTAGTGGAACTGGCGGAACCAATACATACAAATTGGGTACGACCTGAGAGGTTGCTCAGGAACCAGTTTGTAACTTTAAGCGAGCAGCCAAGACCCCGTAGTTTGAGTAGGAGGAGGGCACAATTGACCATGTCGAACGCTTTTGAGAGGTCGACGAAGACCACACCGGTGTCATTTCAGCAGTCCTTGTTTAGTAGAATATGGTGAGTCAGCAGTGCAAGGGCAGTGGTGGTGGAGTGGTGTTTGTGAAAACCATTCTATTGGCTACTCAGGAGATTATGCTTGCCCATATATGCAGCAAGCTGGTGGTGGATAGCCTTCTCTAGTAGTTTACTAAGGTGGGGGAGGATGGAGATGGGACAATAGTTATCAGAGGATAATGGATCACCTCCCTTGAAGATGGGACTTACCTTGGCAATCTTCCAAGGGTTGAGCATAGAGAAGGAAGAGAGGGCAAGGTCCTATAAATATATTAGAAAGAGTAGGGGCCCAAGGACAGAGCCCTGGGGAACACCCCAGTCTATGAACAGAGGAGCAGACACAATACCATTTACTGCTGTAATCTGGTGTCTTTCAGGTAAATCAGAAAAGAACCAGTCTAAAGTTAGGCCACTAGTTCCTATCTCATAAAGTTGGGACAACAGAAGCTCATGGTCTACTGTGTCAAAGGCCTTGGAAAGATTGATCAGAATTTCGCCAGTACAATATTTGGAAGGATAGAAGTAACTTAGTTGGTACCTGATGCTGATGGCCAACTTCCAGCCCAGCAGGTGGTAAAAGATGAACTGGCAGATGACATTTTGATGGATGGAATCCAGGAGAGGTAAGCCCTCCTTTTGTACATGCTGGCAGATGAGGATGCTGCGTTAATTGCAGCAGAAGGAAGATCAAAGGGTATTCCACATCAGATGGGGAGTAGCCCAGCTGTAACATAACAGCATGGAACTGGCAGCATCGGGTTCATTGTCTTCTCATAGGCTGTGCTGTGCCCACCACAGGGCTGTTCAGTTCTTTTCTTTTAGTGGAGCTTGACATTGTCCTAGTAGGAGCTTATGTCAAGCTCCAACAAAAGAAAAGAACTGAACAGCCCTGTGGTGGGCACAGTGCAACCTATGAGTAGACAATGAACCTGATGCTGCCAGTTCCTGGCAATGGTTCTTGGTATCTGGAGAAAGCCTTTTGGTGGCCAGCTGGAGATGTTCAACAGATGGTACAGGCTGGGAAGCTGGACCAGCCCACAAGCGCTTCAGAAATCATGGTGCTTAGGAAAAGAGAGAAAGTACAGATGGTCCTGAGACCTAACAAACATAACCAAATAAAAGAAAATTTCATAGGGAAAGCGGCCACTGGATCCTAGAGTGCTACACCTGTTACAGACTATAAAGTGAGTCCTATACCAACAGAGTCCCATGCCACGCCGTCTTGGTCTGATGTGGAAAGTCTTGGTGGAAGGGCTGCTCCAGATCAACCTTTTTATTTGAAGAGCCCCTCTACAGTTCCTTCAATCACCTCCCCCCACCAAGTGTCAGCCCCTCAGAAACTGTTCAACATGCACCTGTGGGTGTGCCAGAGTTGGAAGCTGGTACTATGGCAATTTCTGATGCTAATACCCTGATGCTAAGCCCGAATTGAGCCACACCCGACAACATTGTTGTAGCTATGTCTGAGGACCCACTACTCTCAGAAGGACAGCTGCAGCTGCTAACAGAGCTCCCACGAGGGGATAATGTGCTACAACTTCCTAGTAAGCCTGTTTCTCACTTCAAACTGGTTCCCTGTACAAATAAGGATGGAAATGACAGTGCATAGAACAAAGACTGTTCCTTTAGAAATAAGACTGACACAAGGGGGTAGGGGAAGTACCTGATACTATGAGCAAGCCATCTGCATAACCTGCAAAGTCAGGTCAACATAAAAATGACTAGCAAATATGCAGATGACTTAAACTAACAGAAATAAATCAACAGAGGAGTGAAACCAGAATACGTTACAGATTGGCCCAGTAGAGGTGGGGGTGGACATCCAGTGAATCCTATTAAGGTTATGTAGGATCATGACCATAGTAACAAAGGTCCACAAGCTGACAATCTTTTCTGACCCACCAGACTTTGTTATCCCAGATGAGGAGAATCTTTAAGATCAGCCAAGGACCCTGTTTAACATGACTGATTTATTTTAAACTCACTTAGAGCCAGCCAAGCACCAGAATGCTGTTCAACTGAGGTTTCAGGGAGATTCTGTTTCTGTGCATGACATAGTGTTTGTGGCTTGTAACCTTCTTAAAGATTCTATGAATTATTTTGCCTGGGAGATCTATGCCCTGATTCACATCTCTGGAGAGCTGATATATGACATCAGTTTTAAAACACCAGTGGCATCACCACGCTGATTTTGGGGAGGCTTCAGCCCCCCCAAAGTAAGTTGAACCCCCCCAAAAACTATTTCCCCCATTAAGAGAACTGAATCACGGCTTCGTTGTTGCTGAAATAAAGAAGTTGTGATTTTCTTTAAGGATGCGGCGCTTCACAGGGCCACCACATGGAGCACATTTTCATTTTTCTTCGTTGCACTTCATGATGCTCACAGAGAAAAATTTAAGTCTGAGTGAGTGAGTGAGTGAGTGAGTACACGGGCGCAATTCAGTTGGTTCAGGTTCATGGCTTGGTGCAGGAGGAGAAGACCGGGAGTGAGTGGGACGGACTAC
This sequence comes from Neoceratodus forsteri, assembly GCA_016271365.2. Classification (NCBI taxonomy): domain Eukaryota; kingdom Metazoa; phylum Chordata; order Ceratodontiformes; family Ceratodontidae; genus Neoceratodus; species Neoceratodus forsteri. The sequence goes on along the minus strand of CM028136.1, from coordinate 148,159,230 downwards.
GGAGGACAGAAGGCAGGGATTCACAGAAAAGTGGAACGAATAAATTACTGACTGGCAGGCTTGGCACTTGGCAACAGGTTAGAATGAGCCAGCTGTTGGATCACAGGGGAGTGATTGACATGGGTGGGGGGGGGGTTCATGTAACCGATTAACCGCCTCCGCTGCTCTGCCTGTGCCAACAGCATTGCTCTTGTTGCGCAGCCGAGCCAATCAGTGTACAGGCACATGGTGTGTTTTTCAGACACACACATGGTACACTGAGTAGTCCAAAAAGGCTGTGCAGCAAGACAGTTAGTGATGCAGTTGCTGACAGTTGCTGAAGGTAAAGCAGTCTCTGTCATCAGTTCTTTCAGATTTGCAGCAGTTGTTAAAAAAATCATAAAGGCTCTAAAAAACCCAAAGCTACAGCTGAGGAATATAAATAAGTATTAATAGAAATAACAACAAACAGATTAACAGAAGTTAATACTTTTAGTTTACCTTCTCCTGTCTGACAGTCAGGAGGGGGGGGACTGGGTTGCTGTTTTGTTGTGTTGTTGTGGGATCAGGTTTAAACTTTAAACTCAGACAGCTTGCCTGTCATACAGACACTACTTGAAATAGTTTTGTTTTTTTACTTTTACTGTAGTGTGCCCTGTTGATAAATCAAAGGCTTTCTCTGTCTCCTCAACAAGAAATAGCTAGAGCTGAGAGAGCTCAGAAAAAAATAATAAGTGCCTTTTCAGGGTGGGCTGGGGGTTATGTTGTGGATTTAAACTTTAAAGAGTAAATCTGCACTTCAGAATGTGCTTTCATTACTAATAAGATGTTTCAGCTGTTAGAATTTACTAGAGACATTTTTTTCATTTTCAATGTTCCTTTCCAACATTTGCAGCGCTTCTTGGTAGTCCATCTATAAAGTCTGTATAGAAAACACTTGAAAACATTTGTCTCGCCCCTGTTTACCTCACAGTGCCTTTCTTTATAACATCATAGTGCTCACCATGACAACAGAGTGTGATGTCATAAACAGTAATTGTGTGGTAAGCATGGGAGAGTCAAATATATTGTAACAGACTCTGAAATAATTGCTGCATTATCTACAGTATTTAGTTGATCAACAGCAGGGAAAAGTAAAAAAAATAAATCCAAGAAATAGAGAACAAACAATAAAGTTAGAACATAATTGATGTAAATCTTGTGCTTTTAAGCTCTTTATTATAATAGAGAGTTGGGAAGACATATTCAGAGCCCAGCCAAATGGTTGCATGGGCGCAAAAATGCGCCACACAGAATAGATGCGCTGGCCAGCTCTGAGGGTATATTTAAACAGTATGCACAATTGGTACTGATCACACATACTGTTTGAATATCCAACCCTGTATGTGCAGACCAGAGTGGACGTCTGCCAAGTCCTGTGCAGCGCAACCAGGGTCTGTGCTGAATACCGCCAGTGGGCTATGCTTGGCACATACCTGGATGTGCCATGACCCCATGCACAATATTCAGCCAGGAAAGGCTAATGAGCTCATTGGGCATGCATGGCACAAATGTGCACCATGCATGCTCATTATTAGGTGATCAGCATAGCTGCGCTGTGCTGTGTGCGCCTGTCCATCCCTCACCCATCCCTGATCCCCATATGGTGCAGGCAGCAGTATAAACCCCCATCTTAGGCCAGTGAATGCCCCCCTCCCATCCACCGATCCCCAGTGTAGGGCATGTGAACAGCCCTGTAGATGCCCTGGCAGTCCAGTGAAACTCCCTCCATCCCGATTCCTGATAGCTGTTGTCGGCCACATAGTAGCTCCAGTGCTGCCCTGGTAGTCCTTTGGCCCCCCAGCCCCAATCCCTCTCTGTGGCATGACCCATACCCTAATCCCTGGTGGTCTCATGGTAGCACTGTAGCTCCCCTGTGCCCATAGTGTAGGGTACCCCCCCCAAGCCCTGATCCTCTAACCCCGATCACGATTCACAGACCCCGGTCCTCATTAGCATTATGACTAATACCTATGAATAACAATCTTGCTTTGCACTGTTTCCATAATGTAGGGTCCCCCCCACCCCGGTAGACAGGACTCCCTCCCACATCCCTCTATATGACACCCATGCTGGTGACTGGTACAGCCCTCCGCTCACCACCATGGCCAGTCACCAGCTGAATGGTTCAGGAACTGTACTGTTCAGAAGATGCACTCATTGGTTAAGCACGTATTCTGGCCAGTACAGTTCCTGGACCTTTCAGTTGGCAGGTGGCCATGGAGGTGAATGGAGGGCTGTGCCTGTCACTGGCATGGGTGGTGTGGGGAGGGGGTCCTCTCTACTGGGGTGGGGGGACCCTACACTATGTGCACAGTGAGATTGTTATTCATAGGTATTAGTCAAAATGCGAATAAGGACTGGGGTCTGAGAATCGTGATCGGGGTTTGGGGATTGGGACTTGGAGTGGGGGGTCCACTACACTATGGAATACTGGTTTTCACCACTGGCACCTGTGGATCAGGACATGGGGCATGGGGTGGAGGTCCACTATATTACAAAAACCAAGGACAATCGGTTCTGGTTATGGGCATCAGGGAACGGGGCTGGGGGGGGTCTGCATTTGACAGCCGGGACTGGTAGGCAGCGGTGCACCTGTGTGCACTTCCAGCATTTGCCTGTGGCTTGCTGGCCTGGTTAAGGCAGCTTTTCTTGGCCTAACTGTGGACTGTGCAGTTCCAGACTACGAGGGATACATCAACACTGAATATACAGTAGCACGGCATATGCATGGGAACCACCCCTCCACTTGCGCAGCATACATTGGTATGCACCCTGGCCCATTCCCTTTCAGCCGGTGCATGCTGCACATTTGAATATCATGCTGTGGCACATTGTAGGAGTTGCGCAGCACATCTCCCTTTTCTGCAGAGATCCACCACTCATCTCCTTTGAATATGGGGGCCTTGCTCTTTAAGGTTCTCATCTTCTCACCAACAAATACCTAGAGCTCAGAGAAAAATAAACAGCCTTTTTCTAAATTGCCTAATAGGGGTTTGTGTTGTGTGTTTGTGCTTGTGGCAAGCAAGGATAGCAAGCTCAGACAAGACAGCCTGTGATACAGAGTACTGCCCAGGCTATAACCATTTTGTATTTTTTATACAGGGTGAATTAGGGCAGGCAAGCAGGCTGTGATCTAAGCTAATCAGTCATTTTTTTTTTTGATTTAACAGTCATTTTTTCAGTAATTGGCATCATTTTCAGCCCTGCTCTGTGTTAGGCTAATGGTGTCTGACTTGTCTCTTATTTGCTCTGGGGAACTGTAACCCTCCCAGCAGATCTGCTGGGATTATGAAGTCTTATTTGTCTCTTTTACCTTCTGGGGTCTGGTAACCTTCCCAGCAGATCTGTTGGGATAATGGTGTCTAACTTGTCTCATACTTGCTTTGGGGTCCTGTAATCCTCCCAGCAGATGTGCTGGGATAATAGTGTCTCTCTTTCTGTTGTCCACGGTGGTCCAGTAACCAAATTTTTCCACGTGTACCAATAAATAGAGGTCATGATAACCAGGCTTTTCAAACATACCTTTCACCATTAAAATGCAGGAAAAGCCACAATTTGAAAGTAAAAATTTCAACATTTTCTGGGGAAGGCATGCCTGTGGGGCATTAGCCCCCCAACTTTATATCTCTGGTGATACCCCTGTTAAACACCAAAGCTTCTATACAGATTCTGGAAGAAACAGTCTGAGGTCAGGATTGAAACTCTCTCCTCTGGTTTCTATTCTCTGCCATTCCCATCACAAAGCCTGCAATCAAAACTACAACAGTGCTTTTTGGGAATAAGGCAGTCAGTGTCTCTGACATACTTTTCTGGCTCCAACAGAAATGTAAGGTCCAAGTGTGTCCTGAACACATCTTTTTTTTTTGTTAAAGATTTTTATTGTTTCCAAGAAATATTAAACATATAAGTCATGCGCAAAACAACACAGCACAACACCATACACACATACTATGCAGGGGAAAGGAACTACATGCATATACTACCCCTACTGCTTCAGACTTCCAACATGTGCCTTGTACATGAAGACTGTAGGTATCTAAGGCTTGTCTAACTAAGACATAAAAATTATAACAAGACCTACCTGGTATGGCCTGGAGTATCATCTCTAAGAGGTGATTCTCGGAGTGATGCATGGAGTACCAGTTGAGAATGTTACACCCTTAGGAGCATACCTACATTGAAACAAAGAAAACATAACTCACGCAAAGCATCTGGCGGAGTCCTTGACATAAGGTAGTTACTAGTCCAGGAACAACAGAGTAATAATGGTGTGGTATTACAGTTTTTTCTAGGCAACTGCCCTCTACCCCACACAATGGGGGGGGGGGTACCTGCTCTAACCTAGCTCAAGGGGGAGGGCACCTCCTGCCAGGGCCTCGTTAAAGACCTGCTAGAGGATCGGGGAGACTGTTTGGTGTAGGAGTTGCAACACTTCAAGTGTCACCTCCTGGTGCCTTACCCGCCTTTAGGGTAGAATCCACTTCCTCGGTTGTGAGGGGGGGTTTCAAGTACTTGGGCTTGCTGGCTGGTGAGTGTGGGGAGATTTGGGGCCTGTAAGAAGGGAGCGACCCTTTTCAGGTTTGGAGTTCTGGAGGAGGTTCAGAGTTTGGAGTAGAATTCTGTCACTATACTGTTAATATTTTCAGTCTTGGTTTAAACCTCCCCCTGCTCATCTGCCAGCCCTGCAATGTGCCTTTCTGCTTGTTGTTTCCTAAGACGGTAGGCTAGAACCTCCCCCCCCCCCACTTCCCAGTATTTGTGCTTAAGATGAAGAATGGAGACCTCTGCCTTTCTAAAGAACAGCTCATTAACCTCCATCCTGAGGGTGGCCACAGCACAGTCTGTCTGGGACTGGAGAAATGGGAGGTGCAGAGCTTTGAATTGGGCTTCAACCTCTCTCAGCTGCCTCTCTAAATCCATGAGGCGCTGCTCCCTCTTCCTTCATCTTCTGCTGGTGAACCCCATAATTCTCCCCCCCCGGGGTGACTTTAAAAGCCTCCCAAGTGTTTTGCCAGCAGAGGTATCTGAGATGGGGTTCTTCTGGAAGAACAGTGTATCCTGCTGCAGCCAGGGTGCAAAGTCTGCGACCTGCAGTAGGATGGGGTCCAGCCGCCTGGAAAGAAAGAAGGATGGTGGGCCCCAGGTAAAGCTTAATTGAACTGGGGCATGGTCTGAGATTATTATCCAGGTGAATTGTGGTCTCCAGGGCCACCTTGGTAATGTCCGAGGAGGACAGCCAAATGTCAGTGAGGCTATGGGAGTTGTGGACTGGGGAATGGGATGAGTAATCTCATTCCCTGGGGTGGAAAACTCTCCAGATGTCAGTATGGGCCATGTCCTGTTGGAGCTATGCAAGCACTTTGACTCCTCTCACTTGTGTTTCTATATTGAACGGGCATCTGTCTATGAGGGGGTCCAATGTGAAACTGAAAGCCCCCCTACAAGCACTGGAACATCTTCCTTAGTGAGTCCCCCTACCTCTTGGGCCACTGTGTGGAAGAAGGCTGGGGTGTCTTCATTGGGTCCATATATATTCCCCAATACCAGCAGCCCCTCTGGGAGGGGGGGGAACATCAGGGTCAGTACCCATCTCCCTTCAAGGTCACTGACCTTTTTGGAGATCGACCAGTGGAGCTTTTTACTAATAATTATTGCCACCCCTCTTTTCTTGGTCGGGGTGGAGGCATGGATTACCATTCCCACCCAATCCCTGTGTGGTCTGTCATGGTCCCCTGAATTCAGCTTGGTCTCCTGCCGGAAGGCCAGTCCAGCACCCAGTCTCTTCAGATGAGATAACACCCATTTTCTTTTTGAGAGGGTAATCATTCCCCTTACATTCCAAGTGTATCCGGTGATGTGACCCATTAAAAATGGTTATAGGAAACAAGTGTATGCAAAGTGCAGCATATCGGGCAGAGACTGAGAACTGGCTGATGGCCCCCAACCATATCTCCAGGGAAGAGACAGCAGACTAGCAAGGAGTGGGGACAGTTAGTGGCACCCCATGACCTAGGATACTAGCAATACTAACTATATATAGATACAGTTCTCTGTGTATAAAACAATCAATAAACAACAATACAACAAACAATGTACATGAGTAGGCGAGGTGGTAAAGATGGGCTGCAGAGGCGTTCTGCTGGCCACAGCACATTGCTGAAGGTCCACCTCTACTCTCTGGGCACATGTCGAGATCACCTGGGGTGGGGTCATCTCAGGCTTTGTGTCCCGACAAGGGGTGTTAGGTATAGGTGGTGTCATTTACCTAGCCTTCGAGGGAGGATTGAGGGTCTGCAGCTGTGCACCTTGGTGACTCAGGCGCACCAGAGATAATGTTGATGGGGATCCAGGAAGGAGTATGCAGCCCGGGGTGGGGGGTATGAGTATAGCAGGCCCTTACCTGCCTAGCAGCAGTGCAGTCCCCAGGCAGGCACATGCCCGGCAGGCCAGAATGGGTAGGCGGGAGCCAGTGCGCAGCTGAGCCTCAGTTACTGGGGTGGAGGGGGCTGGGCAGAGGTGAGGGGATGCCCTGGGCACTCGTTTGCTTTGTCTGCATCATAGCCTCGTGGTACCTGTATCTCAGGCCAATAACCATGAAAATAACAATTTTCTTCCAATGTACACAAACCATGTTGGATAGCTGAGGCCCAGACCCAGTCCTACGTGATGGCCCCTTGCCTGCTCTTCCTTTACTGGCCCTTCTATTGGGAGTAGCAGCAGGTCTGATTCATTGGCAGCAGAGTAACATTGCCTGGCACAGTTCACCCCCCTACTGATTATGACGCCTTGCACGGGGGGGGGGGTCACCTGCAGCAGCGTTAAAACAGACTTGAGGCATTCTCTCCCAGCAACAATAACTTAGCCAGCACTGCAGCATCCCCAGAAAATCTCTCCCAGTATAGGAGCAGGACAAATATTGGAGGCCATGAGCAGCCTCCGGGCTGGACATGTGGCTACTGGAGGGAGCCATGGGGCACATTGAGAGCCCCCCTACTTGCATGAAGATACTCTCGTGCCCCCTTGGAATTCAAATGGGGGGGTTGAGTGCACAGCAAAAGGCAGAAAGAAGGATGTATTTACCCCCGTCCCTGGCATAAAACACAGGTCTATCCCATACCCCAGGATATCCCTCCCAGTATAGGAGTGGGGCCTTTGTGTATTGGCGACAGAAGTCTCTTGCCTGACTGACAGGGAGCATGGGACAGAGGGAGGAGGGCTGCAATCAAAGAAGGCCCAGGAATAAGTTATAGGCTTCAAACTATGAGCCAGGAACAAGTTGGTGGACCTCTCTTGACTCCCTGGCCCTCCAATCGCCCGCCTAACCACGTTCAGAATTCAGGGAAGCTAAAGAAAAAGGTATTCCTTCACTTATCTGATGATTCCGGCAATGGATCCATCTGCGGAGGAGTGCAAAAGTACTCCTGGGAGGCAAATATGGGTCTGCAGCTGGCTCCTCAGGGCCTGGAAGGTGATGTCAGTGGCGTTCTGAAAATCGAGTCTTCCTGCGTGGAAGAGGCCTTGACAGGATTCATGACCTCAGCTGCCCAAGAGCCTGTAGGAGAGGGTGATCAGAGTTGCTGCAGCTGAGGAGGGTTCAGTGTCTCACCAGAGGTTTTCAGATGCTGCTCCGGTGAGATGGGCTGCAATACCTCATAGTGGTTCTCCGTCTGAAAGTCACTTTGCCCCTCGCATGCTGACGTTTCCATCTGGTGATCTTCCAGGCTGGCTTATGGGACCTTTCAGTAGGATGGTCCCTTTTACAGTGGCTGCGCGATGAATGGTGCTGCCTGTTGTTGCGGGGGGGAGGGGCTCCCATGGATTATCAGGTTCAGCCTGCTATGAAGTTTCTCTGGGTTGCATGCAGGGGGAATGTCTCTTCTAGCCACTCCGAGTCCCCCTGGGGAGTATTGGGTTGCGGCATCTGCTGTCCAGCCTCACCGGGCCAATTCCTCTGCAGAAAATCCATCAAGGCCTCTGGAGTGGAAAACAGAAGAGGGACCCCCTTGCGTACCGCCCGCATGGTGGCCGGGTAGCAAAGGGAAAAGGTCAGTCCAATTCGGTGCATAGCATGGCGAGCCTCTGCATAGGCCCGCCGCCTGTCAGAGAGCTCTTTGGAGTAGTCCAAATGGATGTTAATGCAGTGAGTGTGCCACTGCAGTTGCTGTAGCATATGGGATTTAGCCATAACAAGTTCTTTATCCCTGAAATCCAGGATGTTGGCAATGATCGGCCGTGTTTTTTCATGGCCCTAAGGCATGGGGGCAAGGGAGCGGTGGGACCACTCCACCTGTAAACTGCATGCTGGGTCCAAGTGCAGGATCTTGGCCAGGGCATTTTGCAGAATGACTTCAGTGTTCTGACCCTCAGCATGCTCCAGGAAGCCTAGGAACCGGATGTTATTCCTACGACCCCGGTTTTCAAGGTCATTGATTTTGTCCTTAATTTTTTGAAAGATTTGCTGATGCTCCCGGAGGATGGCTGAGTTATCCTGTACCCTGCTCTCGGTGACTGCCATGTAATGCTCATTTTGAAACATACGAGCTTCCAGGGATTGCAGGACCTGGGCAGTGTGGATTGTTGCCAGGGTGACTTAGACCATTTGTGCCAGCAGTTGCCCAAACATCCCTTCGACTGACACCTGGTCCCACACTGCAGGCTGTGGAGGAGGCTGTGCCATGCTGTGAGTTGTGGGCCCCACTATCCTCAGCAGAGTTTCCCGGACAGATTATGTCCTAAGCAGGGGAAGATGCGTAATAATATAGGTATCCTTAGAATCCTTATAGTAGGCTGCACAGCTGTGAGTCTTTAAAAGTGCTGTAAAAGTAAGGATGAAATGCTGGCCCAGTAGTGCTGAGGGATGAGGTGCTAGACACCACACCTCACGCCATACCGGCGACCTGGGTTCAGGAGTAAGCTCGGGTGCCGGTTGTCGGCAGTGGAAGGAATGGCTTGAGCATCCCCAGGACAGCTCTCCTTTCCAAGGGAAGGGATTTGGGGATGACCTGCATCCCAGTGACCCCTGAAGGAGACTGGGGGCACTGCAGGATAGTGGTCCAGAAAGAAGCATGGGACGAGCATGGCGGATGCTGGTGGGGTTGCCATGTGCCATGGCGTCATTGCACACCATGCTCGGGGGGGGACGGAAAAGCACTAGAAACCCCCCGATGGTCTGGATAGTTGATGGCTCCCCAGTGCCTCACCACCACACACCCGTAACTGGGCCTCCTTCTCTGCCCCTAGAACTCCTCATGGACCTAGGTCTGGGGAGGTCCCATGAGGAGAGCTAACACCTTTGAGGAGGTAGGGGGTCTCAGTGGGTGGAAGACGAGTTGGTGCCTGAGAGAGTTCCAGGTCCAGAGGACACCATAAAGAGATTTAAAAAAAAAAACAAGTAAGGATGAAACAGGATAATGTTGAATTTAACCCTCTAGGCAGGAGAGCCTGAAGTTCATGCTGCCATCTTGGTTAGCGCCCCCCCCCCCCAGTTGCAGTCCCTGAACCCATCTTTAACTCGTAGAAACATAGCATGTGATGACAGATAAGGGCCTCCACGCCTACCTAGTCAGAGTCAATCTGGACTGGGTGCTGGCAGATTAAACTCCATCTAAGGTAAATTGACTCTGAGGTACAACATTTCCCAAACAATTTTTTTATAGGCTGGGATCAGAGTATTCTTTTCTATCTGGGGCAAGCAAAGGCCTGTTATAAATGTGCTTCCCCTTCCCTTTTAAGAAGTGCTTGCAATCATCTCAGATGCAGCCTTTGTTTTGGGTTTTTATGTTCTGAGATGCAACTTGTGTACAAAGAGGGGACACTCTAAAACTTGTCCAAGGGCATTCACACAATGAATGGGAGCAGCTGGACCTATTAGCACAAGTACAGAAAAAGAATCTTCTGTTGGTACCACCTTTTGATGGCCCCTCCTGAAGCAGTCACAAAAGAACCCGGTGGACCAAGTTCCTCAAACACTCAGAAGCCTCCTACCTCAGTGTCACTAGCCAATAAGAACCCTGGAATGCTTATAACACCAGTTAAAGACAATCTTCAGCAAGACCCTGTGCACCAGGAACAGCCTGACAAGGAGGATGTGGAAAATGAGATGGATATATCAGATCTGAGACATCCACAGATCATCCTAGCACATCCATAGAGAAACAAACTATTGTGGCTATAGTCCCAGTTATAGACATGCCCCACCAAAACCTCCAGAAAAAAGCCTGACCATGGTTCAGCATAAACATAAACAAAATAAACTACCACAAACTAAGATAAGACTATGTCAATGGGACCCTGTAAAACTGCAAAATAAGTCTGAAATTTTGCTACAGAAAAGAAACTGGGGAGATTGTGAAGATTGACAAAAGGAAGAAGGTTCAGATGCCTCCTCCATAGCCTCTTTGTAGAAAAAACTTTCTCTTCCAAGAATGAAGACAGTATAGCACAGTGGTTTAAGGCTTTGAGCTGCAAATCTGGTGACATCCAGCAGACCAGGCCTGGGTTTGAATCCCACTTTTTCCACTTGCATACTGTGTGACCCTGAGCAAGTCACTTAACTTCCCTGTGCCCCCAGGTCGCTCCTGTAAAAAAGCTTTCAGCTTAGTGTGCTACTCCTGGTTAAACAACTAAAAAAAAAAAGGAGCTAAGGCCTGGAAGCTATGACATCAAAGAAAAGAGGAAGTTCAGATTCAAAAAGAATAACACATTCCTGTGAACTGGATGATGATAGAAGCTGGTCTACTATCCCTGCTATTCTTCATGACTGAGGCTTTCCTGGCATACACCTCCCTGAATACAAAAAGCATGAAAAATCCTAAGAGATGATTAATGACTTTTTCATTCCTGTAGCCTTTACAATTCTCAGTGTTTTCCTTACAGGTCACTAGGCTAAGATTCATATCAGATATACAGCAGACCCAGAGCAGATTATGGGGTGGAGTCTCCGTTTGGTCCTTAGGAGAACAATCATGCTCAGGGTTAGGTATCTGTTTCATAAACACAGAGCTATCAAGTTCAAAAATATATGATGTGGATCGTGGGCTGTTATCAATTTTTGATACAACTGTTTCAGATCAACAGTTTAGGATGGTTAATGTTTATACTCCTCCTCAGGCAAACTCAAAAAGAATAGATTTATTTTCAGGGAGATACCGTCTTTTAATGTACATTCAAGAGGAGCACTATGAGTGGGGATTGTAATGTCTCCTTCCACAAACTTTGCAGTCCTCAGGAAATAAGACTTACTGTGATACCCACTTTTTACATTTCATGATAACCAAAGCAGACTCATGGATTCATACCTATAAACCTATAAACAAGATCTAGCCAGATCCTCTAGTCAATACAGCTGTGGCGAGCTGCCAAATGACCAAAGTTATACTTGTGTGTAGAAAAGTTTGAATGGCCAGATCTAACTCACCCATTTTTTGGAGTTGCTTCACCAAATTTTCAACATGACCTTTTTAGGAACCCACCTCATGAGAGTGCAGAGTGACCATGCCATTGTGTGCCATAGGTGTGAAAACATGTTTCAGGCAGGATGTGAAAAATTACATCTATACAGTTAGTAAGGAGGTGTGCAAAAATGGTGATGTTGGAAATCTGGAGAAAAAATATAAAAAATTGGTGAAGTTAGGAGTGTGCATAGAATCTGCACAATGTACACTCGTAACTCAGTCATTGCTTGGAATTTTTTCACCAAATTTGCAAAATGGGCTTTTTGGAACCCCAGAACAGGCAATAAAACCAAGCACCATCCATCACATAAAAAAAAAAAAAACTGCTGCATTTATTGTAATAAGTACAGTGACAAAAAATGACATGCATCCTGTGCCATATGGTGTGAGACCCTGCATACTAGACCCAACCGGTTTTTGCACTTGTGCACTTCCCTGAGTAAGCACGTATGCACAAAACTGTTTAGGCCTAGTACATAGGGTCTCACACCATATGGCAGTGGATGCATGTCATTTTTTGTCACTGTAATTATTACAATAAATGTAGCAGTTTTTTTGACATGGTGGATGGTGCTTGGTTTTATTGCCTGTTTTGAATTCTCATTACCAGAGCACATCTCCATTAGAACTGCCCTTCTTGCTTTAGGATACTTTTTGGAACCCCACCTCATGAACAATGGCACTGTCGTTTCATTAATCAGTCCCAAAAGGTGATTCCACGCAGCAAGGTGATTACATGCAGTGATCATGAAATCACCTTTTGGGAATGATTAATGAAATGACAGTGACAGTGTTTATGAGGTGAGGTCCAAAGAACCCCATATTGAAAATTTGGGGTCAAAATTCCTAAAAATGACTGATATATCAACATAAGTTGAAAACCCCATTGAAAACCCCATTGACTGCCATTATACCATGCTTACCTTTGATTCTTCAGTGTGTTGTTCAGCTTTGAAGAGTGCAGACTTGTCCCAGTCCAGAGAAGATGACAGAGCCAACCTCTGGAGGTAAGTATAGGGTAAGGGGGGTGCAGGGAGATTGGTGCACAGTGAGAGGATGGGGAGGGGGGAGGGAGACTGAGGTGACAACGAGGGACCGTTTTTCTTTTTACAGGTAAATAGAAGAAAGACATTGGGGGATGGTTTTCTTTATTTACAGTAAAAAAAGGAAAAAAAAATGTAAATTTGGGCACACTGGGTGGGCTTTTGTGCCACATTAGTTAGGGGGGGTACATGATGCCGACACTGGTACTGGGCACCCTGATGTAAACACAGGAAAGAATAAATAAACTTGGGCACAGGTGGGCTCCCTGTGTGCCACATGAGTTGGGGGATTATATGATGCCAACATGAGGATTGGGCATCCCAATATCAGTATGGGGATGGGGAACTCAGGAAGCAGGGAGGACAGCAGCAGTGGGAGGGAGCGGGAGAGTTTTATTTGCTGATGATGCTGGGAGGGAATGGAGGGATCAGGGAGGACAGGAGCAGTGGGAGGGTGTGGGAGGAGTGCCATCTGCAAGATGGTGGTGATGATGCAACTGTGCACATGCGGCATGCACGCATGTGCAGTTGCAGTGAATGGCATTCTGCCATTCACAAGATGGCAGCATCAGAAGAACTGCACATGTGTGCAAGGCATGCATGCACAGTTCTTGTCCCAGAATATGGAATTAACAGCCAAAATAGTGTGGTTGTTACTTTCGTAGTGGCCGATCATGGTGGAGTGTTACAAGCTCCATTGAACTTTCGGAAGGATACTTCCAAAAGCTCAATGGAAGGTGCCACGAACTACCATTTTAAGGCAACAGATTGATCCCAAAATGTCTCTAGGTTCAACCTAAAGCAGTAAAAAGAGGGGGAGACCATTTTAAGAGAACCCTGACTTCTTGTATAGATTAATTTTTTTTTATATGACAATCTCTCCCTAGTGAGCTTGGCTGAAAGTAATTCCAGCAGAGACTTTGGACCAAGCTTTAATAGGCTGCCAGGTGCATAAACAGGAGCCTATGATAAGAGGTACTGGCCTTTGGAAAATCAGTAACAAAGTCCTACAGGATGCTGCAGTAAGCGAATCTCTGCTCCAGTATTTTTTTTTTCAGGCAAAGCCACTATTAAATGTATGTTTGATTCTAGTGCAGCCTGGTAGGAGGACACTAAGTCAGATCTTAAAAAAATTTTAAACAGAATGGTAAAGATCTGGCCAAAGAAGGTCATCATAAGTACTTGTCACTTAGATACCAATTGTATAGATTGTTATCATCTGCATATGAACATGGGGTAAACCTGAATCCTCAAATCTCAAAATTAAAAGTTAGCATGAAGGCACATCAAAATGATAGAGCCACATCTCTCCTTGCATAACAAAGTTATGGTACACAAGGAAGGCAACCCTCTAGCTCACCATTTGAGGGTTGTGCCAAACATGTGCAGAACAGCGTCACGACCTCCATCAGGTCACCTGCTGGAAAGGTTTTTCACACCTGGCCTGACATTCTGCAGGAAGTGAATAGATGTGACAGAACAGCTTTATGATGTAACATAGGAATACACCATGCTAATCAAAAATTTGGGGATGGGATGAACTGTCGTCGGGTATCAGACTGTTTGGGGAAACAGCTGACAGAGCCTATCTCTGCAGAGGAAGCTTTTTTTCAGTGATAAAATCATTAAATCTGATAAAGCCATGGGAGTGGATGGTATCACAGTAGAACTGTATAAAACCATGCAACATCAAATCTGTAATGGTTGAGTGAATATATTTAATCCATCCAACCTCCCAACTCCAGAACCTTCTTTCCTACCCCTCCCTCAGGCATCATTTACTCCCCTCCCCCATGTTCATGTCCCTACATGTCCCCCTTTCCACCTGTCTCTTCATCAGTACAGTACCCAGGGTAAAGGCCAGTTTGTCCCTCCAGCTCCCAAATATTACAACAGTATTGTCTATGCATAAATTTGTAACTGCCGTACAATGTGTTGTATCCTACAATTTGTCTATAATCACCAACATTTCTATGCTTTATTTATCTGTATTTTTATCTTGTACTGTTACACTGTGTCAGCATTTATTACCCTGTCCCCGGGTCACACATGGAAGTGAGCCTTGGCTCAGTGTGCCTTTCCCAGTAACCAACATTTTAAATAAATAAAAACATTGTTTACTTTATAAGACCTTGTCACAGAACATGAAGACCACAAAGGAGAGAAACTGTGCTGTCACAAGTGAAAACAGAGAACTCTTATGAATGTGGACTTTAAAATCCTTATGAAAATCCTAGGAAACAGGTTAAGCTCTATACTGGACTCAGTATAGATACAACTCAAGCTTGTGCCATACTGGGAAGGAAAATCCAGAAACACCTATTGCGTTTAAGAAAAATCTTTAAATGAAGGAAAAAAGGAAGTCTTACTGGCATAATTCTATCATTGGACCAAGAAAATGCCTTTGATAGGTTATCCCATTCCTGTTTTTATTTTTCTTTATGCAGAATTATGACTTTCCACCCTGTTTCATTGATTGGATTATGTCCTGTTATTATGGGGCCACAGTACATCCTAATGTAAAGGAATGGATAGAGGAAGGGATCCTGGTAGTTAAGGGGATAGGACTGGGATGCTCAATGAGACCCTAGCTCTATAATCAGTGGCTCAACATGGTTTCAGGAAGGTTTATGGCACATCCACAATCCTTATCCAGTTTACAAATGACATAAAGATGGCCATGAATAAGAGCATACTAATGGGGGCAGTCTTCATAGACCTCACATCTTGTGAATCACCCTCTGTTATTATCTAAACTTACTGCCCTGGATTTCTCATCTTCTACTGCCTCCTGGCTTGCAAGTTACCTTATTAGATGACAATGGGACTTCCGGTGACTTCACTGACTGTAATGGCCACCTGAGTCAGCGATCTCAGTCCATCAGTGCAAAAATCAAATTCATCTGGTTAAAAAGGGGCAGAAATTCCTAAAATAATTCATGCTAAAAAGTTCCACCATGAACCAATGACTAAAGTCACGTGCCAGAGGGAGTTCTAAAGGTAACACCCCAATGGTATCCAGACTTGATCGAAGCCCCAGTATATCACCTGAAAGGGCCTTCAAATTAGTGGTGGGATCAGCAGGATAAGATGACATGGCCTTGCATAGCAGCTCAGTAGATAGCAGGGTCACATCAGCAAATATTATATAAATCCTGCACCGCACAGATAGTAATGTCATAGACATAAAAAAAGAACTAAAATGACTGGAGAGGTTTTTTAATTTTTTAGTCTTTGGTAACCGGGTAAGGCCCACTAAGCACAAGTGCCTGTTTTCAGGGGCGACCTGGGAGCACTGGGTGGTTAAGTGACTTGCTCAGAGTCACACAGTATGCAAGTGGAGGTTGTGAGAATCAAACTCAGGTCTGGTCTGCTGGATGTATCAAGCTTGTTCACACCTTGTTCCTCTAACCTCTAGGCTATACTGCCAGCCCGGTGAACAGAGGTGAACAGAGGAAGTGGAATCTGGCCTGAATGCGGTACAGGAAGATACCATGTGGCTCAGCCATGCGGTTCTCTACTTATTGAAAAGGGAGCAAGAATTGACCAGGATAGCAGAGGACTCAGAAGTCAGAGGAAGGAAGGAAGAAGAATATCAGGACTTTTGGGTTCCCGAAGAGATGTGAACAGCACAATCCAGTATTGTTTGTGAAAACTTGGTTCCAAAAAGAATTAGACATTCCAGAGATGGAACCAATAGAAGTGGAAAGGGCGCACGGGGCTGAGAGCCTCATACAGCACTGATAGGGGACACGGCACCATCCACGCAGCTAAAGAGGAGAGAGAGAAATAGAATAAAAATAAGAATGTTAAAGGTACTTCAAGGGAGAAAGGTCAAGCAACAAATGGCCATGGGTATTGTCATAGGCCTGATTTAATGGAGTCTCTTAAAATAATATCCCTCAAGGTAAGGGTGATTAACTCTGTGGTGAAATGTTACAATGGGCTCAGGGACTTAGCCAGAGCCCAAGGTGACATAGGCCTGCTCCAGGAGACACATTTAATGCCAGGAGAACATAAAAAATTAAGTAGAAGCTGGGTAGAGGACATCATAACCTCTTCCCACCCAAATGCAAAAAAGGCTGGGTTAGCCATCTTGTGAAAAAAGGGGTTGGCTTTTGAAAAGACAGAGACGTTCACAGAAAAAGAGGGCAGACTGGTGACCCTATCGGGTAGGATAGCAGGGCACCAAATACATGTGGTGAATGTGTATGGGCCTACGCCGCAGGTGCCACAGAGCTTTTTTAGACAGGTGTTTGGTAAAATAGCAGCTCTCCCCAAGGGACAGATAGAGGTGGAAGGGGATTGAAATGGGGTAGAGGACTCTGCTCTGGATAGATCCCTAGCTTCACAAAATTCTGCAAGGGGAGGGTCCAAGGCACTTAACTCATTCTTTCCTATTGTCACTTAGAATGTTCAGGTACACTGTGCCTGCTGCTGGAACACCTGTGTTCCTGAAGGGGTTCTAGATCCGCAGCATTCATACAAACACACTGTGCTTAAATCTACATATCTTAAAAACTATACATCCAATTTTAAAACTGTAAAAAAAAAGTTCTGGATAAAAAGTGCTTGAAAATGAGTGAGGTTTTGTTATGTCTATTTAACTGGATTTAGTGTTGTGTAAGGTTGTTTTTTCATATTTTCATAAATGCTGATGATTTTATCTAAATGTATTTATGCTCTGTCTACTTAGTCATAGAAAAATATTACATTCTATAAAATTATTGGTTAAAATTGTTAAAAATATGCAATAAACATCTGTCATTGTCTAAATATAAATTTTGCAAGGTTTTTACCATTTTTTAGTAAGAAGTCAGTGTCTGAATCTCTTGTTATTATAGCTTGAGTTTTTTGTTCCGCTCCTTTGGTTCAAATTTTTGCAGTGTTTAATTATTCTTACCCACTGATGTTAGTTTATGAATCTGATTATCACCTTAGAAGTATATATCAGGAAGTGAGGCAGGAAGGAAGTGCTTTGTGAGGTGAAGTGATGTAAATAGGAAGAACACTTTGAGTGCAGGTCAGTGAGCTGACACAGGAAATGGATAGATTTTTTTGTGCTGGAGGTATCTCTATGATTGACTGCATATTTATTGTAGTTAAAAGGTATAATTTCATTGAAATAAAGTATTTTATTGTATTTTTGTAATACAATCCCATAATAAGTATAGGAAACTGTATTTTATTTGTGCTGTTTGCTTTATCATACTGTAAATGAAGCATGATGTTGTTCATGGAAAGGTTCACAGTCTTTCAATAAATGTCATGTTTCATATATGTGTGTATTATTTAATTTCCTGGAATAGTTTTTTTGAGGGGGCTATATTATGGGATGGTATAAGGTGAGGGAATGACTGTATGATGAAGCACTGTGTGTTAGTGGGGAGGGGGAAGGAGTCCTGCATTCATGATACATTCTCAAATGCACTTCATATGTTCTGGGGAAATGAGAGAGGTTGTATACATCTAATAATGGTGATCACAGACACTGCAGATACATTGTGAGTATAAAAAACAGTGATGAAGTTGCTGCTCTGGTAGTTTGAGGTATGCTGTGTCATGGAGAAGGGGGCTGGTCTGCCTGTACCAAGGAATGATGCTCATAGGCACTGCAGTCACTTTGTGTCATGAGTTGGCACCCGTCCTTGGAGTATACTCAGTTGTGGAGAAGCAGGTGGGGCTGCCTTCACCTGGAAATGATGTTCATATGCCATGCAGAGATGTTGTGGGTATACGTACAGCGTGATGACATGGGCACCTGTAAAGGTTGTGTACTGTGTGCTGTGTCACATGGATTGCCTGCACACACATGTGATATATTGCAGCATTCAGTATGGCACACTGTGTGGGTGGGGAGTGAGTGTGGGTAAGTCTGCACCATGAAGGGATGCTCATTGGCTCATGGGTACACATGTGTACTATGTGCTGTATTTCATTTGAATGGGCTATATAATCCATACATTGGCACTGGTCTCATCACAGTGCATCAGAAGTAATGGCTAATCTGAAGCATGATGAGCACAAAGTACTAAACAAGTGGTTGTGGAGTGATTAGAACCTGAATAGAACATTACAGTGCATCTGAGGATAGTGTTGGAATGAATCCTGATGTGTACAATGGACTACACCAGTGGCTAAGGAGGGACCCATACCAGTAATGCACATCACACAGTGTCGGAGGTAAAGGCTGGACTGAAGACTGATGAACAGATGAACTACATCAATGACTCTGGTGGGATTTGAGCCTGAACCGCACTTTACAGTGCGTCAGAGGTTGGGGCTGGACTGACACCAGATGACTGACAACAGATGGACAACACCAGTGGCTGAAATGCACTTCACTGTTCACTACAGTTTGGGGCTCGACTGATGCATGGCAAGGAGATAGGCCTTACCAGTGGCTGTGGAGGGATTTGAACCTGAAGAGTATGTTACAGTGCATCAGAGGTTGGGGTTGAACTGATGTCATATGAGTTGATGGACTACACCTGTGGATGTGGAGGGTTTTGAACATGTAATGCACTTCACAGTACATTATGGGATTGATCTGGACTGATACATGGCAAGTCGATGGACAACACCATCAGCTGTGGAGGGATCTGAACCTGAAAAACACTACACTGTTCGCTACAGTTTGGTGCTCGACTGATGCATGGCAAGAAGATAGGCCTTACCAGTGGCTGTGGAGGGATTTTAACCTGACGAGCACTTTACAGTGCATCAGAGTTTGGGTCTGGACTGACATCATATGAGTCGATGGACAACATCAGTGACTGTGAAGGGATTCAAAACTGAGTTGGCCTTTACAGCATATCAGAGGTTGGGTTGGACTGATGTCAGATGAGTTGAAGGCAACACCATTTTTTTAAACAATCAGCAACTGCATATTAGGGAGAAAACTCATGTGCAGAGTATGAGACAAACATGCTACTCACCCTAACCCGCTTATCATCCATAATGCAGGGAGCAACATGCCACATAGATTTTAACATAGCTTTAATCCGAACATAAACACTTTAAAAAATAACAAAAGGTGCTGAATTCATGTGAACTTATCTAGTACATGCACAAGAAACATTTTGTCCCGTCGGGAATGCCAGCTGGATCCACAAGATGTGATCTCACAGGAAGACCAGAAATTATCCAGAAATTAACAAAGTGATGCCTATAAAAAATTTTGTCATAAATAAAAATAAAAACAAATAAAGTAAATACAGATTACAAATCAAGGTTTTGGCATCAAAACAAAGCGAATATTTTAGGGTGAGAGCAGTGCCTCCATCTTGAAACTAAGTTTCCAGTCACCATGCTTTTCCTGCACCAGTGTGCGCTCTGACTGGTTAATGGAAACAGTGACATGTACAATAAGCATAGAGGAAGCATCCCAACAGTGAGGATCAATATGACCAAATGGTGCCGCACTACAGAGCTAGGGCAGGGTGCTAGTGAGGGCTGCGAGCCCTAACTGAAACATCCAAAAAAAGATAAATCACTGTACACTCCGGAGCCCGGAGAGCCACTTTCCCTCCAATAACAGTTGTAAAAAAATACCAGAGTCCTTGTTTGAATGCTAAATAAGGATTTATTCCAACATTTCAGGTGCACACATTGAATAGAATAGTGGAAGGCACAACATGAAGATCTGCGTGCAGGTTCCTTGGTGCTTCACCAATTAACGCTTCATCGGGGGATGGTGCCTGCATCTAAGACAATCCCTTTATACCAATTAAATTCAAAATTGATGATATCAGAAAATCTGACCAATCACAAAGCTTGATTTTTATATTCCTCTCACTTAGTGGTATAACTGGACTAATAATTATAACAATCATGATATTGGTGACAACATGTTATTGTAGAAAAATACCCCAAAAGACATAAAAAAATACACCAAAAGTGGTGACAGCCAATGAGATTGCTCGAATGCAAAAAATATAAGTTATGAAAAAAATTATAGTGTCAACCTGATCAGATTAACATGTTACACTAGAACAAGATGATTTGCTAGACAAAATTGTAATGGCAACAAATGAGCATAATAAACATTTTACACAGCACAGGCAAAAATAGTAACGTTATTTATTTATTTAGTAAGGCATGTTTTCTCAAAAATAGCCAATGGGAACGCATATTATATTAGGTAAAATCAGTAATGGTAAGATGTCCCTTATTGGCCGGTGCAACTCAATTCACCAAACGTTAAATGCTCAAGCTGCACCAAGAGAAAGACATGGACACCAATCAGTGTCATCAGGCAATACAGCATATAATTTAGGACGCCATACGGCATCAGGAAAAAGAGGTATGTTTTTTATGATGCCATATGGCATCATCAGGACGTAATGAGTTAAAGCTCTGAGAGAAGCCACAGAGCTAGTAGATGCCTGGAGGGAGCACTACTCATCAAGCAGGAACTACACTTTTTACTCACATGCTCAAGGTACATACTCACACATAGCAGGATTTACACTCAAAATGACGCACATACCAACTATATGAAAATGCAGTATTCAAATCACTTGACCAACTCAAACAGGAATTCTCTCTGGCCAGAAGTGATTTTTATAGAGATTTACAATTGCATCATTTCTTAAATTCAAAGATAGGCCTAAATACTGCAGCCCAGATCATTCCTCCCCCTGTCCTCTCCTGATCCACTTGGAGGGGGCAGAGATCGGAGTCATTTGATCTCCTGTCTTTATAAAGCCCTACAGGGGATGCCATCCCAAGTCATGGACCTAGTACATTTCCACTGGGAAGCAGAACTACAGATTGTACTGTCTCAGGAGGACTGGCGCACGATCTGGCGGAGGCAACACAAAACGTCCAGCTCTTACACCTGGAGAGAGTATTCTTGGAAGGTGGTATCCAGATACTTCCATACACCACAGATCACAGCTCAGTATCTTAAGGGAAGTGATTCTTCCTGTTGGAGGAAATGTGGTTGCCAAGTAGCAACACATTCCCATATTTTTTAGACTTGCTCGGTCCTGACACAATTCTGGTCTTCTATCGGAGACAGAGTTACATATCTTTTTCCTGTTTTAGGCACATTTACACCAGCAATCGGTCGATTACTTCACTATCCCTGTAGTCTCAGAGTTCCACATCAAATATACCTCCTTAATATCTTGTTAGGGGCAGCTAAAAATGCGTAACTAGATTATGGCTCAACACTGACCCTCCCCCCATCACAGCCTGGGAGGATACAGTATATGATATCTATAAATTAGAATATATGACAACCAGAATTTAAAATAAGGTCCCTGGATTAATGAACTGATGGAATAGATGGTTCATACACATAGCACAACTTAGACCGGACCAGATACCATAGTTCCTGGGGGGAAGCGTGCTATGGCAAGGATCCAGGCGGGTGGGGTCATACCAGTCCTTATCTTGAATTACCTGTTTAGATGGTTAGCCTAATTTCACGTCTCAGAGACCTTGTAGACCCTGATTGAGAGGAGATTCCGCATATATGGCACTTGGGGGGGGTCCTGAGTCTCTCTCTCTCTAATAAATTCTTTGAGTATATAAATTGAAAGTGCAATCTGATTGCTGATGACCTGAGTAAAGTAGTAGATACTAAAGGAAGAACCAGGTGTGTTGCTTTTAACACACCTTTACCAAGATCTATTTGTATACCTGATTATTAATTTTTCCTACTTCATTGAGGTCTGCCCCCATGCTTATTGAATACTATACTTTACGCCTGTAACTGACATCCTATAAATAACTACTGTAATGTCAATGAAGTTAACATCTGAAATAACAAAAACAGTTTTAAAAAAAGGGGTTTCACTCAAAAAACAATGGGACACAGGATCTATGATGCCGGTTCAACAACACTTTTGTCGACCGGCATCACAGCGAAGGGATTTATGTCGACCGCAAGTTGCAGTAGACATAAATCCCGAATGTATCCCAGGTCCCCCCCATGCGGGGGAGGCTGTGCCACCCACACACACACACCCATACTAATGATTGTCAACTCCAAGTTGGAGTTGATTCAGGGAGTGGGTGCAGGACCGGGAGTCAGTGTGCCCCTGTCTCAGGTGCACCAAAACAGTGACCAGTTAGCAAGCTGTCAATTTTGTTGACAGCGACATAGGTCGCTGTGTTGGTGTCGCTGTTTTGGGGGGGGGGCATACCAGGGACCCACTATCCAAGATGAGGACATATACCGATATATCTATCAGACTATGCTAATGTTAGTGTGACCATAGATCTGGGACCTTTAGACAGGCAGTCTGTATAGAGACTGAATGTAGGATATCTCAAGTATGAAATGCTTGTTAACAAAATAAAAGAGGATATCACCAACTAATTAAAAGTTAATACAGGGACAACCTCACAGAAAAAAAATTCTGGAATGGCCTGAAAGTGGTCCTAAGGGGAGGATCTATTTGATGTGCAGCATACAAGAAAAAAATTGCATACACTACACAGAAAAACTTAGAACAGAAAATGAGAGCTAGAAAATCAACATGAACAGGATAGGGCTTCTGGAACCCTAAAGAAACTAACCAAGACAAGGACTGAATTAGAGCACGTCCTCAAAAATAAAACCGAAAATGCCCTAAGATTTTTGTACCAGAAATACTATGAAGGGGGAAGAGAACAGGTTGCCTCCTAGCTTACCACCTAAGGAAGCAGGCAATGGATAGATACATTCCAGCTATAAAAAAAAACCAAAAAAAACACAAGTGATGCACATATGGAAACCAGACCTAGCCAGATTGTGGAAATCTTTATTGTGGAAATCTTTAAAGATTTCCATACATATTTGTACACACCACCAATCATTGCAGGACAGCAAGAGCAAATTAAGTTTTTGTTTCATAAGTTGAGTCTCCCCATGTTAAATCCAGAGCAGAGTCAAGCCATGTAAAACCCATTTATCCTGGCATAAGTTAAAATGGTAATAAAGGCCCTTAAACACAACAAATTACCTGGCTCTGACAGGTACGTGGCTAAATTCTACCAGAAATTTCAGGGGCGGTTGGCCCCAGCCCTTACCCAGGTTTGTAATGAATGTCACACTCCGACAACAAGCCCAGATTCTTGGGGGAAGGCACTAATCTCAGTCATTCCAAAACCAGGTAAGGACAGTACTATGTGTGGAGGTTACCATCCAATCTCCTTCCTGAATTTGGATGTAAAAATCTTTGAAAACTGATTACCAACAGGCTACAACAGGTAATAGCACAACTGATGCACCCTGATCAGACCAGGTTTATACCAGAGAGACATCTCCATGACAATGGTTGAAGGCTTCTGACCACTGTGGCTTGAGCCCACACAGACCCAAAAGCAAGACAAGGGGTTGTGGTGGTCCTCGACATCAAGAAGGCATTTGATCACCTAGGCTGGCAATTGTTAGATGTGGTGCTCCAACTATTTAACTTCAGGTCGTGGATAGAAACACTCTACACAAAACCTTCTGCCCAAGTTCAGCTAAACGGGATAATATCACAATAACTTCCAATTAGACGGGGGACCAGGCAGGGCTGCCCACTTTCCCCCTCCTATTTGCTCGTAGCATGGAGCCTCTAGCAGAAGCTTTTTGAACCAGCCTGGATATTACTGGAATAAAAATTAGCACAGTGGAAAATCATATTTCCATATACGCAGATGACACATTGTTGTATCTACAGAACCCAATCCAAACTCTCACCACGGCTATGTCCCTTCTTAAGGAGTATGGTGCAGTCTCAGGGTTCAAGATTAATGAATCAAAATCAGAAATTATTTTGCTTAGAGCCCAAAATACAGACAAAGTCAAAAAATTAACACATCTTAGGTGGTCGACAAAAGGGTTTAAATATCTAGGGGTCCAGGCCTCCTCAGGCTTGAGTAAACTATATCAGGCCAATCATCTAAGGTTACTGGAGGAAATCAGGGCAGACTGCAGAAGGTGGCAACTCTGCTATTGTCATTGGTTGGTCATGCTGAGACTATAAGGATGAACATCCTACCACGCCTACTCTTTTTATTTGATACCATACCCATACACCCCCCTAAAACCATTTGGGAAACAGCACATACAATTTTTAATGAATTTATATGGGGAGGTAAAAAACCAAATGGTAAGATGGGGCATTTTGACTATGGAAAAGGGGAAAAAGGTGGGGGTAGGAGTCCCAGACATCAAAAGATACTACAGAGCAGCACAACTACAATATATAGAGGCCTATGGAGAGAGGAACCACCCCTTGTCGTGGCAGAAATGGAACAGATCAGGTTGGGCCCTTTGAAGGTTACAGACCTACTTCTTAATAAGCCAGAAGTTAAACTTATAAACTCCTTGCCCAGTCCCTGGTTAAAAACACTTCTGCTGACATGGAAAAAATCCATACAGACTCTACAAGCAGAGGAGGATATTTATAACCTAACCAAAATAACTAATTGCCAGGACTTTACACCAGGACACAACAATTTAGACTTTGGTAGGTGGGAGAGGCAAGGCTTAGTCAGACTAGGTCAATTATTCTCCAGAGACTCTGTAAAAGGCCACCAACAGCTGCAAAGAGAATTTAGCTTACCACAAAAATACTTTTTTGACTATTTGCAAATAAGCCATTACCTCACTTCATGATACAGGAAAGCAAGGCATGGTAAGTCTAACCTACATCCATTGGTGACCTGCTTTCTCAAGCTACTGGAGGGAGGTAAGGAAGAACATCTGATTTCAAAGCTATATTAACATAGCAGAGTAGACAGCCTCCAAAACAGATTAGAGATTCAGCACAAACAGGAAGAGGAGATAGGAACAATAATCCCTGCTCATAGATGGGAACAAATGTGGGAACAGGCCCACAGAAGAACTGCTTCTCCCTCCTGGAGGGAATTCAGATGGCATATTTTAACACGCTTTTTTAGGACCCCAGTCATAACTAAACACTACCGTAGGTTCCCATCCGACAAATGCTGGAGAGGATACGGACAGACATGAACATATCTTCTGGAGGTGCTCAAAGATTAAACACTTCTGGGAAGAAGTTTGGCATGCCATAGGATACATACTAAAAGTGTAAATTCCCACCCAATGTGAGGTGCTAGTTCTGGGAGGATTCCCACATGAAATACACAACCCAAGACAAAAATATCTGTTTAACATTCTGATTGCAGCAGCCAATAAGGACATTATGAAGAATTAGCTGTCTGATCAATCTCCTGTGGCATCACAATGACTAACCTGCTGCCAACAAATTAAAGAAATGGAAATGATCACAGCACACCTTTGTCTGCAGAAAGGCAAATTCAAAGCATGCTGGCTTCCCTACTATGAATATATGTGTACAAAGGAGAGAGTTCCTCTCTTGAAGGTTTTAGCACAGGAGACACTCAGTTAGTCATGGCTATGTAATGCCCAGAGAGGGCTCAATATGGTAGAAACATAGAAACATAGACTTTGAGGGCAGATAAGGACCACCTGTCCCACCCTGTCTGCCCATTTCCCTACCTACTGGATAAGCTGTAGATCCTAGTTAACCAACAGCCTACTTCCTCCTACCCCTCCCCCCCCCATAATTGCCTTATGTCTGTCCCATGCATGCTTTATCATAGAATAGTTTTATTATTGAAATTCTTCTCACTTTATTTTCCTCTCCTCCACATACAGTTAGAATATCACAACCATACATGGTCATAAGTAAGAAAGTAACATGTTCCATATGCTGCTGTATTCAACCAGACCCTATTACATTCTCATACAGATAAACAAATGTATTTACCAAAACCAAGCTGCGAGGTATTCACTTAGAGCATTTTCTAAGTATACCTTAGTGCAACATAGCAGCCCAATATACTAATGTTCCATTGTCTTCAAAAGTTAAAGACTAGTAGAAATTAATGTAATGATATATCACATATTCAATACAAAGAGTTATCCTTCAAATTCGAATGTTTACAGAAAGAAGACTGGAGATAAGCTTCCCATCTGGCAGTATAATGGTCCATACGACCAAGGTGATTATAGGAGAGGTGTTCTAATGTGGCTAATCTAGCCAGTGCCTCATGCCATTCTGGACAAGATGAGGTGGGGGGGCAATTTTATGCCAGGCCATAAGTATGAGTCATTTAGCCTCCATGAGTGCCAGTACAACCCACTGCTTCTGTGGTCGAGTTAAGTTGACCAAAGAGGTGGTATCACCCAGAAGGAGATTGGGATCGGAAAGATTAACCCTGCGGCCCAGCACAGTAGAGCAGTCCTGAGATACCAATACCCAAAATTGTAAAAGCAGGGAGCACGTCCATAAAATGTGAAGTAGGTGCGGCACCAGATTTTTGACAACGTCAACAGTCGGAATTCTGTATGAGGCCATGGGAGTATAGGGATACAGGTGTCCGATACCACAGCAGCAAAATCTTCATCTTCAACAGGTGACTCTTAGGGTTCATATATGACTAGTGACATTCACGGAGGTAGCACTTCCAAGAAGTACAAGATATATGAGTGTTCAGAATAGCCATCCATTTTAGCTGGCATGCATCTGAGGGATCTGTCTGGGCTTCGCGCCACGTCTTATAGAATCTGCCAATAAGCCCACCAGAAGTGAAGGACTTATGTCTTTGGGTTAGCCAGTTCCATTTGGGATCTGAATGCAAATGGACCTTACTGGCTAATATAGCACTGCGTATCTGAAGAAATTTCCAAAGGTCATTTCTCGGAAGATGAAATTTATGTCTAACTTATTCAAATGACATTAAATCCGATGAGTCAGGAATGCAGAGATCCTGGATATATCGGATGCCCTGAAGTTCCCAGGTGGGCCAGTATACGGGGATATTACCTATTGTCAGGGCCTGATTGTGCCATAAAGGAGTGTAAAGCGATGGAGGTGCTTGGGCATCCTGAGGCGTATGAGCTCGTGTCATAAGCAAATGCCATGCCCGTTTGGTTTCTGCTATTAAGGGGGGAAATATAAGCTGATTGCAACTCTGAGGGTGTAATAACAAGTGCAAATTTGTATCCGCCACTTGGTCAGCTTCTAATTGGACCCAGAGCGGAAGAGGTATTGGACTGGGGACAAACCACTTGGTAGCCATAGCAGCAGTGCGGGCCAGATGATACCCCTGGAACCATGGTAAACCCAACCCCCCTTTAGACCAATGTACTCTCAATTTGCTCTTATTCCATCTAGGGGATTTCCCATCCCACAGATATCAGGACACCTGAGCTTCAATTGAGGCAAAGAGTTTAGGAGACAGGCGTAATGGGAGATTTTTAAAGATGTACATAATACGTAGCAATAATAACATTCACACCGCTGCTGTCTTACCAGGCAATGACAACTGCAGCTTTTTCCATCTCCCTATCTCTGCAGATAGCTGGGATAAGAATGGTGAGATATTAGCTGACTCTAAATTGGACCATTTAAAGGGAATGGTTATGCCAAGATACAAGAAGCCTGTCATTGCCCAGAGAAGCTCAGTTCCCTGCAAGCAATTTTTGGTACATGCTGAGGCACTGGAAAGGAGTAGGAAAATCCTAGCCCCCCCCCAAACAATCACGGTAGTAAGTGTGGCAAACACCAACATAGAGGTGTCGATAAGGAGAAGGGCAGGGATAAATGGAGAAAGTGACAAAGGCAAGAAGGACAGGGATGGGGCAAAAGGGGGTAAGGCCATCAGGTAATGGAGGGTAATGAGTACCAATGCCCGTAGTCTGGGCAACAAGCTCCCTGAGCTGGTGGCCTTAATGGAAGAGGGATGCCTTGATATCATAGCAGTCACAGAAACATGGTACACATAGAACCATGACTTGGATGTTAACATACTAGGGTACATAACCTACAGGAGAGACAGGCAGGGGAGAAGAGGGGGAGGAGAGCTCTCATGTAAAGGAAGGGATAAAAGCAACTGAACAAAAGAGTAAACAGGGAGGAGAGGAGGCACTGTGGGTCACCTTGGAGACTGGAAAGGGCACCACAATCCGCACAGGGTTGTGTACAGACCCCATGTCAGGGGAAGGAATGGACAAGGATATGATGGAAGGCATTCTTAGAATGGCAGAGAAAGAGGAGATACTGTTGATGGGAGACCTGAATATGCCAGATGTTAACTGAGCACATTTGCCAGCCACATCCAAGAGCAGGGCCATTCTTGATGCCCTACAGGTGGCAGGCATTAGACAGCTAGTTTCGGAACCCACTGTGAGGGAGCAATCTTAGACCTCGTACTCTCAAATGGGGGCAGTGAGAGATCTCAGATCTAGAAGTGGGTTGCCATCTGGGACAAGCGACCATCAAACAGTGTGGTTCACGTTAAACTCAGCTACAGAGTCAAGCCATACAAAAGTGAGGGTACTGGACTTTAGGAGGGCTGACTTTGGCAAGATGGGAGAGTGCCTCAGAAAAGCACTAGCAAACAGGCTAGAAGGAGGTGTGGAGCAACAATGGGAATTATCAAAACTGCCATCACAGAGGCAACAAGCCTTTGTGTGAAGCAAATAAACAAATCAAAATGAAAGAAAAAGCCACTATGGTTCTCAAGAGAGGTGGCTGTGAAAGTCAGGAAGAAAAGATAGCATTCGGAAGTATAAGGAAACACAGAAGGAGCAGGACAGAGAGTTGTACCAGTTAAGGCAGAAAGAAGCAGGGAGGGAAGTCAGAATAGCAAAGGCCCAAACTGAGGAAAAGATAGCCAACTCAGTTAAGAAGGGGTATAAAACCTTTTATAGGTACATCAGCGAGCGTAGAAAGACAAAGGGAGGGATAGTGAGGCTGAATAGAATGAACGGTGGGTGAGCAGAGGGGGACAGTGAAAAAGCAGGAATACTGAACGAATATTTCTGCTCAGTATTCACAAAAGAGGAGGGAAGTGCCTAATCCAATTAACAGAAGCACTTTGATAGGGGGTCGATCCCAGTCCTTTCACAGAAGAAAGGGTTCTGCAAGAACCCTAAAATTGAAGGTGGACAAAGCAATGGGTCCTGATGGAATTCACCCCAGAATTCTAAAAGAATTAAGGAAGGAACTAGTGAAACCACTGGCTACTCTTTTAATAAATCATGGAGGATGGTGTGGTACCCGAGGACTGGAGGAAGGTGGATGTGATTCCCTTCACAAAAGTGGGACCAAGACAGAGACAGGAAACTACAGACCTGTCAGTCTGACCTCTGTGGTAGGGAAAGTGATGGAGTCACTCTGAAGGAAAGAAATAGCTGAGTACCTAGAGGTCAGTGGAGCACAGGATCCAAGGCAGCATGGGTTCACAGTGGGAAGGTCATGTCAGGACTGAATCTAATAGATTTCTTTGACTGGGTGACCAAAGTAGTAGACCAGGGAAGGGCTATGGACATGGCCTACCTAGACTTTAGCAAGGCATTTGACACAGTCCCACACAAAAGATTATTAGTCAAATTAACCAGCCTGGGAGTGGGTCCCAGGGTGGTAGCCTGGGTAAAACATTGGCTGGACAACAGGACACAGAAGGTAATTGTAAATGGAGTCCACTCTGAAGAAAGGGCGGTTACTAGTGGGGTACCGCGAGGGTTCAGATTGGGTCCAGTCCTTTTAATGTCTTCATCAGTGACATTGCAGAGGGACTGAAGGAAAAGTATGCCTTTTGCAGATGACACAAATATCTGCAACAGGGTTGATACACAAGGAGGCGTGGAAAGGATGAAAAGGGACTTGGCAAGGTTGGAGGAATGGTCAGGACGATGGCAGCTAGGATTCAATGCAAAAAGTGCAAAATAATGCACCTGGGAAACAAGAACCCAGGGGAAGAATACACAATGGGTGGGAGGTAGTAACAACAACAAAACAGGAAAGGGACCTGGGGGTAATCATATCAGATGACCTTAAGGTTAAAGCAATAATGGAGAAGGCAGTAGGATGGCCGGGGTATACTGGGATGTATAGGGAGAGGCATCAGCAGCAGAAAACAGGAAGTTGTTATCCTCTGTACAGACAGTTGGTGAGACCCCATCTGGAGTACTGTGTCCAGTTCTGGAGACCCCATCTCCACAAGGACATAGACAGGATAGAGGCAGTCCAAAGGAGGGCAACTAAAATGGTGCAGGGTCTGCAAGAGAAGCCGTATGAGGAGAGACTAAAGGAGCTTAATATGTATACCCTTGAGGAAAGAAGGGAGGGGGGACATGATAGAAACTTTCAAGTACCTCAAGGAATCAACAAAGTCCAAGAGGGTAGCATCTTTCAGAAAAAGAGACTTGCAAGAACAAGGGACACAATTTAAAGATAGAAGGAGGGCGTTCAGGGCAATGTGAGGAAGTATTATTTCACAGAGAGTGTAATGGATGCATGGAACAGCCTTCCTGAGGAAGTTGTGGGGTCTAAAACTGTGGGAGAATTTAAAAATGTATGGGACAGACATAAGGCAATTCTTGTGGGGGGCAGGAAGATATAGGCTGTTGGTTAACTAGGATCTGCGGCCTATCCTGTAGGTAGGGAAATGGGCAGACTAGATGGGCCTAGCAGTCCTTATCTGCCGTCAAAGTCTATGTTTCTATGTTTCTATGAGTTTAGCTGGGCTAAAAGTGCTTTCCTCTGATTTACACAGAGTCCTGATAATGTTGCAAATGTCTGCAGTAATGGCAGGATATGCCATAATGCCTGTTCTGGATGGGACAGGGTTAGCAATAAGTCATCGGCGTATGCCGCTACCAAGTAGGATTTCCCCGCTACATCAATGCCCCTAATTTCTCTTGACGTGATGAGAGAGCAAATGAGGGGATCTAATTCTATCAGAAAAAGAAGAGGGGATAGGGGGCATCCCTGTCGGTTACCCCTGTGCAGTGGGAAAGGCCCGAAGATGGTCATGTTAGTCAAAATCCTAGCCATCGGGGATCCATAGAGTGTTTGCACCCGCTGGCAGAACACTTGACCAAAGCCATATCTTTTTAGTATTTGATGCAGATAATGCAATTCTACCGAGTCAAAGGCTTGAGTGAAATCTACTGCTAGTGCCGTCATTGAGGTCTGTGAATGGGAAACTATCCATTTTAAATTAAGTAGGAGCCTAGTATTGTCTGACCCTGACTTGACCTTCATGAATCCGACCTAGGCAGGATGGATGATGGTCTGGAGCACATCGAGCATCCTGATGGCTAGGATCTTGGCCAAGATTTTTGTATCGACCGAGAGTAGCGATATCAGCTGGAAATTTTCACAATCTAAGGGGTTGTTAGATTTTTTTCAGCAGTAGGGTAATAAGGGCTTCTCTCATAGATGGGGGGAAGATGCCTTTTGAATGTGCCTCTTGCAGAGCAAGAAGTAATGGTTGGGATATGTCCTGTTCCAGTGCTTGATATATCTCAACTGTCATGCCATCCGGTCCGGGGGCCTTTCCTTTGGCCATTTGAGACAAAGCTTATTGTATCTCATTCGGGGCCAACGGGGCATCCAGTGCAGAGGCTTAACTCAGGGAGAGGCCCGGTACTTCAAACTGTTGGCAAAATTTGTCCAATTCCTGTCAATGGCCAACAGGGAAAGATTGGACTGTAACTTATATAGTACCTGGTAGTAAGTCTTCATTGTATCATTAATATCTTGAGGGATATGCACAACCTTGCCAGATGCATTGCAGAGGTCATGGATGCATGTCGCAGCCTGCTGCTTCCGAAGGTGAAATGCTAGCAGTCTGCCACATTTTTAGCCTCCATCCCAATATGCATGTTTTGATCGTAGTAAGAGCCATTCAGACTTTTGGTTCAGCATATTATTAATTTGGTACTTAAGGCCCACAATACGCCAAGCAAGGGAGTCATCCCTCTGTAAGACATGGGAAGCTTTAAAACAGGCCTCCAGACTTTCCAGTTCTGTTTGCCACTCGGCTAATTTGGCTTTGCGCATTTTATTTTTGGCGGCCGAGAAGACAATAATACGGCCTCTAAGGACCACTTTAAATGCTTTCCAGACCATGCCCACATTAACCCCGCAGTTTGCATTGATGGCAAAGTACTCCTTGGTAGTTTGGGAGATTGTTTTAAGAAACTCCGGGTCCTTTAATAACAGGCGATTGTAACGCCACCCAGTACCTTTCCTAGACTGACCTCCTACTGTATAAGTTGTCATCACGGGGGCATGATCGAATATCAGAATATTCCTGATTGAGGTTTTGAGGACATTTTGGGTGGCTGTTGAGTTGGCCAGGAGAAGGTCTATCCAACTATATGTGGAATGTACCTGAGAGTAAAAGGTATAATACCGCCCAGAGGGATTATCCCTACGCCAAAGGTCTATTAAGCCCCACTCCTTTTGCAACTCATGAAGAGCCAAACTGGCCTTCGACCTAGTCTGAAGGGTGGGCCTCGACTTGTACAGGAATATATCCGGCACCATATTATAGTCTTCACCCACTATTAAGGGAAGGTCCCCATCCGTTCCTCAAAGCATTGAAATAGCCTGGCTGATTGAAGGAAAAAATTCTATGTGGTCGGTGTTAGGGGCATACAGGTTACAAATGATCAATTTCTCCCCAGCGGAAGATAGTTTGACAATGACCCATCTGCCTTTTGGGACGTGTTTGGATTCCTCCAGAGTCCAATTTGATGCACGCCGGATAAGGATGGGCACTCCTTTAGTCTTGGAAGTAGCCAAGCTGGCACAAACAGTGCCCACCCACGACGTTTTTAGCCATGGAACCGCCTTGTTTAAAAGATGGGTTTCTTGGAGCGGGGCAATATCTGTATGTAATGAACAAAGATGTTGAAGCACCTTTGTCCATTTAATGGGATGATTCAATCCATTAACATTCCAGGATATCACCACGGTAGGAAAAATGGCATGATTAGACAAAGCTGCAGTGTGGTACGAGGGCATTATAATAGTAGAAGGGGTGTACTTACTGAGATTGCAGTATTTGCACCAGAAATATGACACATCACCCAGGCCGTCTCAAGAATCCCCGTATTAACCTTGACTGCCAGATGAGAAGGGGAAGAAGCTCAAGAAGTAGAAGTAGATACACTCCTTGTTGGAGAGGCTACAGTAGAACAAACACACAGCAGAGATTAAGACCAGCACAGAACAGTGTAAACTGTACCAATTAGTTAATAGTAGGAATGAAAATATATCACAGCTAACTTTAAATTCACTCTGCTAACCAAAGCTGTCCAGTAGTAGTGTAACACTGCGCAACAGTGCTATTGGATTGAGGCTACCAGTGAAAGAGGCTGCTCGAACCCTTAGCCTCAGCTTCACCAACACTCAGATCCAAATATTAGGAGGGATTGGAACCACATGGATTCGAGTCCTCTGAAGTTATAGCATCCTTGAGATCGGACATCCCACCCACGGGGAGAAAAGCGAGCAGGAGAACAAACAATAGTGGGAGAGGAGGGGAAGGAGGGGGGCCCACCAGGGAGCCCCGAGAATGGCGGGGGTTCAGGGACGGGAAAGGAGGAGGCAACGACCTTGCCTACAACATAGAGGTCCCAACCAAACCAGCGTTCATACCCCAAAATACAAAACTACCATGTACTGCCCCCTGCACACTGGCATTAATGCCACAGCTAGTGGAAATTTAACCAGCACCATCCTGGGACGTGCATGCCAAAATGCGGGACTAGCTACTAATGCTATCTAGGTTGGAGTAGCATTAACTATTAAGAAAACCTCCACCCAGTTATTTTCCTGGGTATAGGCGCATAGAGGGGACTGATTAAGCCCATCAATTAGCCTGAAAATAATAGCCCACCATGTTAACTTAAAACCAATATACAGAGCAACTTCATCCAGGAACATTGTCCACATGATCCTCTCTTGATACAGGAGCAGGCCCAGTCTCGCCAGGATCCCTCATCACCGCAGCAGCATATGAAATCAGTCCCGTTCTAACTGGGGTCGAGCTGTCCACTGCTTCGACCAGCGAGTCCTCCGAAATATCAGCCCAGTCAGAGCCTGTGTAAGTGTCCATCTCCAGAGACTCAACATCTACAGAATGAGCACTTCAAGGAGGAGACGTTTTGTCTTCCCTGGACATTTTTGCTGAGGGGACTGTCATGGATACATCCTGAGGCAGTCGGTTCCCGCTTCTGGCTCTTTGATGTTGTCTGACATAGGGCGACATCACCCGCAGAGGCGGAGAGAGATTGTCTTTGGCTGGAGAAAGTAAAGCCATGCCTTGTCGCAGCCTTGAACATTTGGGAGGGCCCTTGGCTATTGGGGGAACATTTAGAGGTGCCAGACGTCCATCTTCTATGCTGCCCTCCAGATGTCTACTCCTGCCCTTGAGGTTCTCTTTCAACATGTTAGGTTCTCAAAGCCTTCTGGGATATGTAGTAGGCAGCGGTAGATCGGGCCAAAATTTTGCCACCTATTTCTCCACCGCTGCTGGATGTTCAGCTAATATTTCCCTGCCGTCTTTAGCCACTTGTAATCTGGCAAGCCCTTTGAATTTAAAGTTGAAGTTGAAATTGTACAGGAGTTTCTTAAGTGGGGTGAAGGCCCTTCTCTTGTTGGCTGTCTCATGTGCGAAGTCCCTATAAAAGGAGATCGGGGTCCTCTGCCACTGAATTTCCCCTATATCCCGTGTAGCTCTTAGTATTTTTTGCTTTGTTGTATATCGAAGAAAGTAGACAATGATGGGTCTGGGATGATATGAATTCCTGTCTCTCCTGGTTGTTATCCTGTGAGCTCTCTCTACATCCATTTGCCCCCTCCATCTCTCTCCTAGCATTCACCGGCAGGGAATCATTTAAAAACGTTTCCATTTTCTGTCCCTCAGCCCCCTCTGGTAAACCAATAATACACAAGTTATTGCATCTAGCTCTATTTTCTTGGTCTTCTAGCCTTTCCCAAAGCACTGCTGTTCTTTCCTCCTGGGCTTGCAAGCGAAGTAGTAGTTTAGATTGCTGCTGCTCATACTCTTCTAGCCATTGTTCAGAAACATTCATTTGGTCTTGCAGGTTTCGAACCTCTACCACTGTGCCCAAAAGAGTGACTGTAATATCTTCAGCTTTGTTCAAAACTGTCTCCAGCATCCGAGTGATATATTCTAATGACTCATTTACTGAAGGCTCTTTTGTAGGTAATTGAGACATAGGGTCAGTCTGAGCGTTGTTGCCTGGTAGAGCCATAGGAAGGTATGGTAAACTGGCGTAGTAAGGCAAATCTCTGGCAGCTCCAGTTGTCTAGTGCAAGAGGCAAAGATACCCAATTTTGTTTACCCGAATGGGCCACTAGTTGTTACTGCGACATCATGACAGGGGCCTGCACGGCCTAGTACTTGTATCTCCACACAGGATCAGTGCATTACTGACGAGATTAGCTGCATTTAAATTATTTTTTCTGAGCTGCGTAGGCATGGGGGGCTGCTGTCAGAAGCAACAATTGTAGAATGGGCAAACCTGTGAGTCTCGATACCAGAGCATCACATTCACCGAACCCAGAGTAAGCTCAAGAGATTACGCTACCATCATGTTGGTGGCCAAACTACACACCCCTGTCCCATGCATTGTTGAATTCCCCCACTGTTTTTGACCCCGTGGCCTCCTCATTCAGGCCATTCCAAGCATCCACCACCCTCTCTATGAAAAAAACTTCCTCACGTTGCCCCTGAGCCATTCCCCCTCTATCTTCAAAGTGTGTCCCTTGTTCTTCCACATCTCTTTTTCTGAAAGATGTTATGTCTGTCCCATGCATTCTTGAATTCCCATACTGTTTTTGACCCCATGACCTCCTCATTCAGGCCAGTCCATGTGCCCACCACCCTCTGTGTGAAAAAAATACTTCCTCATGTTGCCCCGAACTGCTCCCCCCACTATCTTGAAATTGTGCCTCCTTGTTCTTGCACATCTCTTTTTCTGAAAGATGCTACCATCTTGGACTTTGTTCATCCCCCTGAGGTACTTGAAAGTCTCTATCATGTCCCCCCCCCTCCTTTCTTTCCTCGAGGGTATACCTATTAATTTTCTTAGTTTCTCTTTGTATGGTTTCTGGTCCAGACCCTGCAACATTTTTGTTGCCCTCCTCTGGACTACCTCCATCCTGTCTATGTCCTTGCACAGATGGGGTCCCCAGAACTGCATGCAGTACTCCAGATGGGGTCTCATAACTGTCTATAGAGACAGATGACAACTTCCTGTTTTCTACTGGTGATGCCTCTCCCTATGCATCCCAGTATCCCCCAGCCCTCCTTACTGCCTTCTCACATTACCTGCCTATCTTAAGGTCATCTGATATGACCACCCCCAGGTCCCTTTCCATTTTTATTGTTGTTAGTACCCCACTCTCCCATTGTGTACACTTCCCCTGAGTTTTTGTTTCCCAGGTGCATTACTTTGCTTCCCCAGTGCATTACTTTGCACTTGTTTGCATTTATTTATTTATTTAGCTTTTGTTAACCGGGTAAGTGCACTAGCCATAAAATGACTATTTTCAGGCATGACCCGGGAGAAATTGAATCTAAGCTGCCATACTTCTGACATGTGGTGCATGTTAAACCAAGACAGGGGGCCAAGGGTTGTAGATATTCCTGTATGAGTTTGTCACACTCAGTATAATCACAATACGCAATGCTCTACTGTGGAGGGGGATGTGTATATAGTTTCCGAATTATTACACATATATTGTGTGTAGATTGATCCTTTCTGTACTGTGATTTAAGATAGTCATTGGTAGAATAAATGTAACAATGAATGTACAATGAAAAAACTCAAAAATTACAATTTCAAAATAAATAATTCTTTCAAATTGTTAAAGTCAAGTTGGAGCTCTCCCCTACTAGTGTTGGCATCCCTCAAGGATCCATTCTAGGTCTCTTACTGTTCTCCCTCTTTATCAACAAGCTGCCCACATTGGCTGGCCCTTGCTCAACCTTACTCTCTGCTGATGATATGGTGCTGTACACTAGTGCCGGGGACATACCTAAGATTAAACTCAACCCTGACTGAAGTTTTTGACCTGACACAGTTCTTGCCAAGGCAAAATAAACTCCACCTAAACTCTAAGAAGATGGCTGCTATGCTTTTTTGCTCCATGCCTAGAATCAAAGCCTGTTCCTCCTCTCTTACCATCCTCAGCCCAAATGGATCACCACTTGATGTAGTAGGGTCTTTTAAATACCTTGGAGTCACCCTTGACCCTGCTGTGGATTTCAGCGTCCATCTAGTAAATATTTGCTAGGCTATAAATACTAAGCTGGGGCTCACCTATAAAATCAGACATACCCTCAACCCTGCTGCTAGACTAGCTATTGCACAGGGTGTCCTGAGGCCGATCCTCAGCTATGGTCTGATCACATACCTAGAAGCCAACAAAGGCATCCTAGACAAATGGAATAAACATAGAAACATAGAATCTGATGGCAGATAAGGACTGCTTGGCCCACCTAGTCTGCCTATTTTCCTACCTAACAGATAAGCTGCAGATCCTAGTTAAACAACAGCTTACTTCCTCCTACCCCCCCACTAGGACTGCCTTATGCCTGTCCCATGCATTCTTGAATTCCCCCACTGTTCTTGACTCCACGACCTCCTCAGGGAGGCTGTTCCATGCATCCACAACCCTCTTTGTGAAAAAAATACTTCCTCACATTACCTCTGAGCCTTCCCTCTATCTTCAAATTGTGCCCCCTTGTTCTTGCACATCTCTTTTTCTGGAAGATGCTACCCTCTTGGACTTTGTTGATTCCCTTGAGGTACTTGAAAGTTTCTATCATGTCCCCTCTCTCCCTTCTTTCCTCAAGGGTATACATATTAAGCTCCTTTAGCCTCTCTTCGTATGTCTTCTGGTGCAGACCCTGCACCATTGTAGTTGCCCTCCTCTGGACAGCCTCCACTCTGTCTATGTCTTTGCAGAGATGGGGTCTCCAGAACTGCACACAGTACTCCAGATGGGGTCTCACCAACTGTCTGTACAAAGGGATAACAACTTCCTGTTTTCTACTATTGATGCCTCTTCCTATGCATCCCAGTATCCCCCCAGCCTTCCTTACTGCCTTCTCACATTGCTTGCCCACCTTTAGGTCATCTTATATAATTAGCCCCAGGTCCCTTTCTATTTTTACTGTTGTCAGTATCTCACGCCCCATTGTGTACACTTCCCCTGGGTTTTTGTTTTCCATGTGCATTACCTTGCACTTCTTTGCATTGAATCTGAGCTGCCATACATTTGACCATTCCTCCAACCTTGACAAGTCCCTCTCATCCTTTCCACCCATCTTGTGTATCAACCCTGTTGCAGATCTTTGTGTCATCTGCAAAGAGACATACTTTTCCTTCCAGTTCCTCTGCAATGTCACTTATAAAGACATTAAAAAGGACCGGTCCCAGTACTGAACCCTGCGGTACCCCGCTAGTAACCTCCTTTCTTCACTGTGTACTCCATTTACTACTACCCTTGTGTCCTGTTGTCAGCCAATTTTTATCAAGGCTACCACCTTGGGACCCACTCCAAGGCTGGCTATCTTGTGTATTACTCTTTTGTATGGGACTGTATCAATGCCTTGCTAAAATCTAGGTAGACCATGTCCACAGCCCCTCCCTGGTCTACTACTGTGGTCACCCAGTCAAAGAAATCTATTAGATTCGTCTGACACGACCTTCCCATTGTGAATCCATGCTGCCTTGGGTCCTGTGCTCCACTGGCCTCTAGGTCCTCAACAATTCTTTCCTTCAGAAGTGATTCCATCATTTTCCCTACCACTGAGGTCAAACTAACTGGTCTGTAGTTTCCTGCCTCTGTCCTGCTCCCACTTTTGTGAAGAGGAATCACATCTGCCCTCCTCCAGTCCTTGGGTACCACCCATCCTCCCATGATTTGTTAAAGAGAGTAGTCAGTAGTGTCACTAGTTCTACCCTAGTTCTTTTAGAATTCTTGGGTGAATCCCATCAGGCCCATTGCTTTGTCCACCTTCAATTTTATTAGTTCTTTCAGAATCCTTTCTTCTGTAAATGGACTGGTATCGACCCCCATCTTCAGAGTCTTTCTTGTTTGGTTTAGGTAACTCCCCTTCTCTTCCTTTGTAGAATACTAAGCAGAAATATTAGTTCAGTATCCCTGCTTTTTCACTGTCACTGCAACCCACATTCCTCCCTTTATTAAGCTTCAGTATCCTCCTTTGGTCTTTCTTTTGTTTCTAATGTACCTATAAAGGTCTTATCCCCCTTCTTAACAGAATTGGCTATCCTTTCCTCGGTTTGGGCCTTTGCTATTCTGACTGCCTTCCCAGCCTCTTTCTGCTTTAACTGATAAAGTTCTCTGTCCTGCTCCTTCTGTGTTCCCTTATATTTCCTGAATGCTGTCCTTTTCTCCTTAACCTTCCCTGCCACCTCTTTTGAGAACCATAGTGTTTTTTCCTTCATTGTATTTTATTGATTTGATTACACAAAGGCTTGTTGCCTCTGTGATGGCTGTTTTGATCACTCCCCATTGTTTCTCCACCCCTCCTTCTTGCCTGTTTGCTAGTGCTTTTCTAAGGCACTCTCTCATTTTCCCAAAGTCGGTCCTCCTAAAGTCCAGTACCCTTGCTTTTGTATGGCTTGATTGTATGGCTGTGTTTATCGTGAACCACACTGTTTGGCGGTCACTTGTTCCCAGATGGTTACCCACTTCTAAATCTGAGATTCTTTCTCCGTCCCCATTTAAGAGTACCAGGTCTAAGATTGCTCCCTCCCGAGTGGGTTCCAGTAGTAGCTGTCTGAGGTATGACCCCTGTAGGGCATCAAGAATGACCCTGCTCTTGGATGTACCTGCAGCAAAGGTGCTCCAGTTAACATCTGGCATATTCAGGTCCCCCATCAACAATATCTCCCCTTTTTCTGCCATTCTAAGAAAGCCTTCTATCATTTCCTTGTCCATTCCCTCCCGCTGAGATGGAGGTCTGTATACAACCCCACGTGATTGTGGTGCCATTTCCTGTCTCCAGGGTGACCCAAAGTGCCTCATCTGCTCCCTGTTTACTCTTTAGTTCTGTTGCTTTGATCCCTTCCTTTACATATAGAGCTACTCCCTCCTCCTTCCCTCCCTGTCCCTCCTGTAGATTGTGTATCCTGGTATGTTGACATCTCAGTTATGGTTCTGTGTACCATGTTTCTGTGACTGCCACAATATCCAGGCAACCTCTTCCATCAAGGCCACTAGTTCAGGGAGCTTGTTACACAGACTACGGGCATTGGTACTCATCACCCTCCACTTTTTGATAGCCTTACCCCTTTTAGCCCCATTTCTGACCTTACTGCCTTTGCTTTTTTTTACATTTAAATCTGTTCTGCTCCCTAATAACTTCTGTACCTTGGTGTTTACCTCACTAATCACCATGTTTTGTTGGGGGAAGCTGGGATTCCCCTGCTCCTTTTCAGTGCCTCCCCCTTGGCTAGTTTAAACACTTGCCAATAAAGCATTTAAACCTCTCACCTAGGATCCTGGTTCCCCCCTGGACAGATGCAGACCATCGCACCAGTATAGGTCTGCATCCCTCCAGGTGGCTCCCCAGTCCCCAATGAAGCCAAAACCCTGAGCTCCACACCAGTTTTTCAACCATTCATTGAATTCCCTGTTGAGGAGTGCCCTAGCATCTCCCTTGCCATAGACAGGCAGCACCTCCGAGAAGGTTACCGTATGCGCTACCTGTCTAAGGCCCCTTCCCAACTCTACAAACTCCTCTTGCACTGCTCTGATCCCATTCCTAGCCAGATCATTTGTCCCTAGGTGGACAATGACATCCAGCTCCCTCTCTCATGCAGCTCCTCCCACGATTCTGAGGATTCGCTTCCTGTCCCTCCAAGCCATGGCGCCAGGAAGGCACCTTACCTCCCTCTTCCCTTCCTCCCCCATTTCTGCCCCCTAATGATTGAGTCCACCACAAGGAGTTGTTTCCTTCCCCTGTGGGGTCCCATGCCACCCTCCTGTGGGTCTCCTTTGTGAAGGTTCCCAGCATCCTCCTTGGTCTCCACTGCAGGTGCCTCCATAGGGGAACCACTATCCACCAGAAGAGTGAATGAATTGTGGAGAGGTACAGCTGGGGGATGCAACTGTGTTCCACCACACTCTGCCTCCCTGAGCCCACCCTGGTCCAGCCTCTCCTCTTTCTTGGCAACCTCTGAGGTAGTGGCATTGGCCCTGGTGGTCCCTGGGTGGGGGAGGAGGTTTCACGAATCCTAGCCAGGTCAGCCTGGAGATGGGCAACCTCCTCTCTCAGACCAGAGAGGTGCCTGCAAACAGGGCATCATCGCAGCCTCCAGAATGTCTCCCGGAACACTGCCGTCCCACAACCATTGCACTGCACCACTCCTAACATGTCTTATTTTGTGTCCCCTCTACTGTTTCTCTGGATGCTTACTCTCTTCTCTCCTTAAAACTCTCACCCTTCCTGTTCTGGGACAGCAACTTCCTATCTTCTTCAGTAGCCTCCTTCTTCCTTGCTCAATGTCAGACCACCAGCAGCTAAGGGGGAGAGTGAGCTACTTTTTTCCTTTAGGGTTGACA
The DNA here is from genome assembly GCA_016271365.2 of Neoceratodus forsteri. Classification (NCBI taxonomy): domain Eukaryota; kingdom Metazoa; phylum Chordata; order Ceratodontiformes; family Ceratodontidae; genus Neoceratodus; species Neoceratodus forsteri. The sequence goes on along the minus strand of CM028136.1, from coordinate 148,117,308 downwards.
AAACCAATGTTTCTCTATGATCCTTTCCTTCCTACTGCCAAACAGGAAGTTCCTGTTGACAGTCAAATCCAGTGGCTATAAAAGTAGAACTGGTTTTGGGTGGGTGGGTGGAGGGGTGTGATGGAGGGCAATTAGTAAGAAAAAAGGCTAGCAACAGGAAGTTGTAATTTGAGTCACCTGCTTTTATAGTGTGTAAGCTACACCCCCAATTAAGCTCTCTTTCCTCCTACTGGTTTAGCAGTCAGCTGATACAGTACCCTTCCCAGCACAGAACACACACTGACTTTCTTTCTTTTATTTCTTTTTTAACCCTAAATAAGACCCCTTCTACTTCTAATAAAGTTATCTGTCTACTTAATCTTAACAGACACTGACTCCTGCTGAGATATAAGTTTTAAATTAATAAGAAAATGTAGCTTCTTTTAGTTAGCTGCTTTCTGCTCTACAAGCAAGGCTAGCAACAGGAAGTTGCAATTTGACTCACCTGCTTTTATAGTGTCTAAACCACACCCCCAATTAAGCTTTCTTTCCTCCTGCTGGTTTAGCAAAGTTAGCTGATACAGTACCCTTCCCAGCACAGAACACACACTGGCTTTCTTTCTTTTTTTTAACCCTAAATAAGACCCCTTCTACTTCTAATAAAGTTATCTGTCTACTTAATCTTAACAAACAATGACTCCTGCTGAGATATAAGTTTTAAATTAATAAGAAAATGTAGCTTCTTTTAGTTAGTTGCTTTCTGCTCTACAAGCAAGGCTAGCAACAGGAAGTTATAATTTGACTCACCTGCTTTTATAGTGTCTAAACCACACCCCCAATTAAGCTCTTTTTCCTCCTACTGGTTTAGCAAAGTCAGCTGATACAGTACCCTCCCAGCACAGAACACACACTGACTTTCTTTCTTTTCTTTCTTTTTTTAACCCTAAATAAGACCTCTTCGACTTCTAATAAAGTTATCTGTCTACTTAATCTTAACAAACAATGACTCCTGCTGAGATATAAGTTTTCAATTAATAAGAAAATGTAGCTTCTTTTAGCTAGTTGCTTTCTACTCTACAAGCAAGGCTAGCAACAGGCTATAGGTGCTACAACAGTATCTGCCGCTTTGCCCTATCTGTGCCCCAGCATACCCATCACTGTGTCTTATACTCTAATCTTGACTGGCTCTCCCCATCATCCTACCATCTTTACACCACAGACTGTACAGTTGATAGGATTTTAAGAGCTGGCATGCCAACTACATTAGCCAGCATGTTAAAACACACCAAACATGCTTACCCCCGAGGTATGCAGGTAAATTTCTCCTTGACATTCCTAAATGTGTGACAAAGATGGGTGAGCATGCATTCTCTGCATTTATACCCAAGCTATGGAACTCTCTTCCTATGACATTAAGGCACGCTCAGTCTCACCAGTTTTTTGAGAATGACATTTGTAAATTCCTCATAAGCACAGATAAATGCTCATATATTTTGACCTGCTCTACTCCTAACTAACCTGACTTCATTGTTTTCCTCTGGGCTATTTGCACTTAGTATGATTTGTCTCTGATCAGCTTTTATGGTACAATGTTTGGGTAACTCCATATCATATCTTATATCCATCTGTGTTGTATTCACCAGTTACTGCTGCTCATGTTATCTGAAACTCTGCTGGGCCAGGCCAGAAAATAGGCAATGCTCATACAGTACAATATTTTAGGGCACCTCTGTATTATGGTAGACCACTGTTGATATTTTGAAGCATTGCATCACCCGTTTAAAGTTACTCATAATGGGCCTTATGCTCGAAGGAGTGGAGCACCTCCATGCCACGTATGTGAGGCATGGAGATACACCACACCCATTGCACTGCCTGGTTGGCATTAACTAAATGGGGCACACAGCCCCTATGCACACAATATCCTACCCGAGTGGAAGGCAATGCACAGGGGGCAAGTGGGAAGGGCATGCCAGTACTACACAGCATGCACAGAGCTGCATAGAGCTGTACACTGGGGCATGTAGAGTGTAGCCAGTATGCCAGGGAAACCCAGCTGTGCCCCACACCTCCCCATGCATGCCAGCCCCCACACACACAAACACATGGGGTACTGGCCCTGGGACTGAAGACCACCCCCTGCAACACACTGCCTGCCTGCCTCATGTCCCTTCACCCCACTGGTGTAGTGGGTGGCGTGATCCCTCTCCCCCCAAATCATACCCTGGGACTGACTCCTCTGACCCCAGTCCCAACCCCATCTGGTCAGAGGCATGGCACAGCTGGAAGCACTACCCATCTCTCATCTCGATGGCCACCGTCCATGCAGACACCCATGGAGGAGTACAGCCAACACACCCCCGACTGCACAAGGGATCCACTGTTGGTCCGGGGATGGGCATCCAATTGGATGCCTACCCAGGTCTGCAACTCCACCCCCAGCTGCCTCACAGACTGCTGCACACTGGAGGGGTGCCCATGGACAGGTCATAGCCATTGGGGAATACCGGAGGCATGCACCTGTCTGCAAGTGTGGAGCTCTGTGGGCGGAATATGTACCTCGTGTGTGTAAATCCCACCTGGTGGAGCATAGGCCGGTTTGTCTGTAACTCTCCCGGGCTGTGCCTGAAAATAAGCAATGCTCTTGTCTAGTGCACCTACCTGATAAACAGAATCTAAATAAATAAAATGTACTGGAAAAATGACCCCCTTCTATGGAAGCTGACACAAATAGAAATAATTAGACATATAACAACTCCATAAGGTTTAAAACTCCTAAGATATTAGCCTATGCTGAACACCTGTGCTTACTGGTGCAGAATATCCCTTCTTGCCATCAGGCGTCTTCATCCCTGCATGACTTTACATCACATCAGGATCAAAAATAAACAATAATAAATGCACTGGTCACATTCCAGGCCAAGACGGTGATACCAGACTGACCTCAGTGATGGGGATTACCATTACATCAGACCTAATAACAATTTTAGGTATCTATGTTCATAGTAAGAATGATGCTAAATGTAATTGAGACTTATAAGTGAAGGAAGGGAAAATGAAGTAGCTAGATGGAAGTCATGGCAGCTATCCAAAACAAAGTGAGTATACGTAGTAAAATTGTTTATTTTGCACATATTTCTGTTTCTTATCTATGTATTGCCACCTCCTGTTTCTTTAGAGACAGGGTATTACAGTATTTTCTTCCAAATGCTGTGGGTAAGTAGCTTAACTTGATGAATAGGAACATAACGTGTTTTTCCAACTAAGAAGGGAGGACTTGGAATGATCAATCCCATAGCTTTTTGTTGCAGTATTTTTATGGCTAAGTATTGGGGCATACTACAGGAATCTCAAGCCTACTAGGCAACGTGGTTGGCAGAATGGTTAGTGCGCATTCTGGCTCAATGGCATTAGGTTAAATTTTGCTGGCCTAGAATGACAGATATTTTGCATCATCCTGAATACGTTAAGAACATAGTCTTAAAAATACATACTGTAGGTGGAATATTATCTATACAGAGATATCTCTGATATCTAGGAAAGACTGTACTTCCATATTGTAACTACTGCCTTCTCTGACCTCAAAGATGGCCTTCCAAAAACAACCCTTCACATGCTTATGTATAATAGGATTCCAACTCGCGTGTGGGATGTTTTTTGACTGAGTGCCTATGGATGTTTAGAGATCAAAATAACAAAAAAGAAAACAAAAACCTACATGAAAGATTTTGCACCAAATAGGGATGTGAGACTCATCTGGAGAGTCAAGAACAGTTCTTTCTAGAATGCCCATACATAGATGAATTCTGGAATAGAGTGACTATAGTATGGAAAGAGTTTCTATATCTCTCTTTACAGTACGTGGCACTTCTGTTCCTTTCTGTTAGATCTTTCTGGAAGAAATATCATTAGAGCACTTTAGCTCTTAGGTTTGCTGTTATCAGATTCTTTATTTGGCAGGTCAGATGCCACCTGTTGTTGCAGCAATGTCATATGTCTGTGTTGCAGTTGGAACAACAATTTTCAAATTCATTATTGACCATATATAACAGGAATGGGGTCAGCTCCCAAATGGACAAAATGGCGTTTTGTGAAAAATTATGTCCAGGATTTCTCTCCTCTGAATTTTCTTTTGTTTTCCACAGGATAAATTAGTTTTGTTCTTTGCCTTCTTAAGGCACTTGATTATCCACTTTAGTTTTTTCCCCATTCTGATTGCATTTTGATTTTTTTACCTGTCTTTAAAAATTAATTTAGGACTCATTTTGATTTGTTTTGGACAATTCCTTTATTGTTTTTTATTTGTTTATGTGATTTGTATGTATTTGTTCTTTGATTTCTTTTAATAAAAATCCCCATACTCTTTATTGATAAGTGCTATGGGATATTTTACTTCCTCCTGGACAATGACCAGTGATGGGCAGAAAGGACTTCAGTTTAATATCTCATCCATAAGACAGCACCTCAGTAGTGCAGCACCCCCCATAACTATAGTGTCAGTTATGGGCATCCCCCCAAGTACCTGGTGTGGGGCTAGAACCCATGACCATCTGATCTTTTAACTGCAGAGGTGAGCATGCTACCTACTGAGTCACTGACACTGAAGGTAAGGAGACAGGAAGGGGTCATACTTGACTTACTTCTGACCAAGCAGTTCAACACTGGCAGGGTAACAGCAGAGGATCCACTCAGGTGTGGTGATCACAACACAGTATGGCTCAACATAGCCCTGGAAGTCCAAAGGATGAGGTTCTCAGTGCTGGTTCTTTACTTTAGGACAGCAGCCATCAAGAAGAGGGAGAACAACAGAAGGAAGAGATTATGTGGTCTTTACAAATAATAGTGGTGGAGAGTGAGTGGGAATTTATTAAGTAGGGGATCCTTGAGATATCCAAGACATGTATCATGCATGTAGGTGAATTAAGGAAGCACAAGATGCCTATGGTGTTTTCCAAGCAGGTTGGTGAACTAGTAAGGATCACAAATCCATCATTCAGAGGTCAGAAATTCAACCAGTTGAAAAACCAAAACAGGGAGCTCTACCTCAACAAAGCAAAAAGGACAGTAAGGCAGTGAGGAGAGCCAAAGAGGAAGTGGAGTTCAAAATAGCAGAAGAGGTGAGGGTAAACTATGAAGCCTTTTTTAGGTATTTTAGGAAATGAGGAAGAAAAAGGAGGGAGTTGAGAGGCTGAGACAGTCATGGGTGGAAAAGGATGGGCAAAAGGTTAACATTCTTAAAGAATACTTCACAGTCTTCACAGTCGAGGAGGCTGGACCATTGCATGAGTGCAGCATCAAGGTCATAAGGGAAACAAAAATGACAATGGGGACCATCACCAAATAAAGGGTGTTCAAAAGATTAAGAGGGCTAAAGATGAGGACTAGATGGGTTGCACTCAAAGGTGCTCAGGGAGCTAAGGCAGGCTCTGGCACAGCCCCCTTCCCTAGTAGGCTATTTAGCTGCTTGACTGAGATAGGCATCATCCCCAGGGATTGGAGTATGATGAACATCATCCCTCTGCATAAAAGTGAGGACAGGGAAGACCCAGAGAACTGCAGCTCAATCAGCCTGACTTGCACTGTGGGGACTGTCCATGAAAGTATCATCAAGGAACAGCTAGTTAACTTCCTCAAGTTCCACTGTCTATAGAACAGCAAACAGCATGGCTTTGTAAAGGGAGGTCCAGTCAAAGAATCCTTGTAGACTTCTTCAGTGTCATGTCCCAGGCACCACACAAAGACAAGCTCCAGATGTCCTGCTGTCTTGTACTTGAAGATCAGCAAGGCCTTTGATTCAGTCCTCCTCAAAAGGCTAGCTGAGAAGTTTGGAGGGTGTGGGAGTAGGGGAGAAAGTCACAAGGTGGGTAGAGAACTAACTACAGGTAAAGCACAAAGAGTGGTACTAAATTGTATGCACTCAGGATTAGGGTGTAACTAGCAGGGTGCTCACAGGTTGGTCCTTGGACCAATACTCTTCAGTATGTTTATGTGTGATACTGGAGATAGGATCCAAGGCAAGCTGTGCCTCTTTATAATGAAACTAAGATATGTGGCACAGTGGATAGTAAGAAGGGCATAAGAGAATTGAAAAGGGATCTAGAGAAATTGAAAAGGTGTTCCAAAATTTGACAACTGGAAATTAATGTCAAAAAATGCAAAGTTATGCATTTGGGGCAAGAGAATCTGAGAAATGGCTCTAAGACGGGTGGGAAGGTAAGGCTAAAGTATGCCTCAGAGTTCAGGGACCAAGGAAATTTAGTAAGTGACATCCTTAAGACCTTGACCCAACGTAATATGGCATATTGATGGTTCCTCTTTAGAATCAGTCCCTTCCTATGAGTACCTGGGTGTCTGACTGGACAGTCAGCGTGACTTCTTGAAGCATATAGACTATATTCACTCAATGCTCCTTTCAAAACTCAGAGCCATGTACATGAATAAGGATGACCTCTCTCCTGTGATTCATTACTAAGCAAAGTGGTCCTTCCAGTGTTCGACTACACTGATGCAGTTCTTGGCTCCACCCCATCCTCATCTCTAGCTAGGTTAGACACCCTTTTTAATACCTTCTGCCACTTCGCCTGTGGCACTCCCCTACACACACACCACTGTACACTCTAATCCTCCCTCTTGCTCCCATCCCTCAAGATGCACCACCAGTTTCATGCCTCTACTCTTATTTCCAAATTCTGGTTTGGCTCTCTCCCCCATACCTCTTATCACTCCTCTCCACCTTGTCTTCCTGCTCTTATCAACTCCACTCCAGGGACCCTCATACCTTCTCTCTCCCCCTGCCCTCACTCCTGCTTGGGGCAGGCTGCATTCTCTTGCCATCTGTCCTCCCTCTGGACCTTTCTTCCAAGCTCCTCTCAGCTATCTCCTTCTCTATACTGCCTAAAATCCACTCTATCTCAGTCCATCACCTCTGGCTGCTCCTGCCCATCCTCCACCTGACCTTGCTGCCCCCCCACCATCCCCTAACCTCCTTTTCCATCCCCTACCCTTTCATTCCTCACACTCCACTCCACCCACCCCATAAAACTCTCTTAACTCATTGTTTTACTTTGCACCACTTTTACTGTGCTACTGGAATAATCTATCTACTTTATGTAATTTGTTAGTTATTTATTTTGATAAATTTGAACATATCCCACATTGTTGCACTGTATTTTGTTTACTCTTCACCTGTTCTCTTGTAAATTGAGCTTCTTATTGTTGTTGAAGAAGCCAGAAGGGGAAGGAAGAATATTCAATTCAGTGCTTTACAGTAACTGGTAATTGCTATTTTTCTTTTAAACTTAGATTGTGGGCTTTTAGTGACACTGTACTTTCTTTGTTATCTTTACTTAGAATTGTTTTTGGGCTGTTGAAAATGTAAAATGTAGTGGTGGTGTATTTCTTTGCTGTCTTTAATTGCTGCAAATTTAGTCTTGGCTTGTCTGACTTGCCCTGTAGTTTGGGTTAGGGGTGTTAATTATCTGGTCTCTGACCTCAGCTACATGATAACTGGAGGTGGGGCTTAGTCAGAGTTGAGGTAGCAAGTGAGTTTTATTTTCTCAGAAGAAGCCAGCAGGGGAAAGAAGCATATTCAATTCAACGCTTTACAGTACCTGGTAATTGCTATTTTTCTTTGAAACTTAGATAGTGAGCTTTTAGTGACACTGTACTTTCTTTATTGTCTTTACTTAGAATTGTTTTTGGGCTGTTGAAAATTTAAAATGTAGTGGTGGTGTATTTCTCTGCTGTCTTTAATTGCTGCAAATTTTCGCCCCCCTCCCCTTCCCCCAACTCTTAATTATATGCCCTGTTAAATCTGATTGATGGAAGCTAAACACAGGGTATAGTAAGGGGTGTGGAGTTTGAGGGGCATAAGGGTGAAGAAGCCCACCCTCAGCACGAAAAGTGTTTTGATTCATTTATTTCTTGGTTTATTTTCTTTTTTTTTTTAAAGAAAAGTATCTGAGGATCAGTGGCAGGATTTTTAGGACAGTAAATTAATAAAAAGGGAACTAGGAGCGCTTCAGTAGCAGACAAGTAGTGGAACATCAGTATAATTGCAGTATAATGTGGGGAGTGGTGCAATGCAGTGGCTGTGGGGCAGCCATATTCAGGCAGACCTTCTGGACACTGAGGTGCTGCCCTATCTGCATGCATCTCTCTGGACTGTGGGATGAGGTAGCCAGACTCAGAGTGGAAGTAAACTGGGTCAGGAGTACCATCACCCCTATCCAGAAACCACCCAGTTCAATGCAACTGCCTCAAAGGATGCCAAGAACGAGGAGCACTTGGATGACAGTGGGCTCAGGGAGGATTAGAGCGGTCAGGCAGAGGCACATCCCCAATCCTATTCCACTCAAGAACTCATATGCCACACTGGCAAATGGGGACAACCAAATAGAGGTACCCAGAGAAGTGGAAGGAAAGGATGTGGAGGTTAGCCAAGGAGGTGACCTCAGTGGGGAAAGCAGTGGACCCCAGAGGAGGAGGAAGTGAATCCTGGTGGGGGACTCCATCATAAGATGGATCCAGCTAGGAACACAGGAGGGGGAGGACAGGGAGGTGAGGTGCCTACCAGGTGCCTCGGCATGGAGGGATGGAAGGAAGATCCTGGAGATCACTGGGAAGGCAAGACGGGAGGGTGAGCTGGATGTCATTATTGACCTAGGTACTAATGACCTGGCAAATGGGGAACCAAAGGAAGTTCAGGAAGAGTTTAGGAAATTGGGGAGGGGTCTCAAGCAAGTAACTACTTCTGTCACTTTCTCAGAAGTACTACCTGTGAGAGGCAAGGGAGAGCATAGGGGTGCATGCACCAGGAATTTTAACTCATGGTTGAAGAACTGATGCTGTGAGGAAGGGTTTGGATTCATTGGTGACTGGGGACCCACCTGGAGGGATGGAGGTTTGTTCAAGCCTGACAGCCTGCATCCATCCTGGAGGGGAATCCAAGCACTCAATGATAAGATTAAATGCTACATTGACAAGCATTTAAACTAGCAAAGGGGGGTGGCAGGCCAGTAAGGAGGGTACCTACTTACTCAACCCCCACAGCTAGCAGTGGAACCAGTGAACCAGAGGAGTGGCTGTCTCAACAAAGCAGTGTGCAAAAGATGGAGATTAGCACCCAAGAGGTGGATAGGCAGAAAAGGGGCAAAATTCAGCAGAAGGGCAGACAGCAAGGAGAACCAGGGATAAAGGACAACCAAGGAAGGGGCTGGAGTAGAACAGCAAAACAGTCTAGGGAAGTCAAATCATGGAAAGCCATGTGTGCAAATGCCAGGAGCCTTAGCAACAAGATGGAAGATCTGGAGGCTGTCATGGTGCAGTCAGATCTGGACATTGTGGCCATCACTGAAACCTGGTGTAATGATAACCACGACTGGGAGATGGCCATACCTGGCTACAACACATTCAGAAGATAAAGGGCAGGCAGGAAGGGAGGAGGAGTGGCACTGTATGTGAAAAATGACATAAGGGCCACAGAGATCCAGGAGGAACAAAATGGGGGAGAGATACTGTGGATTAAGCTGGAAAGGAAAATGGGGACAGCCATCTGCACAGGTGTGGTCTATAGACCACCAGCCCAGGAGGAAGAAACAGATAGGAAGCTGATGCTAGCCATCCAAAGGATGGCAGACAAGGGTGAGGTAGTACTGGTTGGAGACTTCAATATTCCAGACGTGGACTGGAGCATCCCAGCAGCAGCATCAACTAGGAGCAGATTTATCCTGGACTCTCTTCAGGGTGCCTTCTCAAGCAACTGGTCATGGAACCAACTCAGCAGAAGGCAATACTGGACCTTGTGCTCACAAACAGAACAGTGTGATGTGTAACAGTGGGGAGCACCTGGGAAACAGTGACCACCAGTCATTGTGGTTTGAAATCACAGAAAGAGCAGAACCAAACCACACAAAACACGTATCCTGGATTTTAGGGGCAGACTTTGGGAAAATGGGGAGGTACTTGAGAGGCATTAAGGGAATGGGGCAGGAATCAGGGGTTGAGGAACAGTGGGCAATATTTAAAATGGGGATTACAAGAGCAACAGAATTATGCATTAAGCAGGTTAGCAAGAGGAAAAGGAAGAGGAGACCATTATGGTTTCCAAAGAGGTAGCAAAAGAAAGTGAAAGCCAAAAAGATTGCATTCAGGCAATACAAAAGACACAGGCAGAAGGGGATAGGAAGAAGTACCAGGAGAACAAAGGGAGGCAGGGAGGTCAGTAAGGAAGCCAAAGCTCAGACAGAAGAACACATTGCAAAATCAGTGGGTAGAGGACAAAACCTTTACAGGTACATAAGTGAAAAAGAAAGGCAAAGGGAGGATAGTGAGACTGAAGGGGAGGATGGGGCCCCATGGAGGATGACAACAGTAAAGCTGACATATTGAACAGGTATTTCTGCTCAGTTTTTACTGAGGAAGAGGAGGGTAATGGGTCTGAAGGGAGTACAAGGGTTGAGAATGGTGCAGAAATGGACACAAGTCCCTTTACATGAGAAACGGTCCTGAAGGAACTGGAAGTAATGAGAGTTGATAAAGCAATGGGGCCAGATTGGGTGCACCCCAGGGTCCTTAAAGAACTAAGAGAGGTGGTAGCTGAACCTCTGGCTATCCTGTTTAGCCAATCACTGGAAACAGGGGAGGTACCCAAAGATTTGAGGATAGCAGATGTAGTCCCCTTATACAAAAGTGGGAACAAAGAGGAAGCGGGGAACTACAGACCAGTCAGCCTCACCTCGGTAGTGGGGAAGATCATGGAAGCACTAATGAAGGAGAGATTGGTGGAACATCTGGTTGTCAGTGGACTACAGGACCCAAGGCAGCATGGTTTCACCAGGGGGAGGTCATGTCAGACCAACCTCATTGAAGTTTTTGACTGGGTGACTAAGGAGGTGGATCAGGGGAGGGCAGTGGACATGGCCTATCTGGACTTCAGCAAGGCCTTGACACTGTGCCGCATAGAAGACTATTACACAAACTGGGGAATATGGGTGTGGGCAGGACAGTAGTGTGGTGGGTAGGTAGCTGGTGGGTGGCAGGACACAGAGGGTGGTGGTAAATGGCTGTCACTCACAGAGGAAGAGTGACCAGTGTGGTACCACAGGGATCAGTGCTGGGACCGGTCCTATTCAACATCTTCATCAGTGACATTGCTCAGGACCTAGAAGGCAGAATTTCACTGTTCGCTGATGACACAAAGCTCTGTAACAGAGTAGACACACAAGAGGTGTAGACAGAATGAGAAGGGACCTGCAGAAACTTGAAGAATGGTCGGGGTTTGGCAATTGAAATTCAATGCAAAGAAGTGCAAGATAATGCATATGGGGCACAAAACCCTGGCATAATATATCAGTTGGGGGTGAGGATATAGCATGCACCAAGCAGGAAAGGGATCTTGGGGTTATCATCTCTGATGACCTCAAGGTAGGGAAACAGTGTGACAAGGCAGCAGGTAAAGCAAATAGGATGCTGGGATGCATAGGCAGGGGCACCACCAGCAGGAAAAGGGAGGTCATAATTCCACTATACAAGACACTAGTGAGGCCCCACGTGGAGTACAATGTACAGTCCTGGAGACCTTACCTATGTAAAGACATAGACAGGGTAGAGAAGGTTCAGAGGAGGGCAACAAAGATGGTGCATGGATTGCATCACAAGTCCTATGAGGACAGGTTGAAAGAACTGAACATGTTCTCCCTGGAGGAGAGGAGGGAGAGAGGGGATATGATAGAGACATACAAGTATCTTACAGGGAGGAACAGTGTGCAGGAATACACCATTTTTAAGCGAAAAAGATGTTCCAGGACTAGAGGGCATGGGATGAAATTGGAGGGAGGACGATTCAGAGGAAATGTGAGGAAGAATTTCTTCACAGAACGGTTGGTGGACAAGTGGAACACCCTGCCAGAGGAAGTGGTGGGAGCTGAAACAATCACGGGATTTAAGAATGCATGGGATAGACATAAAGGAATTCTGGAGGTCAGGGGTAAGGGGCAAAAGACTTCTAGGAAAACATAAACTGAACTTACAAGCTCAAATGGGCAGACTGGGTGGGCCATAGGCCCTTATCTGCCGACAATGTCTATGTATCTATGTATCTGTAGAAATGTCCTACCTTATTTGCAGTATTTATTTTATCCACATGCCTAGCCCCCTGGATCACATGTGAAAGTGAGCCTCAGCTCAGCTTGCCTCTCCCAGTTACCAAAATTCTAAATAAATTAATGAATAAACATTGAAAGGCTAGCAGGATGCTTGGCTGCATAGGTACAGCCTTCTGATATAGAAGGAAGGAGGAAAGTGATTCTGCCCCTTTACAGGTTTAGTGAGGCCAGAAGTAATTTGTGAAGTTCTAGAACCATTACCTACAGTAGAAAAGAGCAAGGACCATTGGGCCTTCGTTGAGGCATGACACTAATGGATAATGTAGGGATGGCATTTTAAACTGAGACCATAATCTGTGAGGTCACTGATATACATTGACAACTTAACAGTATAATACAATTTACAAATGAGGGCAGGAAGTATTAGTTTGCAGAAAGGGTGCTAGGAGTATGGAATGGCCTGCTTGGATGGGTGGTTGATTCAGATTTATAATCAGTTGAAGTCTTAAAAGGGACATTGGACAAATACATGTCTGAGCAATAACTGCATGGTTGTTACCACTGAGAAGTGAAAGGCAGCAATAATGGGCTAATATGCTTTCTTACATCTTAAAATCCCAGTATAGATCTTAGTATAAACTCAGTCCAGAGGAGGGCAACCAAAGTAATTTATTACAAATTGGAAAGGACCTATGAGGGAAGAATGGTTGACCTCAATATGTACTCCCTGGAGGCTAGGCAAGAGAAAGAGGGAATGTGATTGCCTCATATAAGTATCTTAGGGCAATACATAGGGTAGACAATCAGCAACTGTTTAGGCTTAGCAAGCAGTCCATTACAGGAGGTCATATCTATAAACTGGTCATGGTGGGTATTTAAATGGGCTGTGAGAAAGCACTTCTGCATGGAAAGAGTGGCGGAGAAGTCATCTACCAGAGGTGTGGATCAATATGAAGACTGATTACATTTTTAAGAGAGGGACAGATAAGCACATGGGACAAGTAAAAATGAGAGTGGAGAGGGACAAATGGGGGCAAAGGGGAAGACTAAGTGGAACTCTATGATGGGAGCTCCACATAAGACCTGCAGCTGTGAGACTGGTAAGAGTTGAGCAAGAACTGGTCAATATGGATTATGAGTCTTTTTCTCTAAATTTATTTTGTATGCTTCTATCACCAGCAAAGAGTAATTCTAAGATATATATTGCATGTTTACTATTTGGTATCAACTTCATGCTCTGTCAAGGGCAGAGCAAATTTCTGAGGTCAAAAATCTACTAAGTACCTACTGACATGGAACATTGTTGGTACAAAGGGACCAAAGGGTAAATTGCATTCATAGTGGGCAACACCATGCATAGCCCCTAAATGCAACACACACACATATGCACATTAGTGTTGCTCAGATAGTATCCTAGCAATTAGGATACCACCAAATACTTGCCATTGGTGGGATAGTGGATCCAGTCAGATAGCTGTGCTATCCGATCGTTGATCTGACCTCTCCTATCCAGGTTGGATCCCACATTATCCCACGTCAGATCCATGGATCCAGCTTCAAATCCTTGGATCTGATGTCAGGATCCAGAGTCAGATCCCTGGATCCAACATCAAATAATGCAGGATCCAACCTCTGAATTCGGCCAGATCCCAGGTCAGATCCCACTCAGATAGTGCAGCTATTCGATGAGCAACACTAACACAGTCACACACGCACACACATATATACATATGGAACACATAAAGTTAGCAGTGACTTACAATAAACCTTATCTTTCAAAGCTAAGGCTATAAAAAGAACATTATAACTAGTCCCTACTTGAAACTGAATTCTTCAATTCAGGCTCTCTAAATATAGTCTTAATGCTTGTGGTCTAGCAGCAGAGATGCTGGATCATCAAACTTCTTTCTTATATTGTAGCTGCTTTCCACAGATAGATGCAAAGATATAAAAATTCTACAAAAAAAGACCAAAGAAATGTTTGGTTCTGCCTCAGTATAAACAGCCGTTGTCAGAACTAAATTAATAAAAGCAAAGGGGATAGATTACAAATTAAGTGGTGCTAATTAATAATTATTTTGAAGCTAGAAAAATGGTAAAGTAGACTAAACATGAATGAAAATGGCATCTTAGAAGACAGGAGAAAAGGAGCATATAAAATAGAATGAAGCATATACAGTAGGTAAAAAATGTTTGCCCTTGCATCGACTGCTTCTTTAATCAAGCAACAGCATATAAGATAAACAGAAATGTGCCTGTAGTGGAGGTAATCTACCAATGGAAAAGGGCATCAAAACCATGGCAGTGATTGCATGCTTATATTAATGAAATGTCTAAGAAATCATACCTAATTGTCATACAGTACATGTTTTCACATCATGGCCACATGTCATGTCTATGTCTTCCATAATTAAAACTGATCAGGTTTTCAGGTTTTTTGCTACAGTGTATGTCATGCCTAAATGGACAATATGAAATAATGGGCCACAATTCACATTTGAGGAAGTTGCCTCTGTTCTGAATGAGAATGCAGTGAAGCACATTAAATCAGATACATGCCACCTTGCTTCATATGCTGTTCGGGATCACTTTATGCAGTTTTAGTAGCAAGTCTTGTCAAAAGATAAATTTGATAGTCAAAGACCATTCGCACCACTGGGTAACAAATGTTTTGAGTGCCTATCAAACCACTCTCTGTTATTACTCCACAGTCCCCCACTGAGCTGTTTTTAGCAAGGCAAGTCCAATTGGTATAATAGATTTTCATATACTGTAAGCCATGTTTCATGCAAGATATGGAAACTAGGCTGAGTTCCTGAAATAGAAGACCTCTCAGAATGCTTCACCTACCTCAAGCTGTGTAATTAAATAAAACCAAAGAGGAAAGTGAAATGTACAGTAAATGACAAACAGTCTGAAGGTGTCATTTTACTGTACAGCAGCCTAACTTTATAATGAATGTGGATGGTGTGAGAAACAAATGGTAAGCACAACATTGTGCAGTTGCTCACTACTTCAGTAGACAGTTGGTACAACATTAATGCACGAAGCTCTACAAGCAATTTCTGGGAAGGTGCAGCAGAGGTTGAGAAGGTGGAAGATTGTCACAGCACTACTCAAAAAGCCAGTCTATTTCTACAAACCATATATTCAGAAGCCTCTGCTTTTATCCAATAGAAGCAGAATGGAACAGTGGCTAAAGCACATCTCTAAGAAACAGGAGATACCAGACATCAGGGTTCAAATCCCAGTGTAACCACTTACAGTACTTCTTATGTGGCCTTAAGAAAGTTATTTAACCACTCTGGGCTTCAGCCAATGCAGCAATAAGAATGGGCAAAAGTAGGACCCCCCCCAAACAATATATGGTACCTTACCTAGGTAGCTAAGTTATAAAACATAAATAACTAATACAAAAATTAAAAAAACTTTGCAAGAGAAACAGAGAAATTTTTCAGTGAAACACTACTAAAAAGTATTGAGAGAGAATTCTTAACATTTTAGTCTTGCATTAATATAGCTTTTAGTCCTCACTCTTCGAAGTGGACAAATCACCACCATTATGTATTACAATAGTAGTCCATAGCACAATACAGGGGGCTCAATTTTCAGACAGGTGCTAGATCGATGCACGTCATGCCGATCCATGGCTGCGGTAAACTCTGGGTGTGTCAGATACTCAACGCCCTGTTCCCATAGGAAAGGGGTCTCTGCACCAAAGTCCTGAGATTTGCCATAGTTGCAGTATTGCAGCAAAGAACTGGTGCACTGGAGAGGTTTGACAGAGGGTTCTGTCAAGCCCCCCCCCAACCCGGTGCAATGCTGGTCCAGCTGCAAATTGGGAGGGGAGAATCCTGCAAGGATAGGACACAGGGCAGCGGGACCTGTGGGGGTTCCATAGTGGGTGGAGGGGGCATGGTGGCTGTGGCAGAGTACAGGGGTGGCATCTGGTGGATGTGCCCTGTCCAGTCAGACTGAGCTGCTTGGACTGGGTACACTGGGGAAGGTATGTGTGGACCCTGTCCCAGACCCCTGGTGCCACCAGCCCTGGCACCTGTCCAGTAGCTGATACAGTCTGTGACAGTGAAGTCAGGCATCAGCATGGCTCCATGTGGTGGACTGTATAACAGGAGAATGTCATGGTGCCTGGGGACATCTCTGTGCAACAACTGCACCTAGTACCCTGCAGTGAATGCATACCACCACATGTCAGGGACTAAGTCAGCTATGGGTCAGATGCCAGGGCTAGTGACACCTAGGAGTCTGGGACAGGATTCGTGCATGCCTACCATGGTGTACCTGGTCCAAGTGGCTCCGTCCAACTGGTGTTGGCACCTCCATTGGGTGTCACCTCTTTACCCTGCCACAGCCACCGTGTCCCCACTGCCTACTTTGGCACCCCCACAGATCCCTCTGGCCTGGGTCCTGACCTTGCAGGCAGCCACCATCCCATTTGCCTTCCTCCAGACCAACGACGCATAGCTCTTAGACCTCCGCCTGACTGGTCTTACCTCAACCCCATCATGTGATCTGGGTGTGGCTTTTAAAATCCCAAATAAAGGGGATACTGCATCCTTGCCATGATACAATCCCCCTTTCATCCTGGCACAACACCTCTTCTGGTGCAAGGGTGGCACGGGGGGAGTGTTCAATGCACGGCATCTAGCTTTCAACACAACCTGCATTCAAAAATGGGGATTACCGGAACATTTGGTTCAATGTGCCACTTGTATCAATTTCGTTTGGTGCAGGTACCTTGTACCAAATTTCCACATTTAAAATTAAGCCTAGGGTGTGCATTTTGTGTGATGATGGCACACCATAGGTGGGTTTTTATAATGCCTTGCACAGCCACTAGTTATCAGGTGGGCCAAGAATATAGAGATGTTTTCATCACCTCATTATGCATATACACTGCCAGGAACTCAATGATAGTATGCTTGACTACCTGCACTAACATGTTTTACTATAGTTTGAAGTGTGATAGTGAGGATGAAGATCAGGGAAAAATGAAATTTGCAGAGCCAGTGAGTAATTTTGAGTAATTGTAACCTTGCAAATAAGGGACAGACAAAAATACCAGGTACAAACTCATCTTTATTAACCATGAAGCATGCCATGAAGCATGCCTAAATCACTTAAATTAGTTCTTCATGTACAACATGTCATTATCTATTTATTTATTTGAATTTTGATGACTGGGTATGCCCACTGAGACAGAGTTGTCCCTTTTTCATGGGTGACCCAGGGAATATAAACAATTCCAAACATACTCCATATATAATACATTGAAGTTACATAGGTATAACTGTTTACCACTCTGATGTAGGGAATGTTATAAATATTAACAAACGAGGACATGGATTAAAAAGAGGAGCATACATGCATTTCTTAAATTTTGTTGTAGGGTAGTAATAATGCAATAATAGGATAACGGTACATACACAAATAAATCTTTTGCTCATTCTTCTGTTATACAGTATACACATATTTACAAAGCTTCATATGAAGTGAAGAACAGAGATGTGGCATTGGAGAAGGTCAAGGGCTGGGAGCATTATTAGGTCAAGAGGATGAGAGGAAGGTGGGTAAGGAGTAAAGACCTGAGATAAAAAGGATAGGTTTATTTACAAGTACAGATGGGAGGGGTAAAGAATATTTCTTTGAAGTGTTTTTTGAGCTGGGGAAGAGATGTACAGGAAAGTAAGCCATGTGGGAGGCTATTCCATTTTTGAGGGGCCGGATATGAAAAGAATCTCTTTCCAGTGGCTAAGCGAGTTTTGGGTAGACTTAGCATAGGGTAGTGTGAGGATCACAGGGACCTGGTGAAGGGTTTCAGAGTAAGCAAATTTGCAAGGACAGGTGGGGAGGGAAGGTGGATGAGCTTAAACATGATGTAAAGCAAAGGGAAGTCCATTTTGGCTTTGAAAGATGGCCAACCTAGTGTGTTAAGTACATCACAGTGGTGTGTTCGAGCTTGGGCAGTTGCAACAAATCTGGCTATTCTGTAATATGCCTATCTAAGTCTGTTTATGATTGAGGGCTTTGCTGAGTAAATTAGTGGAGTTCCATGAAGGAGACCTGGGAGTAGAGTTGCAGAAGCAATAGTTCTCCTGGACTGTGATGTAAGGAAGGGGGCTGTACGGTATAGTACACCAAGCTTCTGATGAGTGGATTTAAAAAAATGTATCTGTGTGCATTTCAAAAGATAGGTGTTTATCAAGTGTTATGCTGAGACATTTGAAGGATTTGACTCCTTCTAAAGCTTCCCCAGTTGAAGTCTTAACTACCAGTGGAGGGTGGGTAGACAGGTCAAATGAGGTGTGGTGGAGTAGCATAGTTTTTTTTTATGTTACGCAACAGTAAGTTATCTTTGAACCATGTCTCTAACAACTGGAAGTACCTCTCCAGGTTGGAGTTGAGAGAGAAGATGTCTATAGAGGATCTGTAGAGTATAGCATCATCTGAGTAGAGCTGCACTGATGCCCCTCCAGAATTATGTGGAAGTTCATTTATGAAAATGAAAAATAGCAGAGGACCCAATATGAACCCTGTGGGACACCATCTGTGATGGGAGATAGGGATAACATAACACCAGACAATTTGACACACTGTAGCCTTTTAGTTAAGTAATTGACTAGCCATGAGGAAGTGAAGTTATGGAGCTCAAGATTGCAGAGTTTTATTAGGAGAAATTGATGACTGATGAGGTCAAAAGCTTTCGTAAGGCCCACGGAAGTTATCCCGGTTGCATAACCCTGATCCACGGCCTGAAAAATATCAGCTGTGACTCGCAGAAGAGCAGATTCCATGCCATATGGTTTCCTGAAACCGTGCTTGTAGATGGTTAGGGTATTGGTCTGTTCTAGGAATGAGTAGAGATGATTGTAGAGTATTCTTTCTTGTATTTTTGCAAGGGGACATAGTATCGCGATTGGCCTATAGCTGTTGACTAGGTTTATAGGGCTACTTTTGTGCATGGGACAACTATCGCAGTCTTCCATTTGTCAGGTATAGTATAACTGAATGCCTTTTGGTTTGTGATAGGTCACAGCCTGCTTTTAACTCAAACTACACTGTTACCCAGCTCAATATCTCCTGCTCTATCTTACCTTGCATTACCTTCGCACTATGGACATGAAGACTGCACTATTACTTTCTATTCTTTGGCTGCCAGGCCCAATTTCTCCTGCTACAGCTGCAAAAAAATGTTGTAGGTGCCGTATTGGTCCTTTTAAGAACAGATCCAGAAACAAATGATTTGATACCTTTTCTTGGACCAACATGGATGTTACAGAAAAGAACAAAGTGCTCTAGCTTTCAAACCAACCAGGTCCTTCTTCAGAAGCTTTGTGGCAGTTTTTTTCAAATATCCCATACTATTAACACCAGATTATATAGAAAAAGCAGAAATAATTCTCATTGGTTTAACATATACATTTAAAACATAATAGAAGATTATGTCACAGAAGCTAATTAACACCAGTATGCCTTTAACTGAGGAGCCTCAGAAGGGCAAGGTTATCAGAATTCTCTACAGCCAGAGTTCTTGTCACATAAGATACAAATGTCTCAGTATGCAAGAAAGCATTCTAGTGATAAAAAAAAAACCTTGGAGTGGCATTCTCTCTAATACATGTAAGATGAGCTTACAACTTACATTCCAGTTGTCCTGGTATATTAAAGAGCAGATAATGAGAGACAAAATCCTGAAATTAGGTATAACTGCAAGTTGAAAACAAGCCTCAAATTAACCTATACATATAAACATGATGCATGAAAGTATCACTTGTAAGTGTAAGTGCCAAATAAAAAATTAAAAAATACTTGTCAAGGACCCCCATGAAAACGAGACCATGAGCCTGATAAGTGCAGATTTCAACACAGAGTCTGTGTATAACAAAAATGCACAGACTCAGTCAAGCAATCTAAGTAGAAAAGCCAAGGGGTTCATAAAAGGATGTAATTCCTTTGGGTTTCATTTAGATTGCTTAGACTGAGTCTGTGCATTTTTGTAGACCTTTATCCGAGCTTGACTAGATAGGTCTATGAGTTGTGCCCAGACCTCAAGCCATGCTGTGACTCTATCGGTAGGTTATCACTTTCAAGGAATTCCTGGTTTGATCAAGGCACCTTTAAAAGATTTTGGAGATGGGGCAAGCCTGAAGTTACTCATGTCATTTTGGAACTGGATTTGTGGAGGGTTTAATGGTGGCACTTTTCCATTTGTTAGGAAAAGCACTGATGCAAAGTGAATGATTGAAAACATTGATGATAGGTGTGTGATGTGTTCACATACAAGTCTAAGAATGCAGTAGTCAATGGCATCAGCACCAAGACTGGGTCTGGGGTCATTTTTTTTAATGTAATTAATAACCTGAGATGGAGAGAGGCAATAAAAGCAGAAACTGGGACTGGTGGGGATATTGGGTGGGTCAGGGTCTTGAGTGGGCTAGTAATGTCAATATGAATAATACTGGTTTTGTATTTGTCAAGGTCCCCAAAGTGTGAGTTGAACAGGTTGGCCACCTCCTTTGGCTCATGGATAAGTTGTCCATGTTTGGCAAGGGTGATATGCTCATCCCTTTTTCCCCTGACAGGAGGATCGTTTACAGTATTCCAAGTGAATTTAGAGCTACTGAAAGCACTAAATTGTTTGTCCTTGAAGAATTTCTTTTCTTTTTGTGATAATGGAATCATATCCTCATTCACACATGTCCCAAAGGGACCTGCATGTACAGAAACAAAGACACCATGCTCTCTGGGACCTGCACCAAGAGAACGCTTTGCCCACCTATGGAAGTACTGGACCCCATGGGCCCTGCACTTCTGTGTGGCAACAGATGTCAGGAATTAATGGGCCTGTCTGTTAGGCTGCAGAAGTGTATGGCCATCTGGAACCTGTGCTTCCATGTGGCAACAGATACAGATACACAGGATAAACAGTTGATCTATTAGCCAAAGTGCAGGGCCATCCAGTACCCATGGATGCAGTGGTGCAGGGCACTGTGCTAAAAGAAGAGACTCTCTTCACTGTATGGTACTTGGGCCTGTATGGGCATACCGTATGAGCACCTTCTCCTCCCAAGCTGGGGGGTGATGTCACATTACATTACAACGCTGCCTCCCCAGCCTTGACTCATCCATCTGGATCACTGAACTTTCCCCTGAACTCAGCTCACCAGCAGGGGATCACAAAGCACAGCCCATTGGGATAAAGGCTAGCACTACACACAGCATTTCTTAAGCATTATTAGATATTTAAAATTGTCATCCCAAATTTTCAAGATAGTCATTTTGTGACTGCCCCTTAGAAACATGACATGTGGCATTTTATAGCATAGTATCCAAAATGTAATTTTGCACATCAAGGATTTCAAAGATGACACCTTTCAAGTTTATGAGGTGGGGGTGGCTATGTTGAAAAACTGGACTTAAAATATTGAAAATTAACAAAAAACTGAGTGAACATTGAAGTATTTCAATGTTCACTCATAGCTTGATTTTTATCATATTTTCCACCAAATTACATACTTTCTTATAACCCCACTCACAAACCCAGTAGAAATGCTCAAATCCTGCTCAAAATATGATTTTGCAGAATGACTGCAAAATCACCTTTTGCATGGATTTGAACAATTTATCCTATGGTGTTCATCAGGTGGGCTCTCAAAAGGCCATGTTTAAAGTTTGGTGGAAAACTACTGAAGATCAGCAAAGTTTAGAATGAACATTGAAATATTTAAATATTCACTCATCACTTGGTAATTTTACCATATTTTTCCATCAGATTTTCAACATAGTCTTCTTATAACCCCACCTCATGAACTCAGTAGCTAACTAATAGGTGATTTCTGCAGAGCAAGTGTAAGATCATCCTTTGGAACAGATTTGAAAAACATCACCAACATTGTTCATTAAGTAGGGTCCCAAAAGGCCATGCTGAAAATTTGTGTAGAAATACAAAATGAAAAGTTGTGAGTAAAAGTTCAGAACGCATTGAAATACATTAAATAGACTTAACTTTTCTCATATCACAGTCATTGGGTCCAGCAGCAAGATGTCTTTTGATTGGAGAGTAGATCTACACTGTGGGACACTTTAGCTGAGTGAAGGTGTGTGAGGTGGTGAGTACTCAGTGGGGCACCCCTGGAGCAGGTGGGGGTACGGATGGGTCAGATCAGCAATGAACCATTTTCTTCTTTGCAGGTTTCTTTTTAAAAAAAACAGATCAATGATGGACAGTTTTTCCTACCCAAGCCGGCACTGGGGACTGGGCATCCCAGTGTTGGGATAGTCTTGTAGCACCAGGGGTGGGCACCACAGTGCCTCCATCCATTTTGGAGAGGGTAAATTAGAGGATGGGAAACAGAAACAGTACCAGCGTGGGCACCAGTCATCTTAGAAATACTATATACACTATTATAGTAGGTTGGCAGATAGCTAGATAGATAGACAGACAGACAGATAGAGAGCGAGATAGATTTATTTATTTTTATTTGTTTATTCAAATGGACACCTTTGAGCTGAGGCAGCTTGTTTACAAAGGTTTCACATCAAACACACAACAGTAACACAACAAACAAAATAGGTTAGCCATAGTTTGGTATTCAGGTTAGCCATCACTGGGTATAAACATAGATAAGATTACAATAGTTCATCAAGAATAAGGTAACAAGTTTACACAACAGAATGCCTTGGCCCATAAGCCATTTTATGTTTACATTTAAAGCAGCATAATTAGCTTTGTCAATGATTAGGCAAATATTAGTTTGTAGAGAGTCGAGGTCGCTTGATAAAGCATTGTTATATTAGTTAGTGAGAATGTCAGCATGTGAAGAGGATATAGATAGCTTGATGTGACTTTTTAATATTAAGTAGTTAGGAGGAATTAAGGGCAGCAACAGGCAACATCAGCAACGAGTAGAGTTTTTAGTTGCCTCTTGAACTGGCTGATTTTGCTAAGGCTTAAGATGGATCCATGATGCTCATTTAGCCATTGGGGGCTCTGACTGCAAAGGTGCATCCTGCCAATGTAGTTTTGTATCTGATAGATAGATAGATAGATAGATAGATAGATAGATAGGGACCAATGACTCACTAGACCATTGGCTCACTGCTGCCACTCAAGCTAGCTGTACCACTCCATCTGTGGCTGCAGAAATCAAGAATGTCCTGCTGTTCTCATACAGAGAATGCAGGTGCATGGCTCCTCTCGCTTAGCTGGACATGCAGGATGTTCGAGTGCCCAAACCTTATTTCCAGCATCATATTTAAAAAACAAACACCAGAATCTAGCTAAATTGGCCCTGTTTACCTATGTTTAGGTGTTTTTTTGTGAAAATGCATAATTTTTTACTTAATCCCCCTCCTAAAAAAAACATGATGGCAACCATCAAGAACCGAAAAAGCATTTTTTGATTTGTGAGAGTCAGTTTTGGTTCAGAATGACTTAGTGAACATGCTCTCATGAATTGAACATTTATGGTTTATCCAAATGTCCTACTGAGCATGATCAGAAAAAAATGTTAAATCCTTATAATTCTTGAAATGGTTAATATTTTGTCACAAAATCTTTAAAATGCACTACCTTGACCCAGGTTGCTTCTATTCTAAATGTTTTGGAAAACAAAAGTCCATACTGTCTAGATTGTATGTGAGGGTAAATACAAATGTATATTAATAACAGGAAAAAAAAAAACACTACCCTTCATTAAAAATTTATGTTCTTTATCTCAGAAACCTCACAATTGGTCAATCCAATGATGGGCTACTGTTCACCTCAGTGCCACCACATATATAAACAGAAGGGAGATGGATGATCTGGAAGGGAGACGGCTGAAGAGAAGTGGTACCAGAGGTGGGCACCCTGGTCCACTTAATATATCTGAAGTTTAACATGGGAAGGGGCAAGAAACCTGGAGTGGAGGTGGGAGAAACAGGTATTACCGGGGATGGGCATCCCAGTCCTCTAAATATTTAGGTAGGTAGATAGATAGATAGATAGATAGATAGATAGATAGATAGATAGATAGATAGAGATTAGAGAAAGAGGGATCAAGAGATATGGGGCTCTTGTCTCACTGCTCCAACTGAAGTTAGCAGCAGGACTCCAGCTGTGACTTCACAGTTCAAGAAAGTCTCACTGTTCTCATACTGAGAATAAGGGTGAATGACTCCTCTCACTAAGCTGGACATTCAAGATTTTCGGGTGCCCAGAAACGTTATTTCCAGAGCAATTTTCAAAAAACAAACAACAGAATCTAGTTAAACGGGTCCTGTTTACATAGGTTCAGGTGTTTGTTGTTTGAAAACACATAATTGGCAATACACATAATTTTTAGATATTTTCCAGGTGTTATAGTTAAAAAACCAAAAAAAGATGGCGGACATCACAAACTGAAAAAAAATGGTTTGTGAGAGCCATTTTTGTTTAGTGACACCGAAATGATACAAACTGAAAATGCTCTCAAGAACCACAAATTCTCAGTTCGTATCAGAGGGTCATCCACAAATCCTACTGAGCATGCTCAGACAGCTCACAAAAAAACCTTAAAATCCTTATAACATGTGACAGGGTTGGGAGAGAGCTAGAAGCAAGGATCTATTTTGTTCTCTCCTATTTGCCACTTGTTTTTCTCTTGCCTGTCTGAATGCGCACTGAAATATTTCTTGTGGCACCTAGGAATTGGCCACTCCGATGATCCCATAATTTCCCCTGTCATCTCCAGTCTTTTGCATGCTGTTTCTGTTCTTTCTTTCCTTGCATCTCTGTGGTTAAAAACATTTATGTGAAACTGGGATCCCTTGGTTTGCAAATGTATATTTTGTTGAAATGATTCCAGAAAGCTTTTTGGGTTTATTAGAAAGATAACAATATGTAATACAAGGAGTTGACCTTGACATATATTTTGACCTCCACAAACTTGTTTACAGAATTGTCAAGTGGAGACCAGCTCTGGGATAGAATGTTTTATTTAGCTGCACCTGTTAAAGACTAGGGGCCCAATATTTAAAACGTAGCCCCGAGGCAAAGGTAGCACTGCCCAGCATGCAAAAATGCCTGGAACTATTTGCATGCTATATTCAAAGGAATAGCCCAGGGGTTAAATCAGTTGAATATAGCATACAAATGAAGGCGCGTGAGCAGAGCTGAGAGTGCAGTGCAAAAATAGCCCAGCAAGTAAGACAGTTCTGAATATAGCAACCAGGAAGGCCAAATTGCAACAGTAGCCCAGTGCACATGGAGGTGGGGTAAGGCAGAGTTGCAGAGGGTGGCCAATGGGTGATAGCAATGACATGTTGCTCAACAACTGCAATCAACAGTGTAGACCAAACACAGCAGAACTGTGCTATGGTTTTGACAGGTTAGCCTGGGCAAACTCATTAGCCCAGTGCTAACACATTCTCTGCCCGACAACACATTAGACTGGGGCTAAACTTTGCTATAGTCAAAGCTGCTATGCAAATTAGCTTACTTAGGCAATCTGTGTGCAAACAGCCACATTAGCATATCATTATGGCCTGTTTTACATACATTACCATGTAGTTGGCCCGGAGCAATTGCATGGAGCACACAACTCCACCTGTAAGTCAGACTGGAACTACAGGTCAGTAGCCACAGACTGGGAGGTGCACACAGCTCCACATATATGCCAGACCTGAGCAACAGTTTGGTTGCTGCAGGCCATGGGTGTCAACAGGCATACTCAGTGCATACCTCTCAACCTTTCATCACTGAAATGAGGAACACAGACACTCAAAATGAGGGACAATGAGGGACACTGTTCCTCATAATAAGGGACACATATGCAAACATAGGCATACAAGCTCAGAACACAATGGAAGGCAGTATGTATACCTGTATAAAGTTTATTCTTGAAATAGAATCTTAGAATATTAAGAATTTATGCTTTAAAGTTTTAAGTACAACACATTCTCTGTGTGAACAGTACCTTTTCCTCAAGGGACGAATGAGGACAGAGCTATTTGAGGGGAAAATGAGGGACGTCCCTCATAATCAGGGACAGTTGAGAGGTATGACTCAGTGTACCCTGCTGAGAACAGCAACAGCTGGAAAGGCCAGGGGCAATATGGGCCACAGGCCAGCGAAACAGACACAAACAGAGTCTGATGTACTTGAAGAACTGTTTTCCCCTCCTTGAATTTAGTGTGAGGTTGTGGATGGTCTCTGAAAGATATATGGGTGCTACACTTAGAGGCCATGACTGCATGAGTGACCTGATCCAGTCTGCATGCACTAATGATGGTGTGAATGGACCTCGATAAGGTGGTCCATTGCCCCCCCACCCTGATCCTCCACACATGTTGTGAGATATATATATCTCACATGATTTGCGACACTATTTTGCGACACTATGCCCAAATAACAAGAATTCTTTGCCATCCTGCTGCAAAACATTGTACGGATGGAAAGTTACAGTGTTCCGGTTGACACTTTTTCCCATAGACCAACATGGCGGCATCCACTGCTCCTTTTGGGGCTCATCTCTGAAACGCTTTGAGACACGGACTTTTCAAGGAAAATGCTTAGCCCCTCATTAGGGCTACATAAAACTAGCCTGGAAAGTCATAATTTATATGAAATTTTAATTTTTTCCTACATTATACAGTTCCTGAAATATAAAGAATTTAGTATTCCAAGTGCTCATTTTCTGCTCCGAGGCCATTATTATGCATATATTCTTTGTATTCACTGTGTTTCTCAGTGCAGCAGTTGGTGAATAAAAGGTGTGTGCTTTCGTTACTGTCACAATTAGCATTCCAACTTTATGCTTGTCAACTGGGTCATATGATGCTCCTTCTATGCCACCGCATATGTTAAACTTTGCCTTTTGGTTTGCACTTGCGTTTGCATTACTGTTACCATTTGCATTTCCATTATTGTTTCTGTTTGCATTTGGTTTTGCATCACCAAGTGCATTACCATTTGCATTTGCGTATGCGCTTCCATTTATGTTTCCTTTGGTGTCATCTTTGCTGTTACCGTTAGCATTTGCATTTTCTATTGTGGTACCATGACCATGCGTGTTACCATTTGTGTTTCTGTACATGATTGCATTTGCATTTCCATTTGCATTACTGTTCCTGTCTACACCACTGTGTGCATTACCCTTTGTGTTTTTTGCTTGAGTTTGCATAACTGTTAATATTTGCATTTCCATTACTGTTTTTGTTTGTGTTTCCTTTTGTGTCACTGTGTGCAATTCCATTTGTATTTGCATACATGTTTCCATTTGCATTTGCATTTCTGTTTGTTTACTTTGGTGTCATCATTACTGTTACCATAACTGTCTGTGTTTCCAATTACATTACTGTGCCCGTGTGGGTTACCGTTTGTGTTTCTGTATGAGCTTGCATTTGTGTTTCTGTTTTGATTAACATTTGCACTTGTGTTTGTATTACCATTTGCATTATCGTTTACGTTTGCGTCACCATGTGCATTAGCGTTTCAGCTTACGTTTGCATTGCTGTTACTTTACTATTTACAGTGCACATTCTCAAAAAGAAGGGAAATTCATGGCAAAAAACTCTGTTTAATGCATCAGTTAGGGTTCTTCCACAGTGACAAAAGTGAGGAAATTCGATGTTAGGGTTCCCACCCCCTTGAATTCCACCTCCACCCCATCCCCACCAACAGGCATTGGGGTAAAAGTGCTAGTTGTTGGTCCCAACTCTACCCTCATTCTCCCGATACTGCACCACCTCAGCTTGTTTGCACATGGGCTGGGTGGACTTAATGAATACTGACTAGAGATGCAGTGAATTTAAACTCCACTGACTAAGTCGTGGCAAAGGGACCAAATTCGCCACTGGAGTAACTCATAAAATGTTCTGCATTAGGCAGAATTTTACCAAGGTGAAATTTTGCCTAATGCAGGTGAAATTTCTCCTTCTGCAGTAAAATTTTGCCTTCTGTGGGTGAAATGCCACCTTCTGTGGGCAAACTTTCTCCGTGGAAGGTGGAATTTTGCTGCAGAAGGTGAAATTTCACCACAGAAGATGTAATTTTGCCATTCTGCCAGGTGAAATTTCACCATTCCACCTGGTGAAATTTTGCATTTCTCTCTGCAAAACAGGCAAAACTTCACAGATTATGCCATGAAGTGAATTTTCTGCACTTTGCCCACCTCTAATACTGACTGTGTTAGATTGGGGAGGCACACTAGACCCCAAGGTGCATCCATCAAGTGCTCCATGTTGCATGTGACACTGCTCTGTCCAGGCCTCCTCTTTCCTTTGTCTGGAGTTACTGGCTTTTCATTGGCAGTTTAGCACCATGATGCAGGTTGTGCTAATGACTATAGTGCATCACTAATGTTTTGAATATCCTGGTGTTCTTGTATTCATGTCCCCACCTCACCTCGGTCCTTGCATGCATTCCTTTTTATCACTAAGCTATCACATTGCACCAGTGCTAATTGCATTTTGAATATTGCAGCTGAGCACAAATGTGGTGCAATTTCGGTGCAAACAGTTTGTGCCCGGCACAAGGCTTTGGCCCTCTGGCCCCAGATGTGCTCTTTAGGCTGGCCTCAGGAAACAAATTGACAATGTTCTGGTACACTTTGTGAGAAAAGGGGAGATGTCACTTACAACAAGGATGCAGAGTTTCAACAGTCAGGAAAAGACATCTTATAAAAACAGAACAATGTTTTAGGGAGAGATAGAGAGACTGAGATGTAACTAGAGAGAGAGAGACTCTCAGATATAGGACTTACTTTGCTTGTACTACCTGTATGAAGATCTATCATGCACAGTTTTTTTTTTATTTTATTTTACTGTTATTGATAATAATAAAACACTACTTGCGAATTGTATAACTTCTCCTGGTCTGCCTATGATTTCCTGACCTATGTCTCTACAACATAACCTTGGAACCATTTAATATTTTTCCACAAAACCTTTGAAAGGCACTGCCTTGGCACAGGTCACTTCTACCCTGAGAGTTTCATGAAAAAAATGCCATACTGTCTTGTCTGTAGATGAGAGCAAAAAAATATTGTGAAGTATAGGCTAAAATAACCCTTTTACAAAATAAGTGCTATCCACATCTCAGAAACCATACAAAGTGCTGCCATGAAACTTTCTACATCTTGAGACTAGGTCAGTCTGACTAGACATGTATATTTTTGGGTTATTCTGTTGAACAGCACCAAATTTACTAAGGCACAAAGTCAGTGGTTTAGCACTGAGCAGCATACTCATCCCTAACTATAGGGTTGCTACCACTCCACTATAATAAATGTATATTCAAAAAAACATTGTTAATGCATCTATTAGGGTTAAAAGGAAAAGTAATGAAATGAAAAATTAAGGCTGGAAGTATCTGGAACCTTGGCAAATTGGCGGTCAGGTGTTCCTCAGGGTTTCAACAATTGTGCAAGGTGGGGTTGGCATCACCCCGATATCAGCACTGTCTTGCCACAGAAAGTAAATGACTCAGTGATGTGGAAGTCAAAATACATGTCACGGTTAACCCCCTGTATTACAGATTGCTATTTTTTTAAGAAATCCAAATAGCTTTATGCAGTCATTTCAAGAACACGATTATATACATTTGCAAACCAAGGGGTCCCAGATCACATAAAGATTCACATATACTTTTTTAATCACAGAGAGGCAAGGGAGAGAAAGAAGGAATTGAAACAGCAAGTGAAGAAAGGGAGCTAACAGGAAGAAAACATGGGACCATTAGAGTAGCAAATTCCCAGGTTCCACAAGAACATTTTGATTGTCCAATCAGACAGGCAACAGATAAACAAGTGGAAGAAAAGGAGAGGACAAAATAGATCCTTGTTTTTAACCATCTTTGCATAACAAATGGGACAGGGTCTTGCCCACCCTGTCACATACCCCCCTTCAAGTGGGCACCTGTTTTTTGTTTTAAAACAAAACAAAAAAACAGGTTTCCAAAACCTTCTTTTATTTCTCTGTTAACATTATTTAATAACATTTACAGATATTTGCATATACAGTATCCTTTTTCGATAACTCTTTTCAGCATACATTTCAGATAAACACACACATTTTTTTCAGCCTTCTGCACTCTCAATTCCTGACCCATGTCTTGACAGAAAATCAGCACTGACATTCTCTTTTCCAGATTTGTGCATCACTTTGAATTTAAATGGCAGTAGTGCCAGGTACCACCTTGTGATTCTGGAATTTTTGTCATTCATTTGATTAAGCTAACAAAGAGGATCGTGATCTGTTATAAGAACAAAGTCAGCTCCTAGCAGGTAAAAGTTAAGGGACTCCACTGGCCACCTTTTCTCTCTGTTGTGCAATTTCCTACTGATATACAGACTGGGATGGTCTTGCCGTCTACATTCTGACTCAGGACTGCACAACATAGGCCTATCTCAGATTTGTCTGTCTGAAACAGAAATTGTTTGAAAACTGAAAAGTGTGCACTTCTTAAAACAGGGGCTCAAAATAATACAGCCTTGATAGCCCAAAAAGCCTCATCACCATTTTATATTATTTGGGTACCAGTCTTTTGTGAGTTCAGTGAGGGAGTAGCTAATTGGGCAAGTTAGGAATGAACCTCTGGTAGTGACCTGTCAGACCAATAAATGACCTCACATGTTTCTTTGTTTGAGGGACAGGACTGTTAGCTACAGCTTCTTTCTTGGAAACCTCTGGCTTTACTTCACCATTTCCCAAAATATAACTTGAATATCTGGTTGCCTGCATGCCTGATGCGCACTTGGCAGGATTAATGGGTCAGACCAGTATTTTTTTATAGATTGGATAGCTGCTTGTAGGTGTTCCAGGTGGCTTTTCCAATCTGGACTGCACCCCACAATATCATCCAAGTATGCAACACAATAACTGATGTGAAAAGCTACAGTTGCATTCATGTACTGCTGGAATGAAGCTGGTGTGCCAGGTAACCCAAACAGCATAGTGGTGAACTGAAAGAATCCAACTGGAGTGGAAAATGCAGTTTTATTTCTGGATTCTTCAGCTAGGGGAATTTATCAGTGACCCTTGATAAAATCCTTTATGTTAATGAAAAACACCAAAGCAACAGAGGTACAGGGATGAAAGAAGGGTTGAGGTGTTGTTGGTTAAACTCGAGTCTGGAAACAAAGCCACCATTCACATGGAAGTGGCAAACAGGCCTCCAACACAGGGAGAGAACATAGACAAAGAGATGCTGGAAGACACAGGCAATATGGCTGCAAAGTGGGAGATGGTGCTGGTGGGGAACTTTAATCTACCAGATGTAGAGTGGAGCCCATGTGCTGCATCATCAGCTATTAGTAGAGACATCTTGAACTCCCTGTTGGGCATTCCTCAGGCAGCTGATCAGTGAACCCACACGGGTTGGGGCAATCCTGGACCTTGTACTTGTAAACAGGGACAGTGTGGCAGATGTCAGAGTGGGGAGTCATCGGGGACCAGTGACCATCACACAGTACGGTTTAATATAATAACAACAGTGGAACTGAGCTGCACAAGGGTGAGGGTCCTGTATTTCAGGAGGTCTGACTCTACAAAGATGCGGGAATGCTTCTGAGAAGATCTGGCAGAGGGAGATGTGGGGGGGTGGAGGAAAATGGGCCAGAGGAAAAGAGAGCATAGTAAAGGCTAAAAACTTGTACATTAGGCAAATAAGCAAAAGCAGAATGAAGAGGAGACTATTATGATTCTCGAGGGAAGCGACAGAAAAGATATGGACAAAAACAGTGGCATTCAGAAAGTATAAAGAGACTCAGAGAGAGGAGGACAGAGAAGTGTATCTGGGAAAAGGGTGGGGAAGCAGGCAAGGCAGAAAGGAGTGCAAAAGTGCAAGCTAAGGAAAGAATAGCACAGACAGCAACAAAGGGGGACAAGACATTTTTCAGATATATCAGTGAGAAAAGGAAGACAAAGGGAAGGATTGCATGGTTAACAAAGGAGTCAGGGGGCTATACTGAGGAGGATCAAGAAAGGGCAAATATCTTAAATAAATATTTTTGCTCAGTAGTCACAGTTGAGAGGGAAGGGAAGAGGCCACAAAAAAGCACCAAGAGATTGGAGGAGGAGAGAAATGGACACCCGTCCCTTTTCAGAGGAGAGGGTCAGGAAAGCACTCGCTAATCTGAGGGTGGACTAAGCAATGGGGTCAGACAGGGTAAATCCAAAAGTGTTAAAGGAACAGAGAGAGGTGTTAACTGCACCCCTGACAGACTTGTTTAACATTTCATTGGTAGAAATGTTGCAAAGTTTAATTTTGCTGGCAAATTTCAGGCTAAGTCACTGATTTCGCTTCCATGGACATTTCGCAAAGGCAAGGTTTAGTACAGAAAATGAGCTTGGTCACATGGAAACCTTTCTGCAGGTAACGTGAGTATTTTCTTGGCTAGGAAGTGCTGTTTCTCAGTTGCAGACTGTGTGTTGAGGTGTGTGGAGGAATACAACAGGAAGCAACAGACATTAATTGTATTTCACTTAAAAGTATAAATTCTTACTTTTTTGCCATTTTTGTATATTTATTTCTTAATTAGGCTTTGTTTGTAGTTTCTTTTGGATCTTTTTTTCTGTGTCCCTGTCTGTTTGTCTCTCTGTGTCTGCTTCTTTTTTTTCCAATTTTCACTGCCGTAAGACTGATGGAGCAGATTCTGGAGGGATGTCAGTCTGTGCAGCTGGACATCAGGGTGTCCCGACCCATGGCAGGTCCACAGTCATCCTCCTAAACAGAGCACAGTTTGATGAGCAGGCCCCCAAAAACATAAGTGAAAATCACCCAAGAGCCACTGTACCAGAATCAGTGGCTCCAGTGGAGCATCAAGAGGAGGAGTGGCAGCAGCAACAGGATCAAAAGCAGCCTGAGTCTCCCCCCCAATGGTTCCAGGATCACAGTCAGTACCATCTCCTCCCAACATGAAGAGGCAGGTCTGAAGACATCCCCTGTTGGTCATTTTTTAGAAGTGACCCTAGTAGCCATTTATAATCTGTGTGAGAGGCTCATCCACAGGAGGAAAAAGGAGAACCACATTGGTACTGAGGGGCAGAGGACACACCTCAGACTGCACCACCATGCAGAGTTGGAAGAGGTGGTTAAAGAAGCAGGATGTGGGGGTGGGGAGGATGGTGGCCCATCTGTGCTTGTGACTGGGCAGATTCATGTGGAACATCGCCATTGCCGCCAGCTCCATGCAATGTCACATGCCATAGGGTGGAGATAAGCAGGAGTTGTGCCCCTTTGGTCTAAGTTCTTGTAATAAATAGCTTGCTATCATCATTATTGCTCATACAGATATGCATTCATTATTATTTGTTATTATTGCTTACATACTGTAGCTTAGGCATTTATTATTGTTATTGTTAGGGTTCTGTGCTTATTAGTTGTCATGTATTCTCACAGAACATAACAAATGCATAGTGCTTATTAGTACTTGCTTAGATTGGTAAGCCAAAGAGCCTTTCTGGAACTACAGACCTAAAAGGACATAGCAGCCAGCTATGGATACAACAGAAAATATTTTACTTTAGCTGTGCCACACACAAACACACACACACACACACACACACACACACACACCTGAGTGGAAATTCACCAGAATTGCAAAAACATATTGTTATGAGAACATGGTTGTTTACCATATTCCAAACTATTACTGTCTCTGGGAGAGACAGCAGGATGAGGTTTATTGTGTAGAAGTGCTGAGCATCCAAGGCCGAATTTGATAGTGTGCAAGGTCACCAGATAGGGGAGCCAAACTAGCTGACCCCCATGACAGCAGTGTTTGTAACAGGGATAGACCACGAAGGAAGGGTCAAGTAGAGGGGGTGAGGGGTAGGGAGAAGGTGGAACTGGTGGAGGGTGGTCTCCTGAATGCAAGGAGCCTGGGCAACAAAGTAGCTGAGCTTAAGTATTGGGATGGTGAACACTGCAGCCATCATGGAGATCTGGGCCAAGCAACAACAGGATCGGGATCTAGTGATCCCCGGTACAAGGTTTATAGGAAAGACAGAGGTGGGTAAATGGGGGCGTTAGATTTATGTGAAGGACAGGATTAGATGCACAAGAGATGAGGGAGGATAGAGGCACTTTGGATGCAGTTCCTGGATTCTAGGGTGGAAACTAAGGCTGGGGTGGTGTATAGGCAACTGGCACAGTCGAGGAAATGCATGGGGTTTGCAGA
The DNA here is from genome assembly GCA_016271365.2 of Neoceratodus forsteri. Classification (NCBI taxonomy): domain Eukaryota; kingdom Metazoa; phylum Chordata; order Ceratodontiformes; family Ceratodontidae; genus Neoceratodus; species Neoceratodus forsteri. The sequence goes on along the minus strand of CM028136.1, from coordinate 148,083,065 downwards.
ACAGTACGTATGTAGTAAAGGGGAGTGAGGTGATGGTGGGGGACCTCAATCTACCTGGGGTGTATTGGGGAACCCAAGACATATCTAGTGCCAGGAAACAGGTGCTACTGGATGCATTCCATGACAGTCACCTGGTGCAGATGGTCGGTGAGCTAACCCAGCTAGGTAATACACTGGACCTGGTACAATCAAATGGGAGGAGTGAGGGAGCTATGGTAGAGGACCCAATAGCTGGGAGTGACCACCATTCAGTGTGGTTCATGCTCAGCATGAGCAGAGAGGCTGTGGGGTCTGCAACAAGGTGGTGGATTTCATAAGTGCGGATTTTGGGAGGATGAGTGAAATACTGAGGAGGCACCTGGAGAGAATTAGGATGGAGATGGATGCACAACAGAAGTGGGATATCATTAAGGTTGGGCTGAGGGAGGCTACTGAAGCTACGCACCAGGACTGGAATAAGAAGACCAGGGCTAAGGAGCCATGCTTGATGACAAGGGAAGTGTTGAGAAGGTTGAGGGCTAAGAGAGCAGCTTTTAGGAGACTGAAAAGAACCGGGAGGGGGGAGGACAGGGAGTTGTACACAAAGAGGTCCAAATAGGTAACCAAGTTAATAAGAGAGGCAAAAGCATCCAGAGAGCTGAGGCTGGCTCAGGGCAATGGGGGTGGGGGGATTCTATAGATACATAAGGTAGAAATGGAACTGTAGGGACCAGATAGTCCAGATGAAGAAGGGTGGGGATTGAGTGGAAATAGAGATGGAACAAGCAAAAGTACTGAATGAATACTTCTGCTCTGTGTTCACGAAGGAGGAAGGCAGTCTGCTGCCTCCATGGACTGGGAGGTTGGGGGCAGAGACATGACTGATGGAATAATTCTGGAGAGCAGAGTACTGGAGGGTCTGAAGGCACTTAGGATGAATAAGACCTTGGATTCTGATGGTATTCACCCTAGGGTGTTGCAGGAGTTGGCAGAGCTGTTGGCGGGGCCACTGGCTGACCTAGTCAACACCTCCCTGGACACAGGGTACATGCCACAGGATTGGAGGTTTGCTAATTTGGTGCCTATCCACAAGAGTGGCCCAAAGAATAAGCCTGGTAACTACAGACTGGTCAGTTTCACTTCCATATGGAAGCAATCTTAAAGGAGAGACTGGTAACCTTCCTGGGGGTCATTGAGCTCCAGGATAGGCAGCAGCATGGGTTAGTCTCTGGGAGATCAAGCCAGACCAATCTATTAGCATACTATGACTGGGTAACAATGGAACTGGACAAGGGCCATGTGGTGGATGTCCTGTATTTGGATTTCAGCAGGGCCTTTGATTCAGTCCTCATGGGTGGCTGGGGATGAAGCTGAAGCACATAGGGGTGAAGGATATGGCTAACTGAATTATAAACTGGCTGCAAGATAGACAGCAACAGGTGGTTGTGGGGGACTCTCATATTCTAGGCCAGTGACCAGCAGTGTGTTGCATTGCTTTTTACTGGGGCTGGTGTTGTTTGGCCTGTTCATATCGGATATCGCAAACAGGGTTGGGAGCAGGATCAGTTTGTTTGTTGATGACACCAAGATGGGGGCAGCTGTGAATGACATGGAGGGGTGGCAGGAACTATAGGGTGACCTAACCAGATTGGAGGAGTGGTCAGGGAGGTGGCAGTTGGGTTTTAATTTGGAGAACAGCAAAGTTATGCACTTCGGGATGAAGAACCCGAAGAGGGAGTATTGGTTGTGTGGGGTGTATTTGAGTGTCATTGAGGAAGAGAAGGACCTAGGGTGTCAGTGATGGGAAGCATGAACAACACTGCTCAGTGCAGGAGGGCTGCAGCTAAGGCCAACAAGATGCTGGGGTGCATTGTGTGGGGGTTCTCATCCAGACACAAGGATGTGATCCTTCCTCTGTACAGGTCCGTGGTCAGGCTGCATTTGGAGTAATGCATGCAGTACTAGCATCCATGCTTGAAGAAAGATATCAGGCTTCTTGAGGCAGTGCAGCATAGGGCAACAAAAATGATACAGGGGATTGAAGGCAGAATCTACGAAGACAGGCTGAGACAAATGAGTTTGTACACCCTAGAGGAGAGAAGGAACGGAAAACATGATTAACACTTTCAAATACTTGAGGGGATCAACAGATCAGGCACAGGTGGGTTGATTAAGCTGAGGAAGGAAGGGACACAAGAGGAATGAACTAAGACTGAAGGGTGGCAGATTCAGGAGATATATGAGGAAACTGAACAGAAATTTATAGCAAGGGGATATAGATCAGAATGTATCCAGGAAGCAAAAGAAAAAGCTTTACCAAGGAACAGAGATGAGTCATTGGTGTATCAGAATAGAAACAGGGAAGAAACATATAGGGACACAATGAATTTCATCACAACATATGCCAAAAAATCCCACTTGGTTTGAGATAGTCTGCACAGACACTGGGAGATGTTGCAGACTGACCCAACGCTTGAACAATCTGTTCATAATCCACCAAAGATGGTATACAGAAGGGCTCCAAACTTGAGAGACAAACTTGTTCAAAGTCTCCTGCCCACCCCCAAAAAAAGAGACATGGATACCACTGCCCTGAAGGATTCATTTAAATGTGGTTACTGCATGCATTGTGATATAATCACAAACACTGATACATTTACTTCAGTCAACTGAGAAAAAACTTATTGGACTGAGCAGTTTGTTAATTGCTCCACCACTGTGGTAGTCTATTTAGCCACATGTAAATGTAAAGCATTTTATGTTGGAAAGACAGGTAGGGCCCTGAAAGTACAGGTAGGGGAACATAAAGGAGCCATTAAGAATGGGAAACTAAAAAATGCTCTTGCTAAACACATACATTCAAGTGAAATAGAGAGGAACATGTGTTCCAATTGTTTGGCATTGAGAAGGTCAGACTGGGGGAGAGGGATGGTAACACTGAAGATCTGCTCCAGTGTAAAACATCTTGGATATTTCATCTACAAGGCCTCAAGAAACCAGGATTAAATGATGGAATTCATCTGGCTCCCGTTCTAAAGAAAATATGATTTTTTTTCTAAAAAAAAGAGTAAGGGGAAAAGTAGAAAAGAAGAAAAAGAATACCAGTGGTTGATATGAAATGTGCTAAGAAATAAGGTGATATACAAATGCTTGTTATGAAAATTGCATAATTAATTGATTTTAAGTTTCTTGTGCTAATTATATTAATAACACTGAATACTGTATGAGTTAAGTTATCAACAGGAGAAAGGTAATGGCAATTACACGGACTTATTGCTGTTTATTTTAGGTCAAAGAGCATAGAAGGGACCACAGGATTTTTCTACACCGTTGGTGTAGAGAAAAGCAAGCAAAATAATGACGTGCATGAGCATACCATTGATTTTGACCTGTGACCTCTGCTGTACAGACTAATGAGTAGACCTTACAGTAATATGTTTATGGTGCAATATAATAGGGGTTGGAGTATAAATAAGTCTGTGATTTTTAACTATGAGCTTATCAGTATTGGTTGACCTCTCTGACCTCCCAGCTTCCAAGTATTAAAAATATGATTGATTTAGATTGAATACATTATACAAGTAGGTATTCTTACACACAATAGCTTCTGCTGAAATTCTGTGAGCAGGTATATTTGTATGTTGACCTTTTGACCTGCCTGTATATGATCTAAAAATTCTATAATCTGATGGTCTGATACCCATACACTATTTTATAAAGATTGCCACATGCGAAAAATACACATCAATTCAGTTGCATTGTCTAACAAATGTTGTTGCATAATTGAGGCAAAACTTCAGTTTCTAAATGCTGTTTAAATAATTGCTGGGTGTTGTGTGCACATCACTTATGGATTAAGGAGATTGACCTGTTTTGTGAATATATAAAAAGTATGATGTTACACAAGACCAGTCTCCCTTTGGAAGCATGCATGAGTGAAACCGGTCAGGGTAAGTGAGTTGGCTGTTAATTCTGTGATGGGCAAAAGGTACTGGACTTGTGATTGCAAGGAATACATTTCGCAATTTCTTTGAAACCTGGTGTTGGTGCTCATTGCACCAGAAAGTGGTGGACGGGGAAGTGGGATTACACAGCAACTGGAGGTACCAGTGACAGAACCCTTTTGTTTTGTTACACAGCACAGGGATTACAACAACAGGGGTCCCAACAGTGACTTTTTTGCTAACAAACAGCACAGGGATTACAACGACAGGGGTCCCAAAAGTGACATAATCCTTATTTTATAATACAGCACAGGGATTGTAATGACAGGGATACTGTAACAACAGTGACAGAACCCTTTTGTTGTTTTACACAACCTAGGGATTACAAACACAGGGACCACAGGGATTATTAGTATTTAATAACTGTGTATGACACTCACAGAAAAGGAACACTGTCACATTAAGGAAAATATAACTAGAAAATCCATTAGGCTACTGTGACAAAATGGTTTAAGCATAACAAACTCAAATGAAAAAATATAAATGAGAAATTACTGTACAGATTAAAAAAAATAAGAAAGACTGAGGAAACAAAAATCTAGCAAAAATGTCCTGCTTAAAAAGAAAAATCTGCAGATCTTTCTGGGCTGCCTTGCTACCTTGCTGTTGCCATCCTCCACACACACCACTGGTTCAGGCTGCCAAAACTGAAGCCACTACTTTAATGTAAAGGATCACAAATTAACTGAACAAAAAACACAAATCTGGGAGCTCAAGGCCCTCAATAACAATTTGAGAGCAATTTGGAATCATACCTCTCAACCTCATAGCATTAAAAATCATAGCAGCTGGTCCATCTGCACAGGGTTGGATTTCCGCCTGCGATGCCAGCGATCCGGGTTCGGGAACAGACTCGGGTGCTAGACAGCCTGCCAGGGGAGAAGGAAAGGAGCGTCCCAGGATGGCTCGCCTTCTTCTGGGGTTGGGCCGGGGATGCATCTCAGCACCTGCTGGTTCCTGGCGGAAGCTGGGAGCACAGCACAGCACAGATGCCTGATGTGAAATTGCTGAGGAGTGGTGGATGTTGGCATATGCCTTGACGTCAGTGGCATGCCACCCCTGGGAGAAAACCAGGAAACTGCCCTGATTGACCGGATGACGGTCCCTCCGGTCCACCGCTGCCACCAGGACTCGACAACCGGCACAACCTCAGTGACACCCAGGGCCAAAATAAGATGCACTGGCTGCCCCCACGGGTGCTTTCCCCCTCGGAGGAGGGGGACCTATCCGGTGAAGGAATACACTGGGTTACCTGGGGGGGGGTCACAAGGCGAGGTTGGTGGGTTGGTGGCCGGTGAAGAGGGAGAGCGAGCAGACAGGGAGACATTGGGGGACCTGAAGGAGTGGCCAACCAGGGAAGAAGGAGGGTGCATAACAAAAATAAAAATCATAGCACTGGACTTCAAAAATCATAGCAAAGGGCCAGAATGTGTAGCACTTTCTTCGTTTAAACAATATTATGTCTACAGACAGTGGGCCCCATATAGTTAGCGATAAGAAATGTTTCTATCAACTTAGTTCAATGATTTAATAGTTTGTGTGTTCAGAAATAGCTCTAACGTTATGAGGAACATCAGTACATCTATGAGGAGCATGGGTAAATTTGAGTGTGAAAATCATAGCACTATGCAGAATTCATAGCAGTTGAGAGGTATGTTTGGAATCAAAAAAACTAGTTTTTGAAATGGTAGTTTACTCACCTGGTAAAGTTGATTATAGGAGCACCTTCTTACAGCACTCTGAATCTCAACACATGGGTAATAGCACTCTCCTCATAGGCTGATACACAAAGGAATCCCACATTCAAAATCTGATCCCTCTCCTTTCCTTGTTGCTCTCAGAATCCCCAGTATGATGTCTTCCAGAACTTGTTTTTCCTCCTAAAAGTATAATGTTAACAACCAAAACACACCACCCTTGGCCGGTCCCATGAGAAACCGGTGGGTAGAAGAATACACAGCACACGCTGATGTTATGTCAAACTCATTATTTACTACGTACTGTTATTTATATCCACCTGATAACTTGCTACATTGCCAGTGACTGTGTATGGTGGCATCCCTTCACTGTATACAACAATTGATTGAAATTCACATGCATACTTTGGTGGATCACTATGGATGCTCTTCTTAATCTCTTTAAAAATATGGTCCTCCATAATTGGTGAGATACGGAATGCTGCAAGAAGGTGCTCCTATAATCACCTTTACTAGGTGAGCAAACTACCATTATCTATTGCATCTTCTTACAGCACTCCGAGTCTCAACACATGGGTGATTATACAGCAGCATTAGACTTTATTCTTGGTGGGTGGAGGAACTTGAATCAAAGCTGTCTGGAGAATCTTGTGAGCAAACTCTGAGTTCCCCCGTTAGGCCGGTGTCCAACTGATAGTGCCTGATGAAAGTGTGCGGGGACGCCCAGGTTGCTGCCTGGCAAATCTCTCTAATGGACGAGGAATTGCGTTCCACCCAAGATGTGGCTACTGCTTTCGTGGAGTGTACACAGATGTTTGATGGAGGGGTAGTGCCCCCTGTCCTGCAGGCCTTTGCAATAGTATCTTGTAGCCATCTAGCAATTGTGGATCTGGATGATACTAGACCCTGTTTAGCACCTTGGAGCAAGACGAATAGCCTGTCTGTCCTTCTCTCCGTTCTGGCCAGGTAGGTACAGGTTGCTCGGGCTGGGTCTGGGCCATGCAGGGTTTCCCTGTCAGGGTCCCCTATTTGCTGCTCGAGGGTAGGGGACTGTGATTTCCTGGGAAGTGTGGAAAGCACTGGACACCTTCAGAATAAAAGATGGGATGGGTCGGAGTATGACTCTATCTGGGAAAAAGCTGAGAAGTGGCTCTCTGCATGAAAGTGCTTGTAACTTGCTTGTTCACTTGGCTGAAGAGATTGCTACTAGAAACACAGTCTTCATTGTGAGTAAGGATAATGCAATTGAGCCAAGGAGTTCAAAGGGTGTGGTGGCGAGCATGTCAAGCACCAAGTTGAGGTGCCACTGAGCCGTTATGGGTCTTAGGGTGTGTGTAATAAGATTTGCAGCCTTCAAGAATGATTGAACCAGAGGGTGGGCTCTGGGTAAATGGCCATCAGTTTCTCCCCTTATTGCCCTGATGGCAGCTGTCTGCACCTGCAGTGATGCAGCAAATAACCCCTTCTCTAACCTGTCCTGTAGAAACTCTAAAACATTTACAATTCCACATTGATGCTCCCTGCTTGTTGATGGGGGCACAATTTGAAGATGGGGGAGTGGCTCAGAGGTAATGTAAGAAAGTATTTTTTCACAGAGAGGGTTGTGGATGCATTGAACGGCCTTCCGGAGGAGGTTGTGGAGTCAAAAACAGTAGTGGAATTCAAGAATGCATGGGACAGTCATAAGGCAATTCTAGGGGGTTGGGGTAGGAAGAAGTAGGCTGCTGGTTAACTAGGATCTGCAGCTTATCCATTAGGTAGGGAAATGGGCAGACTGGGTGGGCCAAGCGGTCCTTATCTGCCATCAAATTATATGTTTCGATTGAGATGCCCTTAAGTCCTTACCTTTACACCAGGAAGCAAAGGCCCACCAGTGTGTGTTGTAAGTTCTGTTGATGGACTCCTTCTAGCTTGCACCAAGGTGTCCACCACCTTACCTGATACCCTAACTTTAACAGTCTAGTCCTCTGAGTGGTGAAGCTGTCTGTTTCAGTGGTAGAGGGTTCTCATGCCAGATCGGCCTCGTCTGAGTAAGTTCTGGTGGTGCATTAGTACCATAGGGTGTCCTTCAGCATTCTCCTGATGTGGGTGTACCAAGCTCTCCTTGGCCATTCTGGGGCTATGAGTATCATGCTGCCCGTGTCCCAAATTTTCTGTAGTACTGCTGGTAGCATGGATATTTGGGGAACACATATGCTTTTGAAGTTCCATGGCGTGGATATGGCATCCACCCCTACCGCTGTCTTGTCTCTGTATCTGGACATGTAGGTTGGAAGTTAGCATTGGCCACTGAGGCCATGAGGTCTATGTTGAAGGGCCTCATTTTTCCTCTGGATCGCATTGAAGATCCTGGGATGGAGTTGCCACTCCCTTGCTGCAGTGTTTGCCTGCTCAGCCAATCTGCCCTTGTATTCAGGCTGCCTGCCAGGTGAACTGCCATGAGACTGAGTAGATGTTTCTCTGCCTATAGCATTAGGATTTCTGCTTCTCAAGCCATGGCCCTGCTCCTTGTTCCTCCCTGCTTGTTGATGTATGTCATTGTCAGTTGGCTGTCTGTGTACACTTTTACGTGGTGTCTTTCGAGTTGAGCTTTAAAGTCTACCAGAGCTAGGCGGATGGCTCTTGTCTCTAATATATTGACTGGGAGTTTTGACTCCTGGATTGTCCATTTTCCTTGGATTGACTGTCTGTCCAGTACAGCACCCCAACCTAGCAGGCTTGCATCTGTTTCGAGGGTTCTTGTTATATCTCTCTCCAACTGTGCCCCTTGCGTGAAGTTGTGTTGGTCTGCCCACCATCTTAGTGATTTATTTATCAATGTAGGAATTGCCACACTCTGATTGTAATTATGTTAACTGTAATTCCAGTTGTCCAGGAAGAGGCATTGTAAGTGCCTCATTTGTAACCTGGCCCAGTTGTGTAGGTCTATGCAGGCCACCATGAGTCCCAATAGTTGCATAAGATGCCATAGTGTCATCAAGTTCTTCTGCATTACTGTTCTGCAGTGCATGGTCAATGTGATGATGCAGGTCTGTGACAGTCTCACTGTGCCTGTCACTGTTGAACGTGGCCCCCAAATGATCTATCAATATGGTAGGTGTTAGGTGGCTCTTTACTTCTTTGATAAGCCACCCATGTTCTATCAGTAGCTGCTGGGCTCTGAGGGTTGCTGCCCTCAACTGGCCCACTGATCTCACCCATATCAACCAGTCATCTAGATATATCACATGGATGACCTCTGTGTGCAGTTTTGCTGCTGGGGTTCCATGACCTTGGTGAACAATCATGGAGCTGATGCAACCCGAACGGCAAGCACTGGTACTGAAAGTGGTAACCCAGTATGCTGAATTGGAGGAACCTTTGGTGGGATGGTCTGATAGGGGTGTGTAGGTAGGCATCCCTCAGGTCTATGGAAGTTAGTACATCACCTTTGTGTATTGCTGCAATGGTGGACCTTTAGTGTTTCCATCTTGAACTTCTGGTACCATACAAATCTGTTCACAAACTTCAGGTACAAAATAGGTCTGAGGTCCCTGGTCTTTTTTGGGACTAGGAAGAATACAGAGTAGATACCAAAGTATCTCTCCTAATTTGGAATGGGTTTTATGGCTCTGCTGTGTAGCAGTTGGTTTAAGATGGCTCATATCTGCTGCGAGGTCGCTTTGTCCCTTGAAATGTATTATTCTGTATATCTGTCTTGTCTTGGGACTGTGTTGAATTCTATGGCATATCCTTCTGAAATGATCTCCTTGACCTATTTGTCTTTGAGTGATTTGGTCCAGGTTGTGGGGAACTGCTGTAGTCTTTCCCCCACTGCATCCTCCTGACCTTAGACCTGCAGATTCTCATTGGCAGAATCCCTGTTTGATTTGTTCATCTTATACCCCTGTTTGCCATTGTAGTGTGAGCATCTGTCCCAGCTGCCTTGAACGTTCTGTCTGTTGTTGAAAAAATTTGGTTTGAACCCAAACGCACATCTGTCTTGCCCTGGTGGCCTTGACCCCTCTTGGCTCTGCCTAAGTATTGTCGAAATTTGTAGCTTCAAAAGAAAAGTAGGGTAACTTGCCCTCCATGGTCCTTGTCAACCCTTTCTTTACTGTGAACTCTTCAATACCGGCCCAACACCTTGTCTCCTGAGAACTGTAGTTTCATGACCCTAGACTTGGACTCTTGATCTGCATTCCATAACTTGAACCATACATGTCTCCTGGCTCTATTAATAGATGCCGCTGACCTGGATGCCATCTTAAAACTATCTATTGTGCATCGGCTACATATTTCATGGCTTGAATGTCGTAGTCCATGGTGGCCCCATGGGCACTGGTTTCAGGGATGTCCTGTTGGACTGCCTCCAACCATCTGAGTACGGCCCTCACCAAGTAGGTGGCGGCCATAGAGGCTTTCATATTCATGATCATCATATCATGGACTTTCCTCACGATTTCATCTACCTTTCTGTCCATGGGGTCCTTCAAGGCTGAAGCTGACTCTGAGGGCAGGACGGTCTTATTGCTCAGGGAGGCAACCTCTGCATCTACTCTTGGGGCTGTTGCCCAGTGTTTTTCCCTGTCTGAGGGTAGTGGATACCTTCTTTCAAAGGCTCCCTTCTCTCTTGTCTTAGTTGGATCTGGTGCCTCCCATTCCTTGGCAGTATGCTCTCTAGTGCTTTGCATACTGGAAGTAGGTGGATGATGGCTTCTCTCTCTAACCAAGGGGTCTAGTCTACTGTCTGGCTGTTTCACCAGTTCATCCATTCTGAGTGTCTCGCAGATGACTCTGATGAGCTGGGGAATGGCATCGAGGGCACAGCCGACTGCCATATCCTCCTCTTCCTCAGAGTCATTCATCCCTATATCTCTGATGTGTCATCTGAGTTTGGGGATGCTCCTGGGGCACTTGGGGTGATGAGTTTAGCTGGGGACCTGGGTCTTTGTTTGATCCCAAGGAGTCAATCCTGTCCAGGAGCTTTTGGAATAACTGCACTACCATGCTTTGAGATGCAGTGGAGGTGTTATCATTTAGGGGTCCTCCTCCATGGATCCTGAGTTGTGGGTGAAATCCCTCAGCTTGGAATCCACCATGCAGAGCGAGCAGAGCACCTCCAGGTCTGAGTTAAGCAAAATGTTGGGGCATTTTCTGCACACTGTTCTGACTGCGGTCATGATTCTGAAAGACATAATTACAATGAACTTGCTCAGGAGTGCATATCTGAGTAATTGTAATGTATTTATAACAATAAGCATTTGACCCTTGGCTCAAACTGTAACAGTGCTGAGGCTACACATCAGGCTCAGATCAGTTAACAACATGTCCCTTTTTGTAACCTATCTCCTGAGAGGAAAAATATCATGGTATTAGGGTTAAAAGACTGTTAAGTGGCCAGATAATGGTGTGTGGTACAGCTTTTTATTGCCCCTTGTGCTCTGCTGGGGCCGCCGGTGCTTTAAATTAACTTTCAGGTGAGGTGTGGCCTAATGAGTTGTCTGTGCCTTTAAGGAGTGTGGCAGGGCATTGTGGGTGCCATTTTAGATCGGGAGGACGGTGCTGCCATTTTGAGAAGATACCTCTTCCTTACAATCTTCCTCTGAGGTACCGTGAGATTTAGGCTGATAATTTTGCAGCCTTTGTTGCCAAAATGGCGATGCCTGCAAGCATGGGGGGAGAAGGAAGCACCCCGTGAAGATAGTAAGGTTGAAAAAGCTGGAGGAGGCTTCCTGGCACTCGCAGTAACAGGGAAAGGCAACCACTAAAAGGGGTAGCAAGGGGGCTCAGAGCAACTCCTCTGGTAAGGGCATATTAAACTTTTTGATGCCTGGAGCTGTACTCCATTCTGGAGCTGAAAGGGGGATTTGTTGAGGAGGTCCCTGTGGCAGTTGTGGTTGAACAAGGTAAACCACGACCCCCAGGGCATTCAGTGCACCTTCAGTGAGCTGCTGTTTGCAGCGTTGCCACTTCCTTGTTGGCTTAAAATGAGATAAGCTGACAAGGGAGGCTCTGAGCTGTGCTGTGGTAGATAGATGTTTAGAGCCTCTACCCTCCTTGGCTGAACAAGGTAAACTGAGGGGGGAGGACTGAGAAGATTAGGGCACTGCAAATGACGTTATGTGCTGCCATAGAAACATAGACTTTGACAGCAGATAAGGACCGTTTGGCTCACCTAGTCTGCCCATTTCCCTACCTACAGGATAAGCTGCAGATCCTAGTTAACCAACAGCCTATTTCTTCTTACCCCCCCACAAGAGTTGCCTTATGTCTGTCCCATGTATTCTAGAATTCTACCACAGTTTTAGACCCCACAACCTCCTCAGGAAGGCTGTTCCATGCATCAACCACCCTGCCTTCAGGATTCTTATAATTTCCATCTCTATGCTAGGCCCTGCACCACAGAGACTAGCCTGGATCCAACATGGTTTCATAAACATCAAACTGAACTGGCAGCTGCATTCTATTCCTTCTTTTCTTAATACTTTTTCTAAAGAAAACACACAAAGTTTACTGCCTATCTTTATAGGCACTGTAACTACTGTCTGAGAATTTAATATGGCCTTTAAATTTGGCATATACTTAGCTTACCTTAAAGCTGGGGACAGAGCCTGATGAAACGTGACCAGCCTGGGAAGATGCACAAAAGAACTGAGGATTCTGGAGCAACAAGAAAAGGAGAAGGATCGGATTTCAAATCTGGGATTCCTTTGTGCATCAGCCTATGAGGAGAGTGTTATTACCCATGTGTTGAGACTCAGCGTGCTGTGAGAAGGTGCGATAGATAATGAATCTAAAGGTTTTTCTTGCTCTGAAAAAGCAGAGGCTCTTCTATCTACTCTCTCTCTTCACAACACTGCACTAAGAGACAGCCTTCTTCATGTCCTATTTGCTGTTCAGCAACATGAAACCTCACTATACACTGCTGAGCAACATGTGATCTCTGAATCCCATACTACAGTGCAAATGTCACCTCTGTGCCGAACTTTGCCAGTGAAGTAGCAGCTTTATGGATCTGTGGGACTTTGTCTCTGCGCCTAACTCCACTGGCGAAAATGCAACTTCACGTTTCTGTGAAGTTGTCACTTTAGCATGAAGTTCCGACTTCGCATGATGGAATATTTTGTGAAATAAGGTGAATTTGTGAAATATTCCGCAAAGTGAATTTTTCCAGCTTTGCACATCTCTATGCAGGGTCCTGGAGGACTGGAGAGGAGTGGACGTAGTTCCACTTCACAAAAGTGGTAGCAAGGAGAAGACAAGAAGTTACAGGTCTGTCAGCCTGACATCTGTACTAGGGGAACTGATGGAAACACTATTAAAGGAAAGAATCATGGAACACCAGGAATCCAATGGACTAGAGGGCCCAAGGCAGCATTGCTTTAAGGAGGGGGGGATCATGCCAAACAAATCTGATAGATTTTTTTGACTGGGTAACCAGGGTGTTGGATAGGGGCAGTGGATGTGGCCTACTTGGACTTTAGCAAAGCTTTTGACACCATCCCACATAGGAGGCTGGTAAACACATTAGGTAGCATGGGGAAGAAGGATTGGTTAAGTCTGTTTGCTGGCTGTGGAGAAGAATTCTGTAAGTTTTGCCATTGTTTTTAAACTACAGGAGAGAAGGATTAGTTAATTCTACTTGCTATTGAGGAGTTAATGTATAGAGGATTTTTGTAAGTTTTGATATCGCTTTTGTTTTCTTTTAATTTAGCTTAAAGTAGAATTTAGCTTACAGGCTTCTGTGGCTGGAGTGACTGTAAAGCCCTCCCACCCACCTCTTCCACCAGCCTTTCTTAAATACTGAAATACCACTGTAGGTTGGGTTTGAAGGACGTGAGGGAGGAGCTGCAAACTGATCTAAGCCCTCAGAAGAGGCCAGGAAGGAGGAAACAAGGAACAGCCATATGAGCTAAGTCTTAAGGACATATAAATATATAAAACGTATGAGTAGATCTATAATCCTTATGAGTAGGATTGTGGTTTCTAGTTAGTACAGCAGTTGATTGTCTTATGCTGCATGCAAGAGCATTTAGGATAACAATTTCTGTTAGAGGCTGGGCTAGGATTAGTTAATTCTACTTGCTGTAGGGATAGTGGTGTGGAGAGGCTGTATGGGTAGTGTGGACCATGAGTAGGATTGTTGGGTGCAATGGTTGTGGGGCAGCAATGCAGATGAACATACTGTGGAGGCTGGGGGTGCCCAATATGCCACAGGCTAAGGAGGCTTGAGGAAGAGGTTCAGTGGGTTGCCATGGAGCTGGGGAAGTTGAGAGGAGGGACAATTGCATCGGTAGGAGGGCTGACATCTGAGAGTACTGTGGGGCACCAAAGAAGGAACAATGGGGCAAGGGATAGGTCAGGGGAGGAGGCACAGTAGACAGGAAGCCAGTTGATGAAGGGTAGACTCTAGTAGGACCTAGAAAAAGAGGAGCAGCAGGCAGTAGGGAGGAGGAAACACACAATAAGGCAAAGGGAGGAGGGAACTTGTTTGCTGTACTAGCAACACATGGGAAAGAGGACACGGGAGGAGATTGCACAAGGATAGTACTCACAAAGAGAAGGGAGAGAGGGCATTACTAGTGGAGAGTCTGAACATGGCATGGCATGGAGGGAGAAAACTTGGAGAGTTGAGGAGGGAGTGAATGTTGGCAGTCAAACAAGAGGAGGAAGAGGAGGAGGAGGAGGAGTCTCAGTTGAGAAGGGCAGGGAGAAGACACTGGGACCCACTGTAAAGCACCATCTTGAGTAGCCCCAGAAATGAGAACCTGGATGTGGTGGTATGGTGGACACAAGGAAAGAGAAGGAGGTGTACTACTGTTGGGGACTCCATACTCAAGGATCAGATGCAGCAGGAAGGGAGAGGCACAGTCAGATATCTGTTGAGTCCATACCAGGATTAAAGGCAGACAAGGCAGGACAGGCAATCCTAAGTTGCACAAGGAGGGGTACAAGGAAACCACATTGTGATACATGGAGGGACAAATGACCTAGTGGGGCAGTGGAGGTAACAAAGGAGAGGACTGAGGAAGTGGAAAGGTTGTGCAAAGAGACTGGGGAGTCTGTGGCATTCTCTGAAGTGTTCCTAGTACCCTGTGCAATCACAGTGAGAAAGGAGAGGATTAGGGAGTTGAACTCATGGTTGGTAGAATGGCATCAATCTAAGGGATATGGGGTTGTGGGTGGCTGGGGCAGTACCTGGGATAATAACAATCTGTTTGCAAAGGATAGGCTGCACCTGAGTGGGGAGGGGAAGGAGGTATTAAAGCAAAGACTATGGAGGTATATTGAGACAAAGGTGGATTTAAACTAGATGGGGGGGTGGCATGTGGACAGCAGGTAGGCAGAGATCCGATAAAGTGGAGTCACAGCCTACCCCCCAGGCTAGAAGGGAAGGACTCGGAGTGGCCAAAAAAGGAGGGAGTAGAAGGAAGGAAATGGAGGCCAATGAAGGGAAGGGGGCAGGATGGAAGGTGGTCTCGCTGAATGCAAGAAACTTAGGCAATAAATCTACTGAGCTACAGGCACTCTTAGCAGTTTGGAGGGTGGATATTGCAGCTGTCATAGAAACATGGGCAACTGAGCACCGAGACTGGGCTCTGGCAATCCTAGGATACAAAGTATACAGGAAGGACCATAAGGAAGGAAGGGGCGGTGGGGGGGCAGTCTTTGTGAGGGACGGGATCAAATGCACAAGGGACAAGGGTGAAGAAAGGAGAACAGAGGCTATATGGCTACAGTTCCTAGACTCAAGGGGTAGGAAACAGAGGTTTGGGGTGGTATACAGGCCACTGTCCCAGTCTGAGGAGCTTGACAGGGAATTAGCAGGACAAACCAGAAAGGTATGTAGAAAAGGGAAGGTGGCCATCATGGGAGATTTCAACTTGCCGGGGGTTGACTGGA